>CP092877.1:46854748-47005295 GCA_030710605.1 Cordylochernes scorpioides | reverse complement strand
TTAAGAGGGAGGGGGCATTATTTAGATAGGAGGGAGGGGCTATTATTCATAGGAAGGAGGGGGGGCGATCCGTAGTCTTAGGAGGGGGGCGATTATATCAGTTAGGAGGAGGGGCGATTGTTTAGATAGGAATGAGGGGGCGATTATTTAGATAGGATGGAGGGGAGGCGATTATTTAGAAAGGAGGGAGAGGCAAATATTTAGATTGGAGGGAGGGGGCGATTATTTAGAAATGAGGGAGGGGTGATTATGAAAGATATGGGAGGGGGCGATAATTTAGATAGAGAAAGGGGGGCTATTATTCAGTTTAGGAGGAGGAGGGCGTTTATTTAGTTAGGAAAAGGGCGATTATTTAGATAGAGTGGAGAGGGAGCGATTATTTAGTTAGAGAGAGGGGGGCTATTAATCATTAGAGGGAGGATGCGATTATTCAGTTAGGAGGGAGAGCAAGATTATTTAGTTACTAGAGAGGGGGTGAAATTTAGTCATGAGGAAGGGCTATTATTCAGTATTAGGAATGAGGGAGTCGATAATTTTCAGTAAGGAGGAGGGGCGATTATTCAGTTAGGAGTGGAGAGGGCGATTATTTAGATAGGAGGGAGTAGGCGATTATTTAGATAGAGGGAGGGGGCGATTATTTAGATATGGAGGGAGGGGAGCGATTATTTCAGTTAGAAGGAAGGGGCGATTTTTCAGATAGGAGGTAGGGGGCGAATATTCAGTTAGGAGGAGGAGGCCACTATTCATTAGGAGGGAGGGGGCGAATATTTAATAAGAGGGAGGGGAAGGATTATTAGATAGGAGGGAGGGGTGATTATGATATATAGGAGGGAGGGGGCAATTATTTAGATAAAAGGGAGGGGCGATTATAAAGTTAAGAGGGAGGTGGCGAAATAAATTGAGGAGAAGGGGGCGATTATTCAGTTATGAGGAAGGGAGGTGATTATTTATTATGAGGGAGAGAGTGATTATTTAGATAGTGGGAGAGGGGGGCGATCAAGTTTAGATAGGAGGAAGGGGGGCGATTATTGAGTTGGAGGTAGTGGAGCAATTATTTAGATAGTAGGGAGGGGCCCTTATTCAGTTAGAAGGAAGGGGTCGATTATTCAGTGAGGAGGAAGGAGGGCGATTATTTAGATAAGGAGGGAGAGGGCGAATATTTAGATAGGAGGGAGGGGGCGATTATTTAGATAGGAGGGAGGGGCGATTATTCAGTTAGGAGGGAGGGGAGCGATTATTCAGTTGGAGGGAGGGGGCATTATTTAGTTTGGAGGAGGGGGCAATTATTTAGTTAAGGAGGGGGCGATTATTCAGTTAGGAGGAGGGGCCATTATTTAATTAGGAGAAGGGGAGCGATTATTTATTTAGAGGAGGGGGGGCCATTATTCAGTTAGGAGGGATGGAGCGATTATTCAGTTAGGAGGGAGTGGGGCGTTTATATAATTAGAGGGAGGGGTCTATTATTTAGATAGGAGGGAGAGGGCGATTATTTAGATAGGAGGGAGTGGGCGATTATTGAGTTAGAATGGAGGGGGGATTATGTAGTTAGGAGGAGGGGGCGATTATTTAAAGGAGGGAGGGTCGATTATTCAGTTAGGATGGAGTGGGGCCATTATTTAGATAGGAGGAAGGGGGGCGAATTTTAGTTAGGAGGGAGAGGGGGCGAATATTCAGTTAGGAGGGAGGGGGGCGATTATTTAGTTAGGAGGGAGGGGGCGTTATTTAGTTAGGAGGGATGAGGGCGATTATTTAGTTAGGAGCGCGGGGTTGCGATTATTTAGATATGAGGGGGGGGAGATTATTTAGATACGAGAGAGGGAGGGCGAAGATGTAGATAGGAGAGAGGGGGGGGCGATTATATTGATTAGGAGGGAAGGGTGCTATTATTTAGTTAGGAAAGAGGTGCGATTATCAGGTAGGAGGGAGGGGGGGCGATTATCTAGATAGGAGGGAGGGAGCGATATTTAGTTAGGAGGGAGGGGGCGATTATTCAGTTAGAAGGGAGAAGGGCGATTATTTAGTTAGGAGAGAGGGGGCAAATGTTTAGATATGGAGGGAGGGAGCTATTATTTATATAGGAGAGTGGGGGGGCGATTAATTGATTATGAGGGTGGGGCGAATATTAGTTAGTAGGGAGGGGGGGCGATTATATAGGTTCGGAAGGAAGGGGCGGATTATTCAGTTAGGAGGGAGAGGGGCCATTATTTAGTTAGGAGGGAGGGGAGTGATTATTTAGAAAGGAGGGAAGGGTTCGATTATTTTGTTAGGAGCGAGGGGGGGGCTTTATTTATATAGGAGGGAGGGGGGCGAATATTTAGATAGGAGGGAGGGGCCGATTATTCGGTTAGGAGGGAGGGGGCCATTATATAATTAGGAGGAAGGGGAGCGATTATTTATTTAGGAGAGAGGGGGGCCATTATTCAGTTAGGAGGGATGGGAGGCGATTATTCAGTTAGGAGGGAGGGAGCGAATTTTTAGATAGGAGGGAGGGAGGCGATTATCAGGAAGGAGGGAGGGGGGCGTTTATATAATTAGGAGGGAGGGGTCTATTATTTAGATAGGAGGGAGAGGGCGATTATTTAGATAGGAGGGAGTGGGCGATTATTTAGTTAGGAGGGAGGGAGCGATTATTGAGTTATAATGGAGGGGGGATTATGTAGTTAGGAGGAGGGGGCGATTATTTAAAAGGAGGGAGGGTCGATTATTCAGTTAGGATGGAGTGGGGCCATTATTTAGATAGGAGGAAGGGGCGGCGAATATTTAGTTAGGAGGGAGAGGGGCGAATATTCATTTAGGAGGGAGGGGGCGATTATTTAGTTAGGATGGAGGGGGGCGTTTATTTAGTTAGGAGGGAGGAGGGCGGGGTGCGATTATTTAGATAAGAGGGGGGAGATTATTTAGATAGGAGAGGAGGAAGGGCGAAGATGTAGATAGGAGAGAGGGGGGGCGATTATATAATTAGGAGGGGAAGGGTGCTATTATTTAGTTAGGAAAGAGGTGGCGATTATCAGGTAGGAGGGAGGGGGGCGATTATCTAGATAGGAGGGAGGGGGGCGATTATTTAGTTAGGGGGGAGGGGGCGATTATTCAGTTAGAAGGGAGAAGGGCGATTATTTAATTAGGAGGGAGGGGGCGATTATTCAGTTAGGAGGGAGAGGGCCATTATTTAGTTAGAAGGGAGGGGAGTGATTATCTATTTAGGAGGGAGGAGGGCCATTATTCAGTTAGGGGGGTTGGGGTCGAATATTCAGTTAGGAGGGAGGGGGGCGAATAAACAATTAGGAGGAAGGGGGCGATTATTTAGTTAGGAGGGAGAGGGGCTATTATTTAGTTAGGAGGGAAGGGGGCGATTATTAGTCAGAAGTGAGGGGGGCGATTATTTAGTTAGTAGGGCGGGGTGCGATTATTAAGATAGGAACGATGGGGGGATTATTTAAGATAGGAGTGAGGGGGGGGCGAATTTTCAGTTAGAATGGAGGGGGCGATTATTCAGGTAGGAGGGAGGGGGCGATTATTTAGAAAGGAGGGAAGGGTTCGATTATTTTGTTAGGAGCGAGGGGGAGGCATTATTTATATAGGAGGGAGGGAGGCGAATATTTAGATAGGAGGGAGGGGCCGATTATTCGGTTATGAGGGAGGTGGGGCGATTATTTAGTTAAAAGGAAGGGTGGCGATTATTCATTTAGGAGGGAGGGAGGACATTATTTATTAGGAGGGCGTTGGCGATTACTTTGATAGGAGGGAAGAGGGCGATTAAATAGAAAGGAGGGAGGGGGCTATTATTCAGTTATGATGGAGGGGGAGCGATTATTCAGTCAGGAGGGAGGGGGCGGTTATTCAGTTAAGAGGGAGGGGCGTTTATTCAGATAGGAGGGAAAGGGCGAATATTTAGGCAGGAGGGAAGGGGGCGAATTTTCAGTTAGAAGGGGAGGGGGGGCGATTATTTAGTTAGGAGGGAGGGGGGGCGATAATTTAATAGGATGGAGGAAGCGATTATTCAGTTAGGAGGGAGTGGGGCCATTATTTAGGAAGGAGGAAGGGAGGCGAATATTCAGATAGGAGGGAGGGGTTATTATTTAGTAAGGAGAGAGGGGGCCGATTATTCAGTTAGGCGGAAGGGGGGCCATTTATTTTGATAGGAGGAAGGGGGGCGATTATTTAGTTAGGAGGGAGGGGGGCGAATATTTAGATAGGAGGGAGGGGGCGATTATTTAGATAGGAGGGAGGGGGTGATTATGTAGATAGGAGGGAGGGGGCGATTATTTAGATTGAAGGGAGGGGGCGATTATTTAGTTAGGTGGGAGGTGGGCGATTATATAATTAGGAGAGTGGGGGCGATTATTCAGTTAGGAGGGAGGGGGCGATTATTCAGTTAGGAGGGAGGGGGGCGATTATTCAGTTAGGAGGGATGGGGCGATTATTTAGATAGGAGGGAGGGGGCGATTATTTAGATAAGAGGGAGGGGGCGATTATTTAGTTAAGAGGGAGGGGGCGATTATTCAGTTAGAAGGGAGGGGGGCGATTATTTAGATAGGAGGGAGGGGGGGCGATTATTTAGATAGGAGTGAGGGAGGTGATTATTCAGTTAGGAGGGAGAGGGTGATTATGTATATAGGGAGGGAGGGGGCGATTATTTAGATAGGAGGGAGGGGGCGATTATTTCATTAGGAGAGAGGGGGCGATTATTCAGTTAGGTGGGAGGGTCGATTATTTAGTTAGGAGGGAGTGGGGCGATTATTCAGTTAGGAGGGATGGGGCGAATATTTAGATAGGAGGGAGGGGGCGATTATTTAGATAAGAGGGGGGGAGATTATTTAGATAGGAGAGAGGAAGGGCGAGATGTAGATAGGAGAGAGGGGGGACGATAATATAATTAGGAGGGAAGGGTGCTATTATTTAGTTAGGAAAGAGGTGGCGATTATCAGGTAGGAGGGAGGGGGGCGATTATCTAGATAGGAGGGAGGGGGCGATTATTTAGTTAGGGGGGGAGGGGCGATTATTCAGTTAGAAGGGAGAAGGGCGATTATTTAATTAGGAGGGAGGGGGCGATTATTCAGTTAGGAGGGAGAGGGCCATTATTTAGTTAGAAGGGAGGGGAGTGATTATCTATTTAGGAGGGAGAAGGGCCATTATTCAGTTAGGGGGGTGGGTGCGAATATTCAGTTAGGAGGGAGGGGGGGCGAATAATCAATTAGGAGGAAGGGGGCGATTATTTAGTTAGGAGGGAGAGGGCTATTATTTAGTTAGGAGGGAAGGGGCGATTATTTAGTCAGAAGTGAGGGGGGGCGATTATTTAGTTAGTAGGGCGGGGTGCGATTATTAAGATAGGAACGATGGGGGTGATTATTTAGATAGGAGTGAGGGGGGGGCGATTTTTCAGTTAGAAGGGAGGGGCGATTATTCAGGTAGGAGGGAGGGGGCGATTATTTAGAAAGGAGGGAAGGGTTCGATTATTTTGTTAGGAGCGAGGGGGGGGCATTATTTATATAGGAGGGAGGGGGAGGCGAATATTTAGATAGGAGGGAGGGGCCGATTATTCGGTTATGAGGGAGGTGGGCGATTATTTAGTTAAAAGGAAGGGAGGCGATTATTCATTTAGGAGGGAGGGAGGACATTATTTAATTAGGAGGGCGTTGGCGATTACTTTGATAGGAGGGAAGGGGGCGATTAAATAGAAAGGAGGGAGGGGGCTATTATTCAGTTATGATGGAGGGGGAGCGATTATTCAGTCAGGAGGGAGGGGGCGGTTATTCAGTTAAAAGGGAGGGGGCGTTTATTCAGATAGGAGGGAAAGGACGAATATTAGGCAGGAGGGAAGGGGGCGAATTTTCAGTTAGAAGGGAGGGGGGCGATTATTTAGTTAGGAGGGAGGGGGGGCGATAATTTAATAGGATGGAGGAAGCGATTATTCAGTTAGGAGGGAGTGGGGCCATTATTTAGGAAGGAGGAAGGGAGGCGAATATTCAGATAGGAGGGGAGGGGTTATTATTTAGTAAGGAGAGAGGGGGCCGATTATTCAGTTAGGCGGAAGGGGGGGCCATTTATTTTGATAGGAGGAAGGGGGGCGATTATTTAGTTAGGAGGGAGGGGGCGAATATTTAGATAGGAGGAGGGGGGCGATTATTTAGATAGGAGGGAGGGGGTGATTATGTAGATAGGAGGGAGGGGGCGATTATTTAGATAGAAGGGAGGGGGCGATTATTTAGTTAGGTGGGAGGTGGGCGATTATATAATTAGGAGAGTGGGGGCGATTATTCAGTTAGGAGGGAGGGGGCGATTATTCAGTTAGGAGAGAGGGGGGCGATTATTCAGTTAGGAGGGATGGGGCGATTATTTAGATAGGAGGGAGGGGGGGCGATTATTTAGATAGGAGGGAGGGAGGTGATTATTCAGTTAGGAGGGAGAGGGTGATTATGTATATAGGAGGGAGGGGGGCGATTATTTAGATAGGAGGGAGGGGCAATTATTTCATTAGGAGAGAGGGGGCGATTATTCAGTTAGGAGGGAGGGGCGATTATTTAGTTAGGAGGGAGTGGGGCGATTATTCAGTTAGGAGGGATGGGGCGAATATTTAGATAGGAGGAGGGGGCGATTATTTAGATAAGAGGGAGGGGGCGATTATTTAGTTAAGAGGGAGGGGGCGATTATTCAGTTAGAAGGGAGGGGGGCGATTATTTAGTCAGGAGGGAGGGGGCGATTATTTAATAGGAGGGAGGGGACAATTATTCAGTTAGGATGGAGTAGGGCCATTATTTAGATAGGAAGTAGGGGGACGAATATTTAGATTGTAGGGAGGGGGCGATTATTTAGTTATGAGAGAGAAGGCCGATTATTCAGTTAGGCGGGAAGGGGTCCATTATTTAGATAGGAGGGTGGGGGGCGTTTATTTGAATAGGAGGGGGGGACGATTATTTAGTTAGGAGGGAAGGGGGCGATTATTTAGTTAGAGGAAAGGGGGGGCGATTGTTCATTTAGAAGGGATGGGGCGATTATTTAGTTAGGAGGGGGGAGGGGATTTTTCAGTTAGAAGGGAGGGGAACTTTATTTAGTTAGGAGGGAAGGGGCCGATTATTTAGTTAGGAGGGAGGGGGGCGATTATTTAGTTAGGAGGGCGGTGGCGATCATTTAGATAGGAGGGAAGGGTGCGATTAATTAGAAAGGAGGGAGGAGGGCTATTATTCAGTTAGGATGGAGGGGGAACGATTATTCAGTCAGGAGGGAGGGGGGCGGTTATTTAGTTACGAGAGAGGGGCGATTATTTAGATAGGAGTGAAGGGGCGATTATTTAGTCAGGGAGGGAGGGGGACGAATTTTCAGTTAGAAGGGAGGAAGGCGATTATTTAGTTAGGAGGGAGGAGGGCGATAATTTAATAGGAGGGCGGGGCGATTATTCAGTTAGGAGGGAGTGGGGCCATTATTTAGGAAGGAGGAAAGGGTGAGTCAAATATTCAGTTAGATGGGTGGGGCAGGATGGTTATACAGTTAGATTATAGGGACAGGGTGATTATTCAGTTAGTAGAGAGGGGGGCGATTATTTAAATAGGAGGTAAGGGGGGGGATTATCGAGTTGGATGTAAGGGGGTTTTATTTAGATAGGAGGGAGGGGGCGTTATACAGTTAGGAGGGAGGAGGGCGATTATTCAGTTAGGAGGGAGGGGTCGATTATTTAGATATAAGGGAGGGGGCGATTATTTAGATAGGAGGGAGGGGAGCAATTATTTAGTTAGAAGGGAAGGAGCGATTATTTAGTTAGGAGGGAGGGGCTATTATTTAGATAGGAGGGAGGGGGCGTTATAAAGTTAGGAGGGAGAGGAGCGATTATTCAGTTAGGAGTGAAGGAGGCGAATATTTAGTTAGGAGGGCGGAGGGCGATTATTTAGATAGGAGAGGGAGGGGGGGCGATTATTTAGATAGGAGAAAGGGGGGCTATTATTCAGTTAGGAGGGAAGGAGGCGATTTTTCAGTTAGGAGGGAAGGGGCGATTATTCAGTTAAGAGGGAGGGGGGCGATTATTTAGATAGGAGGGAAGGGGGCTATTTTTCAGTTAGGAAGGAGGGGGGGGGCGATTATTCAGTTAGGAGGGAGGGGGCGATTATTCAGTTAGGAGGGAGGGGGCGATTGTTTAGATAGGAATGAGGGGGGCGATTATTTAGATAGGATGGAGGGGAGGCGATTATTTAGATAGGAGGGAGAGGGCAAATATTTAGATTGGAGGGAGGGGGCGATTATTTAGATAGGAGGGAGGGGGTGATTATGAAGATAGGAGGGAGGGGGCGATAATTTAGATAGGAGAAAGGGGGGCTATTATTCAGTTAGGAGGGAGGAGGGCGTTTATTTAGTTAGGAAAAAGGGGCGATTATTTAGATAGAGTGGAGAGGGGCGATTATTTAGTTAGGAGAGAGGGGGGCTATTATTCAGTTAGGAGGTAGGGATGCGATTATTCAGTTAGGAGGGAGGAGCGAGATTATTTAGTTAAGAGAGAGGGGTGAATATTTAGTCAGGAGGGAAGGGGCTATTATTCAGTTAGGAATGAGGGAGGTCGATTATTCAGTTAGGAGGGAGGGGGCGATTATTCAGTTAGGAGGGAGGAGGGCGATTATTTAGATAGGAGGGAGTAGGCGATTATTTAGATAGGAGGGAGGGGCGATTATTTAGATAGGAGGGAGGGGAGCGATTATTCAGTTAGAAGGGAAGGGGCGATTTTTCAGATAGGAGGTAGGGGGGCGAATATTCAGTTAGGAGGGAGGAGGGCCACTATTCAGTTAGGAGAGAGGGGGCGAATATTTAGATAAGAGGGAGGGGAGGATTATTTAGATAGGAGGGAGGGGGTGATTATGTAGATAGGAGGGAGGGGGGGCAATTATTAGATAAAAGGGAGGGGGGGCGATTATTTAGTTAAGTGGGGAGGTGGGCGATTATATAATTAGGAGAGAGGGGGCGATTATTCAGTTAGGAGGAAGGGAGGCGATTATTTAATTAGGAGGGAGAGATTGATTATTTAGATAGGTGGGAGAGGGGGGCGATCATTTAGATAGGAGGAAGGGGGGGCGATTATTGAGTTGGAGGTAGTGGAGCAATTATTTAGATAGGAGGGAGGGGCCCTTATTCAGTTAGAAGGAAGGGGGTCGATTATTCAGTGAGGAGGAAGGAGGGCGATTATTTAGATAGGAGGGAGAGGGCGAATATTTAGATAGGAGGGAGGGGGCGATTATTTAGATAGGAGGGAGGGGGCGATTATTCAGTTAGGAGGGAGGGGAGCGATTATTCAGTTAGGAGGGAGGGGCGATTATTTAGTTTGGAGGGAGGGGGCAATTATTTAGTTAGGAGGGGGGCGATTATTCAGTTAGGAGGGAGGGGGCCATTATTTAATTAGGAGGAAGGGGAGCGATTATTTATTTAGGAGGGAGGGGGGCCATTATTCAGTTAGGAGGGATGGGAGCGATTATTCAGTTAGGAGGGAGGGGGGCGTTTATATAATTAGGAGGGAGGGGTCTATTATTAGATAGGAGGGAGAGGGCGATTATTTAGATAGGGGGGAGTGGGCGATTATTGAGTTAGAATGGAGGGGGGATTATGTAGTTAGGAGGAGGGGGCGATTATTTAAAAGGAGGGAGGGTCGATTATTCAGTTAGGATGGAGTGGGGCCATTATTTAGATAGGAGGAAGGGGGGCGAATATTTAGTTAGGAGGGAGAGGGGCGAATATTCAGTTAGGAGGGAGGGGGCGATTATTTAGTTAGGAGGGAGGGGGGGCGTTTATTTAGTTAGGAGGGATGAGGGCGATTATTTAGTTAGGAGCGCGGGGTGCGATTATTTAGATAAGAGGGGGGGAGATTATTTAGATACGAGAGAGGGAGGGCGAAGATGTAGATAGGAGAGAGGGGGGGGCGATTATATGATTAGGAGGGAAGGGTGCTATTATTTAGTTAGGAAAGAGGTGGCGATTATCAGGTAGGAGGGAGGGGGGCGATTATCTAGATAGGAGGGAGGGAGCGATTATTTAGTTAGGAGGGAGGGGGCGATTATTCAGTTAGAAGGGAGAAGGGCGATTATTTAGTTAGGAGAGAGGGGGCAAATGTTTAGATAGGAGGGAGGGAGCTATTATTTATATAGGAGAGTGGGGGGCGATTAATTGATTATGAGGGTGGGGCGAATATTTAGTTAGTAGGGAGGGGGGCGATTATATAGTTCAGAAGGAAGGGGCGATTATTCAGTTAGGAGGGAGAGGGCCATTATTTAGTTAGGAGGGAGGGGAGTGATTATTTAGAAAGGAGGGAAGGGTTCGATTATTTTGTTAGGAGCGAGGGGGGGGGGGCTTTATTTATATAGGAGGGAGGGGGGCGAATATTTAGATAGGAGGGAGGGGCCGATTATTCGGTTAGGAGGGAGGGGGGCCATTATATAATTAGGAGGAAGGGGAGCGATTATTTATTTAGGAGAGAGGGGGGGCCATTATTCAGTTAGGAGGGATGGGAGCGATTATTCAGTTAGGAGGGAGGGAGCGAATTTTTAGATAGGAGGGAGGGAGGCGATAATCAGGAAGGAGGGAGGGGGGCGTTTATATAATTAGGAGGGAGGGGTCTATTATTTAGATAGGAGGGAGAGGGCGATTATTTAGATAGGAGGGAGTGGGCGATTATTTAGTTAGGAGGGAGGGAGCGATTATTGAGTTATAATGGAGGGGGGATTATGTAGTTAGGAGGAGGGGGCGATTATTTAAAAGGAGGGAGGGTCGATTATTCAGTTAGGATGAAGTGGGGCCATTATTTAGATAGGAGGAAGGGGCGGCGAATATTTAGTTAGGAGGGAGAGGGGCGAATATTCAGTTAGGAGGGAGGGGGCGATTATTTAGTTAGGAGGGAGGGGGGCGTTTATTTAGTTAGGAGGGAGGAGGGGCGGGGTGCGATTATTTAGATAAGAGGGGGGGGAGATTATTTAGATAGGAGAGAGGAAGGGCGAAGATGTAGATAGGAGAGAGGGGGGGCGATTATATAATTAGGAGGGAAGGGTGCTATTATTTAGTTAGGAAAGAGGTGGCGATTATCAGGTAGGAGGGAGGGGGGCGATTATCTAGATAGGAGGGAGGGGGCGATTATTTAGTTAGGGGGGAGGGGGCGATTATTCAGTTAGAAGGGAGAAGGGCGATTATTTAATTAGGAGGGAGGGGGCGATTATTCAGTTAGGAGGGAGAGGGCCATTATTTAGTTAGAAGGGAGGGGAGTGATTATCTATTTAGGAGGGAGGAGGGCCATTATTCAGTTAGGGGGTGGGTGCGAATATTCAGTTAGGAGGGAGGGGGCGAATAAACAATTAGAGGAAGGGGGCGATTATTTAGTTAGGAGGGAGAGGGGCTATTATTTAGTTAGGAGGGAAGGGGCGATTATTTAGTCAGAAGTGAGGGGGGCGATTATTTAGTTAGTAGGGCGGGTGCGATTATTAAGATAGGAACGATGGGGTGATTATTTAGATAGGAGTGAGGGGGGGGCGATTTTTCAGTTAGAAGGGAGGGGGCGATTATTCAGGTAGGAGGGAGGGGGGCGATTATTTAGAAAGGAGGGAAGGGTTCGATTATTTTGTTAGGAGCGAGGGGGGGGGCATTATTTATATAGGAGGGAGGGGAGGCGAATATTTAGATAGGAGGGAGGGGCCGATTATTCGGTTATGAGGGAGGTGGGCGATTATTTAGTTAAAAGGAAGGGAGGCGATTATTCATTTAGGAGGGAGGGAGGACATTATTTAATTAGGAGGGCGTTGGCGATTACTTTGATAGGAGGGAAGGGGGCGATTAAATAGAAAGGAGGGAGGGGGCTATTATTCAGTTATGATGGAGGGGGAGCGATTATTCAGTCAGGAGGGAGGGGGCGGTTATTCAGTTAAGAGGGAGGGGGCGTTTATTCAGATAGGAGGGAAAGGGCGAATATTTAGGCAGGAGGGAAGGGGGGCGAATTTTCAGTTAGAAGGGAGGGGGGCGATTATTTAGTTAGGAGGGAGGGGGGGGCGATAATTTAATAGGATGGAGGAAGCGATTATTCAGTTAGGAGGGAGTGGGGCCATTATTTAGGAAGGAGGAAGGGAGGCGAATATTCAGATAGGAGGGAGGGGTTATTATTTAGTAAGGAGAGAGGGGGCCGATTATTCAGTTAGGCGGAAGGGGGGCCATTTATTTGATAGGAGGAAGGGGGCGATTATTTAGTTAGGAGGGAGGGGGCGAATATTTAGATAGGAGGGAGGGGGCGATTATTTAGATAGGAGGGAGGGGGTGATTATGTAGATAGGAGGGAGGGGGCGATTATTTAGATTGAAGGGAGGGGGCGATTATTTAGTTAGGTGGGAGGTGGGCGATTATATAATTAGGAGAGTGGGGGCGATTATTCAGTTAGGAGGGAGGGGCGATTATTCAGTTAGGAGGGAGGGGGGCGATTATTCAGTTAGGAGGGATGGGGCGATTATTTAGATAGGAGGGAGGGGGCGATTATTTAGATAAGAGGGAGGGGGGCGATTATTTAGTTAAGAGGGAGGGGGCGATTATTCAGTTAGAAGGGAGGGGGCGATTATTTAGATAGGAGGGAGGGGGGCGATTATTTAGATAGGAGTGAGGGAGGTGATTATTCAGTTAGGAGGGAGAGGGGTGATTATGTATATAGGAGGGAGGGGGCGATTATTTAGATAGGAGGGAGGGGGCGATTATTTCATTAGGAGAGAGGGGGCGATTATTCAGTTAGGAGGGAGGGGCGATTATTTAGTTAGGAGGGAGTGGGGCGATTATTCAGTTAGGAGGGATGGGGCGAATATTTAGATAGGAGGGAGGGGGCGATTATTTAGATAAGAGGGAGGGGGCGATTATTTAGTTAAGAGGGAGGGGGCGATTATTCAGTTAGAAGGGAGGGGGCGATTATTCAGTCAGGAGGGAGGGGGGCGATTATTTAATAGGAGGGAGGGGACAATTATTCAGTTAGGATGGAGTAGGGCCATTATTTAGATAGGAAGAAGGGGGACGAATATTTAGATTGTAGGGAGGGGGCGATTATTTAGTTATGAGAGAGAAGGCCGATTATTCAGTTAGGCGGGAAGGGGTCCATTATTTAGATAGGAGGGTGGGGGGCGTTTATTTGAATAGGAGAGGGGGACGATTATTTAGTTAGGAGGGAGGGGGGCGATTATTTAGTTAGAGGAAAGGGGGGCGATTGTTCATTTAGAAGGGATGGGGCGATTATTTAGTTAGGAGGGGGGAGGGGATTTTTCAGTTAGAAGGGAGGGGAACTTTTATTTAGTTAGGAGGGAAGGGGCCGATTATTTAGTTAGGAGGGAGGGGGCGATTATTTAGTTAGGAGGGCGGTGGCGATCATTTAGATAGGAGGGAAGGGTGCGATTAATTAGAAAGGAGGGAGGAGGGCTATTATTCAGTTAGGATGGAGGGGGAACGATTATTCAGTCAGGAGGGAAGGGGCGGTTATTTAGTTACGAGAGAGGGGCGATTATTTAGATAGGAGTGAAGGGGCGATTATTTAGTCAGGAGGGAGGGGGACGAATTTTCAGTTAGAAGGGAGGAAGGCGATTATTTAGTTAGGAGGGAGGGGGGCGATAATTTAATAGGAGGGCGGGGCGATTATTCAGTTAGGAGGGAGTGGGGCCATTATTTAGGAAGGAGGAAAGGGTGAGTCAAATATTCAGTTAGATGGGTGGGGCAGGATGGTTATACAGTTAGATTATAGGGACAGGGTGATTATTCAGTTAGGAGGGAGGGGGGCGATTATTTAAATAGGAGGTAAGGGGGGGATTATCGAGTTGGATGTAAGGGGGTTTTATTTAGATAGGAGGGAGGGGGCGTTATACAGTTAGGAGGGAGGAGGGCGATTATTCAGTTAGGAGGGAGGGGGGCGATTATTTAGATATAAGGGAGGGGGCGATTATTTAGATAGGAGGGAGGGGAGCAATTATTTAGTTAGAAGGGAAGGAGCGATTATTTAATTAGGAGGGAGGGGCTATTATTTAGATAGGAGGGAGGGGGCCTTATAAAGTTAGGAGGGAGAGGAGCGATTATTCAGTTAGGAGTGAAGGAGGCGAATATTTAGTTAGGAGGGCGGAGGGCGATTATTTAGATAGGAGAGGGAGGGGGGCGATTATTTAGATAGGAGAAAGGGGGGCTATTATTCAGTTAGGGGGGAAGGAGGCGATTTTTCAGTTAGGAGGGAAGGGGCGATTATTCAGTTAAGAGGGAGGGGGCGATTATTTAGATAGGAGGGAGGGGGCTATTATTCAGTTAGGAAGGAGGGGGGGCGATTATTCAGTTAGGAGGGAGGGGGCGATTATTCAGTTAGGAGGGAGGGGGCGATTGTTTAGATAGGAATGAGGAGGGCGATTATTTAGATAGGATGGAGGGGAGGCGATTATTTAGATAGGAGGGAGAGGGCAAATATTTAGATTGGAGGGAGGGGGCGATTATTTAGATAGGAGGGAGGGGGTGATTATGAAGATAGGAGGAAGGGGGCGATAATTTAGATAGGAGAAAGGGGGGCTATTATTCAGTTAGGAGGGAGGAGGGCGTTTATTTAGTTAGGAAAAAGGGGCGATTATTTAGATAGAGTGGAGAGGGGCGATTATTTAGTTAGGAGAGAGGGGGGCTATTATTCAGTTAGGAGGGAGGGATGCGATTATTCAGTTAGGAGGGAGGAGCGAGATTATTTAGTTAAGAGAGAGGGGGTGAATATTTAGTCAGGAGGGAAGGGGCTATTATTCAGTTAGGAATGAGGGAGGTCGATTATTCGGTTAGGAGGGAGGGGGCGATTATTCAGTTAGGAGGGAGGAGGGCGATTATTTAGATAGGAGGGAGTAGGCGATTATTTAGATAGGAGGGAGGGGGCGATTATTTAGATAGGAGGGAGGGGAGCGATTATTCAGTTAGAAGGGAAGGGGCAATTTTTCAGATAGGAGGTAGGGGGCGAATATTCAGTTAGGAGGGAGGAGGCCACTATTCAGTTAGGAGAGAGGGGGCGAATATTTAGATAAGAGGGAGGGGAGGATTATTTAGATAGGAGGGAGGGGGTGATTATGTAGATAGGAGGGAGGGGGGCAATTATTTAGATAAAAGGGAGGGGGGCGATTATTTAGTTAAGTGGGAGGTGGGCGATTATATAATTAGGAGAGAGGGGGCGATTATTCAGTTAGGAGGAAGGGAGGCGATTATTTAATTAGGAGGGAGAGAGTGATTATTTAGATAGGTGGGAGAGGGGGGCGATCATTTAGATAGGAGGAAGGGGGGCGATTATTGAGTTGGAGGTAGTGGAGCAATTATTTAGATAGGAGGGAGGGGCCCTTATTCAGTTAGAAGGAAGGGGGTCGATTATTCAGTGAGGAGGAAGGAGGGCGATTATTTAGATAGGAGGGAGAGGGCGAATATTTAGATAGGAGGGAGGGGGGCGATTATTTAGATAGGAGGGAGGGGGCGATTATTCAGTTAGGAGGGAGGGGAGCGATTATTCAGTTAGGAGGGAGGGGGCGATTATTTAGTTTGGAGGGAGGGGGCAATTATTTAGTTAGGAGGGGGGCGATTATTCAGTTAGGAGGGAGGGGGCCATTATTTAATTAGGAGGAAGGGGAGCGATTATTTATTTAGGAGGGAGGGGGGCCATTAATCAGTTAGGAGGGATGGGAGCGATTATTCAGTTAGGAGGGAGGGGGGCGTTTATATAATTAGGAGGGAGGGGTCTATTATTTAGATAGGAGGGAGAGGGCGATTATTTAGATAGGAGGGAGTGGGCGATTATTGAGTTAGAATGGAGGGGGGATTATGTAGTTAGGAGGAGGGGGCGATTATTTAAAAGGAGGGAGGGTCGATTATTCAGTTAGGATGGAGTGGGGCCATTATTTAGATAGGAGGAAGGGGGGCGAATATTTAGTTAGGAGGGAGAGGGGCGAATATTCAGTTAGGAGGGAGGGGGCGATTATTTAGTTAGGAGGGAGGGGGGCGTTTATTTAGTTAGGAGGGATGAGGGCGATTATTTAGTTAGGAGCGCGGGGTGCGATTATTTAGATAAGAGGGGGGGAGATTATTTAGATACGAGAGAGGGAGGGCGAAGATGTAGATAGGAGAGAGGGGGGGGGCGATTATATGATTAGGAGGGAAGGGTGCTATTATTTAGTTAGGAAAGAGGTGGCGATTATCAGGTAGGAGGGAGGGGGGCGATTATCTAGATAGGAGGGAGGGAGCGATTATTTAGTTAGGAGGGAGGGGGCGATTATTCAGTTAGAAGGGAGAAGGGCGATTATTTAGTTAGGAGAGAGGGGGCAAATGTTTAGATAGGAGGGAGGGAGCTATTATTTATATAGGAGAGTGGGGGGCGATTAATTTATTATGAGGGTGGGGCGAATATTTAGTTAGTAGGGAGGGGGACGATTATATAGTTCGGAAGGAAGGGGCGATTATTCAGTTAGGAGGGAGAGGGCCATTATTTAGTTAGGAGGGAGGGGAGTGATTATTTAGAAAGGAGGGAAGGGTTCGATTATTTTGTTAGGAGCGAGGGGGGGGCTTTATTTATATAGGAGGGAGGGGGGCGAATATTTAGATAGGAGGGAGGGGCCGATTATTCGGTTAGGAGGGAGGGGGCCATTATATAATTAGGAGGAAGGGGAGCGATTATTCATTTAGGAGAGAGGGGGGGCCATTATTCAGTTAGGAGGGATGGGAGCGATTATTCAGTTAGGAGGGAGGGAGCGAATTTTTAGATAGGAGGGAGGGAGGCGATTATCAGGAAGGAGGGAGGGGGGCGTTTATATAATTAGGAGGGAGGGGTCTATTATTTAGATAGGAGGGAGAGGGCGATTATTTAGATAGGAGGGAGTGGGCGATTATTTAGTTAGGAGGGAGGGAGCGATTATTGAGTTATAATGGAGGGGGGATTATGTAGTTAGGAGGAGGGGGGCGATTATTTAAAAGGAGGGAGGGTCGATTATTCAGTTAGGATGGAGTGGGGCCATTATTTAGATAGGAGGAAGGGGCGGCGAATATTTAGTTAGGAGGGAGAGGGGCGAATATTCAGTTAGGAGGGAGGGGGCGATTATTTAGTTAGGAGGGAGGGGGCCATTATTTAATTAGGAGGAAGGGGAGCGATTATTTATTTAGGAGGGAGGGGGGCCATTAATCAGTTAGGAGGGATGGGAGCGATTATTCAGTTAGGAGGGAGGGGGGGCGTTTATATAATTAGGAGGGAGGGGTCTATTATTTAGATAGGAGGGAGAGGGCGATTATTTAGATAGGAGGGAGTGGGCGATTATTGAGTTAGAATGGAGGGGGGATTATGTAGTTAGGAGGAGGGGGCGATTATTTAAAAGGAGGGAGGGTCGATTATTCAGTTAGGATGGAGTGGGGCCATTATTTAGATAGGAGGAAGGGGGGCGAATATTTAGTTAGGAGGGAGAGGGGCGAATATTCAGTTAGGAGGGAGGGGGCGATTATTTAGTTAGGAGGGAGGGGGGCGTTTATTTAGTTAGGAGGGATGAGGGCGATTATTTAGTTAGGAGCGCGGGGTGCGATTATTTAGATAAGAGGGGGGGAGATTATTTAGATACGAGAGAGGGAGGGCGAAGATGTAGATAGGAGAGAGGGGGGGGGCGATTATATGATTAGGAGGGAAGGGTGCTATTATTTAGTTAGGAAAGAGGTGGCGATTATCAGGTAGGAGGGAGGGGGGGCGATTATCTAGATAGGAGGGAGGGAGCGATTATTTAGTTAGGAGGGAGGGGGCGATTATTCAGTTAGAAGGGAGAAGGGCGATTATTTAGTTAGGAGAGAGGGGGCAAATGTTTAGATAGGAGGGAGGGAGCTATTATTTATATAGGAGAGTGGGGGGCGATTAATTTATTATGAGGGTGGGGCGAATATTTAGTTAGTAGGGAGGGGGACGATTATATAGTTCGGAAGGAAGGGGCGATTATTCAGTTAGGAGGGAGAGGGCCATTATTTAGTTAGGAGGGAGGGGAGTGATTATTTAGAAAGGAGGGAAGGGTTCGATTATTTTGTTAGGAGCGAGGGGGGGGCTTTATTTATATAGGAGGGAGGGGGCGAATATTTAGATAGGAGGGAGGGGCCGATTATTCGGTTAGGAGGGAGGGGGCCATTATATAATTAGGAGGAAGGGGAGCGATTATTCATTTAGGAGAGAGGGGGGCCATTATTCAGTTAGGAGGGATGGGAGCGATTATTCAGTTAGGAGGGAGGGAGCGAATTTTTAGATAGGAGGGAGGGAGGCGATTATCAGGAAGGAGGGAGGGGGGCGTTTATATAATTAGGAGGGAGGGGTCTATTATTTAGATAGGAGGGAGAGGGCGATTATTTAGATAGGAGGGAGTGGGCGATTATTTAGTTAGGAGGGAGGGAGCGATTATTGAGTTATAATGGAGGGGGGATTATGTAGTTAGGAGGAGGGGGCGATTATTTAAAAGGAGGGAGGGTCGATTATTCAGTTAGGATGGAGTGGGGCCATTATTTAGATAGGAGGAAGGGGCGGCGAATATTTAGTTAGGAGGGAGAGGGGCGAATATTCAGTTAGGAGGGAGGGGGCGATTATTTAGTTAGGAGGGAGGGGGGCGTTTATTTAGTTAGGAGGGAGGAGGGCGGGGTGCGATTATTTAGATAAGAGGGGGGGGGAGATTATTTAGATAGGAGAGAGGAAGGGCGAAGATGTAGATAGGAGAGAGGGGAGGCGATTATATAATTAGGAGGGAAGGGTGCTATTATTTAGTTAGGAAAGAGGTAGCGATTATCAGGTAGGAAGGAGGGGGGCGATTATCTAGATAGGAGGGAGGGGGCGATTTTTAGTTAGGGGGGAGGGGGCGATTATTCAGTTAGAAGGGAGTAGGGCGATTATTTAATTAGGAGGGAGGGGGCGATTATTCAGTTAGGAGGGAGAGGGCCATTATTTAGTTAGAAGGGAGGCGAGTGATTATCTATTTAGGAGGGAGGAGGGCCATTATTCAGTTAGGGGGTGGGTGCGAATATTCAGTTAGGAGGGAGGGGGGCGAATAATCAATTAGGAGGAAGGGGGCGATTATTTAGTTAGGAGGGAGAGGGGCTATTATTTAGTTAGGAGGGAAGGGGCGATTATTTAGTCAGAAGTGAGGGGGGCGATTATTTAGTTAGTAGGGCGGGTGCGATTATTAAGATAGGAACGATGGGGGTGATTATTTAGATATGAGTGAGGGGGGGCGATTTTTCAGTTAGAAGGGAGGGGGCGATTATTCAGGTAGGAGGGAGGGGGCGATTATTTAGAAAGGAGGGAAGGGTTCGATTATTTTGTTAGGAGCGAGGGGGGGGCATTATTTATATAGGAGGGAGGGGAGGCGAATATTTAGATAGGAGGGAGGGGCCGATTATTCGGTTATGAGGGAGGTGGGCGATTATTTAGTTAAAAGGAAGGGAGGCGATTATTCATTTAGGAGGGAGGGAGGACATTATTTAATTAGGAGGGCGTTGGCGATTACTTTGATAGGAGGGAAGGGGGCGATTAAATAGAAAGGAGGGAGGGGGCTATTATTCAGTTATGATGGAGGGGGAGCGATTATTCAGTCAGGAGGGAGGGGGCGGTTATTCAGTTAAGAGGGAGGGGGCGTTTATTCAGATAGGAGGGAAAGGGCGAATATTTAGGCAGGAGGGAAGGGGGCGAATTTTCAGTTAGAAGGGAGGGGGGCGATTATTTAGTTAGGAGGGAGGGGGGGCGATAATTTAATAGGATGGAGGAAGCGATTATTCAGTTAGGAGGGAGTGGGGCCATTATTTAGGAAGGAGGAAGGGAGGCGAATATTCAGATAGGAGGGAGGGGTTATTATTTAGTAAGGAGAGAGGGGGCCGATTATTCAGTTAGGCGGAAGGGGGGCCATTTATTTTGATAGAAGGAAGGGGGCGATTATTTAGTTAGGAGGGAGAGGGCGATTATTTAGTTAGAAGGGAGGGGTGCGATTATTTATTTAGGAGGGAGGGGGTTTATTTAGTTAGGAGGGAAGGGGTGCGATTCTTTAGTTAGGAGGGAGGTGAGCGATTATTTATTTAGGAGGGAGGCGGTTTATTTAGTTAGGAGGGAAGGGGCGAATACTTAGTTAGGAGGGAGGGGGCGATTATTCTGTTAGGAGGGCGGTGGTGATTATTTAGATAGGAGGGAAGGGGGCGATTAATTAGAAAGGAGGGAGGGGCTATTATTCAGTTAGGATGGAGGGGAAGCGATTAAGAGAGAGGGGGCGATTATTTAGATGGGAGAGATGGGGCGATTATTTAGTCAGGAGGGAGGGGGGCGAATTTCCAGTTAGAAGGGAGGGGGGCGATTATTTAGTTAGAAGGGAGGGGGGCGATAAATCAATAGGAGGGAGGGGACGATTATTCAGTTAGAAGTGAGTGGGGCCATTATTTAGGAAGGAGGAAGGAAGGCGAATATTCAGATAGGAGGGAGCGGGCGATTATTTGGTAAGGAGAAAGGGGGCCGATTATTCAGTTAGGCGGGAGGGGGGCCAACATTTAGATAGGAGGGAGGGGGCGATTTTTTAGATAGGAGAATGGGGGGCGATTATTTGATTAGGAGGGGGGGGGCGAATATTTAGTTAGGAGGGAGGGGGGCGATTATTTAATTAGGAGGGAGGGGGCGAATATTTAGTTAGAGGGGAGGGGATCGATTGTTTAGTTAGGAGGGAGGTGAGCTATTATTTATTTAGGAGGGAGGGGGGCCATCATTCAGTTAGGTGGGAGGGGGCGATTATTCAGTTAGGAAGGAGGGGGACGATTATTTAGTTAGGATGGAGGGGGCGTTTATTTAGTTAGGAGGGAAGGGGGCGTTTATTTAGTTAGGAGGGAGGGGGCGATTATTTAGTTAGTTGGGCGGTGGCGATTATTTAGATAGGAGGGAAGGGGCGATTATTTAGATAGGAGGGAAGGGGCGATTATTTATTTTGGAGGGAGGAGGGCGATTATTTAGTTAGAAGGGAGGGGGGCGTTTATTTAGTTAGGTTGGAAGGGGGCGATTATTTAGTTAGGAGGGAGGGGGCGATTATTCAGTTAGGATGGAGGAGGAGCGATTATTCAGTTAAGAAGGAGGGGGCGATTATTCAGATTGGAGGGAAGGGGCGATTATTTAGTCAGGAATTAGAGGGGCGAATTTTCAGTTAGAAGAGAGGGGGCGAGTATTTAGTTGAGAGGGAGGGGGGCGATTATTTATAAGGAGGGAGGGGGACGATTATTCAGTTAGGAAGGAGTGGGGCCATTATTTAGATGGGAGGAAAGGGGGGCGAATATTCAAATAGGATGGAGGGGCTATTATTTAGTTAGAAGAGAGATGTCCAGTTATTCAGTTAGGCGGGAGGGGGCCATTATTTAGATAAGAGGGAGGGGGCGATTATTCAGATATGAAAATGGGGGGCGATTATTTGATTAGAAGGGAGGGGCGATTATTTAGTTAGAAGGGAGGGGGCGATTATTTAAATATAGGACATTTGACCACACCTGACCGAAAGCACGAGGCTCGTGGCGCCCGCGCCGATCTAAAAATATAACTAAACAACTTCCTTGTGAGGTTCGCATTTCTAATTTCAAAATGGCCATTTTCGAAATGCAGAGAATCTGCATTGAGTTTTGTTTTAAATTGAAAAATGTGCTACTGAGACGTATGAATTGATTAAAGAAGCTTTTGGCGATGCAGGTTTATCCCGTTCAAGAACTTTTGAATGGTTTTCACGCTTCCTAAAAGGTCGAGAAAGGGTAAACGATGATCAGCATACTGGGCGTCCAAGATCATTACGTTGCGATGAAAACAAGCCAAAATAAAGGAATTAATTGAATCTAATAGAAGAATTTCTATTACAGACTTATCTTCAGAGACTGGACTATCTGTAGGACTGTGTCATCAAATAGTAACAAAAGATTTGGACAAGATCCGGACGTCTTCAAAATTTGTTCCCCGGATTCTCACAGAGGAACAAAGGAGGTTAGAATGGACGTCTGCAAAAAAATGGTTGAAATGGCTCGGACCGATCCAGAATGGATGCAAAAAATCATTACCGGGGATGAGACATGGGTGTATCAGTATGACCCGGAAACCAAACGTCAATCCAGCCAATGGATTGAAAGAGGGGAACCGAAACCCAAAAAGGCAAGATTTACAAAATCCAAAGTCAAGACATTGCTTGTTACATTTTTTGATATTAATGGTTTGGTTCACCATGAATTTATTCCTTTCGGACGTACAATTAATCAAGAGTTTATTTGAGGATAATGAGGCGCTTAAGGGAGGCAGTGCGCCTCAAAAGACCTGAAAGATGGCAAAACAATGACTGGATACTTCACGTCGATAATGCGCTGCCGAACACAGCCCATGTTGTTTTGCAGTTCTTGGCCAAGCATTTAACCATACAGATCCCTCATCCACCCTATTCCCCCGACTTAACCCCCAATGACTTTTTCCTCTATCTTAAATTGAAAATGAAGTTAAAAGGAAGGAAATTTGACAACGTTGATATGATACAAGCTGAATCGAAGGCAACCTTGAACTTTTCAAAAAGTTATTTTATCTCCTGCTTCGATAATTGGAAAAATAGATGGAACAGGTGTATTTAAGCAGGAGGGGCATATTTTGAAAATATAAAATTAGTTTTTTTATTTGTTTTATTTTTTCAAAGATACAGAGCAGTCCTGGAAATTAATGAACGCACCTTGTATGAATAAATAGATATAAATAGATAAAATAATTGATAAATATACATATATATATAAATATAAATACAAGGTCTTCATTGGTGGCGTCCACCGCGAGAAAGACTCCGCCACCGATGGACTGCGAGAGTTCTTTCCTATAGAATAGGCAGGTCGAGGTGTTGGCTAGCATTACCCAACTCAAGACCAAGATGGTACTTGTAGATGGTAGTGTTGGGCCATATTTCACCAAACGAACCCAACAATGATGTAAACATATTACATCATATATTTACAGTGCCTTGCCGAAGTCTTTGTTGTCCAGATGGAGAACCTGGACAAGCTCTGGGCTTCTTGTACTCCGAGACCCACAGCAGTAATGGTGTACATATGTAAATATGTACACTAAATAAATTTATATGTACAATAACTCATTCCCTCCCTTGTATATATAGTGAAAGGTTAAATCCAGCAAGAATTTCTTTTTGATTATCAAGTTGAATTTTCAATAAAAATATTTAACAAATTAAATATATTTTAGATAAATTAAATATTTCAAAGATAATAATTCAATATATACAGTTACGAGTGTCATGCGTTCTTCATCTCTTAATCAGTTTTCATCTGTCACCGTTTGCTTTTTTTTTTTTGGAATGGCGCCCTCCTATTGGTTAGCTACGATCACGCCACCTTTGCCCCCCCCCCCCCACTCGCTTTTTCGTTTTTGTAACTATTGTGTTGGAGCGGGTCGCTCCTTAAATAAATGCATATATTAGTTAATAACTAAATGGAATCCTCTCTTTCTTTTTCCCAGTAAGAGACGCCTACAGAAGCCAACAGTACATAGGCTATAGTTATTAACTAATATATGCATTTATTTAAGGCGCCAATTTATAATTGTAACAAATAGTATTTGAATAAAAACATTCAATCGGGTAAAACACGGGCGTTGCCCGGGTCATTCGGCTAGTAGAATTATAAAAGGGAATACTACATTAAATATTTTCGAAGAATCGTCTCTATACATTTTCATTTTTAATTATTAATTTAAATTATTTTATTTCCAAAAAATTTTTTAAATTTTATTTTCGAATATATTCTACGAAATAAAAATATTTTCTCACTCTGTAAAAGAGATAAAAAAAATCTCCTTGGTCACGCAGGATATTTAAAAAAAAGTTCAGTTAGAGTCGGGCCGAGCGGTGAAAAACAAGTTACATTCGGGGACGGTATGTGAGTATAAAACTAAATGGTAAGTGGATTATTCTACTAGACTTAATTCATGTGGGCTAAAAAGCCCGCTTATAGAATAGAAAATTTTTATATCGCATTTAGTAAGTTTTTTTTTTTTTTGGTATAATGCATTAAGCCATTTTTTTTTTTGTAAAGTTAAGGTCTCCACTATATAGCATATTCGAAATATTTTTTTTTTCGTTATTTTATATACATCGACGAGATTAGAAGCAAAGAATCTGCTTGCATAGAATGAAACCTTTCACTCTTACTCTATCTCCCTTTTGTCTCATGATATAGAAAATTTTTTGATATAATTAAATCTCACATATGTTTTTTCATCAGTTTGTATCCATTGTGTTTTATACCAGACTAGACATACACATATATGAATGGAAATTCTATTTTAAACAAAAAAAAGGGAAAAGGAGTTGAATATTCTGATAATTATCATGATGGAACTGACAAGTTGATCCGGCAACACTGCAGGCTCGACTTGTAAACATTCTTCTTAGATATATAACGATGTTATAAAAAGATAAGTTAATAAATAAAGAACTTAGTTCAGTTGCAGTCTGCGTGATCAAAGAGGCACAAAGAACAACATAAACAACATGGTGGCAGCGGAAAAGTGAGTACTTTTTCAAATAAATATATTATTGACAAATATTAGTGAAAAAAAAGAAAACATGGACTTTATTAGACCTAGCGAACTCACCTTGCACGGAAATGTAGCGGAAAATTGACGAAGGTTCAAACAGCGATTAATGCTTTATCTTGAAGCAACACACAGAAAAAGCCACAAAGCCTGAAACTGAAAGTTGCCATTTTATTAAATTTTATTGGCGAAGAAGCCTTGGAAGTTTTCAACACATTTCATTTAAAAGAAGATGAAGGCAGAAAATTTCGATCTTGTAATAAACAAATTTGATGATTTTTGCGAGCCTAAAAAGAACGTCATTTTTTAATGATTCATTTTTTTTTCAGCGACACAGAAGGATGGTGAATCCATCGATAGTTTTATAACAGAACTAGAAGGATTATCCACATCATGTAAATTTGAATCACAAAAGGATAGTTTAATTAGGGATCGCATTGTGTATGGAATACAAGACAAGGCTTTGCAGGAACGCCTCTTAAGAGAGCCCAATTTAACTCTTCTAAAAGCCATTGAAATGTGCAAAACAGATGAAATAAGCAAGCAACAGATCAAGATCATGCAGAACAACCAGAATATTTGTCAAATAATGAAATATGAAAAGAAACACAGTCCAAACCAAAATAAAGAATATGAAAAGAACTCAAATGCCAAAGGTGTGGGAAGTCTCACAGAGCAAAATATTGTCCTGCATGGGGTAAAAGATGCTCCAAATGCAAAAAGATGATTCATTTTGCAGCTTTCTGTAAAGGTTCATCTATCAGAAGTCTGAATGATGAGACAGAAGAAACTGTATGGTCAATACATGTGTTGGGGCACGTTTTTGTAACCATACCCCAACAGAAGGCGTATGTATAATCAACATCAAATGGATACATGGCTTCCCTCCCACATAGACTTATAGACCACCTTTTTGCCCAGAAACCTAGACACTTGATGACACCAGACTTCCATGCCGAAAGCTGATGCCTGGTGGAGAAGAAGACACCAGTGACATCCAGAGAGATCCGCGCTGGAAGCTGTTGTTCCATATGTACATATATTCCCCTCATCTAAAATTTAGGTAGAGGTGACCAGAAGAAATGGAGAAGGAAGATTTCTAAAAGACTAAGCCTTATAAATATCCTTCCCGAAAAAGGGAAGTATCACATTACAGTCCAGGTAAAAGGAGCCTGGGTCGATTTTTAGCCAAGACGGGGGGCGATATATATACCGTCCCGAGAAAAGGGAGGATCGTATTACAGCCCATGTGGAGGAGGCCTGGGGTCTGATGAAATTTTACACTAGTGCCGTGGCTGTTTCCCTCTTTAGATTTTTTGTTTTGGCAACACAATATGTTCTATTTTGATGGGAGAGGCCTGGGGCGTCGGTGAAATTGTATACTGGAGACGTTGGCCATTTTGATTGGTGTTTTCTTTCGACGAATGAAAATGCCAACCAATAGAAACTTTGGCGCGGCCAGCGAATGAAAATGGAGAGAGACAAGGATAAAAGAGGGTTTCGTTGCCAAAAAGAGATTCAATCGGAGTCGCTCAGTGAGAGGACAGTCTTCAGTCGGGAGACCAGACCTTTGCCGGCACTTTCGAGAAAAGGTAAGCCATTTGTCATTATGACTTAGCGCCCCCCTTTTTTTTATAGAAACTAACCTAGATTTCGCATGGGCCCTAAAGGGCTTTAAGTAACTTAAAAGGAATTATAAGGTTCTCATATTTTGTCTCGCTAGAATAGATGGAGATCTAAGTTTTTTTTTTTTCCTTTATAAAGGCAAATTCGTAACTTCAGGTCACCTCTATCAAGATTACTATGTAAATAGCATATCTCGTCAATATAGAAATGTTCCCAAATTTTAATTTATTTGAATAAATATCTAGTATATAACTTATATGGAGAAATGTTCTTGTTTCCTCTCATACATATTTCATTCTTTTGTTCTTTGGTGCTACACCCACATCTTATTATTATTACAAATTATATTGGAATATAGAACTACCAACTCTGATGGAATGGAGTTGTGTATTGTACCTTATTGTGATACTTTAATACAGAAACAGCGGTAAATACGATTTTACCCGCCTTGAGGGTATCTCTTTGTCAGGTTTTAGTAATATTTGTATTTTCATGTGAGGAATTTGCCCTTCTTCCACTGTTTAAATGAAATATTGTATGATTCTTACCTATTTGGAGGGAATGTTACTAATAATCAAGTCTTCTAATAATTGCTGGCCAACATACATTGTCGAACGTGCCTGCCAAAGAAGCCAGTTCTCCTGTCTGTGTTTCAGTATATATTTTTTTCCATATCTACCATTATACCATTCGTTGATTTAAATTTAATAAGACCCATGTTGCCTTATACTCATAGACTGTTCTCTTTATGATTTTATTAAAAACCTTTTTTGTTCTAAATATATTACAAATGTCAATGTCAATAGTATAGGTCTATAGATTTTGCTTGTCTCATAGCTTATTTTGCTAGGTTTTAGTATAATCTTCATAAATAGAGTCTTTCCATACATCCAGATAGTGACCTAATTCAACACATTTGTTGAATCTTTGCTATAAAATCGGAATTAAAGGTGTACCTACACGTTTGATCATATTATTACTGGAAAAATCTGGACCTGGTACTTCCTTAATATTTAAATTTGAAATAATATTTTCAACACCTTATATTTCTATTTAAAAAAAAATGTTAATTTGGTCTTATATTCAGGTTTATAGTTTTTAATAATAACATGCTCATCTTTATCTGAGATCCATTAAAGTTGTTGGATGATCCCAGAGAATTTGAAATTATATGGGTTTGTCACTGACCCTAGTCCGTTAGTCTGTAGAGGCGGCCAATAGACGGCGATCAATTCCAGCGTCTATTTTGATGAGAGAACCGACCACTATTTTATAGATCATTTAATTTATTGTAGGGACACATGTCGATAGAGCGTAACGGGAGGAACCCAACAATATCGCCCGCCGCGGGGCACGAATTTAGTATATATTTCATCTCCTATACTTTAGAAATATATACCTAATGAAAAGCCATACTATTTTTAAGAATTGGTGAAGTAGTCCACACCCTGAGTTAAGAGTCTATGTCTGAAATGACTTACAAAAATTTCTAGTGGTCTTACTTAGGAATGTCATGTTGTTGCCTTGTGATTTTCCGCTAATTTTAAGAGCTATTCATAGCGCCCTTTCAGTTTTCTAACCACACTTACAATTATGATTTTAAATCGTGAATTTTAATTTATGCTTTCCGTTTCACTGGCATTTTATCAGGCAATGAAAGTTATGTTGAGGCGATGTATACCGCATCACTCGCCGCGGTCATTTACGATTCACATTGTTTGTGACAAAGCCTTAACAATTTATTGATTACATTTTTTATTTTTATTTTTTAAATTATTTTATACAGTATGAGAAATGAGGTTGGATTACCATGGTTCAAATTTAGAACGGTGATCAGTGTTTTTTACAGTAGTCTACTGAAATGACTTAGCTTTTTTTTTTCATCATAGCTCTGATATAATTTTTCTCACAGCAGAGGTGAGTTCTGATAATTATTGCTGGCTACAAATTTCTTAACTTTATTTTAATAGCGCTTTCTATCAAGTCATACTAGCCTGTGCATCCAGATTAGGGCTAACATGCTGAATGATAGTTAATCTATTTTATTTTTTTAGCGCATAGTGGATTGGGAGAGTGGCAGATATATGAGCCTTAAGGTGAAAGTAGAATTGAAGATCCAGTTAGCGTACCCGTGAAGAGAGAAGTTTGATCACCATAGAAAAACGCACCTTTTTTTTCTCTTCATAAAACCTTTTTATTTTGAAATCAATAATGGATAGAAATCTGGTTCTAACATTCCAATGGCAGAATCTCAAGGAATAGATCTGGTGACCAATTTGCGCGAGTACTTTTTAATCACTATGGAACTATTTATTAACTTATGACAACTACCTGGGATAATCTTTAAAAATATTCAAAGGAAAGGAGATGACTGGAGCTTGTGTCTACAAGACAGCTGAGATATCCCGAGGTGTGCTTGGACAGCTTTAAGTTGATGACAAGGCAGCAAAAGCCACCTGTGTTAGAGACAGGATCTATCTAATAATGGGGATATAGGAGACAGGAGAGTTTATCGAGGCTCGATTTGACACTTGTATATAATGAGGAAGTTAGCGAAATGCGAGTCTCTAGTGCGGAGTAATATCACCTAAAAGGCTATGAATAAGGATTGATAAAGTCGGGACACCCGAGCAAAGATATTACATTGAATGTAATCCGGAACCTGTAGGCGTGAGGCGGTATCGTGATTGACGGCTAGACACGCGAGGAGGGCGGCCCCCTTTGACGACGTTTTCTGCCAAGTATGATCACTGGATGCCGATAGACCGCTAAAAGGGTGTGTCCCCCACATGGGAAATGTCATTGAAGATGTGCCAGCATGCAGAGAAGAAAGATCTAGGACGAGATGACGTTTCCTAAAATTAACACTCAAGGTGATGCGCTTGAGCTATAGATGAGGCAGTGAAGCCCATCTAGAAAATGGCGCTAATTCCAGAACAAAAATGTGAATAGATCGAGCTGAGGTGACGACTCCATATTAGATATACCCCTGTAAATTCTTAAATGTCCGCATATATATTTCCACAGTGAATTATACAAGTTGCACACCTATCTCATGAGCCAGGAATGTAATTATCAGACTGACAGTAATAAGTAATAATATAAGAATTTCTAACCCAGGAACAAACGAAACCCCTGATATGCAACACAATCCTACAGATTAATTTCACTACCAAATTCACAGTGTATCATCATAACTCAACAGAAAACTCAGTCACAATTAAAGCGAAATAACTTTGTCATTTCCCAATCCAATATGCACCTGTTACCCCATAGACAGTGATCTTATAACCACATTTGATTTCGTTTCAGCATGTTGTAAGAGGGATGAACTCATGGAAATGCAGCCTTTTAATTACTATGCCTCATACTGCATAGATACATGAAGGAAATTTCTAATGACAGCCGCTAAGTGACAATGGACACATGCACTGAGAGTTAGTGCGGGCTAGTCTACCTAAATTTCATTAACTGTATGCACTAAGTTATATGGATAAGTCGAGTATATATATTTCCAGTATATTTTGCTTAGTGTTGGTATATGATTTTAAAGAATTACTCAATTTTTAAACGACACTTTGTTCTTAATGATGAGATGTGATTTAAAGAGTTTTCACAACATTGTTTTAGTGTTAGTACACCATGGTAAAGAAAATCTCTCTCTCCCCCCCCCCTTCCACTTTGTATTCCCCACTTTGCCCACCACTATGGGTCATAATGCTACCGTTACGGTCGAGGTGGAATCTAATACCTAGTTCCCGTAGATCCAACAACTGAGGACCATGCCTTCTGATAAAGAGAATGCATGAGACGAAGGGGCGTCACAAATTTGAGCCAAGGTATGGGGGTCCATATGAGGTACTAAAAAGAGCTGGTCATACTGTATATCTCTTGAAGAATCTAGAAACTGGGAATTTGGATATATACCATATAGATAGGTTAAAACAATACCATATACCAATTAGGATTTTCCCCACAGAGGAGGAGGAGACTAGTGATGGTAATTCAAGTCAAGGTTCCAGTGATGAAGATCATTGGATTCATCTTACAGGTCCAGCTTATCTCCCTAATAGGTCTGTTAATGTAGTGGTTCCACAAGGGGTGACAACCAGAGCGAACTCAGAAGTAATGAGACGAGGGGAAATTGACAGAGTTAGTGTGGACAGTTTAACTTTACGCAGGTCTACAAGGGTGAAAAGGCCCACACAGTGTAAATTCTGCTCAGACTGTCGCCACTAACTAGGATTTTGGAGTGTGTACGGAGAATCATCTCAATAGAATGAGAAGCTTAGAGATTCCAACCTTTTTTTTTTTTTCTTTTAAACCTTTTTTTTTTCAAGGTAAAACTTCAATAGGATTTTTTTTCTATACAAACTATTTCTTGTTAAATCCCGAGTTTCAAAGACCAGTGAGAATAATGTATACCATTGTGAATTAATTATTTAGTGTAAATCTGAAATTTTAGTTATTATCGGGAGTAATAGGTGAAGGAAGGTGTAGGAAATCACAACTTAGAGGGGGGCTATGTCTAAAACAACAAACCTAATAGGCATCCTATGGCTTGTGTTGGGTAATTTAGAAAAGAAACCCTATTATCCCTGGCTTTCAGGTAGTAGCTTTGAAATAGGTTTCTAATGAGGACATGAAAGGTCAATCTCTCAGAGTGAAGTTGTGAAGTATAGGGACCCTAAGCCAGGGGTAGAAGTTAAGTAGACCCAGACTGTAGTTGATCCTTGGAAAGCACTTGAGAATGTTAGAGTTGGGTAGTGAATCATAAACCCTATAAATCCATCTTTCAATAGAGTGTTGAGGTCGGACTACTGCAAAGGGGACAGACGCACGATGAAGTAGGAAGAAAGTGAATTCACCCACGTTGGCTAGGGGAGTGACTCAATTCCGCTTTTATGAGGTGTCACGTTTAATGGTCCTTTATTCGCCATTATAATTTGTGTGTGTCTTTATAGAATTGTCGTGAATAGTCACTTAGTGTCAAAGCAAGGGCAGTTTTTGAAATTACATTTTTTTAGGTAGGTTAGCTTTCAGATTATTTAGAATTGTTAACCATTTTATTAACAATCATTTATCGAGTATAAAGTATTAGTATATATAGAGCTTGTACAGAGGCATTTTCTTTTGAGTAACCTAGGGCTTTAGTTCCCAATTTGTTTTAATTTTATTATTTTATTTGATTTCACATTTAGTCCTGGAGATTAGTAATAGTTAGAGTAAATGTTAACATTGACGATTGAAGTGCTTGGCTTTATAGTAGTTTCTAGCTTTAGTTTATGTGCAAGATGCGAATGAAATTGAATGAATGGGAAATCTTAGTGAATGTGTCCAAGGATAGAAACAATTATACTGTTAGACCAAAGGTATATTAGAATAGTGTAGGGAATTAATAGGTTCGATTTTTAATTTTGATTTCTTTATTTGTTAGGATCGGAAGCCTCACAGGACAACTACAACTCTATCTAGTTAGAAATATTCGCTCCCTTTTGTTAGGTCCCCCGTTAGAGGATATAATTTTCCTTTGATTTTCTTTTATTTTAGTTTAGCTTGAATTCTAAGGATTGTGGATAAATGATCCCTATCCCGACCCTCAGACTTGGAGATAGTGGAAGGCAAGGATCAAGCCGAATTTCCACTCAACTCCTCCTCGCAAGAGGAAACGAAGAGGTATAGATTGAATTTTATGCAGGATGGGGGATTTGTTTTAGCCATGCCGTATAGCCTGGGGTATAAAGGCGCGACCTTGGGTAACCGATCTGACACCGTAGTTTCGACGCTTTTAGCGTGGCTGGAGCGAGGGTGTTCCAGACGGGAGGTCCTGTAAGATTGGCATGTAGGCAGAGATTGCCCAGTTATTCTAGACGAAGTGTTTCCGTCTATTGAATTTTTTTGGTACCAGTTTGATCCCTCATAGCTAGCGGAAGTTTCTTCTAATAAAGGATTCGCCCTGCCATACGTTTTGTTGGAATGAATTCGAGCATAAGACCGATTCGAGAGGCAGAATAAGTAATTATTAGGACCTTCAACGAGTTTAAACTCGTTCCATGATAGGATAAGATTTTAGAGTATTAGTTAACTATAAGGACCGCGAACGAGACGCCAGAACGAGCCAGTGAGTCAAAGTTTTAGAAGTGTTGTATTGAGGACAGTAGAATTAAGAGCAGTTATACAGGGAGTAGAATTCTGAAGGAATTTGTAAAAGAACCAAAATTTCAGATTGATAAAATTCAAACTTATAAGATGTAGATTTATAGGATTCAGGTCAATGAATAGAGGGTATATTAGTAGATGAAAGTAATATCAATTTCTTGGAAGGGGGGGAGGTAGCTGAACTGTACATACCCCAGAGGCAAGGTAAACGGAGCCACAAACAAAATAGTAGAAATTGATTAGTCGCTCTGCCAAAACAGAAAAAATTCTCTTCATACGGTTGTCACCCTAGATTTAAATGGACTGTGTAGTTTAATAGAGGTCTGGGCTATGTTCCATTTGACCAAGATTCTAAATGACGTTCCCATCTGGGTTGAGGGAGTATTGTAATTTGAGGAATCTAACACACAAGAGAGAACACACCCTCCAATAGGATCGGGATAGACGAATATTACCCAGTGACCAACTCGTGATTCCAGACTAGATAAGATTGAAAACTTAACTGAGATACTAAACCTTGAACCCTCAGCGCATAAATATATATTATGTTTACATTTTCTTATTCAATATGTTGTTATTTTTATATCATATATATTATATTATAGTCATATACTATTCATTTCAACAATTTTATTTTGATATTCATGATATTAATATTTATATTAAATATTTAATTATATATATTTTGTCACCATATATAATCTTGTAGTAGTTTTCTTTTGTCATCTATCATGGGATGATTTTTATCACTTATATCTTAACATATTTAATCACTATCTACATGATATGTTTACTTCAATATATATATTATACTCATCATATAACATGGAAGGATTCATTTTATCATTACATATTTCGTGCCTTATTTAATGATTACTTTCATAATTTGTTTTCTGTAATTTTTTTTTATTTAGCAAAAGTCATCTTGTCATGGGCTAATCATTATATACCAAGATATTTCTTTCAGCTAACTATAATTATCCTTTCCTTTGATTGTATATATATAACTATACCACACGAATGTCTTGATTGGTACTTAAATAAAGATACTGGCATGTTTTAGGAGTTGGACTAGTCAGTTATTTCTAAACGACTTCTTGGCGCCCAATATTTTTTATATATAATATGTAATAGGGAAATGTTCTAACTGTATTGTTAACAGAAAGAAGGTAGCAATGAAACCAGCACACCAAGAGGCAAGGATGAGGTGAGAGGACTTACCACAAGGATGGCCTACTCCTCAAGGCCAAAGAAGAAAGTGGAAGGGTGGTATATATACCCATGAATGGTGAGACAGATGACCTTGCTTACTTCCATACATATGATATGACTGTCCCCCATAACCTATGTTGATAACAGTGTGCTGACAGAATAATAACACATAAAACCCCTTTGCCAGGATGCACAATGCCCACTAATGTTCGGAATAATAAACATCTAGAATAGCATACCATCATTTTGATTAGCCTTATCTTCCCTATAGGTTTCGGTACATCTGGCTTCACCTAGTAATGGAAAATGCATTTTGCTAGAAATGGGCCTGCTTTCATAGTAACTGATGAAAGGCAGATGAATAATGAGTAGCACAAACGCATTTGTCCATTACTTGGCAGGGGGAGGATTGTTGGGGCACGTTTTTGTAACCATACCCCAACAGAAGGCGTATGTATAATCAACATCAAATGGATACATGGCTTCCCTCCCACATAGTCTTATAGACCACCTTTTTGCCCAGAAACCTAGACACTTGATGACACCAGACTTCCATGCCGAAAGCTGATGCCTGGTGGAGAAGAAGACACCAGTGACATCCAGAGAGATCCGCGCTGGAAGCTGTTGTTCCATATGTACATATATTCCCCTCATCTAAAATTTAGGTAGAGGTGACCAGAAGAAATGGAGAAGGAAGATTTCTAAAAGACTAAGCCTTATAAATATCCTTCCCGAAAAAGGGAAGTATCACATTACAGTCCAGGTAAAAGGAGCCTGGGTCGATTTTTAGCCAAGACGGGGGGCGATATATATACCGTCCCGAGAAAAGGGAGGATCGTATTACAGCCCATGTGGAGGAGGCCTGGGGTCTGATGAAATTTTACACTAGTGCCGTGGCTGTTTCCCTCTTTAGATTTTTTGTTTAGGCAATACAATATGTTCTATTTTGATGGGAGAGGCCTGGGGCGTCGGTGAAATTGTATACTGGAGACGTTGGCCATTTTGATTGGTGTTTTCTTTCGACGAATGAAAATGCCAACCAATAGAAACTTTGGCGCGGCCAGCGAATGAAAATGGAGAGAGACAAGGATAAAAGAGGGTTTCGTTGCCAAAAAGAGATTCAATCGGAGTCGCTCAGTGAGAGGACAGTCTTCAGTCGGGAGACCAGACCTTTGCCGGCACTTTCGAGAAAAGGTAAGCCATTTGTCATTATGACTTAGCGCCCCCCCTTTTTTTTAATAGAAACTAACCTAGATTTCGCATGGGCCCTAAAGGGCTTTAAGTAACTTAAAAGGAATGATAAGGTTCTCATATTTTGTCTCGCTAGAATAGATGGAGATCTAAGTTTTTTTTTTTCCTTTATAAAGGCAAATTCGTAACTTCAGGTCACCTCTATCAAGATTACTATGTAAATAGCATATCTCGTCAATATAGAAATGTTCCCAAATTTTAATTTATTTGAATAAATATCTAGTATATAACTTATATGGAGAAATTTTCTTGTTTCCTCTCATACATATTTCATTCTTTTGTTCTTTGGTGCTACACCCACATCTTATTATTATTACAAATTATATTGGAATATAGAACTACCGACTCTGATGGAATGGAGTTGTGTATTGTACCTTATTGTGATACTTTAATACAGAAACAGCGGTAAATACGATTTTACCCGCCTTGAGGGTATCTCTTTGTCAGGTTTTAGTAATATTTGTATTTTCATGTGAGGAATTTGCCCTTCTTCCACTGTTTAAATGAAATATTGTATGATTCTTACCTATTTGGAGGGAATGTTACTAATAATCAAGTCTTCTAATAATTGCTGGCCAACATACATTGTCGAACGTGCCTGCCAAAGAAGCCAGTTCTCCTGTCTGTGTTTCAGTATATATTTTTTTCCATATCTACCATTATACCATTCGTTGATTTAAATTTAATAAGACCCATGTTGCCTTATACTCATAGACTGTTCTCTTTATGATTTTATTAAAAACCTTTTTTGTTCTAAATATATTACAAATGTCAATGTCAATAGTATAGGTCTATAGATTTTACTTGTCTCATAGCTTATTTTGCTAGGTTTTAGTATAATCTTCATAAATAGAGTCTTTCTATACATCCAGATAGTGACCTAATTCAACACATTTGTTGAATCTTTGCTATAAAATCGGAATTAAAGGTGTACCTACACGTTTGATCATATTATTACTGGAAAAATCTGGACCTGGTACTTCCTTGATATTTAAATTTGAAATAATATTTTCAACACCTTATATTTCTATTTTAAAAAAATTGTTAATTTGGTCTTATATTCAGGTTTATAGTTTTTAATAATAACATGCTCATCTTTATCTGAGATCCATTAAAGTTGTTGGATGATCTCAGAGAATTTGAAATTATATGGGTTTGTCACTGACCCTAGTCCGTTAGTCTGTAGAGGCGGCCAATAGACGGCGATCAATTCCAGCGTCTATTTTGATGAGAGAACCGACCACTATTTTATAGATCATTTAATTTATTGTAGGGACACATGTCGATAGAGCGTAACGGGAGGAACCCAACACATGAAGCAAAAGTAGTCCATACTTTGGAATGGAAAAAATCCATCGTAGTGAATGGAAAGGAAATATGTTTCAAGTTGAACTCTGGAGCAGAAGTAAATGTTTTGCCATACACATTCACCAGACAAATGAAAGGTTTGGAAATATTTCAGACTAACCGAAAGCTAACATCATATACAGGACATGAAATCAAGATAAAAGGAATTGCCACACTAACTTGCAAAACTAAAATTAAGACGGAAAGTCTAGAATTTTTCATTGCTGATGGATACTATCAACCAATTTTAGGAATAGAAGCTATTGGAAAGCTTTCACTAATTAAGAAATGTGATGCTGTCCAAATACAGCAGAACAATTCAGAAAAAGAAATTTTGAACAGGCACAAAAATATATTTGAAGGCATAGGAAGACTGCCAATTGAACACAAGATTAGACTAATGAAATTACAACTCCAGTTGTTGCTCCAAGCAGAAAAATTCCTTTTTCCATTAGAGAAAAAGTTAGAGCAGAATTGGAACGGATGGAAAAACTTGACATTATTGAAAAAGTTGAAGAACCAAGCGAATGGACACACCCTATTGTAGTGGTACAAAACCTTCTGGGGATGTCAAAATTTGCATGGACCCCAGGGAACTGAACAAATATGTTCAGAGAGAGCGCTATATTCTGCCAACAGCTGAAACAATATTTTCTGAACTGAACGGTGCTACAGTTTTCTCTGTATTTGATGCATCATCAGCTTTCTGGCAAGTCCCATTAGACAAAGAAAGCACCAACCTGTGCACCATTGCGACTCCCTTTGGGAGATTCCGGTTCAAGCGACTTCCCTATGGATTGAACAGTGCATCGGAGGTATTCCAGCGATGCATAAACAATGTTCTTTCAGGTCTCCAGGGAACTGCTTGCTATATGGATGACATCTTGATCTATGGAAGCACAATGGAAGAGCACAACCGAAACCTTGAAACAGTTCTTCGAAGGTTGGAGAAAATAATGTCGAGCTCAATGCCAAGAAGCAGCAGATAGCTGTCGACAAAGTAAATTTCTTAGGCCATATTACCAGTCGAGATGGAATAGCCATTCAAGCTTCAAGAGCAGAGGCAATACAAAAGTTGAAAAGACCTGAGAACAAGACTGAAGTCCAAAGATTCTTAGGTATGGTAACGTACCTTGGCAAATTCATTCCTAATCTTTCTGACAAGACTGCACCTCTAAGGAAATTGATAAGCAACAAGAGTGAATGGAAATTTGGAGGCGAAGAAAATGATTGTTTTGAAAAACTCAAGGATATGGTTTCGAATGCTCCAATATTGACATTTTTTGACCCAACCAAGCCAATCACCATTTCATCTGATGCAAGCCAATATGGTATTGGTACAGTGCTCATGCAAGGGGGGTATGCAATTGAGTATGCGTCCTTCAGCCTGAATGCAACTCAAAGAAAATACGCACAGATAGAGAAAGAACTTTTGGCTATAGTCTTTGGATGTGAACTCTTCCAGTACTATATTTGGGGAAATGATGTTATTGCGGAAACTGACCACAAACCTCTCCTGAGTATTGTTAAGAAGCCTTTAGAAAGGCTTTGCCCAAGACTGCAAAGAATGGTCTTACGTCTCATGAGATTTCAAATATCTTTGAAGTTTACACCAGAGAAAAACATGTTTGTAGCTGACCATCTGTCTAGAGATCCATTGAAAGATGAGGTGGACACAAGCTATTTAAAAGGTCAAACTGAATCAGTGCACATGTTGCTGGTTACCACAGATGAAAAAATAAAGAGACTACAAAAGGAAACTCATGGGGACCACACCTTGATACAACTAATAGAGTATGCGAAGAATGGATGGCCGAAATATAAAACTAAGGTCTGTGATGAAGCAAAACCCTACTGGCAATTTCAAGATGAAATTCATGTGAGTGACGAAATTGTTTACAAAGGAAATTGCATCATGGTGCCATCGACTCTTCGAGAAGAAATCCTGCAGGTTGTTCATTCATCACACCAGGGCACAGCAGCTTCCAAAGAAAAAGCAAGATCAGCATTTTACTGGCCCGGCATGATAACACAAGTAGAAAATGAAGTGGAAAAGTGCAGAACATGTCAGGAATATTCAAGAAAGAATCCTGAGGAGTCAAGAATAGCTCATGAAATCCCTGAATTTCCATGGGAAAAAATTGCTGTAGACTTCATGGAGGTGAGTGGAACCAGTTCCATCTTGGTTGTCGATTACCACTCAAAGTTTGTTGAAATCCGGAAATTATCAAGCAAAAGAGAAACCGAAACCATCATGCAGTTGAAAACCATTTTCAGGCCTCATGGAATTCCAAGAACTCTAGTTTCGGATAATGGACTCCCTTTTGACTCTACTGGATTCAAAAATTTTGCTCAGAAATATGAATTCAAACACCAAACCTCCAGTATCAAATATCCAAGATCTAATGGACAAGTTGAGAGGACAATTCAAACCATCAAAGGACTGATAATTAAAGCTGTGAAGTCAGGAAGAGATTCCAATCTGGCTTTGATGGAGTTCAACAACACACCTAAGTATTACTTGCCATCTCCGACCCAAATGCTTATGGGAAGATCTGTGAGAACTTTTCGACATACACCCGACAACAGTTGAAACCACTGTTTGACACAACAAAGAATTACCAAAAATTGAGAGACCATCAACAAAAGTATGCAGGAAGTCCAAAGAGAATTTTGAGACCTATGGAAGTAGGAGACAACATCATGTTGCAGGAAAGGCATAGAAAATGGGTTCCGGCAACAATGACCGCAAAGCATGAAACTCCACGCTCATATATGCTGAAAACACCAAGTGGGTCTGAATACCGCAGGAACAGGTCTCACCTTAGACCGAGAAAGTTCAGTGTAGAAGATTCTGCCCCAACAATTCAGAGTCCAAGCATTCCTGGATCTCAAGCAGGACAGCCATGGATGACAACATACAAGATCATGGAAGACCCACTTCCGAAAACAGAAGAGCATATGATCCAAGGGAGAACGTTGCCAAGAAAGGTGAAGAATCATCTACTTCTCCTAGTGTGCGAACCTGCAGTGGTAGAACAGAAAGAAAACCTTTGCGTTATAGAGACTAGGAGAACTGCAATCCTTTTTATTTTTGTTCAAAGGAAACATGTTATGATGGAACTGACAAGTTGATCCGGCAACACTGCAGACTCGACTTGTAAACATTCTTCTTAGATAAATAACGATGTTATAAAAAGATAAGTTAATTGTTGTATTCCAATTGATTACACAATGCGCTCAAAGTTAATTATTGTTTAATTAACTACAAGGTAGAAGGATTATATATAGATTAAATGGTAAACATGGAGAGAGAGAATAAGTCAGCGTGGCGACGCCGCCTTGCAGGGTTACATCAACAGGAAGTGACATCAGCTCCAGTGTTACCGAAGCCAACCGTCCGCCGCCACGGTCCAGCAATCTCCTCCCTCGAAGTGATCCCTTCTTTATGGATTACTTCGCCGTTTAAAAGTCCCGAACGATGAAGTTCGTATAGGTTTCTCCCCAGTGGCTTGGTCAAAATTTCCGCTAGGTTTCTTCCACTTGCTTCAAGCCAATGCTCAGCTTCAGGGCCTTGGATAGCCTCTTTATACGAAGTTGGATCTCCCTTATTTACTTCAGTACTGAGGAGTTCAATTGAGTTCTGAGCATTTCTCTGGTTCCTTAGGATCATTGGATGAGATGGAGTAAGAGAAGGCTTCACAGTATCTTCATTATGGCTGTCCTCTTCTGTAGGTATCACGTCTTCTTGATCTAATAAAGACACTGGATACTCTTCAATCTCCCGTTGAGTCCCATAGCTGTGGTGTTCAACTGATGGAAGCACCTCCCGGTTGCTGTCGTTCCTCGATACATCACTCTCTTTGAAGACACAGTCCCGAGATTCCACCACTTTATTCATCTCAGGAATCCACACTCTGTAGCCACATCCTCTGAGTGCATATCCCACAAGGTCACCTTTGACAGCTCTCCTTTCGAGTTTGGATTTACGGACTTGTCTTGGAATATGGACAAATACTTGACAGCCAATAGCTCTTACGTGTTTAAGGCTAGGCTTGTTCCCTGTCCACAGTTCATATGGCGTGCTTTCACCATTGTGATTGTTGAGAACTCTGTTTCTGACATAGGCTGCGGCGTAAGTCAGCTCCGCCCAGGAAGCCTTTGGCAGACCACTTCCAGATATAGTGCTCCTGACAAGATCTAGGAGTGTCCTATTCATTCTTTCTGCCACACCATTCTGTTGGGGTGTATACGTCATAGTGTGTTCATGAACTATTCCGACGCTCGTGCAGAAAGTGTCCCATTCCTTGGAACAAAATTCCAAGCCATTATCCGTACGTATTCGTTTTAGTTTCCGGCTGGTTTGTTTCTCAGATTCTTGAATCCACTCTTTGACTTTTCCCAGGGTTCCGCCTTTGTTTTTCAGGAAAAATACACTTGTATATCACGTAGATTCATCAATGATGGTTAAGACGTACTTGGCTCCTCCCCAGCTCAATACGTCGAGTGGACCCATCAAGTCCGCATGCACCAAGTCCAACGGCATGATTTCTTTTTCCTCCTTGTGTGAGTGTTGAAGGAATGGCAGACGGTAAAACTTGCCGATCAAGCAGTCTTCGCACTTTTCTGGCTTTGCCGGGCTGCAATCAAGTCCTCTTACGCTTTGGTTCTTGGCCATTTTTGCTATCTTATATGCATTTACATGCATCAGCCTTTTGTGCCAAAGTTCCAGTGTAAGCTCTTCCTTGCATTCAGATACAAGAGAAACACGATCATTCTGATCTATCGGAGAGGATGGAGTAGTCTGGACGTAGTAAAGTCTACCCAGCTTCTTTCCCTCTATCAAGAGTTTAGCTTTCATGTCCATAATATGGCAACCACTCCTGTTGAAGACAACTTTTCTACCGTTTTCTATCATTTGGAGTACACACAGAACACTGTGACGCATATCTGGAACGTACAAGGTGTTCTAGGCAACCATATTGCTGGCATCTCCCTTGTGTCCAACAATATTGGCACTGACAGTACCGATACCACATGCTTCTATAGAAGAGCCATTCGCAACAGTGATGTAACTCATATTGCTTGTGCACTCTTTCAGACATGTGAAGTAATCTCTCTTGGGAGTCATATGGTGCGTCGCTCCAGAATCTATGATCCAGGTCTCGGCGGTAGCTCCAAACAAAGTGTTGCACATTGTCGACATATTTACGCCTTTGTTTTCGGTCAAACCTCTTTGGTCTTTGTTCATTCTTTCCTTTCTTCCTGCATTCCCTTGCATAATGGCCTTTACCTCCACATTTGAAACAAACAATCTTTGCTTTAAATTGTTTTTTCTGTTTCAATGGGCTTCGAAGAGGCATTAACGACCATGGCACCCACATCTTTTGGTAGATTTGACGAACGCCTTTCTGCTTCTGCCAACAGCCGTCTTTTAACTGTGGCGGTCGTGAAGTCTGAATCAGGCAAGTTACATATGGTTGAGACAACGGTGTCCCAATCCTCTGGTAATCCACCCAAAAGAACCATAGCCAAATCGCCATCATCAATTTTGTCGCCAATTTGGGCCAGTTCGTTTACAATGTAGTTTATCTTCCCCGTATACCCTTTCCATATTGCTGTGCTGAGTCAACCTTTCGCCATATAACTGCCTTCTTAGTTGTACGGCTCGATATCTACTATCCTTTGGTGCGTATAATTTTTCCAGTTCTTCTCAGACCTCTTTCGGAGTATTCAAATGTTGAACATGCAATTGTTGTTCATCATTAATCCCGAGGCAAATTTTTGCAAACGCCTTACCCTCCCGCGACAAAAAGAAATTTGTTGCAACAAGGTCACTAGGGTCAAGCTTAGTCCTCTCCTGGATTAATCAAACTCCACAAGTCGTTTTCGATTAGAACGAGTTTCATCTGGAAGCTCCAGCTGGAGTAATTAGCACCATTTAATTTTGTAATCGTCGTGTTTGCCATTTTACAAAATATTTGGTAAGTAGAAAAAAGGATGGGCCAAGTAATCAGAGGAAATTTGGTTACTCACGTTTTAGGCCTTGCGCTTCTTCAGTCTGACGTTTTAGGTCTTGCGATTCTTCAGTCTCACGTTTTAGGCCTTGCGCTTCTTCAGTCTCACGTTTTAGGTCTTGCGCTTCTTCAGTCTCACGTTTTAGGCCTTGCGCTTCTTTAGTCTCACGTTTTAGGCCTTGCGCTTCTTCAGTCTCATAATCTTTGTTGTATTCCAATTGATTACACAATGCGCCCAACGTTAATTATTGTTTAATTAACTACAAGGTAAAAGGATTATATATAGATTAAATGGTAAACATGGAGAAAAAGAATAAGTCAGCGTGGCGACGCCGCCTTGCAGGGTTACATCAACAGGAAGTGACGTCAGCTCCAGTGTTACCGAAGCCAACCGTCCGCCGCCACGGTCCAGCAATCTCCTTCCTCGAAGTGATCCCTTCTTTATGGATTACTTCGCCGTTTAAAAGTCCCGAACGATGAATTCGTATAGGTTTCTCCCCAGTGGCTTGGTCAAAATGTCCGCTAGGTTTCTTCCACTTGCTTCAAGCCAATGCTCAGCTTCAGGGCCTTGGATAGCTTCTTTATACGAAGTAGGATCTCTCTTATTCACTTCAGTACTGAGGAGTTCAATTGAGTTCTGAGCATTTCTCTGGTTCCGCCGCCACGGTCCAGCATTAATAAATAAAGAACTTAGTTCAGTTGCAGTCTGCGTGATCAAAGAGGCAAAGAACAACATAAACAACAATAATCACCAAAAGAAAATTATTAATCCAATGGTACTTCCATAGATAGCCCTACTCATAAAACAATTACACATGCCTACATATATAAACAAAGTGTTAATACAAAAATCAGTTTCAGCTTTTTTATTTTATTTTTTTTTTATTATGTATGCATATATTGTTCAAATTTGTATGTGTAGTGGTTTTATACCCCGTCATATTGGGAATTGAACCAACGTTTGTGTTATCGTGTATTTGTCATTGAATGTGTTTGTTATTCTATCGATAATTTAATATAATCGATAAGTCATTTGAAGTGTATTGAATTAGAATATATATTGTTCGAAAGTGTAACATATTTCGACATCATAATATCTGAGCTAATATTGGGAGTTATAATTCATGTGAATGGACGTTAGTATATTGTATGAATTTCTAAACTTGAAATATGTTTACATATGTTTTTGAATGAAACTCTTCATTCTTTTTGTTCAAGCGTTTATAAATATATTAATTGTATATAGTTTTTGTGAGTTTGCCTTGATGTGTTTTTGTCAATTTATCAATAATTTAATATAATCGATAAATCCTTTTGAAATACATTGAAATAGAATATATATTATTCGAAAGTATAACATATTTCGACACTATAATAACTGAGCTAACATTGGATGCCCAACGTGGTGCACGAAAATTTCCCGAAAATCACAAACTGATAAGATTACATTATATACACATATTTTAATAAATGTTTGTGAGAAGTAAGGCTTGCGATTCTGAGAAGATGTCTACATGCTCTACTGAAACCCGGGAATTATTTAATATGTAATAGCAAGTTCTTTTCGTGCAAAAAGAAAAGTGTAATAATATATAATTTGACTCTAACGTTTTTTTTTTCTTAACTTCAAGTTATTTTTTCTTCAAGACTCCCCTCGCCTTTTGTTCCTGAGTTAATTTTTTTTTATACTTTTTTTTTTTAATTTATACTTCATACTTTATACTTTAAAAAAAATTATTCACATAATTTATTTTATTGGAAAATAATCTCTTACGCCTCGTTCTATCTTAATTTTAATTGTTGCATGAAGTATGTTTTAAAACTTTTTTTAGAAACCCAGGAATAACTTTGATATGTATTGATTAGTGCTGGCTCGGCAACCCTGGAGCTGACGTCACTTCCTGTTGATGTAAACCCTGCAAGGCCGCGTAGCCACGCGACTTATTCTCTTTTCTCCATGTTTACTATTTAATCTATTCCCTTTACCTTGTAGTTAATTAAACAATAATTAAAGTTGAGCGCTGTGTGTAATCAATTGGAATACAACAAAGATTATGAGACTGAAGAAGCGCAAGGCCTAAAACGTGAAACTGAAGAAGCGCAAGACCTAAAACGTCAGACTGAAGAAGCGCAAGGCCTAAAACCTGAGTAACCAAATTTCCTTTGATTACTTGGACCATCCTTTTTTTTCAACTTTCCAAATATTTTGTAAAATGGCAAACACGACGATTACAAAATTAAATGGTGCTAATTACTCCAGCTGGAGCTTCCAGATGAAACTCGTTCTAATCGAAAACGATTTGTGGAGTTTGATCAATCCAGGAGAGGCTAACCTGACCCTAGTGACCTTGTTGCAACAAAACTTTTTTTGTCGCGGGAGGGTAAGGCGTTTGCAAAAATTTGCCTCGGGATTAATGATGAACAACAATTGCATGTTCAACATTTGAATACTCCGAAAGAGGTCTGGGAGGAACTGGAAAAATTATACGCACCAAAGGATAGTAGATATCGAGCCGTACAACTAAGAAGGCAGTTATATGGCGAAAGGTTGACTCAGCACAGCAATATGGAAGGGTATATGGGAAAGATAAACCACATTGTATACGAACTGGCCCAAATTGGCGACAAAATTGATTATGGCGATTTGGCTATGGTTCTTTTGGGTGGATTACCAGAGGATTGGGACACCGTTGTCTCAACCATATGTAACTTGCCTGATTCAGACTTAACGACCGCCACAGTTAAAAGACGGCTGTTGGCAGAAGCAGGAAGGCGTTCGTCTAATCTACCAAAAGATGTGGGTGCCATGGTCGTTAATGCCTCTTCGAAGCCCATTAAAACAGAAAAACAATTTAAAGGAAAGGTTGTTTGTTTCAAATGTGGAGGTAAAGGCCATTATGCAAGGGAATGCAGGAAGAAAGGAAACAATGAACAAAGACCAAAGAGGTTTGACCAAAACAAAGGCGTAAATATGTCGGCAATGTGCAACACTTTGTTTGGAGCTACCGCCGAGACCTGGATCATAGATTCTGGAGCGACGCACCATATGACTCCCAAGAGAGATTACTTCACATGTCTGAAAGAGTGCACAAGCAATATGAGTTCCATCACTATTGCAAATGGCTCTTCTATAGAAGCATGTGGTATCGGTACTGTCAGTGCCAATATTGTTGGACACAAGGGAGATGCCAGCAATATGGTTGCCCAAAACACCTTGTACGTTCCAGATATGCGTCACAGTGTTCTATCTGTACTCCAAATGATAGAAAACGGTAGAAAAGTTGTCTTCAACAAGAGTGGTTGCCACATTATGGACATGAAAGGTAAACTCTTGATAGAGGGAAAGAAGATGGGTAGACTTTACTACGTCCAGACTACTCCATCCTCTCCGATAGATCAGAATGATCGTGTTTCTCTTGCATCTGAATGCAAGGAAGAGCTTACACTGGAACTTTGGCACAAAAGGCTGATGCATGTAAATGCATATACGATAGCAAAGATGGCCAAGAACCAAAGCGTAAGAGGACATAATTGCAGCCCGGCAAAGCCAGAAAAGTGCGAAGACTGCTTGATCGGCAAGTCTTACCGTCTGCCATTCCTTCAACACTCACACAAGGAGGAAAAAGAAATCATGCCATTGGACTTGGTGCATGCGGACTTGATGGGTCCACTTGACGTATTGAGCTGGGGAGGAGCCAAGTACGTCTTAACCATCATTGATGAATCTACGAGATATACAAGTGTATTTTTCCTGAGAAACAAAGGCGGAACCTTGGGAAAAGTCGAAGAGTGGATTCAAGAATCTGAGAAACAAACCAGCCGGAAACTAAAACGAATACGTACGGATAATGGCTTGGAATTTTGTTCCAAAGAATGGGACACTTTCTGCACGAGCGTCGGAATAGTTCATGAACACACTATGACGTATACACCCCAACAGAATGGTGTGGCAGAAAGAATGAATAGGACACTCCTAGATCTTGTCAGGAGCACTATATCTGGAAGTGGTCTGCCAAAGGCTTCCTGGGCGGGGCTGACTTACACCGCAGCCTATGTCAGAAACAGAGTTCTCAACAATCACAATGGTGAAAGCACGCCATATGAACTGTGGACAGGAAACAAGCCTAGTCTTAAACACATAAGAGCTATTGGCTGTCAAGTATTTGTCCATATTCCAAGACAAGTCCGTAAATTCAAACCGAAAGGAGAGCTGTCAAAGGTAACCTTGTTGGATATGCACTCAGAGGACGTGGCTACAGAGTGTGGATTCCTGAGATGAAGAAAGTGGTGGAATCTCGGGACTGTGTCTTCAAAGAGAGTGATGTATCGAGGAACGACAGCAACCGGGAGGTGCTTCCATCAGTTGAACACTACAGCTATGAGACTCAATGGGAGATTGAAGAGTATCCTGTGTCTTTATTAGATCAAGAAGACGTGATACCTACAGAAGAGGACAGCCATAATGAAGATACTGTGAAGCCTCCTCCTACTCAATCTCATCCAATGATCCTAAGGAACCAGAGAAATGCTCAGAACTCAATTTAACTCCTTAGCACTGAAGTAAATAAGTGGAAGAAACCTAGCGGACATTTTGACCAAGCCACTGGGGAGAAATCTACACGAACTTCATCGTTCGAGACTCTTAGGCGGCGATGTGATCCATGAATAGGAGGTCACTTCGAGCGAGGAGATTGCTGGCTCGGCAACCCTGGAGCTGACGTCACTTCCTGTTGATGTAAACCCTGCAAGGCCGCTTAGCCACGCGACTTATTCTCTTTTCTCCATGTTTACTATTTAATCTATATATATTCCCTTTACCTTGTAGTTAATTAAACAATAATTAACGTTGAGCGCTGTGTGTAATCAATTGGAATACAACAATTAGTCCCATAAAACTGCATACAATATTTCGCATTAAATAAGGTTTCCTAGAAATAATCTCTTGTGCCTTGTTTAATCCTAATTCTAGTTATCGCATGAAATATGTTTTAAACTTTTTATTAAAAACCCGGGAATAAGTTAAAATGTATTATTAAGTCCATTTCATCCAAAAACACATAATATATAATTTGACTCTAACATATATATTTTCTTAACTTCAAGTCATATTTTCAAAGTTTTCCACGTCTTTTGTTTTTCCCAACCTGTATTAAATTTAGCTTCCCAAGAGACACTTTGATTGACAGTTAAGGCTATTCTCACACACCTTGGGGAATAGCACACATCTGTAGAAGGAAAAACAACCCAAGCAGGGGGAATCCCTGAAAATAACTTGGCCAGATGTGAATACTCTAGGCGGGAGTTCTGAGAGCCAATGAAATCAGTCGATACTGGGTCTCCAAACCGACAAGCTGGGTCTCTCTTAGGCTCCTACAGGCCTTGTGCTTTGTGAAGAGATGCCTTTTTCTTCATTTTCAACTCTTATTTTTTTATTATAGTCAGTAATAACTCGATTGACTCTTACAAAATTATCTGATATATTGTATTAATTTCAATTTATTTCAGCTATGCCGATACTAGAAAGGATGCATGCATGCAATATACAAAAACTTTGTAAAAAGTTTAACTTATATTTTATTTTCGTAACCTTCTTAGTAAATCCATCCAATCACTATAATATTTACCTTAATTTCCTTTTAGTTATATACCATAAATTAGTAGACGTAACTAGTTATATTAATTTTTTTTATTTTTGCTTGGCGTAATTAGTAAAGGTTTTAATTATCACACACACACACACTTAATGAAAAGAATTTTTTATGGGCCGTTTATAATGCTTTGTTGGTAATCAAATTGTTATTTGGCATGTAGCCCACTTACTGTATTTTATAATTTATTGGTTTATCAAGAAGCTTTTGCCTTTCTAAAATAGATTTGATTTTTTTTTTTTTGGAATACATTTTACTTAGTAAAATATTTCCACAGTCAAGCCCATTCTAATCATTGAGTGATGCAGCAGTATTTAATTATATTTTGCTAGCTTTTAATGAGTATGCATTAATTTATTTTAACTTTCTTTCGTATTTAGACATACATATTTATCGTTTTTTTTTTTCTTTTAGCAAATATTGGACGGATTTGATATGCCTAGGGACTATCTTCATATTTATTCCATTCTCTTGGTTATAAGAGGCAGAACGTCTTCATAAATAACATTTGAATTTTGATAAGCTATTATTGAATATTATATGGGAAATTCGCTTATCATCTTTTAAAAAAATTATTTTATATTTTCAGCTACCTATATCACAATTTATCTCTTGCTTATTCATCTATTTATCACAAATATTTGCGTATCACGGGTTCTATGATAATCCCGATTTTCAACCCTACTTTCTCCTGGATATTTAGAAGTTTTAATCTAATTTATACCCATTTTTTTGTCTTCAACACTTGCAATCCCCATACTATTTAAATTACAGGTATTTTAGATTTATTGTAGCATTTTTTAAAGGTTTTTATTACAAATATTTGCATATCATGTATTTTAGATTACTAATAATATTCATTTAACGTCTACCTATCTACAGGATTTTATTTATTTCATATTTTTTAATAATCCACTTATTATTTCAATTTTTTTATATTTTTGTTAACGCGAAAGTGTGTACCTTCCTAGAACGAGTGTTTAATTTCGTTGCCTCTCTGTTCGCTTTCTTTCTGAAATATTTAGGTTGTAAAATAGGACAACTGAATTCATATTTATTACTGGGGGGGGGCCTTTATTTTTTTGACATTTGTGAGTAAAATCCGCATAATATTTAATTATATATTTAGATTATTGCAACATTTTTATTACAAACATTTTGCATATCAGTATCACGATAGCCCGAATTGTTTTCCTTTTTAATATAATCCTTCAAGTGTTGATTTTTACCACCTTTCCATTTCTTTTCTGATACAAATTTTAATATAAATGTTTACGCGACAATCCAATCGCGACAAATTTCCAAGATGGCAGCTGCTAGGACGCGTCCTCGATACCGATTTTCGATTCATGTTACTTCCAGCTATGTATAAGATTAAAGACGTCATAGAATTCCTTTTCCTCTTGAATTCTAAATATCCTGTATACACTGGCATGAGAAGGTCACCTTGAAGTGTTATAAATGTGCAATTTTTTTTTCAACAAAATTTCTTAGGTGAAATTTCAAAGGATTCTTTTTTTTTTTCTGAAGCATTTTTTCCTTGGATGAGGACAAATAAAAACATCTCGATAGCATTTAATTACAGAAAATAATTGCCAGCATAAGGCATGATGAGATTCCATGGAAAATTTTGCCAGTCATATATTTAGCCTTTTTTTTTCTCTTCATAATTCTGAACCGTTATAAAGTAAAGAAAGATAGAGACAGTAAGCTATATCCTGATAGCTGGATGTGTACCTATATCAAAAGGTGTAGTTTTTCCGTTTAATGAGTATTCCAATAATTATCGAAAATTAGCAAATTATCTTTGGGGATTTGAACAACTGTTTGAAAGATTTGAACAGCACGAGTAGATAAATAAAAATCCTGGAATTAGAGTGGAGAATTAGGTACAAAGACCAACCACTCAACGCAGATAACTCTAGTGAACAATTATAGTGTTAGTTTACTGTAGTAAGGAAGAACTTTGATTCTCAGGATATTCGTGAGGCAGAATTTCAAGAATTGATATGGCCAAAGATAATATTTACACAGGTATATGGGGGTAAAGCAGATATTTAAACAAGATAAGAGGCAATCTTATGTTCTAAATACTTTCAGTGTAAGCAGATGCCACTGCAAATATTCAGTCCAATAACTTTTCAAAATTTGAAGTCATACATGACGAGTCTAGCACGGGATTGACGCCTGAGTTGGCTCTCATTGGGATTAACCAAGCCTGCAAAGAACTAGGAGAAGTGAAGCATGTCACGCCAGTGTACTAATATATTGTTACGTGTAAAAGGCCTCTAAACGGTTAAAACCTCCGCCAATAGATGGCGCTTTCGCCGGATTCCCTTGCTGGCTGATGAGGGAGTCGCCGACTGCTGTGGTCCCGTTTCCTGGGGAAGTTGGATGTAAATACGTTTTTGTGTTGGCCCCAGGATGTAGGGTCATGTAAATACCCATTGTCTGTTGTTTTATTTAGATTTAATGTTAGTAATAGATGACAATAAAAGAAGTGCTTCAAGTCTGCGTGCTACCTCTTGTCGTTACTCTGCCACTGCCATCGTCACCAGGCTACTGCTGCTGCTACTACTCTTCTGGTAAGTCTCTCGTGTGGTAAGGCCGAGAGATACTGCCAGAAGAAGGGAGTTTCCACAGGAGAGGTGGAACTCAGGAAGTCTTTGGGTGGCCTGCGGGGAAAAGCCGCAAGGAAGAGCAACCGGAGCCCGAGTAGGTGAACCACGAAGGGAAGAAGCGCGTTGTCGCAAAGAACCAGAGGGTAAACACGCGACAAATGGTGTCAGAAGTGGGATTCTTCCTCGTGGAGGTCACCAGGGGGCTTTTTTATTAAAAAGTTTTTTTGGGGGGGGTTGCTGACAAAGGCCCATTGACGTGAGAGGCCAAGGGATGGCCTCTGAGCAGGATTCACTGGCCGAAATCGACCGGAGGCTGCAGGAACACCGGGAGAAGTGGGACGGAAAAAAGCGCCGAACGGAAGAGAAATTGCTTCTGTTAGAAAAGGAAAGCGAAGAGAAATGGCTTCGGTTAGAAAAGGAAAGCGAAAGCTTCTGTTGGAAAGGGAAAGTGAGGAAAGAATGCGTCGAAGAAAAGAGGAATGGCTTCTATTAGAAAAGGAAAGCGAAGAGAAAAGGCTTCTTAGAAACTTAGAGATGGAGAGGCTGCTGTCTCAAATGAAGGCCCACTGGCAGAATGGGACAGGTGCGGCCGAGACAGCTTTGGATGATGACAGCGAGGGCCGGGCAGAGTCCCGAGGACTGGAAGTCGAGCCGGGTCACAGGGGGGAATTCCGTGGAATGGAGGGCCTGATTGAGGAGCCTTCTGGACAGACCTTGAATCTGCGTCACGCGGACTCGCGAATGAAGTGGCCCCAGCGAGAAAAGCGGTACCGGCGAGGGAAGCAGTGCCCTCGGGAGAAGCGGTGCCAGCGAGAAAAGCGGCTACGGCGAGAGAAGCGGTGCCCCCGGCGAGAGGAATGGTCCCGGCGAGAGGAATGGTCCCGGCGAGATGAATGGTCCCGGCTAAAGGAGTGGTCCCGGCAAGAGAAACGGTGCCAGCGAGAAAAGCGGTACCGGCGAGAGGAGACCCGGCGGGATGAATGGTCCTGGCGAGAGAGGTGGTCTCGGCGAGAAAGGTGGTACCCGCATAAGAAGCGGAGTCGGCATAAGAGGCTGAGTCAGCATGAGAGGTGCCTCCGGCGTGAGAAGCGGTACCGGCGAAAGGGGCGGCTCCGGCGAGAGGGACGGCTCCGGAGAAAGGGGCGGCTCCGGCGAGAGGGACGGCTCCGGCGAGGGGGCGACTCCGGCGAGAGGGGCGGCTCCAGCGAGAAAGATTGGCTCCTGCGGGAAAGGCGATTCCAGCGAGATGGGCAGTTCCAGCAAGAGAAGCGGCACCAGCGAGAAGCGTGACATCGGGGCGACGGAAGCGATGAGGCCGGATCGGGACGATCCGCCTTGAGGGGGAGGCAGTGTTACGTGTAAGGCCTCTAAACGGTTAAAACCTCCGCCAATAGATGGCGCTTTCGACGGATTCCCTTGCTGGCTGATGAGGGAGTCGCCGACTGCTGTGGTCCCGTTTCCTGGGGAGGTTGGATGTAAATACGCTTTTGTGTTGGCCCCAGGATGTAGGGTCATGTAAATACCCATTGTCTGTTGTTTTATTTAGATTTAATGTTAGTAATAGATGACAATAAAAGAAGTGCTTCAAGTCTGCGTGCTGCCTCTTGTCGTTACTCTGCCACTGCCATCGTCACCAGGCTACTGCTGCTGCTACTACTCTTCTGGTAAGTCTCTCGTGTCCCCCCACCAGTGGTAAGGCCGAGAGATACTGCCAGAAGAAGGGAGTTTCCACAGGAGAGGTGGAACTCAGGAAGTCTTTGGGTGGCCTGCGGGGAAAAGCCGCAAGGAAGAGCAACCGGAGCCTGAGTAGGTGAACCACGAAGGGAAGAAGCGCGTTGTCGCAAAGAACCAGAGGGTAAACACGCGACAATATAATGGAGAAAACTTATGTTGAGCCAATTGAAATCAATGAAGACTTAGGAAATAAGATGTCTTATTCTCTGAATTTTATATTATTTTCAATTACGCGATATGGACGGCGTTATAAGTTGGGTGAAAGTGATTCGGCCACACAAGGGATGGTCTCCTGGAGGTGGTACGATCATATATTACTTATAGATTGCCGGGCGGGATCGCGCATGAAATATTCAATGTCGTCAAGAAATGATAAATAACTAAAGAAACACCTAGATGATTGGGGTTCGACAAGAAGACGACATGGAAAGGGCACAACAAAGTGCGCTGGTAGCAAAATGAGATCTTGCTATTGTGTGGACAGCCACTTCTTCCTGAAATATGCAACGGATGTTGGTCCCAGAGTTAAGACCCTTGAAGCGGCATTTCCCGTACAGATGACATAAGGACGCATGGCAAAAGAGCCCATAAGTTTTTTTTCCCTCAATTCTTGTCATAAATTTAGTGGACCAATAACAGTAGAATTTGAAAAAAAAACTCCATATCCTGGGTGAATATTTAATGAGAAATGAGCGATCCAATTCTATGAGCCGCTATCCTGTAAAATCGGAGTTGTACCCCATCCAAATTTTTCCAATAGTAGCTGGTGCGAGATATTTCCAGACTTTTTTATTTGCTGTCATATAATTCGAAAAACTAGAAACTACACTATTTTTGATATAGCTTATATCAAGCATCTATATGAACTCAATATGACTGTTGAACGAAAATCGAAGACTAATGAGCGAGCCAACCCAAAGGGAACGAATTTAATAGGCCTACAAGTAGTAGTTGAAGCAAACTATTTATCCAATTTTGTCATGTTCTAACTGGTCTATAACGTTATAGATTTTTTTGTTAACAAGGTGACTACCTCGCCGAGTGTATGTAAAGGTTTAAGGATCATAGGCTATTAGAATAATATAATTACTAGAAGTAATTAATATTTCTTCCTGATATGCAGTAAAAGCAGTGAGAACAGCGCCTTTATCTGTAGGCTACACTAGCTATCTAGTCTAAATACATCCAGGAAGAGCTTATCTCCTCGAAGGGAAGATTAGGGGGTAAAAAAACAGTCCTGAAGAATTTCCTCGAAAATTTGCGGTAGCTTTCGCCCTGAACAAATGTCAGACTTTAGCATAAAGCTGGCAGGGGAGGGGATAGTATACCAGAATAGCTTCAAATTGAAGAATAATAGAGATCGGGATCCAATTCCCGATGACGGGTTTCGAGGAGTTTCCAGAGGGATGAAAAGGAAGAAAAAGATGATGGAAAGTGTTGAAAGCGATGGGAGAGAGATGCAAGAAAGAAGGTGAAAGGTGTTGAAAGCGATGAAAGGAGATGAATAGAGGTGAAGAGTGATGAAAAAGAGGAAAAGGGTAATGAAAAAGAGGTGAAAGGAGATGAAAAAGAGGTGAAAGATGATGGAAAGTGTTGAAAGCGATGTAAAGCAATGAAAAGAGATGAAGAGAGGTGAAGAGTGATGAAAAAGAGATGAAAGGAAAGAAAAAGGTGATGGAGATCGATGGAGAGTTGATAGAGAAGTTATAGAAAGATGGTAAAGGTTGATAGAAAGACAATAAAAAATGATAGAAGGTGTAATTAATGTTTAAAGGAAGGTAGTTATTGACTCTACTATTGTCTTGAAAAAGCAAGTTTGACTCTTCATCATGTAGTGTTCATAGATAATTTGTTTTGGCTTTAGCCTAGAGGCCAATATTTGTAAATAGTACGAAATATACACTGAGAGTTTGTATAGGCTGATTTGCCTAAAGTTCAGTAACTGTATGCACTAATTTATATGTATAAGTCCATACTAATTATTATGTAAGGTTATATTAAATAACGAATATATAATCTCCTTTTTTGAGAATCCAGAAATTTTTTTTAGAGTTTTCAGTTTGTTTTTTTTTAAGTTACATTTTTGTTTTAGTGTCAAGATGTGATTTAAGATTGAAGTTAGTTCAACAGTTTTTTTTATTTTTTACTTTTGTTTGGTATGATTTGTATCTGAACTCTGGTTCAACTCTAAATTTAGGTAAAAACTTAGATGCACCAGATAACTGCTGTGCTTGTAACCAATCCCCTATGGACAGGCTTGAAATATGCGTTGGATTCAGAGTGTTTATAAGGAGAATTTCTAATGAGAGTGTGTAGGGCAGTTGTGATCTAAGCAATGATGAGTAGGGTAACACGTGATCTCTGTTGTTAAATCCAAGACATAAGGTTGGGTATTAAAAGCCCTATAATTCCAGTATCGGGGGGTTTAACTGAAGAGCAGAGAGAGGAAGACGCCAGTGACCTTGGACAAGAAGTAAGGTCGGCGAACACTTGGGGATATATCCTATATGGCAATGAGGTAAATGCTTTGAAGTTCAGTTCGCTCCAATTTTAAGTGCTAGTTTTGATGATTCGTTTTGTTCAGCCACCTAGCGTCAAGACAAGAAGGAGAATTTCAAACTGTTAGATGCAAAATTTTGATGATAGGTTAGATTTCAGTATTTGATTGTTGACAAAAAAAAATCATTTTTTTTTTAATTTATTTAAGTATAGGTAATATATATAGAGTTTGTATGAGGAATTTTCTTTTGAGTAAACTAGGGCTTTAGTCCCCAATTTGTTTTAATTTGTTAATTTTATTTTGATTTCACATTTAGTCCTGGAGATTAACAATTGTTAGGGTAAATGTTAACATTGACTATTGAAGTGCTTTGGCTTATATAATAGAATTTAGCTTTAGCTTTAGTCATAGCTCGCTATGAATGAATTGTGTGAATGGGAATGCGAAATGAATGTGAGAAAGCTACAGTCAATTATACTGTTAGACCAAGGGTACATTAGAATAGTGTTAGGGAATCTAATAGGATCTTTTGTTTAATTTTGATTTCTTTATTTGTTGGGATCGGAAGCCTCACAGGACTATACAACTCTATCGATAGGAATATATCCGCTCCTTTTGTTAGATCTCTTTCAAAGAGTATAAGATTTTTTCTTTTATTTATTCAAGTAACTAATTTATTTTCCTTATAATCAACTTGAACCCTAAGGGTCGTAGATAATGATTATATCTCGATCCTCAGACTGGAAGATTGCGGGAGGTCATTATCAGGTCAAAAAGCCCACAAATCTTCTCCTCGCAAGAGGGAACGGAGAGGTATCAGGTGAACTTTGTGCTAGATGGGGGATTTAGTTGCCAATGTCGTAAAGCCAGGGGCATAACGACAAACTTTGGGTAACCGCTCTGACATCGTAGTTTTCGACGCTTTAAGCGTGACTGGGATGAGGATGATTCAGACGGGAGGTTGGGAGAAAATGGCACGTTTAGATGCTCTTCTATATTGCGCAGCTTGGAACCAATCCTCTATGGACAAACTTGGAACATGCGTTGGGTAAATTGGATGCCCTATAATCCCTTGTGTCTAATGTTGTGGTTCAAAGAGGGTTTCTAATGAGAGTTAACAATGATATTTATCCAAGATAAGTTACGATTAGACGAGGCGATTCCGTCTACTGATTTTAGGTACCAGATAGCAAAGTGACAGATTGACTGTCCAGATTTTTGTTTTTAACGCCCCAGGTTAGCAGAAGTAATCACCTATCAAAGACTATTGTCTGCCGTACGTTTTAGTTAGAATGCGTTCTAGTCTAAATACCAATTAGTAAGTATATATTTTTTAATGAGAGTAACTCATTCTATGATATAAGATAAGATTTAAATTAGTAGGATACCTAAATGAACTTCAAAGCAGATTGCCAGAACAGGCCAGTGTATCAGACTCGAAGATGGAGGATAATAAAGGGAAGATTGAATATATATTTTTTTTTTATTTGTGAATACACCTGACCCTCAGTGCATATTTATTCTTTTGATATAGGATATAATTATTAATGTACCATTACCTTAAACATATTTTTATTACCTTTATATACATATATTTTTTTAATCACATTGTCATTTGGTATCTTCTATATCATCGTCATTTTTTTTATATCATATTCATTTTGGCGTGTATCATTCTCTTCATTATGAATCATGCTATTATCATTACTAATCTTATATACCTTTTTTTTAACACCAGCCTTATGTAACCTATATATAATCATGTCCTTGCCATTCATAACCTAACATCACCTCATGTACCTTATAAATTATAATCAATGAAGAATTAACAAGATATGTTTTAGGAATTGTACATATCAACATTAACACTCACAATTCCTTGGCGCTCATATAACCATGTTTTACTTGGGATGGCCTAAATGTCTGTTTATGCAGAACATGAGTCTAGACCACTTCCCCTTTTCCCCCTATAAGGACTGCAGCGGGGAATGTATGGAGTCACTTCACAGCTAGTCCCAAATTCCCGGCATACAAGGCACGGCCAGGCAGTGAAAATGGGCTTAGTATATTGCCCACTAAATGGTAGGGTGAAATTTCTTTTAATGCTACCATATGATAACCTGTTCTAGGTACCCTGGCCTGTTTGCTTGTTTCCCCCTTTGCCTGAGTGTCGGTGACTGTTCATACTGGTGTATCGTAAAAAATATATATTTTATTCCCAAATCATATTTATCATATGTCATGAGCAGATCTGAATTGGAATGAAACACATTTTTTCACTCTGGCAGGGGAGGAATTGTTGGGCCATTTTTCACCAAACGAACCCAACAATGATGTAAACATATTACATCATATATTTACAGTGCCTTGCCGAAGTCTTTGTTGTCCAGATGGAGAACCTGGACAAGCTCTGGAATTCTTGTACTCCGAGACCCACAGCAATAATGGTGTACATATGTAAATATGTACACTAAATAAATTTATATGTACAATAACTCATTCCCTCCCTTGTATATATAGTGAAAGGTTAAATTCAGCAAGAATTTCTTTTTGATTATCAAGTTGAATTTTCAATAAAAATATTTAACGAATTAAATATATTTTAGATAAATTAAATACTTCAAAGATAATAATAGAATTATAAAAGGGAATACTACATTAAATATTTTCGAAGAATCGTCTCTATACATTTTTATTTTTAATTATTAATTTAAATTATTTTATTTCCAAAGAATATTTTTTTATTTTATTTCGAATATATTCAACGAAATAAAAATATTTTCTCACTCTGTAAAAGAGATAAAAAATCTCCTTGGTCACGCGTGGGATTTAAAAAAAAAAGTTCCGTTAGAGTCGGGCCGAGCGGTGAAAAACAAGTTACATTCGGGGACGGTATGTGAGTATAAAACTAAATGGTAAGTGGATTATTCTACTAGACTTAATTCATGTGGGCTAAAAAGCCCGCTTATAGAATAGAAAATTTTATATCGCATTTAGTAAGTTTTTTTTTTATTTTTTGGTATAATGCATTAAGCCATTTTTTTTTTGTAAAGTTAAGGTCTCCACTATATAGCATATTCGAAATATTTTTTTTTTATTTTATATACATCGACGAGATTAGATATAGAAAATGTTTTGATATAATAAAATCTCACATATGTTTTTTCATCAGTTTGTATCCATTGTGTTTTATACCAGACTAGACATACACATATATGAATGGAAATTCTATTTTATACCTAAAAGGGAAAAGGAGTTGAATATTCTGATAATCACCAAAAGAAAATTATTAATCCAACGGTACTTCCATATATAGCCCTACTCATAAAACAATTACACATGCCTACATATACAAGGTATGTCCCATAAGTTACCGGACTGGGTCCATAAAAAAAAGGTAAGATTTTTTTTTAATTTTTTTATTAAAACTTTTCAAAGTAATCCCCCCTTGCTTCAACGCACCAGCGCCATCGTTTCTCCCAATTGTCGAAACAGTTTTTATAAGCCTCTTTTGGAATGCTCTTCAATGCTAACGGCGATTTTTCTATTATGTCATCCCTGGTGTCAAAATGTCTTCCTTTTAGAACTGCTTTAAGTTTGGGGAACATGAAAAAGTCATTTGGTGCGATGTCTGGGAAATAGGGTGGTTGAAGTAGGATTTGTGTCCCGTTTTTCGTCCAAAAGCTAGTCATCAAATGCGCTGTGTGAGGGCGAGCATTGTCATGGTGTAGGATCCAGCCACCATTAGTCCATTTTTCTGGCCTTTTTTTTTTCGAATCGCTTCCCTTAGACGGCGAAGAATGCCCAAATACATTTCCTTAAAAACTGTTTGGCCTGCAGGAAGATACTCGTGATGAACAATGCCCTTGGTATCCGAAAAAGCGACCAGCAACACCTTGTTTCTGGATTTTTTGGGTCTAGGCTCACCCTAACCTTTCCACTCGGCAGATTGAGGTTTGGTTTCAGGGTCATAGCCATAGACCCATGTCTCGTCGCCTGTGATTATCTTGTCTTTCCATTCTGGATCCGTTCTTGTCATTTCCATCATGTCCTCAGAGGTTGCAAGCCGACACAGTTTTTGCTCATTGGTGAGGAATCTTGGGATGAATTTTGCAGGAGTCTTTTTGAGCTTCAAATCTTCGGTTACGATCCTTCCAATCGTTGTTTTAGAGATGCCTGTGTCTTGCTCTAGCTCCAGCAAAGTGGTTCGAGGATTTTCTTTTATCAAATCGGTGATTTTTTGCACATTTTCATCAGTCCTTTGAAATTTTGGGCGTTCTTGACGAGGATCATCTTCAATGGAAATTCTGCCAGCTTTAAATCTAGAATGCCATTCAAAAACAGTTGTTCTCTCTGGGGCGTCATTGGGGAATGCTTTATTAAGCATTTCAAAAGTTTCGGTTGCTGATATTTGAAGTTTCACACAAAATTCTATGCAAATCCTCTGCTTCAATTTTTGTTCCATCGTAAAATCGCCGCAGCGCTAGGTGTGACCTTTAAATAAATTAGAATAACCTTGGCGCGCGCGCAAGTACCGCCTCGATATTGGTACCACCGTGTAGCCAGATATTTTTTCTATAATAAACAGTCAAAATCATTTACATTTTTCATTTATTTATTTTTTTATGGACCCAGTCCGGGAACTTATGGGACATACCTTGTATATAAACAAAGTGTTAATACATAAATCAGTTTCAGCTTTTTTTTTATTTTTTTATTATGTATGCATATATTGTTCAAATTTGTATGTGTAGTGGTTTTATACCCCGTCATATTGGGAACTGAACCAACGTTTGTGTTATCGTGTATTTGTCATTGAATGTGTTTGTTAATCTATCGATAATTTAATATAATCGATAAGTCATTTGAAGTGTATTGAATTAGAATATATATTGTTCGAAAGTGTAACATATTTCGACATCATAATATCTGAGCTAATATGGGGAGTTATAATTCATATGAATGGACGTTAGTATATTGTATGAATTTCTAAACTTGAAATATGTTTACATATGTTTTTTGAATGAAACTCTTCATTCTTTTGTTTAAGCGTTTATAAATATATTAATCGTATATTGTTTTTGTGAGTTTGACTTGGTGTGTTTTTGTAAATTTATCAATAATTTAATATAATCGATAAATCCTTTTGAAATACATTGAAATAGAATATATATTATTCGAAAGTATAACATATTTCGACACTATAATAACTGAGCTAACAGTAGCCTTCGCCACACTTGTTGGCTTCACTGCCTCGGGATGGAGGACGACGCCGAAGAGCCAGGCCTACAAATCCAGGGGCAAGTCGCAGGAAGCGAACACCTCCCGGAGCAGGGGGGCGCACGGCTCGGCAACTCCAATAAATGATTCCCATCCCTGAACACTTTTATTTTTCCGTTTATCATTACACTTCACAATTCATTCTTTCATACTTCATCCCTAAGGTTAGAAATATTCATTATTTCTCCTTAAAATAAATTTCGATTTTTCGTTCAAAAGAAACACGTGCGGGATATTTTCAAATGTCGTTCTTCAATTTTCTTATGTTATAGAAAAGAGTAGATTTTCATTAGTGCGAATACAATTCTGAATTCACTATTCTTAGTAGGTATTGTTGGCGAACCAGGTCGGTAGCAGTCCTGGTATTTGAGGAATCTCCCTTTGAAGGATACAATAGTCAGAACAGCTAATAAGACATGAGAATCCTATATCATTTAATTTTTTATTATTCTTTTATTTGGCCTGATTTTTTCCAAATTATCAGGGTTTTTTAACAGAAAGTAAGACACTGTAATGTAGAACAAGTAAATATATTTTCAAACATAAATCGTATCGAATTCTGTGGATAAGCTGGGTTTTTAAAATATAAATCACGAGTTTGTTTCAAAGCGTATTGAGAATTATAATACAGGGTGATCCAAAAGTCCCGCACAACTTTAAAAATTAATAACTCCGCGAATATTTGCGCTAGAGCAAAGCGGTAAACACCATTGTGTTCAGGATGCAATGGGATTTTTTATCGCAAAAAAATGAAAAATTCGAAATTGCTTTTAGTTACAACTTTATTCGCTAGATGGCGCTCTACCAGAATCAGAGATTCAGCGGCCAAATTGTTTGATAAATTGAAAAATATAACTGAGCGACACGTATTTTTCCTTTTTGAATACCAGGAAAGAACCCTAATAATATCAAATGATAAATTAATAAAACACCATTTCGCTAAAAGTTTGAAGAATTGGTTGACGATTTTTAAATACAATCTGAGATATGTAAAATAGGTATATGCAAATTAAAACATGTAGCAAAAAATATTTATATTTTAAATGGAGTTTTGTGAAATAGATTGAATGTTTGAAAATAACTACTGATATCAAACACGATTTTTTGAAATGTTAATATAGTACCAAAATTATGATGGCACTACTAATAGGATTTCTTGCTATAAGGAATGTGTAGTTTCTTGACTAATTGGCGACACTTGACTATTTAACTGGATATTTGTCATGATCCAAAAATGAAATATAGAGGGGAGTGAGAAAATATATTTGTCGTACTTTATTCCAAATATCCTATAGCTTTGTCAAATGTTATCATTGTTTATTATACTGCACATAATTCTGAAAATGTATCCCCTCAAAAAAAAATTTTTTTTAAATCGACCTTTTGCATTGAAAAACGTGGTAATAAAATCATTTTGTATTATTTTTTCGCAAAATTTCTAAAGTTGGGAGGGGGATACAGAGAATATTCCTTATGCTATTTCTTATAATGAGAGAAAAGCGATAAAATAAACATAAGGGGTAAAATTGTGTATGCCAGTGTTATTCGAGAAGTTATAACACTTTGGCCTGCACGACAAAATATAAGATGTGGGCAAATGACAAACAAAAAAATTACTGTTCACAGAAAAAAAAAAGAGTCAAGATGTGAGGACAGCATTTATTATTCCCATAACCCAAAACAAAGAGCTGCAAAATATAACACATGAGGTAACTGCCTTCTCTCTTGTATTAGGTCACAATCCTTGCTCAATGTGGCGCCCTTCATTCTCAAACACCGCCTGCAGACGATAGATGACAGAATGGTCACACTTAAATAGTTTAAATTTATAAAAACGTGCTATCTGATAGAAGCCTTCAACATGGCCAATGTGGTAGGCCGGCATCGATAAAAACGCGACTTAATGTACCCCCATAACCGAAATTGTAAGGCGTCAAGTCTGGTGATATTGGAGGCCACTGGTATATAAAGTGGCGACCTATCAACGAATTTCACCGAACGTATCCTTCAGCAATTGTTTGGCACTGCGGGAGATATGAGGAGGTCCTCCATCTTGCATGAATGTTATTTCGCTTAGTGCTTGTCTGTCCTGCAATATGGGAATAACCTTTTCTCTCAAAGGTTGAACATAACGTTCACCAGTTACAAAAACGGTTTTAAAAGTTCTTCCATTGATTTATTCAAAGAAAAATGGCCCAATAATAAAAGAAGAAGTGAACCCACACAAAACTGTAACTCTGGGCTGATGAAGTGTAATTTCTGTAAAAATCCTAGGGTTTTCTGTTGCCTAAATGAGGCAGTTTTGAATGTTAAATTCTCCCTTCAGAAAAAAGTGAGCATCATCTGTTCTTAGAACATTTGACAGCCAGTTTTCATCAATATCAATTTGCCGGAAAACCCATGCAGCGAATTCTTGACGCTTCTCAAAATCGCTGACTTTCAACTCGTGAAAACTTTGAATTTTGTTAGATATTTTTATAGAAAAATTCTAAATGTGTGTTCTTTCCAAACTGTTCCATGCGAAATCCCCGTTTGTCGAGAAACTTGTCTAGCACTTACTTCTCCATACGTGGATAACGTTTCAATAGCTTCAGCATTCTGCAAAACCGTAACAGCCACTGACTTGCATGTCGATGGTGTTCCACTCCGAGGTTTTGCTTCCAGAGATCCAGTTTCCTCAAAACTTTTAATCAATCGCTTTAGAGAGTAGCAACTCATTGGTCCTTTACCGCTTCGAATACCTTTAAAGGAACGAAACGCTCGTAAAGCTTCAGTGGCAGATTCTGAATCACAATTAAAATAATTCACCAAGAGTGCTTTATCCTGTAGTGACGGCATTCCAGGGGGAAGGGGAGAAGTCCGACCACACCTGCTTGCGGTCTCCACTGGACCCTTGGAATATTTGACCAAATTCTGGTTCGTTTTCAAGGTGACTAACGTTGCAATGACACCCATTTTCAAATGAAGAGCAAAACTGGTATCTCCAGTAATGCTACCGCGTCCGGGGTAATCGCCGCGTCAGGAGCTGCAGCTCGAGCTCATGATGAGAAATTTACTACGAGGACACAATTCAATCTACTACAATTCAATATAAATGGTACCCAGAGGAAAATAAAGAGCTGACTTGTCTTCTCTGTGACAACAATGTACATATTTCTTGTCCTCAGGAGACAAAATTGAATCAGAATCTGAGATTCAATATCAAAGATTATACAACACTTCGAAAGGACAGACCGGGAAAATTCGGAGGAGGACTTGCCGTTTTGATTAAAACTCTAGAAATCAAATTTAAGGAAATTGCCTATAATCAGAGTAATCCTAGAGAAAGCTCGACAGAATCTCAGGCAATAGGATTCTATCTTACAGATAAAACAATTCCAATCATAAATGTTTATCACCACGATAATACTAGCATCAATACAGGCCTGATAGAGACATTAAGTGAAGCGTCTTCGTATATCGCAATCATACTTGGTGATTTTAACGCCGAAAGACCAACTTGGGGATCACCTGTCCAGGATAACAAAGGACAGCAGGTTGAGAACATGCTAACCGACCTCGACCTTACACCGTTAAATAACGAAAAGAACATCTATCTATCCAAGTCCACAGGCACAGAATCCGCAATTGACATCACAGCGATAAATTACAACATCGCACCCACAACACAATGGAAAATTCTGAAAAGTGCAATCAGTGACCACAGACCAATTTTAACAACCCTAAAATTCAAAATTGAGAATTTCCAACAGAATAAAAGAACACTGGAAAAAAATTCACAGAAAAGCTTGAAGAACTGTGCAACGAAGAATTAAATCACAGAACGATTGACAAAAAATTGGAAAAATTCTCTTCGAACATATCCAAAGCTGCAAAAGTATCGATCCCTAGAGGTAGACGTAAAGACCTGTGAATACTTTACTGGAAGGACCACAATATCGTGGAAATGATTGCAAGAGAGACAATATCAATGAACTTCTCAAAACAAATAAAACAAAAGAAATCATAAAGGAACTCATTGAAATTAGTCACAAAATAGAACAAGAAATTTGGATATTCAAACAAGAAAAATGGGCAGAATTCTGCGAAAAAAATGGATCCAAAAAAGGAAAGCCTTCACTGGAATATAATTAGTGTTATAAAATAATCAAAACCAACACTAATCCTCTAATACTCTAACCGATATGACTATCTTTCAAGCACTTACAAATAATGTAAACAGGTTAGTTAAACAAGCAAGAAATTACCATCAACAAGATATTTACTCGAGAGACTTCACACTGAATGAGCTAAACTCATCAATAGGAAAGTTAAATCCAAGAGGTCACCAGGAGATGGTCTAATCTTTGGTCAAATGTTCAAACACTTCGGAGACAAAGCTAAAAATCAACTCCTAAGAATACTGAAGATTTCATGGCAAACTGGTAAACTACCAAAGAATTGGAAGATATCAATTATAGTGCGCCAATACTGAAACCAAACAAAGATTCCAAGGAATGCAAGAACTATCGGCCAATTGCTCTTACCAGCATACTTTGTAAAATAACAGAATGAATTATCCACTCTAGGCTCATAGTCTGGCTCACTAACAATAATAAAATAAACTTTTAACAAACTGCCTAAAGATTCAGACACTGTACAACTGATAAACTGTTCTACTTCTATAAGTGTTCATTTATAAGTGTTCTACTTCTGTCAATCAATAATAGATTTCTAGGAAAAACCGCCAAAGAAGACAACGGCCGTATTCCTGGATATGACCTCAGCTTTTGATTGAGTGTAGAAATTATTTGAAAGGCTGCACAACATCGGAGTAAGAGGAAAAACCTTAATCTGGGGTGCAGACTTCTTAAGGGGAAGAAGGATAAAGGTTCGGGTCAATGGAACATTTTCCAAGGACCGAAGAACATGGGCTGGTGTATCTCAGCGATCTGTGCTCAGTCCTCTACTCTTCTCGCTATATATTAACTGTTGTGTATGTAAATAGATGAAGATTATTTGCATTGTTTAAAGCCTCATTATGTAAAAATATATGTGCATATAAATTGGACATTTGTTGTTGGCCATGGTCAAGTTTGAGCTCTTGTACGTCTAATTACGACACAACAAAAGTGGCGACGAGGATGCTCGATCTACAGAGCCAGTAAAAAGCTGAGGAAAACGGCGTCTATGCAAGTATAGCAACTACATCTTTTAAACTATCTGGATCAAGAAAACAAAGGAGTAGAAAAGATCAGCATGGCAAGTTCAAAGTTAATAGTACCTTTTAGATGCTATAGCCCAGTGGAGGACACTTCGATCTTTTTGTACAAAAATTTGAGGCTTTATTTTTGGCATCTGAAAGAGGAGATTAAAGCGCTGATTTTTACCTCGCTACCAGATTCTGAAACTTTGAAGTTGGGAAACGACATTTTCTTCCTGGACTAATGAAGGATCAACCCTATGATACTATCATTAAAAGAATTAAGCTGCATTTGGATCCAAAGAAGAAACGCGATGCAGATTTTTGAAGATAATTCAACAGGAAGGAGAATCAATTTCGGAATATCTTAGAGAATTGAAACATTCAGCAATAAATTGTAATTTCGGCGATATGCTGGGAACCATGATGCGAGACCGTTTTGTGGCTGGAATCAAGTCGGAAAGCCTGCAAAAGAAGCTACTACAAGAAAACGACGATGTCACCCTGGATAAAGTTTTGCAGTGGCGATCTCGTTCGAACTGGCGGAGATAAATACAAGAGAATTACAAGATAAATTAGTGGCCAAGATATCCCCTGTGAATGTAAAAGATAAAAAGGGTGAGTACAATAATAGTATGTTGCAGCATAGGCCTTTCAGGCAAAGGGGAGAAATAATGTGTTATAGATGTGGTGAAAGACATTCACACGTGGCCTCTGTTTGCTCTCATAGAACAAAGACTTGTTTTAAAATGTAATAAACTGGGTCATTTAAGTAGGGTCTGCAGAGCTAGTAAAAAATGTGGGGCTCTAAATTTGTACAAAATGACTCTATATATTCTGTACAGGGCGAAACTGATGCCACAATAAATTTAACAGTAGATGATTATTCTTCGTGCTTCACAATAGATACAGAAAGTCCAGTTACGTTAATACCTAAATATATTATAAGATTTATTGGCAAGGTAAAAAATTATTTTCAACAAATTTAAGATTAAAATCCTTTTGTGGTAAATCAATAGAGATTATAGGGCAAAGAAATGTTTTTGTAAAAGAAGCCAACCAATATTTACGATTAATAGTTGTAAATGAAAATTCCAGGTGATTTTGACAGAAAGAGAATGGCTTAAACAGTTAAAACTTGATTATTCTAGATTGTTTAGCATTGAACATTTAAATAATGATTCTAATAGAAATAGTTTGATTGATAGATATGCAGATTTATTTTACAAAGATTTGGGCTGTCTAAAGGATGTTAAAATAAATTTTAATTTAAAAAAGGATGTGACTCCTGTGTTTTGTAAGGCCAGAAGTTTACCTTTCTCTCTAAAAAACAAACTAGGGAATAAAATTGATCGTTTAGTGAATTCTTGTATTTTATAACCTATAGTTCATGCATATTGTACCGCTCCAATAGTACCAGTATTAAAAAAGGATGGTTGTGTAAGGATATGTGGTGATTTTAGATGTACAGCTAATAAAGCAATAGAATTAGATAGGTATCCCAAACTATCGATCGATGAGATCTTTTCAAAATTATCTACAAGCACCGTACTTTCGACTCTAGACCTATCACAGGCTTACTTACAAGTAATGTTAGCGGATGAAGCCAAAGCTGTTGTTGATATAAACACAACAAAGAGGTTGTTTCTTATAAAAGACTACCATATGACGTAGCGGTAGCACCAAATAATTTCAGAGGATTATGGAAGGTATATTTGCTGATTTGCCAGGTGTGGCCTGCTACATAGATGATATTTTGGTTGCAGGAAAAGACTTTGAAGAACAATGAACAAAAGTTGGATCTAGTGTTTAGATGATTGCTAGAAAAAGGTTTAAAGTTAAACAGATATAAATGTAAATTTAAAAAGAAATCGGTGGAATATTTAGGGTTTAAAATGGATAAATATGGACTGCATCCCTTAGAAAATAAAATTAAAGCAGTGATAGAGGCGCCTGAACCTAAAGAATGTTTCGCAATTAAGATCTTTCATAGGACTCTTAATTTATTATTATAGATTCATAAAGAATATAGCAAATATTTTAGCGCTATTCTATCAACTTTTGAATAAAAATTGTAGATGGAATTGGACGGAAGAATATCGAATGTTATTTTAAAAATGTAAATCATTATTCAATGGCCTATGGACTATTATGGACTAGGCGTAATTCTGAGTCATAGAAATGATAGAAAGAAGGAATGCCCTATAGGTTTTGCTTCTAGAACATTAACTGAAGCGGAAAAACGTTTCTCTCAACTAGAAAAGAAAGCGTTGAGCATAACTTTTGGCGTTGAGAAATTCAGACAATACTTACTGGGACGAAATTTTGTATTGGTCACAGACAACCGACCCTTAATTCATATATTTTCACCTTATAAACCAATTCTCATATGTGCATGGAATGGACTTGACCCGAAAATCCGTGGCATCGACTTCATCTTGATCTAGCGGGTCCGTTCATGGGAAGAATGTTTTTGGTTCTCGTGGATACATACTCAAAGTGGATAGAATTTTTTATCATCAAAGATATTACCAGCAAAACGATTATAAGTCATCTTAGAGAAATTTTCGCCGGATTTGGATTGCCCGAATTTTTGGTTACAGATAACGGAAGACACTTTGTCTCCGGTGAATTCGAGCAATTTACCAAAATGAATGGTATACGCCACACTAAGACCAGTCCGTATAATCCTAGTACAAATGGTTTAGCTGAGAAATATGTAAGAGAGTTTAAAAACATTTTGAGAAAGAATAATGGGAAGGATGATTTAGAGACGAATCTACAAAGATTCCTATTTGCTCATAGAGCATTCCCCCCACTGTAATAAAAGAATTCCCCCGCGGAACTTCAAATAAAGAGAAGTTTAAGATCAAGATTATCGAATTTAATACCAAGATGGGAAATCCGCGAGAGGTATTTCATGAGGCCGTAAGAAGGCAGGAGCAGTTAACTACAGGTTGCGAGGTTTATTTCCGCAACTATGCAACTGGATCTAAACGGTATAAAGGTACCATTTTGAAATTATTGAGCTACCGACATACTGTTATGATTGAACTGACAAGTTGATCCAGCAACACGGCAGACACGATTGAAAAACATGAGGATATGTAAATAACAATGATATAAAAAGGACATATGTAAAATAAATAAAGATTAGAGTTCAGTTGCATGCTGCGTGATCATAGAGGCACAAAAAAAACAACATACACAACAACTACCTTATAAGTTGCGAGGGCGTCGTGTATAAGAGGCATATCAATCAATTGCGACCTGTGAGAAAGAAACAAGTGGAGACAAGAAATTTGATACTTCCTCGAACATCAGGAGAAAAGCCTGTAGGTGGAAGTCAGAAATAAAGTGAAGAGGAGGTTCCAGAAGTTACATCAGGAAACAAGGAGGAGACTGCTTCTGTGCACGTACCCTCTTGCACTCCTAGACCAGGGCCTGCTGCTGTGCACGTGCCCTCTTGCACTCCTAACCGGAGCCTGCCGCTGTGCAAGTGCCCGTCCGCAGTCCTAGACCTCAGAGAGCTAGGAAACCCCAGACCGCCTGGAGTATTATTAAGGGGGGAGATGTGTTGTGTATGTAAATAGATGAAGATTATTTGCATTCTTTAAAGTCTCATTATGTAAGAATATATGTGTATATAAATTGGACATTTTTTGTCATGGTCAAGTTTGAGTTGTTGTAAGTCTAATTACGAAACAACCTTAACAACATCCATCCTCACTGAAGACACAAAGGTTGCCTGTTATGCAGATTATATAGCCATATGGCACACAAGTTCGCAGTATAGAAATATCAGAAAAATACTGAACACATCAATGAGAGGACTGGAGAAGTGGGCTAGAAACTCAAAATGACCATAAACCCAATAAACATAAACCTATAGGTCTCCTTCACTGACAGGAAAAAAAGGCATGAATTTTACTCCAAAATAAGCATGAACAACCATATAATTGATAAAATTAGATCTCCAAATTACCTAGGTGTGATATACTTGATGAGGAATTGCGATTTACAGAACACATAATTAGCACCTCAAATAGAGCTACCAGAAACCTAAACATTCTGAGAAGGCTATGTGGAACAAATTGGGGAGCAAAACCCAAAATTCTCAGAACAACATATATCACCTTAATAAGGCCAATAATGGAATATGCAACACCTGTTTGGGCTCCTTCAAGTTCATCACTAAAAAAAGACTAGACAGTGTTCAAGCAAAAGCGGCCAAATTAATCACTGGTTCTGTTTCAAATACCAACAATTAGAAAATTCAGAGAGAATGTGGTCTAGACCTACTCGAAAGCAGAACACAATTAAAAACAATAAAATTCACCAATAGCTTAAAAACTAAAGAAACCGAACACATATCCCATAGAACCTATTTAAACTGGACACAAAAAGAAAGGCTCAAAAGATCTTCAACACTTCAGTACGACAACAATATTAGAAAGAGCATAAATATGAAACATAATGAATTTCAAAATCGAGAATAACCAATATTTCCTACCCCATTGCCATCAAATGTAATCATCAATCTTAACCTGAATGAACCCTGCAATAAAAAGAGAACAAAAACATACTTAAAAAGAAAGGACTTGACACAATTGGTTTATGCGATCAGATAAATTATTCAACAGCCTTTACAGATGGATCATCAGACCTTACCATAAGTAATGGAGGGGCTGGAATTCAACCTTATACTGCAAGATGGAACATACATCAAAATCAAAGAAGGAGCGAGAAAGATTTCGTCAAACTTCACTTGTGAACTGACAGCTATCTGGAAATCTCTTGATGTATGCCTTAACCAACATCCCTGCATCAAGCAGAATGAATTATAATATACCGCACAACGACTTCATATCCGATCTAGAAGCAATTCAGAAGGGCAATACTATAATCACACAGAAAATACATTTGTTACTTACTCAACTGATATCATTGGAGAATAACTGCATTCTACAATGGATTCCTGCCAGTGTTTGGATCGGGGGTAATGAAATCGCAGTTGAATTTGCAAAGGAAGCCAGAAAGTTGAGCCAAAGGAAAGAACAAATGTCATTATTCGACGCTAATGCTTTTGCAAAATACAAGATAAACAAAAAATAAGAAAAGATCAAAATGTGAAATAAACTCCGAGAGAAAAATGACAAAACTATAACAAGATTTAGAACATAACATTATAAAGGATGACAATGCATCCAGATGGCACAAGAACCTATAGAACATGCAACAACTGTCCTGGTGTGGAGCTAACACCTACCCACATATTCTCATGCCCGCAGCCTTGCCTTAAATTGACATAGACCCAGAGCAGCTGCTTTACACACCCAAGATAGTGGACAATGCTGCTGCTGCTGTGATAGAGATGCATGGAGACATCTGAGGCTCTTTATTGGACACGACAAAAACAAAAACGGCATTCCAGAGTAAAATAAATTATCAGAGATAGATAAATATTTTTCAAATGAATTAAAATAAATATAATCGATACAGAGAGAGAGTTGAATTAAAAAAAATGAAATTTTATTATTTTCGAAATTTAAATAGCTGAGAGGATTCCAGCAAACCGCATCTAAAATATCAGTTTTTTTTTTTGCTACAAGTTTTAATTTGCATATACCTATTTTACATATCTCAGATTGTATTTAAAAATCGTTAACCATTTCTTCTAACTTTTGGCGAAATGGTGTTTTATTAATTTATCATTTTATATTATTAGGGTTCTTTCCTGGTATTCAAAAAAGAAAAATACGTGTCGTTCAGTTATATTTTTCAATTTATCAAACAATTTGGCCGCTGAATCGCTGATTCTGGTAGAGCGCCATCTAGCGAATAAAGTTGTAACTAAAATCAATTTCGAAATTTTCATTATTTGCCATAAAAAATCCCATTTCATCCTGAACACAATGGTGTTGACCGCATTGCTCTAGCGCAAATATTCGCGGAGTTATTAATTTTTAAAGTTGTGCGGGACTTTTGGATCACCCTGTATATAATCAACATATTTTAGGGTGATTTAAAGACAATTCTAGACAAAACTCAGAGAGACAGAAGCGCGTTAAAATTTATAGAACAAGCTGCGTTTTCTTTACCATTTCTCAGAATATGTTTAACCTTCTGTAACAAGCTTCTAATTCTTAAATAAGTGCCACTTCAACCATAAAAACCAGAATCATTTATAACGCCTTGCCCAAAATTATTTATTTTTATTTTTCCTGACGAGGACAAAAGATTTTTGTCGAATCGTTGAGAAAATAAAACCTTTAATGGCCGAATTGTCTCTTATTTAAGAAATAAGAATGCCAGCCAGGCAACTTCTTTCTCCAAGATAATTCTACATGTGAACTCTGAGACAACAATTTTCCTCCTTGGTCGATGACGCCATTTGTAGAAACACTGAACACCCCCGAATTACAAAATAAAAACCTCTTTAAGTCCGTAACTTTAAAGAGATTGATGTAAATGAAGTATTTTAGTATAGACAATTTGACAATTAAAATAATTTTGTTGACATCTTGTCAATACATGCAAAAGTGCACAGTCTGCACTATTTAAAAAAAGATAATTATATATGCATCATACTATGTACAAAGAACATGGCGCCTCTGCCACCGCTACAGTTTGGTGGAGAATCACCAGCGGGTCTCCAGCGACACCACGCATTTCGCGATCTCGTAGAATATTATTTCGTGAAGATTGAAGTTGTCTGGCCGGCATTCATTGTTCTTGAAATAAGAGACACTTCGGCCAGTAATGGTTTTTATTTTTGACGTTTTGACAAAAAATCTTTGTTTTCGTCAGGAAAAAATGAAAATAAACTTTATTGAAAGGCGTTAAAGTATTGTAACATAGAAAATTAGGAAAGACAAACTTCATGATGACACGGCAATTTATTTAAGGCGTAAGTTCCAATAAAAATTGAAACATTTAGGTAACCCAGGAGCGTATCCATAGATCGCCAACTACCCGTTAAAATTGATAAAATATAAGAGAAGTTTACGCAGAGTAATAAAATATATAAACCATCAAAATTAATAATCTGTTAATAAGATAATAAATACTTTATTACAATATGTTTAACCGGGTAGTTGGCGATTTGCGCTCCAGGAGCCCGGGTTACCTCTATTTTCTCTCTATGTTTAAAAACATTTTTGATAGGCTTAGCAAAAATACGATGTTTCTTTTTAAGGATTTCAAGTTGTTTTGTACTCACGTATTTTGTAGTTAAGAGGACATCCCTTTTGATATGAACTAATATATATTTATTTAAGGACCGACTTGTTCCAATACAAATATTGTTAAAACAAGCGAGCGATAAATCAAAACAGAACGAGGTTGAAGCGTATAAGTGTGTAGTGAAGTCAGCACCGATGATGATAAAATCAAAGTCTGCGTAACAATTCCCTCCTTACTTTGTCTTTATTCCCACGATGCTGAGGTTCTCCAGGTGTTTCTTCATCTGGTCTCGGGATAGGTCCTTTGTGAAGATATCCGCCTCCAGGTCCTGAGATGGATTGTACAGAAGGCAGATGTCTCTGGATCCATAACAGTCTCTCAAGAAATGGTACTTTCTGTTGATATGTCTACAGCGACTGCTTTGTTTAGGGCTGGAGATCCAGTTGATCAATGACTGACTGTCTGTATAGATCGCAGTTGGTTTTTCCATGGAATTCCATTCTTCCAGCCCTCGTAACAGGTTTATTATCCACTTGATTTGACAGCAGCTTTCACAAGCAGCTATCATTTCCGCTTCCATTGTGGAGAGGGCGACGAGTGGTTGTTTACTACTTTTCCAGTCTATAGTTGCTTCGCCGAGCTTCAATTCATATCCGCCGTAGGATTTTCCATCATGAATGATCGACCAGCTGGCATCTGTGTAGGACTTCAGGATTCCAGTCTTCCCTCTTTCAAATTTCACTCCTAGGTCAATTATTCCTCGTAGGTATCTCATCACTCTTTTGATTGCTGCCCAGTGCATCTGCTTTGGTTGTCTGGAGTACTGTGAAAGTTTGCTAGTGATGTAAGCGATGTCAGGTCTGATGTTAACAGCTAGAAACATTAGCATTCCAAGGGCTCCTTGGTAAGTGTGCTGATCGCAATTGTCATCTTCAATATGATTGTCCAAATTGATTTCTTCGGAACCTGGTGTTGGAACTTCCTTACAATTTTCCATTCCATATTTCTGCAATATTTGTTATACATATTGGCTTTGCTGTAGCGAAATTCCCTCCTTGTCTTGTATGATCTTGATTCCCAAAAACATGCCTTTACATGTTACATCCTTTATTTCCAGGTGATGTCTCAATTTATTGATGAATCTGTTTGAGGTATCTTCAGAATCTGAGACAGTGATAAAGTCATCAACATATATCCCTACATAGAAGTATTTGTCTTCATTCTTCCATTTAAAGAGGCAAGGATCAGATTTAAGTTTTTCCAGTCCACAGTCATGAAGTACTTGACTGAATTTCTCATACCACGATCTTCCGGATTGAAGTAGACCGTAAATACTTTTGTTGAGTTTGCAAACTTTGTTTCTGTCTTGGACAAATCCAGCAGGTTGTTCCATGAATATTGTGTTTTCAATGTTTCCATTTAGATAGGCTGCTTTCACATCAAATAGTTTAATGACTGAATCTTTTGTTGCTGCCATTGACAAAATAGTCCTGAGGGTGGCATTTTTAATTACAGGGCTGAAACTTTCGTTGTAATCTCTTCCTGGGATTTGGTTGTATCCCATTGCAACAAATCTAGCTTTGTAAGTTTTGTTTTTGTTTTCTTGGTTTTTAGATATTTTGAACACCCATTTACTTTTGACAACTTTAGCGTTTACAGGTCTCGGTACCAATTCCCATACTTGATGCGAGTACATGTTCTGTATTTCCTCAAGCATTGCGTTCTCCCAATGTTTCTTGTCTTCGCATGCGATGGCTTCTTCATAGTCTTTCGGAATGGTTTCATTCGTAGTAGCCAGAACGTAGTCATCGAATCTTTTAGGTATTGTTCGAATTCTTTGTGGTCTGTCTGATCCACTTGATTCTGTCTGTCTGTTGATCATGGTATCTAGTGCTGGCTCTTCAATATCAACATCTGATAGAACATGATTATCCAGTTGTTCATCCTCCTGAATGAAGAAATATGTGTCAGTGTCTGTATTATTATCACTTTGTTTTTCTTCCGAGATGACATTATTGTTCTCTCTGAAGTGAATGTCTGCGGTTTCAAGAATGACTCTCGTTGTGATATCAAATACTCGATAAGCTCTTTTGCATCTTGAATAACCCACAAATATTCCTCTCTTAGATTTAGCTTCTAGTTTGTGTCTTTGATGATTCTCGAGTTTATAGAAGACTTCACAACCAAATCTCATTATGTGAGAGACGGATGGCTTTTTACCTTTCCATTTTTCCATGGGGGTAGTGTCTGGGTCATTGGTTGTGGGAGTTAGATTGTACAGATATGCAGCTGTATTCACAGCTTCTGCCCAGAAGTGTAGGGGTAATTGGAAGTCTGCCAGAAGTGTTCGGCCTTTGTCTAATAGTGTTCTGTTAGCTCTTTCAACTCTCCCATTGCTTCTTGGGGTGTACGGTGTAGTTAGTTCATGTTTAATTCCTTTGGATTCTATGAAGGTTTTAAGGTTTTTATTGATAAATTCTGTTCCGTTATCTGTTCTAAGTCGTTTTAGTTTTGAGTTTAGCTCGTTTTCTCTCTTTACAATAAACTTCTTCAAAACTTTTGCTTCTGAGAGTTTATCATTGAGAAATTCTACAAATATTCTCCTAGAAAATCCATCTATAATGGTCAAGAAATATTTACTTCCGCCCAAGGAGTTTATTCTCATTGGAACACAGAGATCGACATAAATGGCTTCAAAGGGGTAGCTTTCCTGATTGCTATCTGTGTGAACATAGGGTACTTTGGTCATTTTTCCCAAGGAGCAAGCATCACATTGATCAAGGGTACCATTTATATAGAGTCCAAGCCTTTTAGAAGATTGTTCTTCAAAATCAGGTCTAATTTGTTGTCACTAGGATGTCCTAACCTTCTGTGCCATGCAGTCCTAGAATTGTCCTTTGAAATCAAGCAATGTTCGTTTGGAACATGAGTTGTTTCAGGTAAACGTGATAGGTTAAATGTGTACATGTTACCATCAAAGTTTCCTGTTCCTATTAGTTTGTCATCAGAAGAGTATATGTATGCTCCTTCAGAATTCAAAAGAACAGAGTTCCCTCTTCTTACAACGCTTGAAATGTCCTTTTCTTTTGCAAATGAAGCATGACTTTTCTTTGAATTGGTTGCCTGATGATCTGAAAGCATTTTCATGATTTTGCTTCTGTCCTGTCTTTTCTTCTCGAAATCCAGTAGAGTTTGTCTTAAGTCTGGTAAGGAGATTTCTCTGTTTATTGACAGTGCTGCTGTGATCGTGTCAAAGTTAGATGTGAGTCCTTCAACAATGTATCGTACAAGTTCTCTTTCTGTTACTGTCTTTCCTAGCTGGGTGATCTCTTGTGCCAGTTTCTGTGCTCGTACAATACACATGTTAACATTTTCATTTGGGTTCAATTTTAGTTTGGCTAGATCCAACATTAGGTCTATCCTTTTATTTTCTAGAGATCCTTCAAACCTTTTCTTTATGTCGTACCAAATTCTTTTGGCCCTTTTATCGCCTCGAAAGATGATTGTTAAGTCATCCGAAAGTGACAATATTATTAGGCTGTATGCTTCCCGATTCTTTTTCTTCCAAATATCATATTCTAGTTTATTATTTGTTAAGTCTGGCTCGTCATTAACAATTACGTCTTCGAAGAGATCTTTTGAATCTAGAATTGTTTCCATTTTCATGGACCACGTTGTATAGTTGTTTTCTGTTAACTGTTCGAATTTTGCTAAGTTATGTGTATCCATTTTCATTCAATTTTTCTTTCTAAATTGGCGGTTAGTCCAATTACTTAATTTCTTTTTGATTTAAATGAATCAATTGGCGGTTAGTCCACTTCGCGCGCCCAAACCACGCTCTGCTACCAAATTGATAGGCTTAGCAAAAATACGATGTTTCTTTTTAAGGATTTCAAGTTGTTTTGTACTCACGTATTTTGTAGTTAAGAGGACATCCCTTTTGATATGAACTAATATATATTTATTTAAGGAACGACTTGTTCCAATACAAATATTGTTAAAACAAGCGAGCGATAAATCAAAACAGAAAGAGGTTGAAGCGTAGAAGTGTGTAGTGACGTCAGCGCCGATGAAGATAAAGTCAAAGTCTGCGTAACAATTTTTAACGGCTTTCTATAAAGTTAACAGAGGCGCTATATTCATTATACATAGTGTCATGCGTATATATATTTAATTATATTTTTTTAAGATTGTGCAGACTGTTCACTTTTTCATGTATTTATAAGATGTCAATAAAAATATTTTGATTGTGTCAATTGTTAATAAAGTTTATTATAATTTTTTTCTGACAGGACAAAAAGAATTTTGTCAAAACTTCGAAAAAATTGAAAATCTACTGGCTTATTTGTCTTTTATTTTATTTTATTTTTTATTTATTTCAACACACAAAACGTGATATCCCGGCTAGGGATAATTGCGTCGATTTACATCGATTATTTACAAGAAAAGGTAATCAAAAATAAAAAATAGAAACAATAATGTATATTAGGAACCTGAATTATAATCCAAATTTCTTTTTCAAACACGGATATATATTACAAACAAGGAATTATGAAATTATTAGACATATGAGTGATGCTCCGTTGTTGCAACAACAAAAATAACAGAACCCATTCCCTGGCGGGGGGTCATCCTCCAGTGGCTTCAATGGCCTTCTCTGGCGCTTCCTGTCACCTTGAGGTGACTTAGAGTCTGGTTGTTTGATGGAAAGATCCTCTTTAGGTCTCCTCCCACTCTTTAAACCTCTTAGTAGGTCAGAGGTACACCTGAGGAGATTCTAAGTTGGTCAAAGTTTTTCACTTGCATAAGTGAATCTCTTTTAAAGACTAGATAAAAGCTAACGTCGACGACTAGTGGACATAGCATCTGCCTAGTAAGCGGAACACTGTGGGTTCGATTCCCATCCCTGGACACTTTTATTTTTCCATTTATCATTACTCTTCACAATTCATTCTCTCAAACTTCATCCCTGAGGTTAAAAATAATCGTAATTTCTCCTTTATTACCTTGTGTGAACAAAAAAGAAGGATGAAGGTTTTCAAACCAAGATGTTGATATGAAACAGTTCTACACTGTATGCTAACTTTCAGTCCAATTACTGTTGATTTAAAACTACTTTAAAAAGGCCATGTATAACTGAATGTAATTCCACAATCATTCTATCCAGCTGGATGCCCAGGAGTCAATCTATCTCCATCCATGCAGTACAAGCCAGCTATCTATCCAGATCAGCTTTCTAGCTGAATTGATAACTGTCTTCTTCCTTTTTCTTATCTTCACTCAAACATATTAGGATATCAAGTTGTGACCCTTGATGGTGTCTGTTTGACAACCATCATGACTGGGTGAAGTAGAATGCGTCTGCTTTTGTCATTAAGACTGGGAGCACTACTCAGTAGCAGGCCGACTTAGCTCCTGTTTTATACAAATTCTCTTTATTTGTCCGGATAAAACTATATAAGCAAAAGTCGTTTCAGGTAACAAGACTATCCCTATTCTCCTCCTGCTCGACTGGCACACACGCTCTATATATAGCTGGCACAAATAGGTTATAACAACTATGCAAATCGTGCCAATCATGCCACGAGCAAATATACAAAGAGCAAACATGCAAATATACTACACACCTGATTACATCCCCCTTTTTAAGATCTGAAATATATACATATACATTACAAACTTTAAATGCACAGTATAATCAACAATGAAGGCGATCCACGGGTTTAACAATTCGTCCACCCCGTGTTCTTATCTGGTCGTCATCTGAGTCGCCAGAGGGATAATCCACAGCTGGGGTCTTTTCATTTTTAACCAGTTCCTCCATGTCCCTAGCTCCGCAGCGTCGATCATATCTGGATTTCATATTCCTTCTCCTCCTTTCCTCCTTTCTTTTCAGGGTCTGAGAGTCCACCAACCTTGGATTAAGATTCTCTGGTGCAATTGGCAAGGTCGTTCGGAGTTTACGTCCCATGAGAAGCTCAGCAGGGCTGCAACCGTTCTCCAAAGGGGTCGATCGACACTCCAGGAGTCCAAGCGATGGGTCTTGATTTTTCTTGAGGATCAACTTAGGAATTTTCACACCTGCTTCTGCCATCCCATTGCTCTGCGGGAATCTAGGACTTGAAGCAACATGTGTGAATCCGTACTGCCCTGCGAAATTTGGTACCCGTCGAGGAGTATGCACAGCATATGGGTTTGCTCCAGGTTTCAATTTGATTTCGTAAGGGCTTCCGATCTGTCCCAGTCCTTCAAATACTTCGGGGAATTCCTTGATCGGGTCAATTTTCGTCGCAACCACTTCAATTCGCCTCGCCAGGTTCAAGAGCTCACATGCCCGGCGACTCAGAAGAGGTTCACTCAAACGACGAATGACATAAATCCTCTCCTTGATTTCATAACTGCCATTTCGCAGCGTTGACACAAACATACCCACAGTCTGAAGTTCGGAAAATTCAGCAGCTCTATAAGGCTGATGTTACTCTCTACCAGTCGTTGCTGTCCCATTATCGTCTTGAAGAGACACAGAGGAACACATGTAACATCCGCCTGGGAGTCGAGCTTGAACATCACCTGTTTCCCGTTCACCTGGATTTCTGCTGTCCATCGCCTCCTGCACTCGCCTTCATCATCATCGAGATTAGATGAATCCGCTACAGCTGAGACACCCAGGAGAAAACCAATTTCTTCATCCAGTTCAGAAACAGCTTTGACTTTCGCAGTCTTCGCCTGCTTATCTGGGAAGCTATTTGCAAAATGGCCAGTTTTCGAACACAGGTTACATCTTTTTCCTTCAGCACGGCAAGCCTGTCCTTCCCTGTGGGCGAAACCTCCGCACTTTGGACATCTTGTTCTTATTTTGGCTGACTTTTCCTTCTTCCCCGAAGGATGCTGTTGTTGCTTCGGTGAAAGTTTTCTCGAGTTGAACCTCACCTGGTTGACCATTTGGCTTGTTGAGGGACGCTGCAGGTCGACTTGCTGCTGTCGAACGGCTTCTTGCTGCCGAACCATTTTCACAGCCTTTTCCAAAGTCAGTTCGCTGTCCAACTGCATTCTTTCAGATAACGCCTTGTCCCTCACTCCAACCACTATTCGGTCACGGATCAACTGCTCATGAAGACTCTCGAATTCGCAACTATCAGCCAATTTGTACAATGAAGTGATAAATTCGTCCACTGGCTCTCGATCCTCTTGTACTCTTGAGTTAAATTTCGCACGTTCGTAGATAATATTCTTTCCTACACAGAAGTGGCTGTCGAACGCCTTGAGGACGTAATCAAATTTCGTTGCCTCTTCCTCCTTTTCGAACCTAAAGGTCCTGAATATATCATCCGCGCGGTCTCCTATCAAGTACATCAGCAAATCGATCTTGTACGCCTCCTCTTTCTTCTTCATTCCACTGACCACGAGGTATCGTTCGAATCGCTTCCTCCATTTTGGCCATTCGTTGGGTGTCGAGAAGTCGGAAGTTTCTGGAGGTTGAATCAGAGCCATGTTGAATTATCTTCCAAGGTACACCAAAACGCTACTTTGCAATATACGGGTTCGTATTTTATCCAGTCACACCGCTGCCACCATGTTTTATACAAATTCTCTTTATTTGTCCGGATAAAACTATATAAGCAAAAGTCGTTTCAGGTAACAAGACTATCCCTATTCTCCTCCTGCTCGACTGGCACACACGCTCTATATATAGCTGGCACAAATAGGTTATAACAACTATGCAAATCGTGCCAATCATGCCACGAGCAAATATACAAAGAGCAAACATGCAAATATACTACACACCTGCTTACAGCTCCAAAAGAAATGGCCGCCTCTGACATGAGGAACAGACGCTATGTGCAGCCGCTCCTAACATGGAGTACATTCTATATCCCTGGATTAGGTGCCCTTACAGGGTACTATCAGTCGGGCCAGCTGAACACAGGTTTTTTAACGAGCTTGTTACTGCTCCCCCCCCTCCCTCTTTTTTTATCCGGGCTTGGGACCGACTGTGTTACAGGGGCATCCTCTCTGCTCTGATCTTGTCATCTGTCAGCGTGGAGCAGGCTGTACCACTGCAACCAAAAATCTTTTGGTCCTAGAGACTAGATGGCGCTCTGCCATCTTTTTTTTTTTTTTTTTGTCTTATCCCTAGTACACGTGGTACAGGCCATGATGATAATCATGGTGGGTAGAAGTAGCTGACTGCTTTTACTGTAAGTGCACCACATGTCTACACATGTGAAAAGCAGTTCAGCTTTGCACTTACAAATGTGCCAGAGCCCCGTTTGGTTATTTGCACTCGCTGGCGGGGTTGGATTTTCCAAGAATCGAGGGCCATTGGAGCATTTTTTTAATCAGAAAAAAGTGCCTAATGCAGGAATCAAACCCGGGTGGTAGTGGTTGAAAACCAATGGTTTACACCATCCTTCCACCGACCACCTAATCGACTGGTACAGGCTCGAACCCTTCGCGAGTTGGAGCGAATCATTAAACTATGCTCCAGGTCGACAAGTGCTCTTGGTTAGGATATGCCTTCTTCATTTTTATGTATAAACATGTTTGTCAAACTTTTTATTTGTTATGTTTGTGAATATCTCTTTATTCCATGTGTATGGTGAGTATTATACAGAAAAATTATTCTTTTGTCCTAATTAAAAACCCTTTTTTTTTATTATCCCTAGTACACGTGGTACAGGCCATGATTATCATGGTGGGTAGAAGTAGGCGACTGCTAATTAAGAAACTAAATAAACAATGATAGAAAAAATAATTACAACAAAATGTATTTGGATATCAAGTTTAAAATATTTTTATAGGCGTATGTGAGAAAATATCATGTGGCAATATTTACAAATCTGAATTTAAGAAAGTTTTATGAAAGTTTTAAATAAATTGGTAAGATATTTTTGCAAGAAATCAATAGCAACTTGGAACTTGAATGGCAATCAAATATTAAAACTCGGTACCATTACTACCTTGATAAGGCGAAAATATGATCAAATTTTCTTTTGAAATTTTGAAAAAAAGAATTGTACAATCTGTGAATGTATTTTAAAATATTAGTGAGGATTATTTTTCAAGAAATCAGAGAGAAATTTGGAATCTAAAAATAAATCAAAAGACACAATCAAGGTGTTGAGACAAAGTTCATCACTCTCTTTTTTTTTCTTGTAGAAATATGACTTATACAAATTTGGCATCTACTAAGTCATATTTCCAATTTCTTGATGAACGTGAAAAAATGAGATTTTTCCTTATAAGAAAACAATAGCATGTATTCTAGTTGGGACAAGTTACCCTCCTCAGTATGGTGCAAGTCAATTAGCCAATCAGATGTTTTATAGGCTTCTTTATGATTTTAATCATATCCTGTAAGGGCTTCTGATTCAGGGATACAGGATGAGCTGTATTTGTACTCCATGTTAGGAGCAGCTGTACATGGTGTCTGTTCTTCATGTCAGAGGCGGCCATTTCTTTTGAAACCAAGTCAGCCTGCTACTTAGTAGTGCTCCCAGTCATAATGACAAAGTTCTACTTCACCCAATCATGGTAGTTGCTTTACCCTAATATGATTGAGTGGAGATAAATAGAAGATGATTTTTATATTTTATTTATGGAAAAAAAACTCTTAATTCAATAAAATAATCCTTTTTATCAATATGAAAATATCAGGATTTCAGGGAATTTTTTTTCCCCTGGAGGTCTGATACAATTTCACCTGATAACTCTCAGTTGATTTATATCCTGGTAAATTGTTAACTACATATTTCTCATGTTTAATTGTGCAATCACTAGATTTCATTGGTATTGTCAAAGAAAGAAAAGTCAAGGATTTAATAGGATATCATGGGAAGCTGCAGGAAATGTGGGTTTTTGATTTTAAGAATACAAAGAGAAATTTAAACAGTTAAACTTCATTATAACACTATCCAGCATTTAGCATTATAAAAAAAAAAGGCATCACCTTATCGGGAAACTGAAAGTTGCTGATGGCTTGCGCCATCTATTGGAATAAATGTCAACTATTCTGTTGATTTCTAATTATTCCAGAATTAGCCAAATACCCATTCTTGACTAATCAAGGAATGCTAACCACGTACACATTTCGGGCTGTTGGCCCTCAAGGTGCGCCTCAATGACCAAAATATAGCATTATATAAAGTAAAACCCCTCTATAGTGAACCCCAATGGGACAGAGCTTTTGGTTCACTATAGCCACGGTTTGGCCATTTTTTAAAACTTTTCTAAATTTTTTGAACGTATAATTAAAAAACAGCCATACACACAAGAAAAGGCAGCCACTTAATAATGGTCACTTTGTTTTAATTCCCTATATTTACCTATTTCTTTACAGTAATGCTGAATATCAAAAGAAGTCATTTGATAATAGGTTCTTCTTATCATTAGCATACATGTTTATATATAAACCTGTAGTGATGGTTGTTGCGTGATGTGTTGGTGTGGCTTGTGGAAAGGCTGCTCTCTCTCTCTCTCTCTCGCGAGGAGGTGCGAGGATGCACGGGCGCGCGCTCCTGCCCCAACCTTTCCTGGCTTGAATTTTCATCCGCCTCCGGAAAGTATTTTTATATTTTATGGGGATTCCACACCCCAAGAATCTCCAAAGGCATTGGCTGTAAGCCTATTGCCTTTTACTACTGCTGATGCAATCAGCGCCCCTCAGGCCTCTGATGGGGAAACAGCAACCCGGGCCTGGAACAGGCAAACCTTCAAACAACTGGGCCGAGCTCGTCGACCAGAAAAAACAACTCCCAATGGAGGAAGACATCAATGGCTTCACCACGGTCGGCGCAGGCCGGAAAAGACCTTCCGACTCTGAAGCTGTGGGCCGGAAGAACAAGAGGGGCTGTGTCCAGACATCGGCTCCGAACACTTATGGTGGGAAACCTCTCTTTTTTATTTTATAAAGTATGTTTAACCGTCTCTCTCTCTCTCTCTCTCGGCCGTGCGGCCACGCGGCACGCGAGCTCCGCGTTTTTTCGGGATGGAGATGGGCGATATGGAGATAAGCAATCCCTATTGGGTATTGGCGGAGAGCCAACATCATGACCTACAAGATGGTGTTAGTTCCATCATTGTAGAAGAAAAGGACGTCGAGATAGCGACGAAAAATAATTCAGCAGAAAATCGCATGAATTTAAAAAAAGTAGACGGCCATGTAAATTCGTCTACAAAGAACGGCAGCGATGCAAATCAGGCTGCGGAAACAATCGAGAAAAATGTCAATTGGGCGGATCAAGTGGAGGCCGCGGAGAAGGATGAAGATCCTACACCTTTCATCCAAGTGAAAAAAAGGAAAGCGTCACCTCCTAAAAGCCAGCCGACCAAGGTTGCGAAGTCGGAATCCAGCGCTCCAAAGCCAGCTGGGAAGACACGAGTTTTCAACAGGAATCCCGTGGCAGCCATCAAAAACACCAGGCAACAGCAGCAGATCAACAAGGCCAGATCTGCAGCAGCATCCTTCGATCAGGGCTGCTTTATTGAATGGTGTCCGGATTTCGATCACCTGTGCTACATGAGGGCCTTGGAGGAGTAGCTGGGAAGGGGATCCGTTTTCCAGCTCATGAGAATGTCTGGCCACATGCTGGCCAGTCTGTCCAGTGTGGAGAAGGCCGAGCGCCTGATCGAGGATGGACTTACAATCGGAGACACCATCCCAGAGCGTTCCCCTATAGGAAAAGGGCAGAAAAAATAATAATCGGGAACCTCCCCATCGCCGTAAAGGAGGAGGACATAGTCGCAACCCTGCGGCCATACTGCAAGGTCGTCTCTCTGGCCTTCGAGATTGTCAACTGCGAGGGCTACTCCTGGGCCACAGGCAATAGAAGGGCCTTCATCCTCATGAATGATAGCATGAAGCTCCACCAGCTCCCTGGAAAAGTGGATATCAAGTCCAAGGGAGAAACAACACCTGCCTTCATCACGCACGGCGTGAAATGCAGCATGTGCCATCGCCAGGGACATCGGCGAGCCAGCTGCCCCAGGAGAGACTGGGAGGAACGCCCCACTCATCAACAAACACCCAGCCAGGACCCAGCGCGCCCTCCTCCTACCACTCAGTCGCCGTCCTCTGCAGCACTTGCCGTGACTCCCCCAGCAGCGGTTGGCAGGCCTCAGGAGACCCCCTCCAAAAGTGTCTCGGCTCCCGCGGCGTCCACTCCCGTCCAACCGACGCCTGCTACAAGCGCCGCAAAATCACCAGCGGAAGGGGTCTCTTTCTCCAGCAAAGTTAGCGAGGCTAAGTTAGCTGTTCCTGCCCTGCCCCTCCCTTCTGTTCCCAGAGTGCAGGAGGAAAGCTCTCGGGAGGAAGAAACGCCGAAGAAGGTATCCTTGGCTCTTGAGCAGCTGAGGCCAGTCCTTGAGCGACTCCCTGACACCATATTCAAGGACATTGAAACGGCGGGCGTTGGGAGAGGAAGGGTGATTCAGGCAATCACCAACAAAGGCCCTATGAAGGAGCTGATCGCTGCCCTGAATTCCGAGCAGGCGGCCTGCCTGACTGACCTCACCACCGGGATGATACTCAATGTAGGCCTGCCACCTCTACAAGCGGCTCACCACCATCAGAGCTGCAGCTAATAGAAGAATGTCATGAGCTTCCGCATGGCATGCCTCAATGTGCGCGGCATTGCCGTTCGCGAAAGGAGTGTGGAGTTGTGCTGCTTCCTTAAGCAGCACGCAGTTGATGTCGTGTTCATCCAGGAGACGAACGTGCTGGCCCTGAACAATGTCCGAGACCTCTGCCTGGGCTACAGCGCCGTCTTCGCGGCATCATCGACACCCAGGGGATCCGGCCTCGCCGTCATCGTGGCGCCGGGAGTCACCGTCCTCTGGCATCGTGTCCTGTGGCCAGGCAAGATTGCCATCGCCAGCGTCAAGATCCGGGGTCTCGAGACCCGCGTCATCAATTGCCACCTCTCCCACACTCCCGAAGAACGGCATCTCCAACTGCAGATCATCGCAGAGGAAGCCATCAGAGAAGATGCGTGGGCCCTCGGCGACATCAACATCTCCGAGGAGTCTTCGAGCGACATGGAAGCCTTCGCGGAACTCCTGGACCGGACCGCCCTCGTCGACGTCGCCGCCATATTCGATGCCGCGCACCTGCCTACCAGGGTCGCCAGTTACGGAAGCCGGGTTGACGCCGCCCGTCTGGATCGAGTCCTTATACCATCAAGACTCTCTGGGCGCGTCACCCGTTACTGGACCCTCAATTACCGCAACTCGGACCACCGTGCCATCCTTCTCCAAGTGGGGGATCCCCCTTCACCGTCTGCGCCATCCATCTCCGCGCTACTGCGATCAGCGCCAGTCATCGAGAGGATTGAGGCGCTTCTTAGCGAAGCTTCGCAGGAAATCGAAGGCATCCCTACTGGAGATCTATGGGGAAAATGGGGAAAATTGAAGCGGGAACTCGTTGAAGACATCAAGTGCCTCTACGTTCCCCGCGTTGAAGATGAGGACTACGTCACCAGGGCAAGTCGGTTTCTTCGCTCCAGGCTCGAGGCTGAGACCGTGGAGGCGGACTACCCTTCACTGCCTGAACTTGGGCGTGCCCTGCGTGTCCGACAACATCGCGCGGAACTGACGACCGTCTTCGACGCCCAGGGGAACCTCTTCGAGGGAAAGAGCCTGAGGCGCTACGTCTTCAACTCCTTCAGAGAGCGCTTCAACGGCTCTACCTGCAGCCCGGAGGACATCGCTGGGTTCTTGGAGGGAGCTACTGAGTGCATCACTCTGGAGGACAGTGACCCGCTTCATCGAGCAGATATCTCCTTGAATGAGGTGGAAGTTGCCATCAGCCGTCTGCCTCAAGGGAAAGCGGCTGGTTGGGATGGCATACCCTGCGAGCTTGTCAAGGGCTTCGACGACTTCTTCGGTGGAGTCATACATCAAGTCCTCGCCGAATCCAAGCTTCGCGGGACTCTTCCAGAATCATCGAGGAGGAATATCATCTGCCTCGTCCCCAAAGCGCATGGTGGTCCGGGCCTAAGCGGTTACCGGCCCATGTCACTTCCGACGGCGGACTACAGAATCGTCAGCGGCGTTCTTCTGGGTCGTCTACGTCGCCACCTTCCAGCTATCGTGCCGGATTGCCAGACATACGCCGTTCCGGGAAGATGTCCCTCCTGGAACATCGCGTGCGTGTCTGACGAGGTGGCCCTGGCCTTCAAGAACAAGACGCCGCTGGCAGTCATCTCCACCGACTTGCAGTCCGCCTTTGACAACGTGGACCGAGAGTTCCTGGCCTCTCAGCTACGCATCATCGGCCTGCCTCCGCCCTTCATGGAATGGCTCCACCTGCTCTACGCGGAGGCCGACGCTACCATCAAGGTGAATGGAAACTTCACCCGCCCATTCAAAATGCGCAGAGGGCTTCGGCAGGGTTGTGCCTGCAGCGCAGCCCTTTTCTCCATCTTTACGGGTCCCCTCCTGCGCCACTTGGAGAGAATTCTCGGAAGAGGGAACGTCCTGGCGTACGCCGATGACATTCTCCTGCTGATCCGCGAGAATTGGCAGTTTGAGAGAGTCAAGACAATCTTTGACGAATTCCGGCGTGCGTCGGGAGTCAGCGTCAACTTCCCGAAAAGTAAAGGACTGTGGTGCGGCGCCTGGAGGGACCGTGCCGACTCTCCGCTGGGCATCTCGTGGTCCGCATCCTCCATCATGGTGCTGGGCTGCGAAATAACATCAGGCCATGGAACCTCGGTCCAGGAAAATCACCTGCTGGGCATCTTGGAGAGGGCGATCTCCAGATGGTCCCCATTTGTCCGCGGCTTCTCCCTGGTGGGGCGGGCGAGAGAGCGGCCAACTCGCTAGTACTGGCGGCGGTGCTCCACCATCTGCACGGCTACCTGCCCGGTGATGCCACTATCGCCAAACTGCAAGCCAGGCTGACGCGGTTCGTCTGGGGATCCTGCCATCGCGCCGCCTGGCTCCCGGGAGGTCTACTGGCACGTCCTGTGTCCGTCGGTGGCGTAGGACTGCTCGACATCAGGACCCAACTCCAGCTCGCCTGCTTCAAGGGGGTCCAGGCTGCATCCGGAAATGGAGGAAAGAACGCCTACTCTTGGCTGGTGGAGTCTGGAGCCTGGATGACCCCCTTGTCCTCGGGTCCCTGGTTGCTGCCTCGCCGCCGCCGGCTGCTGGATCTATGGGGGCAGGCCTCCTCCATCCTGGGCCTGAACCATCGGGTGTTGCCTGCTCCCACTCTACTGAACCTGCCCCTCGTCGGTGCCTGCAGGTTCCTGGCGACGCCATCGCTTCGGGCTCCCTCTAGATGGAGAGGAGTTCGCGTCCGCGACCTGGCAGGCCCTGCTCCGCCGCCCATCGCCAGGCTTACAAGAAGCACCTGCGAAGATGCAGCTGCTCTTGGGGAATTTTGCCAACGCCTGGTGGCGGACAACGCGACGAGCGTCTACAGGGAGCGGACCTTGGAGGAAGCCGTGGTGCTGCGCGGGACGGCCACGCCGTTCCTGCGCATTAGCACACGCACTGCGCGTCGAATGTTGGAGCGTCCCCGCCTGGCTGCCCTTCCCATCTCGCGGTATCTCCGGCGCTGGGCGCCTGTCGTCGGCGTGCCATCCGCCAGTACACCATGCTCATCCCTCCGCCGCTGCTCCTTCGGGGGCCATGCGGCGGACATCGCTCTGCGGCTGGCCCTGCACGCCATGCCTCATCCGGGGCATCCGGCGTCTAGCCAGCCTGTCTGCATCGCCTGCGGCTCCAGCGACCTGTCGCTGGCCCACCGCTACTGGTCCTTCAGCGCCGTCTGTCCTCTCATTCGAGATGCCTTCTCCATCATCGGGCAGCCGCCGGACCTGCAGTCCTGGATCTTCGCGGTGGGCCTCGAGGACCACGCCATCACCATCTCCTCGGCGGCAAAGCACGCGATCTACGTCTTCTTCGTAGATCGCGAAATGCGTGGTGTCGCTGGAGACCCGCTGGCGATCTTCCATCACACTCTGCAGCGGTGGCGGAGGCGCTATGTACATATTCATTGTACATAATTGCATATATTTTTATATTTCATATATCACTATCATCATCATTGTAAATTAGCCATTTTCATTCATCTTATTGTGCGGAATGTGCACTTTGTGTAATGACGAGATGTCAATAAATCATGTTCAATTGTCAATTGTCTCTCTCTCTCTCTCTATCTCTCTCTCTCTGATAAAATTATAATTAAAATTAATTTATTTAAAGTCAGAAATATAAAAATAGAAAAGAAGCAACGGTTGAAGTAACGGCCGCCGGAGTTAGCCTAGATGTTTACCGCGTGAGTGCCAGATCAAGTGTCGGAAGCCGCCCGTCGCTAGAAAGTTCCGGATGACGCCCGCGCATGCGTAGTGACGTGTTCTCCCAACACGTGCTTGCCGAGGCATAGTGAGGCCGCCATTTTTCTGCCCGTATGTGTTTTGAAGCTTTGTCCCAGTTCGCTGAAGCAAAGTGCGGTCGCCACACTACTCCCCCTCCAGTAGGATCTTTAAAGATCCTATGTAGTCGTAGAGGGAACTCTTGGTAGGGTGCCTTGTTGGGTTGGGATCTGGTCTTGGGGGCTTGAGGGAGGCACCTGTCCTTTTTAAATGTTGTCCGGATGTAATGGGTGGCGACCATCTTGTGAGGTTGCAGGGACACGATGGGTTGCTCAGCGATAGGGATAGTCGCTGTGAGTACCGGAGGAGCTATTGGTATTAGGGTAGTAGTGTCTCTTGTTTCAATGGGAGGTGATGACTGTTGGAGAGAGTTTTGAGGTTGGAGAGGTTGTAGTACCGAAGTTTGGGCGGGCTGCGGGTGGAAAGGAGTCGTTGCAGCAGCGTTATAGGTTTCTTCTAGGAAGAGTGGATGTTTCTGCTCGCAGGATGGAAGCAAGGGCTCTTCATGAGACGGCGGCTGCTGGGGCAAGGGCTCTTCATGAGACGGCGGCTGCTGGGGCAAGGGCTCTTCATGAGACGGCGGCTGCTGGGGCAAGAGATTGTCACTGTGCACTGGGGTGGAGAAAACAGTTTCAGGGGGGCGCGAGATGGTGTTTGAAGGAGGGTTGGAGCAGAACGATGAGGAGCCCAGGGATGAAGATTCACTCAGAGAGCTGGAGGGAGAAAGCAAGATGGAGCTTGAGTTGGTGTCTTCAACGTTATGGACTGTAGTCACCGGGGCAGTTGTTGTGACATTCATGTCACGGGGTAAATCCGTCTGCTCCAGGTGTTGGAGGCTATTGGAGGTGGGAGTACAGGGATCACAGTGCTGAGATGGAGGTGGCTTGGACAATTCGACCAGGATAATCGAGGGTCTCGGATCAGCAATGGGCTTAGTTTCTGAGACTTGAGCTGTTCGTACCTGGCGTGACCGGCCAAATTGCAGGAGAAGTCGTTCTTTGAGCGCCGCATATTTTCCTGAAACTGGTGGATTCTCTACAATGTCGTAGACGCAGATGAGAGCTAGTCTATCTAAATTAACGATTATTGTGGTATACTTGAAATTGTCGTCGCTGGCGATGTTTGCGAAAATAAAGGCAGCTTCCAGTTGGCTGAGCCACAATGGAATGTCGTTTGGCAAGAAGGGTGGAGCTCGAAAAATCAATTTTGATATTTGAGATGGGGTGAGTTCCATCGTGAATGTTTGAGCTTCCATGATTTGCCCTTGAAGTTGGCCGTTAATTCTTCATTCGAGTCGTCCGGCTCACCAATTTTGTAGGATGGTTGTTGCGTGATGTGTTGGTGTGGCTTGTGGAAAGGCTGCTCTCTGATAAAATTATAATTAAAATTAATTTATTTAAAGTCAGAAATATAAAATAGAAAAGAAGCAACGGTTGAAGTAACGGCCGCCGGAGTTAGCCTAGATGTTTACCGCGTGAGTGCCAGATCAAGTGTCGGAAGCCGCCCGTCGCTAGAAAGTTCCGGATGACGCCCGCGCATGCGTAGCGACGTGTTCTCCCAACACGTGCTTGCCGAGGCATAGTGGGGCCGCCATTTTTCTGCCCGTATGTGTTTTGAAGCTTTGTCCCAGTTCGCTGAAGCAAAGTGCGGTCGCCACAAACCTATGTATTATTTAAAGATTATGCCAAATCCCCTAGGCAAAACATTATTAATTATATATTTAAAAGGTATAAGAGTATTTTAGAACATCTTCCTCAAATAATATAATACTAAATAAATTTGAAAAAAATGCCTCTAATACCTTGTTGTTTGAAAGTGAAAAGTAAAATTTGAAAATCAGAATTGTCTTAAAATATCGTTATTTCCATCGAAGAAATAAAGCTCTGTGTATTCTGAATCAATTGAGGATGAATCAAAAGTATCCAATTCAGAAAAATCGGGCGCGAAACATGTTGATACGATAGCGCGATCGGTAAATTTGCGAATAAAAAACGCCAATTTGCAAACACCAAATCGGTAGGGAAACGGCCGGCAAGGGGAAAATCGGCGAACCCTGAATGAGTCATATACCTAACAAGAATTCCATTCTAAAAATAGAACTGTAGTGGTAGTTTTTGAGAATTTATAAGTCGATTTGTTTGTGGGGCTCATGAGACAAGGGGAACTTGGGAGAACTGTTTTTTTTTTTCTTCTTCTTCCAATTCCAGTTTCCACATATTCTTCTGAAATATATATTAAATTTTGTTTTTAACCTGCTATTCAAACCATTTCTGGCTTTAAAATTATTTGGAATTATTTTTTAGCCTAGGTTAAACTTGATATAGAACGCTTCTAAAAGGGCATGCGGCCACTGTTTTTTTTTGTTGTTGTTGTTTTTTTTTAGAACGCCATTCTTTGTTTCTTTTCTTTATTTTGGAAGCCATTTGCATTTTTCTTCTATTTCAAAATTGTCGAATGCAAAGATATTCTATTAAATAAAAGTATAATGTGTAAAAATTTATACAACATACAGCAAAAATAGAATGGAAATGAAAACAAATAATGCCGATAATTATTTGTTTTGAAATCGCGATCCGTGAGCTGAAACATGCTCGATATTTTGTTGTTTTAATTTTTTTTTAATTCACAATTTTAAGTTCGTTATAAGCATAGTATTTTTAATAGAATTGTTGTAAGATTTAGGTACTTACAGCTTGTAGGAAGGCATGAGGACGTTGAGGATTATATGATAATAATCTTTATTATCCGTTTAGCAAGAAAGACAAAGTTATGGTAGCGAACAGTTATTGTAATATAGAGAAGAAGGTAAACAAACAGTTGTGATGATGATAGGTCCAGTGTGGCGCTAGCTGTCGTAGCATTCAGTTATCCAACAAATCCCCGGCATGAATGTGGAGACATCACGAGGTTGTAGCGTAACTTCTCAAATGTCGGCCTTGGTAGCGGCTTGGTCAGAATGTCCGCCTTCATGTCGCCAGTTGGGCAGTAGATCATTTTTATCACTGTCTTCTTCTGAAGATCCTTCAGGTGATGGATCTTGGTTGCGATGTGCTTGGTTCTAGAAGACACTTTTTCGGATGAACATATCTTGAGACATGATTGATTGTCTTGGTGGAAGTAGATTGGAGCTTTCTGTTCCAGTTCGAGATCCTTTAGCAAGTCGAGAAGCCATAACAGTTCTTGTGAGGCTTCAGCTGCGGAGATTAGTTCCGCTTCGGTGGATGAGAGAGATACGCAACCTTGTTTCCCAGTCATCCATGAGATGGAGCTTGATCCCAGTAGGAACAAGTTTCCGCTTAGTGATTTTCTGTCGGTGTTGTCGCTTGCCCATGTGGCATCACTGTATGCTTCCAGCGTGGGAGGTTTTTGGTTAGATATGCGTAGCTCGAGTTCTTTAGTAGTTTTTAGATATCTTACGATTCTTTTTGCTGCATTCCAGTCACAATTTCTAGGATTCTGGTTTCTGCTGCTAAGTATGCAGACTGGAGCTGCGATATCTGGTCTGGATACTACGCTTAGGTACAATAGTGAGCCTATCAGTTGTTGGTATTGGACGTTGTTTGGTAGAAGTTTTTCATCAGATATACCGGGATATCCGCTTTCCATGGGAGTGAAAGTAGGTTTCGCTTCTTGGAGATTGTACCTTTCAACTAATTCTTGGATTTTATTCTTTTGGCTCAGAAGGAGTTCACCTTCTCTGTTCCTTGAGATTTCTATACCAATGAATTGAGTGGGGTCTCCAAGGTTCTTTATTTCGAATTCTTTTTCGAGAGTTTTTACAGTGTTTTGGATGATTATTTTGGAATCGCTTGCAAGGAGCATGTCATCCACATATAGAATCAAGTAGATGGAATGGTTTTCTTCATTCTTGGTGAATAGGCATGGGTCTACAATGCTCTGTTTGAAGTTATTTTTAATTAGAGTGCTTGCAATTTTTGTGTTCCAAGATCTTCCAGCTTGTTTTAGACCGTAAATGGCCTTCTTTAGTTTGCAGACTTCGTTTGTTTGTTTTGTATGGAGTCCTTCTGGGAGTTCCATGTAGAGTTCTTTATCTAGGTCGCCGTGTAGGAACGCTGTCTTGACATCGAGGTGGTTCACTTGCATCCCTTTGTAGACTGATGCAGCTAGGAAGGCTCTAATTGTAGAATGCTTCACAATTGGTGCAAAGGTTTCTTCGTAGTCTCGGCCAAATTTCTGATTGAACCCTTTTGCTACGAGTCTGGCTTTGTACCGCTCTATTTCTCCTTTGGAATTGAGTTTTTGTTTATAGGTCCATTTACATCCTATGATCTTTTTGCCCTTAGGTAGAGGCGTTAGTTCCCAGACATTGTTCTTCTCAAGAGAATTTAGTTCTTCGTTCATTGCTTGTAGCCATTTTTCTCTTTCTATTTTTGGTAATTGTAGGACTTCCGAGTAGCTGGTGGGTGTCTGAATGTCTTGAGCTTCAGTTTTGTACAGCATGTAGTCATTTCTTATGGGAGGTATTCCCTTTGTTGGTCTCGTGGATCTTCTTTGTGTGACCACTTGTGTTCCTGTGCTTGTACCGGGTTGAGTGTAATCCTCGGTTTCTGAGTCCTCAAGGTTTTCGGATTGTGTTCCTGGTTCCTGACTTTCCTCTGCATTACCAATATGATTGGAGGAAGTTAGATCTGTACTTAGTACTTGTGGTGAAGTTGTTTTTGTGGAAGCGAGGTGAAAACCATTTTCTTTTTCTAGAAATTTTACGGATCTGCTGACTGTGATGTTGTCTGTATCGTGCAGGATTCTGTATCCTTTGCTTCGATCATCGTATCCAAGAAAGATCCCTTCGATAACTTTGCTATCCAACTTGTTTCTTTTTATCTTGGGAATATAGGCGAAGGCTTTACATCCGAATCTTTTTAGATGCTTCAGGCTGGGCTTCCTGTTGGTCCATAGTTCAAATGGAGTCTTGTCTGTAGCTTTCGAGGGTATTCGGTTGTGTAGGTAATTAGCTGTGGTAACCGCTTCCGCCCATAGAGATTGTGGGAGTCCTGAGTCAAACAGCATGCATCTTGTCATCTCCATTAGTGATCGATTTTTCCTTTCGGCTACTCCGTTCTGGGCTGGTGAGTAGGGGACTGTTAGCTGATGTTTGATTCCGCTTTGGTTCAGGAAATCTTCGACTTGTCGGTTTACGTACTCACGACCGTTGTCTGTCCGTATGGTTTGGATATTTTTTCCAAATTCCGTGTGTGCTGAGGTGACGTAGTCTTTTATTTTTTCATAGGCTTCGTCTTTTCCTTTCAGGAGGTAGGTCTTCGTGTATCTGCTGTAGTCATCAGTGAAGGTGATGAAGTATCTCTTACCGCTGAGAGAGTTAGTTGGTAATGGACCACAGATATCACTGTGGACAAGTTGAAGCGTTTCAGTTGCTCTGTACTCTGTCTTCTTTGGAAATGGGGTTTCGGTGAGTTTTCCTTGAATGCACTGAACGCAGTCTGTGCTGTGCGAGCAGTTATTTAGACTTAGTCCTCTTGCTAGGTTCTCATTTTGAATTTTCTTGATTGATTCTATATTTCTGTGTCCTAGTCTGTCGTGCCGGAGCATGAGGCAATTTTTGTTTTTGCAGTGGTTTTGTTTTGCTACATTTGCTTTGAATGTGCGAGTTTGGGGGTTGTCATCCAGGTGGAGTCGGTACATTCCATTGTCAAGTATACCGTTCGCGAGGGCTGTGTTGTCTCTTTCGATGGTACACCAATCTCTGTTGAACGTCACTTTACATCCGTTGGAGGTGGCCGCACTCACTGACAGAAGGTTGTCTGTTAGTTCCGGGATGTAGAGAACTTTTGTGAGAAGTAAGGTGTCAGTCTTTCCTTGGGGTGTGATGACTTTGATTTCTCCTTGTCCTATCCCTTTGACCTGCAGCTTATTGCCATTAGCAACCACAACATTTTGTGTTTGTTCTCTGTTAAGTTCAGTGAAGAAGCTTTCATCGTACGCCATATGAGATGTGGCTCCAGAGTCGACGAGCCAGTTGTGTACACTTGCTTCTCGTTGAGTGCAATTGAGAGCTTTTGGGTTAGGTCCTTTTGTTGTTCTCTGAATCGTTGGTTGTTCTTGGGTGACACTCGACGGATTTGTGTACTTTGGTACGTTTCCTCTTCTGAAGTTTTCATATTTGTACTCTTTGTTGCTGTTGTTTCGCTTTTGATAGTGCCAACATTCTTCTTTGGAGTGGTTTGGTTTGTGGCAGAAAGAACAGGATTTCTTCTCTTTTTCTCTTCTTTGGCTTGAAGCTCCGTGGAGGCTTTTTAAGGCTTTTGATGCGGTGCTTTCGTCTTTCGAGCTTTCTACTCTGCGTGTGTGTTCATCAAGGAGTTTGTTCTTGGTAAATTCAAGCGTTAGCTCGTCATCAGGCCTTGATTCCAACATCGTGATGAGATTTGAGTAGCTCTTTGGAAGCGAGCAAAGCAGTATAGCCGTGATGTGAGAGTCCCTTAGTGTTTCGCCAATGGTTCGCAGTTTGTCAACAAGTTCCATCATGGTAGTGATATGCTGTTGCATGTCTTTGTCTTCTTCAAGTTTTAAGCTGTATAGTTTCCTTAGCAAATAAATTTTTCCTGAGAGTGTTTTTCTTTCATAGATATTTTTAAGAGTGTCCCAGGTAGCTTTGGCTGTTAGTAGGTTTTTGACATGCACTATTTGTGAGTCGGCGATGCTTAGATTAATGATAGCTCTAGCTTTTGAGTCTTTCTTTTTCCATTCGACTTTAGGTTCATCTGGAATATTTTCGGTGACAACTTCCCAAAGATCTTCCTTTTGCAAGAGCATTTCAATTTTGAAAGACCATAGTGAGTAGTTATAGCCGTCGAGCTTATTTAGGGTTACATCGTGGCTCGGGAGTGACGCCATTTTTGCTAAGCCTTTTTTCTTTGTCTTAACTCGTTAGTTGAATTTCATGCAATATTCAGTCTCATAATCTAATTGTTGTAAGATTTAGGTACTTACAGCTTGTAGGAAGGCATGAGGACGTTGAGGATTATATGATAATAATCTTTATTATCCGTTTAGCAAGAAAGACAAAGTTATGGTAGCGAACAGTTATTGTAATATAGAGAAGAAGGTAAACAAACAGTTGTGATGATGATAGGTCCAGTGTGGCGCTAGCTGTCGTAGCATTCAGTTATCCAACAAGATTTTATCATTTTGGGACCGAAAATAGGTTCGTTATTTTAAAAATCGCAAAGTTCGTTATAACGATGGTATTTTCAATGGAATGGAATCGGGAATCGCCGTGGGTTCGTTATGAGGGAAGGTTCGCTATATCCAGGGTTCGTATTAGCGGGGTTTTACTTTTTTTTATTCCAGGTCCAGATCTCATATTGTCTTGTTTTTTTATTTTCTTCCATTTAGTCTTCAGTCTTCATTTAGTCTTTTGTCTGATGATGGTAAAAATGTTGTTACTGAAACATTACACACTATTTTTTTTTATTATTTGGTCTCATTACCTCGTAGTTCTAATCTATAATTCAAATTGTGTGTCGTCATTTTTTAAATATGTAAATAGTCTATCTCACCTATAGCATGTTGTCGGGGATGGCTTCAGAATCTTTGTTTTTATTGATTGAAGTAGTTCATCTACTTATATATTTGCCTTATTCTGTCTGTTTGTCTGTTTGAAGCTCACGGATGGGATTTTTCATAACCATCGGTGGTTCAGTGGTAGAATGCTCGCCTGCCACGCGGGCGGCCCGGGTTCGATTCCCGGCCGATGCATTTTTCTTTTTCTTTTTTTTACAATTTTTAAAACTCATTTATATATTATACAAGAATGATATCCACGGCGCCAATTTATAATTGTAACGAATAGTATTTGAATAAAAGCATTTAATCGGGTAAAACCCGGGCGTTGCCCGGGTCATTCGTATATAATAATTGTATAAACGAATGCAAGACAAAATCACCGCGAATGTTTCTTTTTTTTAAGGCAATTTCTTTTTAAGGCAATTATCGTTATTTATCGTTAATTTTTGTTTCGATTTTATTGAAAAAAAAAACGATATGGTGCCTTTAAAAAATGATCTTTATTACTATGCAGTTTTCTATTTAGTCAATATACCTAAGTTCATGTTGCAAATGTAATTATCTCTATCGATTTAGAAGGTAAAATGCAAAAAAAAAATCGACATGATGAAATCTTTATGAAAATTCACATTTTTATTTTATATTTTCAAGACACACACAGTTTGGGGCGGGACGTTTCACAAGAGAGACATCCACGGCGCCAATTTATAATTGTAACGAATAGTATTTTAATTAAAACATTTTAAAAACACACAGTTTGGAACGGGACGTTTCACAAGAGTGACATCCATGGCGCCAATTTATAATTGTAACGAATAGTATTTGAATTAAAACGTTTTTAAAATATATGCGCACTCGGGTAAAACCCGGGCGTTGCCCGGGCCATTCGTCTAGTTTATTATATTTATGATGAGATTAAGAGAAGGGCTTCACAAAGTACCGCACACCATGATTATCATGAGAGAAGCTACTGGATAAACTAATTCACTGAATCTCAAAGTGGGTACTTGTTCCTCCCAACGGGCGTTGAAGTCTTCTAGGGGGCACTAGTGAGTTCAAGCAGTTGAAGTTTCTTTATTAAAATTCTGCCAACATTTAGAGGATCTCCTTAATAATTTCAGAGAGGGAATCATGGCTGTTCAAGACATGGCTGTTCTAGACCTGGCTATACCTAATTGGGTTCTGAATCTCTTCTCTTACATAAACACACAGAATGGCCTTTTTATCTTATTTAGAAAAATGGCACTCAAAGAAATCATGAAACGAATCTAGAACAATAATAAAAATTATAAATGTGTGTGGTGACCAGAGGGGACACTAATTGATAGTTTAATTAAAAAGGCATATATTGGATCGAAATATCATACATTTTACCCATATTTTAGTTGTCTGAACGCTAACCTTTATCAAGGTATTATAACCTATTAATGTGTGTCAACAACAAACTCAGCGTCACATAACGTCAATAGAATTAAGTTTAAAAACAATTTTTTTGCCTATATTCAATGGGCAGAATTATTTTTTTAATTTAATATATTAATTACAAAATAATAATTGACAGTTGTGTGTGGTGACCAGGGGACACATATTGACAGTAGTGTATCCCTAGTACACGTGGTACAGGCCATGATAATCATGGTGGGTAGAATTTGGCGACTGCTTTTACTCTAAGTGCACAACATGTCTACACATGTGAAAAGTAGTTCGAATTTTCACTTACAAATGTGCCAGAGCCCCATTTGGTTACATGCACTAGCTGGTTTCATTGGAGCATTTTTTTAAAATCAGAAAAGAGTGTCCAATGCGGGATTCGATCCCAGGTCGTAGCTGTCGAAAACCAACGGTTTAGACCATCCTTCCACCGACCCCCCACAGTTGTGTATGGTCACCAGGGGGGGACAAATATTGACAGTAGTGTATGGTGACCAGAATGACAAATATTGACAGTAGAGTGTGGTGTGACAGAAAGATTTATCCTTGCCATCATCCCTCTCCCTCATGAACATGTCGGAAGTGGAAGAGGAAGATGAGGAAGAGCCGAAGGAGAAGGTAAGAGTGTTGGGTTGTAACCATACCCCAACAGAAGGTGTATGTATGATCAACATCAAATGGATACATGGCTTCCCTCCCACATAGACTTATAGACCACCTTTTTGCCCAGAAACCTAGACACTTGATGACACCAGACTTCCATGCCGAAAGCTGATGCCTGGTGGAGAAGAAGACACCAGTGACATCCAGAGACATCCGCGCTGGAAGCTGTTGTTCCATATGTACATATATGCCCCTCATCTAAAATTTAGGTAGAGGTGACCAGAAGAAATGGAGAAGGAAGATTTCTAAAAGACTAAGCCTTATAAATATCCTTCCCGAGAAAGGGAAGCATCACATTACAGTCCAAGTAAAAGGGGCCTGGGTCGATTTTTAGCTAAGACGGGGGGGGGTTTAAATATCTTTCCCGAGAAAGGGAAGCATCACATTACAGTCCAAGTAAAAGGGGCCTGGGTCGATTTTTAGCTAAGACGGGGGGGGGGGGTTTTAAATATCTTTCCCGAGAAAGGGGAGTGTTGTATTACAGTTCAGGAGAAGGGGCCTGGGTTGTCTGATATTTTACACTAGTGCCGTGGCTGTTTCCCTTTTTAGACTTTTTTTGTTTTGATCGTCGGTGAAATTGTATACTGGAGGCGCTGGCCATTTCCATTGGTGTTTTCTTTCGACGAATGAAAATGCCAACCAATAGAAACTTTGGCGCGGGCAGCGAATGAAAATGGAGAGAGGCAAGGATAAAAGAGGGTTTCTTTGCCAAAAGGCAGATTCAATCTGAGTCGCTCAGTGAGAGGACAGTCTTCAGTCGGGAGACCAGACCTTTGCCGGCACTTTCGAGAAAAGGTAAGCCATTTGTCATTATGACTTAGCGCCCCCCCTTTTTGTGTAGAAACTAACCTAGATTTCGCATGGGCCCTAAAGGGCTTTAAGTAACTTATAAGGAATGATAGGGTTCTTATATTTTGTCTCGCTAGAATAGATGGAGATCTAGGCTTTCCTATTTATAAAGGCAAATTCGTAATCTCAGGTCACCTCTATCTAGATTACTATGTAAATAGCATATCTCGTCAGTATAGAAATTTTCCCAAATTTTAATTTATTTGAATAAATATCTAGTATATAACTTATATGGAGAAAATTTCTTGTTTCCTTTCATACATATTTCATTCCTTTGTTTTATGGTGCTACCCCCACATCTTATTATTATTACAAATTGTATTGGAATATAGAACTACCGACTCTGATGGAATGGAGTTGTATATTGTACCTTATTGTGATACTTTAATATAGAAACAGCGGTAAATACGATTTTTCTCGCCTTGAGGGTATCTCTTTGTCAGGTTTTAGTAATATTTGTATTTTCATATGAGGAATTTGCCTTTCTTCCACTGTTTAAATGAAATATTGTATGATTCTTACCTATTTGAAGGGAATGTTACTAATAATCAAGTCTTCTAATAATTGCTGGCCAACATACATTGTCGAACGTGCCTGCCAAAGAAGCCAGTTCTCCTGTCTGTGTTTCAGTATGTTCCATCATATCTACCATTATGCTATTCGTTGATTTAAAATTAATAAGACCCATGTTGCCTTATACTCATTAGATTGTTCTCTTTATGATTTTATTGAAAACCTTTTGTTTTAGATATATTACAAATGTCAATGTCAATAGTATAAGTCTATAGATTTTGCTTGTCTCATAGCTTATTTTGCTAGGTTTTAGTATAATCTTTATAAATAGAGTCTTTCCATACATCCAGATAGTGACCTAATTCAACACATTTGTTGAGTCTTTGCTATAAATCGGAACTAAAGGTGTACCTACACGTTTGATCATATTATTACTGGTAAAATCTGGACCTGGTACTTCCTTGATATTTAAATTTGAAATAATATTTTCAACATCTTATATTTCTATAAAAAAATGTTAATTTGGTCTTATATTCAGGTTTATAGTTTTTTTTAAATAATAACATGCTCATCTTTATCTGAGATTCCTTAAAGTTGTTGGATGATATCAGAGAATTTGAAACTATATGGGCTTGTCACTGACCCGAGTCCGTTAATCTGTAGAGACGGCCAATAGACGGCGATCAATTCCAGCGTCCATTTTGATGGGAAAGCCGACCACTATTTTATAGATCATTTAAGTGCCGTGGCTTTTTCCCTCTTTAGACTTTGTTGTTTTGACAATACTATATGTTCTACATGTGGGAGAGGCCTTGTGATGATGTAGGGACATATGTCGATAGTGCGTAACGGAAGGAGGAGCCCAACAAGAGCATCTGTTGAACCATAAGAATTGGATAGATAGGTGAGTTCTCCAGTATTTATGACAATCAAATCAGTCTCATTAAAGATGTTAGAAAGCATTTCTTCTCTTTGATTATCTTAATGAGATCCTCACAACTGGCCTTTGCCATTGAAGTCACCAAGAATGATTGCATTATCTTTCATGAGGCTAGCTATGCTATTTAATTAACACATTTGATTTAAAAAAAACACATTATTGACTGTATTGAATCATCCCCAGCAGACACCATCAAAAGTTCAAGCTTTACAAGCTTGTTACCCCAATATGATTGAGTGGAGATAAGAAAGAAGAAGATGTTGGTCCTGGTTTGTTCGGGGGATGGTAGCAGTTGAAGATGCTGATTGGCCTTCTATTGGGTCTATGGTTTGTATCCCCAATAGTTTAGTAACTTCTGTATATTTGTTGTAATATTAATTTTCTTAAATATAATATTTCTTTCTAAGAGGTAATAAGACCTCCTCCATTTTGTTCAGACTCTATGTTTTCTTAATGATATTGAAAGCCCCAAAATTCAGTTTTGTTCTTGATTTAAGTTTGATCTCTTGAATGCCGATTCCACTCACTTTATCAGCCAGTAGTAGGAGTTCAGTCAACTTCTGTCTAATACCAAGTGTACCATTTAAATTACATTAATAAATCTTAATATTGGTAGTGATATTTGGGTTACTAGCATATTTCTCGACCTTGTTGTCATTCCTGCAACATAGGGCGCATCAGCCTTCCTGGACGCTGTGGCATTTATATCAAAATTAGTCTTTAAGCCTCCATGATGGGTAAAAAGAGCTGCTGCTGTTGGTTGGCTATCCACATTCTGGAACAATGTCCTCTAGCAGTGAATGTTGTGATGAAATCATTTTACTTTAATTCAACTGAATGCTGTGATCCCTTGGGTGTTGAATTAAAGAGATTAGACTGAGGTACATACAACCCCAGAATTTCAAACTTGGATAATGCATTGAATTGTGTATCTTAGATTTTACAAAAATTCTATTCACATATAGGAAATATGTCACAAGGGGACAAAACCAATCATTACTTTGGTATACTCCATTGAACCTACAAGTAGTTCTTCTCACGAGCGTGAATCACAAAGAGTGAATATAAATGATGTTGCCAAGACATTACTTGTTATTTACTTTAGTTATTGGAATTGCCTCCTTGTGATTAGTATCTCTAGAATTCAAATTGTACCTCATCACAAAGGAAATGTTTGTATCTCATCACCATATTTGCATTAGGAAAATTCCGGAATCTTGTGTTTTCACCTCAAAGTTAGAACTTCACTGAGTCTGCATCAGTTTAATGGCAACCACATTGGATGTGCTGGGAGTTGGCCATAAAATAAATAATTGCTCCACAAGTAACAAAATAAACTTAGTGTCAATCTCCCATGTTTGTGCAGGCCATAGAGACCATAAATCCTATACAGCCCTCACCCCAAAAATCAATTAAAAAGAAGTCTGTCACACCCAAGGTAAGTTTGACCAGATTCATCCACATTGTAGGAACAGGTTGTTTGTAGATCTTCCTTTTGTAGCAAAGTGTTATATAAAGATGTGTACTTTTTATTCCATGTACCTCTTGTTTAAATCCTACAGCACCTCAAGGGATTCCTGTTGAGTAGGTGTTGAATATGATAGCCAGTTGTGTGATACTTTGACGGAGTTGTGATAAATGGTTAAATTTTCTAAGCTATTTGAATGGTAGTTGGTTAAATTAAAGAGGTTTAACTGTATTTTGAAAGGTCTGTTTGTCCAGAAAAGTATTATTCTCTGCAATACATAATAATAATAAACATAACAGCTTGCGAAGATGAGTTTCTTTTTTTATTTATATTCTTCTCAAGTTTCGAGGACCACAATCCCTTCTACAAGCATATATATATATGATAAAATAAATCCCATCTTTAATTAGTATTTCAATCTTGTTTATCTTGAACAATCTATATACGTATGTATTAATGCTATTTTGTCCCTGATACTAAAAGTTAATCATGAAAATAAAAAAAGAATTACAAAAAGTACACACACAATGGTTTCAATTAATATCATTAATAGTTCATTAATATCATCATTAATTTCTCAAAAATTTCTGTATGCTGATGATATAGCTCTTCTTCACCAAGAACAATCTTTCTCAACTCTGGAACAGATACTCAATGAAGACCTAAAGAAATTGGAGAATTTCTTCTCAAAATGGCACCTGATTCCCAACCCTTCCAAGACAGTCTCATCAGTATTCCATCTGAATAACCATAAAGCCAATAGACCCTTGAAACTCACATTCTGCAACAAACCACTCAGCCATGATCCATGCCCCAAATATCTGGGAGTAACCCTTGATAGATCTCTCACTTTTCGCCAACACCTTGAAAAAACGAGAGATAAATTAAAAACAAGGAATAATATCATGACTAGGTTGGCAGGCACCACGTGGGGCTGTAGTGCTGACACTCTACGCACGACTGCCCTCGCCTTAGTATACTCAGTTGCGGAGTACTGCGCCCCTGTGTGGGAAAGAAGCTCCCATACAGACAGCATAGATGCTCAACTTAACCAAACCATGAGATTAATAACGGGAAACATGAGACCTACCCCTATAGACTGGCTCCCATATCTCTCTAACATAGCACCTCCTGACCTCAGAAGAAAGAAATCTACCTCCAACCTTCTCAGTAAAATTAAAGCTAACACTAAGCTTCCAATCAACACTGTTCTCGAAATTCCTCCCCCAACTCGACTAATATCAAGGAATCCTGCATGGGTGGCCGATGAAAATGTAGATCTTAAAGAAGAGTGGAGAAACCGATGGAGCAATCTTGCCATCGCCAACAAAGACCTGGTGGAGGATCCTAACACCAAACCTCCCGGCTACAACCTACCTAGGAGGACCTGGTCAACCCTCAATAGAATCAGGACCTCTACTGGTAGATGCAACTACCTACTAAATAAGTGGAACATGAGTCCAGACCAGAACTGCGACTGTGGACAAATACAAACAATGCACCATATCCTAAGGGACTGTCCTCGAAGATTCTTCCAGGGAACACTTGGGGATATCCACCGGTGCACAGAGGAGGCCCTGGAGTGGATTCGTCACCTCGACATTCCACTCTAGAGAAACTTGCCAACATTGTTGTATTGTGCTGTAAAAAACAATATCATACGCAATATATATATAAATATCATTAATTTATATTAAAAAGCTATTTTAAAAAAATATATTATTTTAGCGAGTTAAATGATTATAGCTAATCATATAACTTTAATTCAACACTTCCTTTAATTCAACCGAAGGCTCTGATCCTTTAGGGTGTTGAATTAAAGAGGTTCGACTGTATATGTATGTAGAAATTTTATATATGGTTAGAAATTTTGAGTAGCCCATTTCTTTATACTAAAAAATTTATTCAACTGAATCAGGATGTAAATTATTAATATGTATGTCATAATTTGTATATACCAAGATGTAACCCCACCACAATATATGCAATGTATGATCCAAAAAGTTTTAATAAAAGTTAGGCCTCGCGAAAAAGAGAGAACAGCCATTACCAGGATTTCATTATCCAGGAAGTAAAGGTTATTACCCAGGAACTATAAAATGAAGTTCAAAGACCTTCTTCTTCCTGGAGGATGGTAATCCTGAAAAAGACAATGGAGGTACCAATATCCAATCATAGTTCAGCATGAGTAGCTAACAACCAACCAGAAATCACCACGTAGACGACTTCAACCAATGAGAGGCATAGAGAGTTAACGAGGAAAATCTCGGACTCAAAGTTAATCAGTAGGGAGCTCGACCTGACGAGGAGCAAGACGTGCTTAAGCCCTTCTCACAAAGGTAAAACATCTTTTCTCCGAGCATGTGAAAGTCAAGTACTCCATTAGTCTCAAAACCTTCTCTCCTTCGCGAGGTCCTATTTTCAACCCCATTCTGTGTTCCCTCTCGTTATTTCCCCTGTGGAAAACCTACGATTTCGACCAAACGACTGCGCCATCAACCACCACAAGCCACCAAGCCTACAGTAAGTCAACAGGGTCTTACATAAGAACAACAATCAAAAAAGGGTCCAATTAAACCAAATCGAATAATATTATAGAGAGTCAACAGGATATATAATGGAAAACGAGCGCAAGACCAAGATACGAAAAATGAGGACAGCGTGGTCGGAGAGAGAGAGGAAGCCACCGAAGAGACAAGCCCCCTAGCGGCCTTAATAGTGCAGTTGACCGCCGCCCTGACACAAATAGGCTCGACCCAGCGCGCGGAGACGGATCTGCCCCCCTTCGATGGGACATACGCCGCCCGCCAATTCTTCCAGGCCTACGACCGGAAGATGGACGACGCCCGCGTAGCCACCCCCGATAAGTTGCTCAGGTTGCCTGGCTACCTGACGCGCCAACCCCTGGAACTCTTCAGGAAACTCCGGATGGCCACCCAGAGATACTTCCAGGCGAAGCAAACCCTCATGGATCTTTACCCGGAATCCAACGAGGCATCCTTCGCCAAATATTTCGCCATGAAACTTGCTGGACAAGCAAGTCTGGTGGAATATTTCCGAGGAAAGTCGGCCATGGGAATGCGACTGGGACTCCCACAGGAGGTAATCCTCGAAACGCTGACGGAGGGGTTGCAGCCCTCCGACCAACGCCTGGTCCGCGTGGTACCTCCTGAGAGCCTGGGAGAGTGATTCCAACTGGTGCAGCGGATCCACGGACCCAGCGCACCAACTGCACGTCACCGCGAGGAACAACCGCCCACCATGTCGGGCCCATACACCAGCACACCCAGAAGAACAGGTGCGTGGACTGCACCTGCTCCGCCGTCGAACTGTAAGTTCTGCGGCGCCCATCATTGGCACAGTGAATGCCGATATAAACCAGCTCAACACGCGAGCGCGCGGGCAGTGCAAACAGCCCCACATCCACAACACGCCCTAAATCCACCACCAGGCCAAGCCGCCCGAGACGCCCCAGCCTTTCGCCAACCAGGTAGGAAGGCACCACCCACTTTTCGTCAGCCAACTGACGATCAAACTGTCCATCACGCCTGAACTTTCACCCCCTTTTCTAATTGACACAGGCGCAAGCTTGAACATAGTGCCCTATAACCTCTATAAAAAAATAAAAATTAACCTCCCTCAATTAAAACTTAAAAAACAGTCCATAGACCTACAGGCCATAAACGGTCTTGTACCGACCTTAGGTCGAATAACCCTCCCCTTGACAATAGGTAAAATAACCAAAAACGAGAATTTCCATGTGGTGGAAGCACCTCTACCTTTTGGAATTCTCGGAATAAATACCCTCCGAAATTTTAAATTAACAATAGACTTTAACCAAGGCACTATGTTCCAACTCGCCGCCCCTTTGCTCCCTGTTTGGTGTTTATATTTTGATAATTAAGAATATGATTTGTACAAATTGTTTATTACACTTTATATTCATATTTTTACATCAACACGTTATTTACATTATATATCTTATTATTATTGTTTAGAATGATGATATATATTTATTTACAGATTAATAGAATATATATATATATTTAGTTCCAAACATCTCCCTATTTTTTAAAACAAAAGATAGTGTATATGAGATAATAGCTATATAACTAATGTGTGTATAAAAGAGATATAAGAGAGTAAATAATGACTTAAGTGTCCAGAACATAGTCGCTGTATCTTGATGGTGTTCGGATTGGTCGACCAGATCTTGTCCTCCGTGGGCCTGAGTCGGTGGAAGGGGTGTTTCCATTGAAGTGGAGGATTCACAGATCGGATCTACTTTATTTTTATTTGGCTCAAAATCTTCACCCTGTTAGTTTTGGTCAGTGTACTCTTCATTAAGGTTTAAGCCTGATGGTAAAGTTCTAATGTCTCTTCTATTTCTTCTGTATTTATGACCTTCAACTTCAACTATATACGATCGAGGATCTTGGGCAGAGATGCATTTACCCATTCTCCACTTATCCTTTTCTTTCAATTTGACACTTATACTTTGTCCTGGGTTCAATTTAGTTAAGTCCCTTGCCTGTTTATCATAAAGATTTTTCATTTCTGTTTTTCTTTTTTCTATTTTTTCATAAACATTAAGTTGGACTTCTGGTTTTAACAAGTTTTTATGAATAAGAATCAGGGTTTGTGTTCTCCTGGAAATGAAAGCCTGGTTTGGGCTGAATCCAAGATCTTTTAATGGGGTGTTCCGCCATTCTAGAATGGCAAGCCACAAATCTTCTTGCTCATGTTTAGCTTTTTTAACAAGCATCTTTGCAGATTTGACTGCTGACTCCGCCTTGCCATTTGATTGACTATGATACGGTGAGCTGGTAATTTGCATTACTTTCCATGTTTTCAGAAATTTTTGAAATTCACGGCTAATGAATTGCGGTCCGTTATCTGTTATTAGTGTTTCAGGTATTCCATGTCGGCTGAAATTCTTTTTACAGCATTCGATTATAGATTCTGAAGTAGTATTTTCTAGTATATCTAGTTCCCAAAAGCTGGAATAATAATATACAGTGATAAGATATTGAGTCGTCTCTACTGAGAAAATATCCATTCCGATTTTATTCCATGGTAAAATGGGAGTTTCATGGCACATAAGGGTTTCTTTTGTTTGGTTTGGTTGATTATATGCTAGACAGGCCTTGCACTTCTCAACTCTTTCTTTTATAGATTGATTCATCCCGGGCCAAAAAAATTGCTTGTCGAGCTTTGGCCAGCGATGCTGCTACTCCATGATGACTGGCGTGAACTCGGTTGAGTAGCTCTGATCGTAATGTTTTTGGTATTATTACTTTTTGTCCTTTGTAAATTATCCCATCTTGTTCGGTCAGTTCATCTCTAAATTTCCAATATTCCATGGCCTCCCTAGGAACTTTATATTTGCTTTTAGGCCACCCTTTTCTGATTAGGTTGACAAGCACTTGCATTGTTTGATCTTTACAATTCTGTTGTCTTATTTGTTCTGCCGTTGCTGTCGAGATATTAACAAATTCAATCAATTTTATATTTTCAATTTCTTGATAAATGCTTTTGTCATCATTTAGATATACTTCAAAATTAAGCTCATTTCTATCACCTGTCTTCATAAGATATTTCCTTGACAGACAATCCGATATATACATTTGCTTTCCAGGTTTATACTTGACCTCTAAATTATATCGCTGCAATCTTAGAAGCATTCTTTGTAATCTTTTTGGAACTTGGTGAATATACATTTTAAATATATTCTCAAGAGGTTTATGATCTGTCTCTATATGGACCTTGGTGCCTCCTGCAATGTATTGATAGAAATGTTCGCAGGCAAATACTATTGATAGACACTCTTTTTCAAATTGAGCGTATCGAGTTTCTGTGTTTGTTAATGCTTTCGATGCATATGCAACAGGCTGTTCTTCTTGTAAGAGAACTGCTCCTAGACCTTTGTCACTGGCAACACTTTGTATTGTCACAGGCAGACTTGGATCGAAATATTTTAGCACGGGAGCTTGAGTAACCAGTTCTTTTGATAATATAAATGCCTGTTCTTGAGGCTCACTCCAACTCCATGACATGCACTTTTGAGTTAAAACTCTCAGTGGTTGTACAACCTCAGAAATTCTGGGCAGAAATTTCGTTAAATAATTGATACAACCTAGGTATTGTTGTATTTCTCTTACATTTTGAGGTCTGGACATAGCCTCTATCGCCTCCACTGAAGTTGAGATTTGACCGGTGTCAGAGATGGATGTCCTTAGGCGTGTTTTTCCTAGGCTGTGCCTAGCTTATTTCATTGTTGTAGTTCTGTCTTGTTGCTTTTTGGTAGTGTACCCTCTCTTATGTTTACCTGAAGCAATGGTTAAAGCTGTCGTGTCCGTAGTATCTTTGGTTTGGCCTTGTGCCATTTTTTATTTTAGGGATTCAGATTATATTGGGTATCCACGTTTTATATTTAAGATTGTGTCATTTTGCTTTGCCAGGCTATGGGACTAGGGCTTCCAATCCCGGTACATATTTTCAATCCCGGGATTCGGGATTGCTTTTTTCTCAATCCCGGGATCCCGGTATATCCCGGGATTGAAACACATTTTCGTCTTTCTAAGCAAAGAGATATATCGTTTCGTTCGTTATATTTTTAATTTTTTCTTTTATATAGTGCCAATGACGTGGCACTTACTTCGATGAAAAGAACCTGAAAGCCATATATTTTGCGCCTGCTTATGAACTAAATCATTGCTTTTGGGTTACAGTTTGAAATTATCTGTCAATTACTGTACACATATCTGGAAAAAAATTACTGTTCTTGGAACTCTTAGACCACATCTCTTAATGCAGTGTTGGGCAGTAATCCATTCAAAGTAATACATTACCTTGTAATTACGATTACTTAGCAATGTATTACTTTGCAAAAAAATTAATTGCATTAGAATGTAAACATAATTACTCGTAATTCTATATATAATGATAGCAATTGTGATTAAAATTACTTGTAATTGTAATTATAGCAAATGTAATCATGATTATTTGCAATTGTGATTATAGAAAATGTAATCATTATTGCATTTTGCCCAACTATGTATTAATGTTAAGAAAGAAGACAAATCATAGTTGAGTAGGATGCGAAGTCTGGTGTAGGTATTGCAATTGAAGTTGAAGAGGCAGCCTCAATAGCTTCTTGCAATCGGCGCTCTATTGTAAGATGGTCATTCGATTGTGATGGCTCATGACGTTCTTGTAAACTCCGAGGAAGTTGCGAATTATCAGCCTGAATTCTTACTTCGGCCTGTAACGGTTTAAGACGCAAAAGCAATTTCACGCTAAAGTCTTTGACCATCTTCTTTTTTTTTCTAACTGTGCTTGCGGATTGTGCAGATATTGGAGGAATAAAGATGTTTTATTGCATCGCTTTTCTAAAATTCTCTTTTGAAAAGTTTTTGCAGATCTTTGCTGAGAGAATGAGATTGTGCTTGCAGCTCCTCTAGAAGAAACTTTACTGTTGCTTCTGCAGTCAAAAGCGTAGCGTCGCGTCTACAGATAGCCGCCACAGCAGCCCGAAATGGTTTCAGTGCGGAAATTACTTGCGTCATGATATCAAAATCTTCATCAGTTAGACGGACATTTGCATACACATCTATTAGCGCCTTCTGAATCGATGACTTCACACTGAGAAGTCTCTCCTACATGTTCAATAAACTATCCCAGCGCGTTCTGCAGTCGAGAATGAGACACATACTGGTGGAAATGCGATTATCTTGCCGCATGTAGTTCAGTCCAGATAAGAGGTTAGTGGCGGGTCCATGTTACACTCAGGTCCGCCACAAAAATAAAGGGATGCTGCTACTATCTAAGAAGCCACTATTTGCATGTCAACAAAAGCTGGGGCCCCCTCCATATATACTGCTGCATACTCTCATTCTAGAGGCTGCCATTTTGGAAAGATCTTGCAGAATAACCCTTCGTTATTAGTGCATGAAAATAATTTCAAATCTCTCAGAAAAAAAAAAGACCTGAAATGCAGCTGTATAAACAAAACGTCAAAATTGTGCTATCCCATCATCTGTTTGATAACCAAAATGCTAGATAATAAAAATATATTTTTGCGCTGGTTTTCATGCACAAACCAGTAATCCCGGGATCTTTCGAGCAGAATCCCGGGATTTCGGGATCATTATTTGGCTCCGGGATCCCTGGATCCCGGGAAACGGGATCCCGGGATTGGAGGCCCTATATGGGACCTTTTAAGGGCTTAAAGTTATAGGGCTTTTAAGCATTGGCATTTTTCATCAAAATTCTTTTTTCATTGGCATTTTTTGTTCAAAATTTTTTTATCAGGTCCCTAAGCCCGGCAATACAGAAAGGGACAATCTTATAATATAAAACGTGGCATATTCCAATATAATTCTGAATATCTGGAATAGAGAGTGGTACAGGATCTGACCCTAGGTACTACTAATACAGCAGAGTTAACTAATGTCCCAGTGAGCATAATTGTTGGTTACACTACCATTAAGTAACTTGGCAGAACTACAGCCTTGAAATGAGTTAGACATGGTCTAGAAAGACCGTCTTTGGGCATTCCATCTCTTTCACTGGTCCGTCTCAACACAGTCCGGATGGTCCCTCCCTGATGCCAGGATCTAATCCTTGGGTCCCTCTAAGTCCTCTGATCAACTGAAGCCCTGCCTGCTGGAAACCTTCAAATCTCCTGCAAGGAATCCTGAGAAGGAATTGTTCTAATGATGGAGAATGTTAAGAATGGTTGGGAAAATCGGCTCTAGATGGCGTGCGCCAGGGGATACGCCACAGAGTGCGCCCACGTGACTGTTTTCGACTATATAAAAGAAGGTAGTAGATCGGAGGGAGGTAAGGTGTAGTAAGTAAGGCGGAAGAGAAGGTATAGTGAGTTTAAGGAAGAGCGAAGTTAAAGTTTAAGGAAGAGCGAAGTTAAAGTTTAAGGAAGAGCGAAGTTAAAGTTTAAGGAAGAGCGAAGTTAAAGTTTAAGGAAGAGCGAAGTTAAAGTTTAAGGAAGAGCGAAGTTAAAGTTTAAGAAGAGCGAAGTTAAAGTCAAAAGGATAAAATTCAAGAACTCAAAGAAGAACTCTGTCCAGACAGTTCCAAAGTGAAAGTAGATAAAGAAGAACTCTGTCCAGACAGTTCCAAAGTGAAAGTAGATAAAGAAGAACCCTGTCCAGACAGTTACAAAGATAAAGTTAAAGACAAAGTGAAAGAGGATCAAGTCAAAGAATATAAAGTTAGGGAAACATTGTGAACTGTACATATGTAAATAGAGCCTTTTGAGATTTCGGAATTGCAAATTAGAAAATAAAGTTCAAAATTATTAGAAAGGCTGAGAGTGATCTTTCTCTAGGATTTCAATGACTGGTAGTCATTCTTAGATACAACACGAAGACTTAACAAATTGGTGAGCCGGACGTGATCCTGGAGAAGATGGAAAACCTAAGGAAGATGAGATCTCCTCTCAGAGGATTAATGACGAAGAAGGTGGCCGAAATCAAAAGGATAATAGAGGATGATCCTTTGAATAGAATGGAGATATTAGCTCTACACCAGCAGCTAAAAGGATTGAAGCAGAGAGTAGAGGGTTTGAATGGAAAGATCGAGACCTTACTTTTAGAAGAAGAGACTACGGAAGACCTATTCTCAGCAGAATTGGAAGGCTGCGATGTGTATGAGCGTATGCTGACTAGAATGGAAGTAGAGGTACAAGACGCGTTGGAATCCATCGCAACGATTCAGCGGGAAATAAATGGCTCTACTTCTACATTATCGGAAAAGAGGATATGCAAATTGCCCAAGTTGGAACTCTTGAAGTTCAGCAGAACCTTGAGGGAATGGTCGCCATGGTGGGGGCAGTTCGAGAGAATTCATAAGGACGACACCTTAAGCGATGTGGACAAGTTCCATTACCTCCACCAAGCAGTGACCAAAGGTTCCAGAGCCCAAAATTTTCTAGAAGAGCATACCGTCACCGAGGCCAATTATGCAAAGGCCATAGAAGCTCTACAAGAAAAATTCGGCGACAAAGTATTACTGACAGAAATGTACGCCAGACAACTACTTGAATTGATTGTCGAGAAAGCAAGTTCTCAAAGGAGAACATTGGCGGATTTGTATGACCCACTTATGGCATCACTGAGATCGTTGGAGTCATTAGAAGTGACTACCGATCAGAATGCGGTGTTCCTATACCCAATGGTAGAATCCAGTCTGCCTGATTATGTACTGCAGATATGGCAACGAAGACCAGAGGCAGGATACCAGTCGGAGGATAACACCGGAGAACCTAACAGCTCACAGCGATTGAATAATCTTTTAAAATTTATAAAAGAAGAAATTAGAGGAGCTGAGCGGCTGGAATTTGTACGAGCTGGCTTCAAAAGACCAGAAAAGATGCAAGAAAAGGAGATCCAGAGAAGAACATCTCCGACAGCGGCACATCTCTTAAACCAAAGTGACAACGAGAGTTGTGTCTTTTGCGATATGACTAGCCATAAGTCGAGGAATTGTAACAGAGCAAAACGGATGACGCTGGAGCAACGCAGACAAAAGGCTACCAAGGCAAAGGTCTACTTCCGGTGCCTAGGGAGGAGACATATGGCAAGGGATTGCAGAAGTGAATTTAAGTGTTTTTCATGTAAGGGCAGACACGTAGAACTGATGTGCTCAAGAAGAAGAGGAGAAGTACACGAGAAGAAAACAGATGTAAAAGAGGACAACCTGGAGGCTCCTTCAACATCAATGGCTAACCAAACATGCTCCAGTGAGGTACTACTGATGATCACCAGCGCTAGGGTAGCGAGTCCAAGAGGACAAAGAATAGTACGGATTTTATTCGACTCCAGGAGCCAGAGAAGCTATATCAGAAAAGCATTGATTGGACAGTTAAACCTAGAAAAGATTGGTCAGGGACAAATACAGAAGGCGTTATTTGGAGGAGGGATGACCGGAGTAGAGAAACACGGCATCTATAGAATCCAACTGGAAAACATCAGGAAAGGAAATAAGATCGGTATTGATGTCCTGGAAGAAAAGACCATTTGCAATAGGACCACCTTTATTCCCATGGGTCAGTGGGTGGAGGAGCTTATTTCTCACCACGTGGAATTTAATAGCGAAGACTTTCAAAACAAAGAGATTGATATCTTAATAGGGAGTGATTATTTCGGTGAATGCCTAACAGGTAGAACATTAAAATTGAAATTAGGACCAACAGCCATAGAGACTATTTTTGGCTGGATCTTGTGTGGACGCCCATCATACCAAGGGGAAGGCCTAGTTACGACCATGATCACAGCTCTATTGAATCAGGCCAGAATAGAGGAATTATGGGACTTGGAAGTCTTGGGGATAAAGGATGCGTGCTCAGACAAAAATAGAAAAGAACACGATGAAAGGGTAAGAGCAGAATTCAAGAAAACTGTGAAAAGAGAAAAAATGGACGTTATATAGTCGCCTTACCTTGGCGGGAAAATGAAGAAGAACTAAATGACAATCAGGCGATAGCTTATGGAAGATTAGTAGCGAGAACTAAACAACTATATTGTGACGAAGAAATATTTTATTATTTAATTTAATATTATTCAATGAAAATATATTCAACAGATTAAAAATATATATATTAATCTGTATTTGTGAAATCATCTTTAAAATATTTCTTTGCTTGCTTTGCTTAAGATTCCCTAGCTGAAAATAGTTTGGCTGACTTGTTAATAATTGTCGACTCGTCGCTGTGACGTCATCAATAAATTTTTTTACATCTTAGGATATTTCAAGGCTTGATTTCTACGCTACAACTGGTGGAGAGACTGGACCGATACCCATTAAGAAATAAAAGAAAAATTGATTCTGTTGAACCAGAAGAAACTTCTATGAATTTAAAGAAGGAAGATACTCAGGTAAGCAACTACGTTGTTCAACATCTGCCAAGGAACCCTTCCATTTTCTCCGGGGAGGATGGTGAAGATCTCCAAAAATGGTTAAAAGGGTATGCACGTGTGGCAAGGTACAACCATTGGGACGAAACCCTTTGTCTTACTAAAGTTTATTTTTATCTGTCTGGAACTGCTCTCAAATGGTTTGAGAACAACGAAGAAAGCATACAGACTTGGAAGGAATTCACATCTCAATTAGAGAATGTGTTCGGAAAAAAAGAAAATTCAAAATTGCAAGCGGAGAAGAAATTAAAAACACGGGCACAATTAAAAGGTGAAAGTACCGAATGTTACATCCAGGATCTTCTGTGCTTGTGCAAAGAGGTTGATCCTCAAATGAGCGAGGAAGATAAAATCTCCCACCTCATGAAGGGGATAGCTGAGGAGCTTTATCAAGCACTCCTACCGAGGGATGTACAGAGCACCGAGCAATTCATTATAGAATGTCGCCGTGTCGAAGCGCTCCGTTGTAGGCGAGTTACCCCAACCAGGTACGAGCGCCTACCAAATGTAGCCTCTCTCTGTGACCAGGATGACAGAGAAGATCTGTCATCTATGATTAGGCAAATTGTTTGTGAGGAGGTACAGCGGGCATTAGGCTCTCCTCGGGAGGAACCAAAAAATGCTACAATCGAAGAAATTGTGAAAGAGGAGATTGGAAGAACCCTGGCGCCAATCTCAAAGTCTAGGAGAAGTCCCCCTCAGAAGGAAAGACTCCGACAGTTTTTAATTACCAGATATGAGGCCGAAACGATAAAACCGCACCCTGAACCTCGATACCCAAAACAAGGAGGAAGACGCGACACCAATGATTGGCGTACAACTGAGGGAAGGCCAATCTGTTTCTACTGCGGACGCCCAGGTCACGTCGTCCGCTATTGCCGTGACAGGAAGAGACACAATGAGGAAAGGAGAAATGACTATTTCCAAAGAAAGCAAGACGCAATGGTATCCTACAACTCTCGAGCTGAATCTCAGGACTCCAATGACGAATCATCGAGGAAAACTTTCACTCGCTACCGAAGCCCTACTTCATATCGCGGTCGAAACAGACAACATTTCTCACCTGCTAGAAGATCTAGCTGGACGCCCCGCCATTAAAACTAGATGATAGACCACATTGGAGGTGAGGCCGTAAAGTTATAAAATCCCCCCTTGCCGACCACAGTAGAAATGAGAAAAAGCTACCTTGACGTAAAAATAGACCTACCAAGTCCTCATGAAGAAGATATCTCAACTGAAAGAAGACATCCACCGCAGTCACCTGAAAATATCCCTGGCCATAGTACTAGTTCTTAAGACTGACGACGTAAGTTTCCTGCTGAGCATCGGGTCGATGCTCTCTATAGGAGGAGGCTATGTGACGAAGAAATATTTTATTATTTAATTTAATATTATTCAATGAAAATATATTCAACAGATTAAAAAAATATATATTAATCTGTATTTGTGAAATCATCTTTAAAATATTTCTTTGCTTGCTTGCTTAAGATTCCCTAGCTGAAAATAGTTTGGCTGACTTGTTAATAATTGTCGACTCGTCGCTGTGACGTCATCAATAAATACTTTTACATCTTAGGATATTTCAAGGCTTGATTTCTACGCTACAATATAATACGAGAAAATTTGAAGAATATGATGGCGTGTTGCGAGACTGGATTGGGGAAGACTTTATTGAGGAAATACCGATGGGAATAAATGGCTCCAAGATACATTATCTGCCACATCGGCCTGTGTATAAGCCAGGATGTTTAACGACCCCAGTCAGACCAGTTTTCAATGCATCCTGAAAAGGTGCGAATGGCCTAGCTATAAACGATTGTTTAGAGACAGGGCCCAATCTGTTAGATATTTTACCAGAGACGCTTCTACGTTTTAGACGGGGAAAAGTTGGAATTGTAGCTGATATCAAGAAGGCATTTCAGACTATTTCCGTACAGAAAATGGACAGAGATTGTCTGAGATTTTTATGGTGGAAAACGGGAACAAACGAGACAAAAGGTTTAAGACACAAACGTGTTGTTTTTGGTCTGAAATGTAGCCCCTTTTTATTGACTGCGGTAATAGAATATCACCTAGAATCCATTAGAGATGAAAGAAAGCTTGTAGCGGCGAAATTACTGAAATCGTTTTACGTAGACAATTGCGTAACATCTCTGAAAGAAGAGGAGGTAGAAGATTTCATGGAAATTTCTATACAGTTGATGACAGAAGCCAAGATGGAATTGAACCAGTGGGCGATTACGGGAGTCTTTGCACAGGCAGATAGTGATGTCTCTGTTTTAGGACTTTTATGGGACAATATGGAGGACATATTGAAGTGCAATGTGACCAGACCATTCCAGGTCCCGAACAGTTTGACGAAAAGGACTGTACTGTCCTGCATACAAAGGTTCTTTGATCCTTTGGGATTTTTGAGTCCTGTATTGATAAGCCCCAAGGTTCTATTACAGAAAACGTGGACTCTTAAGTTAAAATGGGATGCACAATTACCGACCGATATAGAGAAGGAATTTCGAAGCTGGTTGTATGAAATAGCGTCATTAGATCAAGTGATGATACCTAGATGCCTGTACCTGGACTCTGAGGGAGACGTACAATTGCATGTCTTCTGCGACGCTAGTTGTGAAGCTTACGCCTCTGTTGTCTTTGCTAGATCTGTGGTACAGGATACAGTCAGAGTAGTTTTTCTGTGGGCCAAAGCTAGAGTTGCTCCTCTGAAGAGGATAAGTATACCGCGGCTCGAGCTTATGGCCTGTGTCTTGGGAGCAAGGCTGTTGAACGCAATAATAAATGTTCTGGGAGTGGAACACCCAACGTACATGTGGAGTGATTCTTCTACAGCAGTGTCGGGCAACCTTTTTCGAGTTGCGGCGCACTAAGCTTAATTTCTTTTTTTCGCGGCGCACCTGTGGTTCTCACTATAAATTTCCTCGTAGGTAATTAAAATACAACAATAAATACTAGTAAAAATTTAAACATATATATCACATTTTATTAATTTTCAATATTAAATTAACATAATCAATGCGAGCATTGCGATTGTTTTTTTTTAACTTATGATTTTAAATAGGTACGTACCTATTTGCATTTTTATTTTTTAATAATGGCACGTGCCAGTTATGTACGTCAATATTATGTACATACGTTATATGAAATATAAAATTATGCAAACTGTTGTAATTATAATACCAAAATAAGTTTTATATAAAATGAAATTTGCTTTTTTTTAATTTCTTTTTTTTTTTTTATATGAAAATTTTTGAAAAAAAAATATTAAAATTGAATAAAAATTATAAAAAATATTTTTTGAAACATTATTTTTTAATTTAACCAAAAGTTCTAAATACCTACAAAAATGTTCGCGGCACACCTAGAATTCTTCGCGGCACACCAGTGTGCCACGGCACACCAGTGTGCCACGGCACACCGGTTGCCCGACACTGTTCTACAGCAATAACATGGATAACGAGAGCCCAAACCTGGAACACATTTGTAAAAAACCGTGTTGCTGAAATTCGAAATTTAACCGACGTAAAGAGCTGGGCACATATATCAGGAGATGAGAATCCAGATGATCTTCCTTCAAGAGGTTGTTCTGCTGCTCGCTATCTTAAGAGTGAGTGGTGGAAGGGACCCCACTGGTTGTATGAGGATCCAGGCGATTTGCCGAAAACCGAATTGATGGTGAACAAAGAGGAAGTAAATATGGAAAGTAAGGAATGTGTACTAACAGAGGTTGCACTGGAAAGGAGGTGGTTTTCCACCAAATTTTCTTCCTATTCCAGTAACCTTAGAGTGATTGGGTGGATTAAAAGATTTTCATCAAGAAGTTGCAAGAGAGGAATATGTGCAGGTTCATTATCAGCTGAAGAAATCGAACAAGCAGAAAGAACTATGGTAGGAATTATACAAAGAGAAGCATTCGAACCTGGGAAGACTTATGGTAAGAATCTGAGAGTGGGAGTCTTCTCTGACGGACTGCTTTATGTGGAGAGCAAACTACTATACAGTGAAGAAAGTGAACACCTTCGAAGACCATTTTTGTTGCCACATAAACATCCTCTGGTCGATCTAATGATCCGGGAAGAGCACCTGCGTAACAATCACGCGGGAACACATATCTTGATGTCAATAAAGAGAGAGAAATTTTGGATTATAAAATCAAAGAAAATCATTGGAAGGATTGTGAGGGGATGAGTGAAATGCCGAAGATTTGATCAAAGACCTATCAAAATCTCCTGTGCGCCACTTCCTAATGACAGAACGGAACCCCTTGGAATTTTTAAGGTGGTGGGTATCGACCTAGCTGGTCCCCTTTATTTAAAGGACGGATCCAAGGTTTGGATGGTTTTGTTCACTTGTGCCGTTTACCGAGCAATTCATCTTGAAATGGTCTCAAGTTTAGAGACTGACTCCTTTATATTGGCATTAAGTCGATTTATAGGAAGGCGAGGAAGGCCTAGTAATATTTATAGTGACAACGGTACTAATCTGGTGGGAACAAGGAATTTGTTTGCCCGTTTAAAGTGGGATAAAATCGTAAAAGAAACACAAAAACAAAGAATAAGCTGGAAGTTAAATCCACCTACAGCGGCATGGTGGGGAGGATTCTGGGAACGAATGATTAGAATGATCAAGAACCTCTTAAGGAAAATATTAGGTCATAGAAAACTAAATTATGAACAATTGGAAACGTGTTTGATCGAAGTAGAATCCACCATTAATAAGCGACCACTGACGTACATCACAAAAAATAGCGATGATCTAATCCCATTAACACCAGCTATGTTTCTGCAGGACAGGACGACCCATTTTCCAGAGATAGAAAAAAATACAGCCGATACATTCAGAAGGAAACAGAGAGGGCTACAACAAATGAAAAGGGAATTGCGACAGAGATTTAGAAAGGAATATCTGGGGTTGTTGGTACAAAAGGGGAAAGAGGGATCGGGGTTTATTCTTAGAATCGGAGAGATAGTTCTTATTGGAAATGAAGATCAAAAGAGAATAGATTGGCCAATGGCAAAAATAGAAAAATTGATTCCGGGCAGGGATGGAAAAATCAGAGTCGCAAGAGTAAAAACAACACGGGGTATGTTGATGAGACCTATCCAAGAGATTTACCCCTTAGAAGTGACCTCAGAAGAGGATATATCCCTTTTAACTCTTTGTGCTCACACAAAGAGGGTGGGGGTATGTTAAGAATGGTTGGGAAAATCGGCTCTAGATGACGTGCGCCAGGGGATACGCCACAGAGTGCGCCCACGCGTGACTGTTTTCGACTATATAAAAGAAGGTAGTAGATCGGAGGGAGGTAAGGTGTAGTAAGTAAGGCGGAAGAGAAGGTATAGTGAGTTTAAGGAAGAGCGAAGTTAAAGTTTAAGGAAGAGCGAAGTTAAAGTTTAAGGAAGAGCGAAGTTAAAGTTTAAGAAGAGCGAAGTTAAAGTCAAAAGGATAAAATTCAAGAACTCAAAGAAGAACTCTGTCCAGACAGTTCCAAAGTGAAAGTAGATAAAGAAGAACTCTGTCCAGACAGTTCCAAAGTGAAAGTAGATAAAGAAGAACCCTATCCAGACAGTTACAAAGATAAAGTTAAAGACAAAGTGAAAGAGGATCAAGTCAAAGAATATAAAGTTAGGGAAACATTGTGAACTGTACATATGTAAATAGAGCCTTTTGAGATTTCGGAATTGCAAATTAGAAAATAAAGTTCAAAATTATTAGAAAGGCTGAGAGTGATCTTTCTCTAGGATTTCAATGACTGGTAGTCATTCTTGGATACAACACGAAGACTTAACAGAGAATATCCTACTCATCATTTGCTTGGATCAACAAGCCTCTTGGAATAAAATTTCATTCCTTGATATCAGTGAACCTTGATCCTCCAGCTGAAGGCTTCTTAAATCCAGTCTGTTGATGTTCACAAGATATCTCTTGGATTTTAAATGGAATTTCTTGAACCAACACTCTGAGCCCCAAATCATCTTTCTATTGTCGTCTGGAAGTAGAAACCCCTGCTCCTCTCTCTCAGATCATGTACCTGGCATCCTACAAGCTGGCTTTAATGGGACCATCCCGAGATAATGGAAATGGCCATCTTCAATCATCAATACCATCCCACTCTGATCATATACCTGGTATCTTTCTCCTAAGAAGTGCTTCAAAGGGACCAACAACCCGAGATACTGGAAATAGCTATCTTCAATACCTTCCCTCTCTTGACTGATCATATGTATGTCAGAGGAAAAATAAAATCAATTATTGTAATAAGAGTTTTCTATAAAATCCATTACATTTATTCACCCAGAGTTGGTTCTGTATGGTAACAAGTGATTTGAATGGGCCCATCTCAATCTTACAGTGAAGGAAGTGACTTTGTTTAATGGCTAATAGTTTATCAGGACTTGTGGGCTTATTTGAAATAGAGGATGTATGTTCCAACAATCTCATATTATATATTATTTGATAACTTCCACTAATAGCCCAGTTAAACTACTGCCGTAGTATTTAACCCTGGAATATCTTCCTAAACTGATACATCCAACCGGATAAGTCTCACCACAATGTGTGTTGTTTACTTACTTCAAACATACAACTACACACAATGAATAGCCATACCATTTGATACCCATCAGTTTACACTTTTATATTTGGAAAATGTATTTGGAGGAAATGGTAAAATAAGATCATATCTTTTATATGAATATAATTTTCATTTTTCTCAATGATACAAAAACAAGCAGAAAAACTCTGATGAATAAGAAGTCGTGGACCAACAGCAACATTGATAGAAGAGGAGAAAGACCTTTAAAAAATCCTGAGTTCTACTGACCCGGTTGATAGACCTCAGCAAGGATTCCTCTCCAGGGATACAGAGGTCTGTACTCATGGTAGAGTCTGCAGCATCTGCTTCCATATTAGGAACGGTTTCAAATTACAGCCAAAATTAAATAGTAATTGGCACATTTTAATGTAATATGACTCCTTCTAATCAAAAAACACCATCATTGATCTAAGAAAAATGTTTTAAAAGCCTTTTTCCTAAATTTTAGATTAAAGAGGTGTGTCAATGTGAGAACAGGGTGATCTGCCAGCTGTCAAGTTGTCTGTTCTACCAGTGCTCACATACAAAGTAGATGTTATAATTTCTAGTTTTATATCTTACTATTTATAGCATCTGATTTTATCCATGGTTAAAACATGATGCTATTTTCTGTGAGTGTTAATGGTGACACTTCCTCCAGTATATTAGTTTAAAATGTCCCTTATATATTTCTAGTTTCGTTTTGTTAATTGCTGCTGATTGTTTTGAATTTGTCTTATTTTTTTAGTCCACCTTAAAATATTTCAAAAGTGGTTTTCAAACAAACAGAAAAATAAACAAAAGAAAAAAACTAAAAAGAGAGATTATAAAAAGGGGCGTACCTGGATCTGTAAAAGAAAAAAATTGTTTTTTTTTCCTTTTACAGATCCAGGTACGCCCCTTTTTTATAATCTTAATTAATGGATCGCCTTTTGACTCAAACTAAAAAGAGAGAGTTATAAATTCTAAAACATTTTCTATAAGATGTTGCATATAAAATTGAGGGATGTAATCATTTTATATTAGGCTTAAATCTTGCATTAGCATGTTATTGTTCTCAAAAACCTGGAAAATGTCTTAAGACTTTAATGTTTTGAATGTAATTTACTGTATTAAAATACTTAAGATGAACCTTTTTTTTTTTTTTTTTTTATTGATTAAAGTTAAAATACTGTAGAAAGAGGAAAAATTTAATCATCCATTCATTACTCTTGTTTCCATTATTTTTGTAAATATGATAGATATCTCAAGAGCAACATCGTATTTAGACAGAATTCAAAATATTGTCACGGTAGTGATAACGAGTATAAGAAAAGTTTAAGTAAAAATAATTTATTTATAAAATATGCAAACTATTTCTAAAAATTTATTTACAAGTAATAATATACAAGAATGGTAAGGTAGATGAATATGCAAATATTAATGATGATATACGACAGAATATTTAAAATAATTATTCAGTGACATTGCCCCCTTCCTAGATGAACAGCGTCCCGCTGTAATTATCACTTGAACAGATCAGCTTGGTCCTCAGAGTCATGGTAGGGTTTCATTCTCAGTGCATGGACCAGGTCTCTTGTTTGGCGTCTCCTGGTTGGTTGGTCCACAGGTTCAACTTCGAAGGTCACGTCAGAGAGTTTCCGAGTAACCCTGTATGGCCCGAAGTACCTTTTCATCAGTTTTTCTGAGAGTCCCACCTTTCTTATCGGGATGAAAATCCATACCAGGTCACCGACGTTGTAATCCATTGCCTCGTGCTTTGAGTCATATCTGAATCATAACATTTATTAGTTTGGTAGATTCGGCTGGGATTACGACGCTTCTGCTAGCCACAACCTTTCCCATGGAAGCTGGTGAATTTAGTACATCTTTGGCCTCTTCCAATCTGATTTCGGCGCGTCCACAATCAATCACGACATTTGATGCCTCTAGGAAATCCCATCCGAGGATAATACTTGGGTTACTATTAGGGAGGACGATAAACTCAAGCGGCTGTTCCAATCCATTGATGCTCAAGCTGATTGTGCATCGGCCGATCGATGTAACATTCTTGCCATCAGCAACTTTCAGAGTCATTCCGCTATCCTTGAACATGGTCTTTTTTAATTGTCGTCTTAATCCATCAGAGATAAATGAAAAAGAGGAACCTGAATCGACCAGAGCAGAAAATGCAATGTCATCAATGATGATTTCAACATAATTTTGTTGTAATTGAGCGGCTGTCGACGATGGAGGGTTTTTCACACCCGTGGCTTTCCCCTCGAAAGAAGACGCGACGCTTAGTTTTTTTCTAGATTGTAACGGCGTGGGGATTGGCTTGTATGGCGGCCTGGGGAAATGGACTGGCGTCTTGGGGATCTTCCTCTGTTTGGGTACGGCGATTGTCTGCGGTATATTTGGCTTCTTATGGCTTGGTGGTTACCAATTTGAGGTTCTTGGGTGCTTGGTGCATGTCCTTCGGGTCTCTGCGTCCATTGTCGGCGTTCTCTACAATATCGCTTAATATGGCCTGGGCGGCCGCAATTAAAACATATTGGGATGTTATCATGCGTCCTCCATTCATCCGTTCTTCGTTGTGGTGGCCTCTGGTTATATATGGGTGTTTGGGTAGGGTACTGACGTCGTGGAATTTGGTTGGGGTACGACTGTCGTGGCGGAGGCCTTTGAATAGGCTTCGAAATTGAAGCTACGTTTTTTTCAATCTCTTCTCGGATAATTTCTTTCAGAGAAGATGGTTCAGGGGTAGTTGACTCCGGATTTAGTGCGCGATGAACTTCTTCACGCACGATGCGTCGGATTAAATCTTCCATTGATTCAGAGTCTGCTGAATCGATGGCGGCAACATTCGGTAGTCTGTCGAATACTATACGTTTATTTACACGTTTTTTATTTGAAGCCTCGATTTTTCGGCACCATTTGATGAACTCATCGATAGTTGCGATGTCTAAAATGATTATTGACTGATATAGCTCCTCCGATATTCCTTTCGTCAAGTGTGCGACTATTTCATTTTCCATCATAGCCGGATTCACTTCTCTGCACATATGGAGAACATCTTGTATGTAGGAATCACTGGTCTCCTCCTTCCCCTGAGCTCGAGTTTTGAGGTTCTCTGCGAGCTGATCTTTTTGGGTGACATGCTGTCCGAAATTCTGAGAAAACATTTTCACAAAAATATCCCATGAATTAATTTTCTCTTCAACATTTTCGTACCATCTGTGCGCTGTTCCTTGGAGGAAAAAATAAACATTTGCGAGGCACATTGAATCTTCCCAGCAGTTGTAGCGAGCGACGCGATGGAATTCTTTCAACCATTTTTCTGGATTCTGGTTGCGTTCTCCAGTAAAAATAGAAGGGTTTCTAAAAGGTTGAAAGTGGTACTCACCCATTTTTGTCTGTGTCTCTTGCTTGACAATAGCGATGTTTTCTTCAGGTTCTAGTCCTTGTAGTCTTCGGCTTCTTCTAACGGCTTGGGCGTCGAGGGAATATTCCAGCTTCTCCACCAGTTGTCACGGTAGTTGTGAAGAAATGTCGGGTAATAGTTTCACAAAACACTGAAGCGAGTTCGGTAGAAGAATTCGCTGTGATGATTCTTTGTAGGCTGTTGCAAGGATTTAAATAATATGACTAAATAGCAGAAAGGAGGGGGTAAAAATCTCCTTCTAACTAACTTTATTTAATACAACGTAAGAGGACAGAGGAAAACACCCAACTCGGTCGGTAGCAGACCAAGCCGTGTTCTGTTAGTCCTTTGTCGGCGGCTCCTTTGTTGGCGGCTGGCGCCGCCGGCATGTTTGTTTACTGTCACCCAATCCGTCTGGATGCCATTATTCCACATACTCCCACCTGTTTTTATCTAGGCACACAGAAAAACAATAATAATCGTCCAATCGGTTGGGTATACAAATGGTTCTTCCCAATCTAGTCTGTATTTTTTGCAGTTTTCTCTTTATCGTTCAGCAAACGCGAAGAAGCTGCTGTTGATGATATTTCCAAGGAATATATTTTCTGAATAGGTCTTAGGAAAGTTCCTACTGCGGTTTTCACCTTCACTAATCTATTCACTCCATCTCTTCCAAATAATATCTCCTCGATCACTGCTAATGGCCAGAAGTTACGCTTTTTATTGTCCATACCAACAAGGACAACATCCCCAGCCTGGAGTTTTGGATTGTAAATGCGTCTGTTTCTCTGGACCAGGAGGGACAAATATTCCTTCCTGAATCGTGATTTCAACTCCTCCCTCAGCTTGCTTAAATAGCGCAGTTTGTGTGTCGTTGGATTAGATCCCATATTCTGGCACTCGGGAAACTCGACATCTGTCTGTTCTTGTAGAAACATGGAAGGTGATATTGTCACAAGATCATTCGGATCGTCGCTGACATAAGTCATGGGCCTTCTATTCTTCACTGCCTCTGCATGACACAGCAGGCTCATCAATTGTTGATATGCTAATGTTGATGTTCCGAGCATTCTTTTCGCACAGATTTCTTCTTCATTCAGGTCTTTATACCTGGAAGGCCAAAATTCTTCGGAGAGTTTTAACCAGGAAGGGCCCTCCCACCATCTAGACTGTATCAGTCGGGAGAGGCTGCATCCTCTGGAGGGTAAATCAGCTGGATTGCACTCGCTAGGAACATATCTCCAATTTCCAGGATCACTAAGTCTGCATATCTCCTTCACGCGATTCCCGACAAAGGTACCCAACTGGTTATCGCGCTTTATCCAAACCCTTTGCAATATAATTTTTGGCTTTATTAATATTGGGTTCAGAAATCCAATAGGGTCATATATCTGAGCTAAGCAGGACAGGATACTCTTTTTGGTTATCTTGGGGGGTATGGCTACGGGAATTTCACATGACAAACAATCTTCCCTTTTATCCCAACATATACCAAGCACTTTAGATATCTCTGCTCTTTTAAAGGGGTAAGTATCGGAGGCCACGTCCAGGCTATGCTCCCAACGGCTTAGCTCCATCCTAGCTTTATCCATGATGGACGTTGCAGTCAATTTGAGATCCTGTAACTCTTCAAAAGAGTTCACGCTTGTGACTAAATTGTCCACATAAAAGGATTTCTGCAACCTCTGAGCTAACGGTTTATGTTCAGGTCGAACATTAGACAGGTGGTATTCGATTACTGCCCCCAAAATGAAAGGACTACAGTTAACACCGAAAACGACACGTCTATGTCGGAATACTTCTGTCTTTTCTCCATTTTGGGAATACCACAGAAAACGCAGGTAATCTCTGTCCCTTTCATTCACCTCAATCTGAAGAAACGCTTTCTTAATGTCTGCCACGACACCAAACTTGCCATTTCTAAACCTTAGCATAAGGTTGGGAATCATCTCTATGAGGTTAGGTCCCTTTTCAAGACAGTCATTTAAAGATGGGGATCTATAGACCTTGCTAGAAGCATCAAAGACAGGCCTGATAGGCGTAGTCCCACTGGAGAGTTTCACCACAGGACGATGAGGCAGGTAGAAGGCCTCGGCGTCGTGTTGTTCAGCTGGGACTTTATCAATTATCCCATCATCCAACCAGCCTCGGAAAATATCATCATGGTCCTCATAAAGATTCAAAGAGATTAATTTCTTAGTCGTCTGTTCTAATCTCTTCAAAGCAACCTCCCTGTTGTCCGCGATTTTACCTTTCTCTACAGTCCTCGGGAGGGAAACAACATATCTTCCAGAAACAGAATGATGGACTGTTTTTAGAAAATGTCGACGCGCCAGTGCGTCTCTCTGATCTCTCTGTTTAACCTCATTAGGATCCATAATGCCAAGAACATCGAGATTCCACAGATTGGTTATACTGCTCTCCGAAATTGTCATCATTGTAACATGATGAGCGAGTGAAACGTCACTACCTGGCTGACATTCTCCCATTAAAGTCCATCCAAAACGCGTCTGCGACGCAGTCAAGCCATTTGACAACACACAAGATTTCATCATGAAAATAGATCCTAATACATCGCATCCTAGAAGTATTTCAATTTCCATGTCATCCTTTTCAATATCAGGAACCCAGATTCTGCGGGCTTTGAGGTCTTTCAACCATGGGCCGCGGCTCAATCTTGGTAGGTTACCACAGATTTTTTGTTGGTCAAGAAGCTTCGCTACCATTTTAAAATTTCCCGATGCATGACCCAAATTGACTCTGTATTCTTGGTGGACACTTTCACTAGTATGACCTCCAAACACCACATGTTTAAGTGATTCCTGGCCAATGGGAGATAGTCCGAGATCCTGGGCAGTTTTAGACAAAATATAGGATCGTTGGGAACCTGTGTCAAGGAGTGCACGCACTACTTTCGCCGAAGTCGCACCTTCGACCTTAATCTTCAGAGTCTGTAGCAAAATCAGAAACGAAGCGCTAAGACCGGAGAATGAAACTCCGTTTTCAACCGTAGGAGAAACGTCACAGTCTTCCACCTGTTCCTTGTCTTCATCCGCTGACTCTCGTCCAGGATCATTAAGAGGGCATAAAATATCAAGGTGCTTCTTCCTACATCGAATACATTCAGTTATGCGCCTTCTACAATTAGAAGAGATATCACCTGGTTGGAGGCAGGAGAAACAACATTTAGCGTTTTTAATACGCTCTCTTCTTTCTTTAATGCTCATTCTGCGCGCAGCAAGACATTCTGTGTTTTTATGATCTTTATTACAAAAGATGCAAATCTGGGCACGTCCAGCAAATAGTCCAGAGGCCGTAGGTATCTTAGCAGGATGTGATTGTCTGCCCACGTTTCTATCCTGTTTCAGAGATCCAAGTCCAAACTTGGATCCAGCTAAGGCTCTGTCTTGTTCTGCTGCAGCTTCCTTTGGAGAAACTCCATAATTAGGTCAACTCTAGTTTGAGTCGAATCATTAGCATCAATCTTGACATCATGGAGGGGGCTTCTTTGCCAAGCCTTCATGAGTTCCTCTGAGAGACATGCCTCAATCATTGGAAATATAAATACAGACATCTGTCTGGCCTCAATCTTTAAGGATTCCAATGCTCTCAAATGAGTCACCAACTCATCATAAAATGAAGTCACCTTCAACTGTTGTTTGGAGGAGCAATCGATCATAAGGCGTATAAGGTCCCTGACATAGACTTGTTGCAACAGTTCATGCCTTCCAAATCTTTCTGTCAAAGTTTCTATAACTTTGGGGTAATTCTCGGCAGTCAGGGGGTAACTATCAACCAGTTTACTAGCTCTGGTTCCCGGCGACATAGACTGTACAAGATATTGAAACTTGTCGCTGTCTTCTAAAGTGGGATCGACATGTATCTTGTTGAACTGTGCCCACCATCCCAACCAATCTTTTATTTCTCCTGTAAACTTCTTTAATTCTATCTTGGGTAGTTTTACAGTTCTATGGTGTGAGCTAGAAGCGAAGCTCACTTCACTGGTCGTGGGACTGGATGCAGTGATCCTGGGTTCAACAAGAGCGAGACATTTTTTATATATCCTCTTATATCTCTGGGTATATTGCAAGGCTTCCTCATCGTCTTGCTCTAGTTCCTCTTCGCTAACGTCTGAAGTTAGCATGAAGTCTCTTATCTTGCCTTGGATCACAAGAAGCTCACTGTGAGTTTCTTCAATTATCTCTCTATTATATTCAATGTCCTCTACAGGTATCGGTGGAGTACTTGACAGAAACTCTTCTGTCGTCTTCAAGCAGCGAGTTAGTCGCTTTCTAAGTACATTTCTATGTCTTTTTAAAATTTCCATTTTTCAAAAAAACACTATAAACAGAGGGTAAAACAAAAGGTACTTATCTTAAGTCTTGAACTTGTACTCCGCCGTTAATCCACTTGATCTTGTCTTGTCAGAAGCCCACCCGGGGACGCCACTTTGTGTAGAAATGTAGGGTAATAGTTTCACAAAACACTGAAGCGAGTTCGGTAGAAGAATTCGCTGTGATGATTCTTTGTGGGCTGTTGCAAGGATTTAAATAAGATGACTAAATAGCAGAAAGGAGGGGGTAAAAATCTCCTTCTAACTAACTTTATTTAATACAACGTAAGAGGACAGAGGAAAACACCCAACTCGGTCGGTAGCAGACAAAGCCGTGTTCTGTTAGTCCTTTGTCGGCGGCTCCTATGTTGGCGGCTGGCGCCGCCGGCATGTTTGTTTACTGTCACCCAATCCGTCTGGACGCCAATATTCCACAGTAGTGATAACGAGTATGACAAAAGTTTAAGTAAAAATAATTTATTTATAAAAAATGCAAACTATTTCTAAAAATTTATTTACAAGTAATAATATACAAGAATGGTAAGGGGTGATAACTATGCAAATATTAATGATGATATACCACAGAATATTTAAAATAATTATTCAGTGACAATATTCTAGATTCTATTCTGAACAAAACCTAGCCGATTATAGGAAAAAAATTATAGTAAATTCTCTTTAATTTTTTTTAACTCTTATGAAAGAGATATAATGTAGAAGCGGATATTTCTTGTATTGATGTCAAGTTTTTTTTATTATTGTTGTTCTACTATTACGAAGTTTACGATATATATATTAGATAGTTCTAAAATGCCAAAAGTCATCTCTCCCGTCTTTTTAGATCAATCTCCTTCCGGAAAAATTTCCATCTATATTAGATAGTATTTGCATCATATATTCAATACAGGAACCTGGTTTAATTTAATTTATAACACACACAACCAATGTTCTAAAAAAACTGAATATTTCTAAATACACTTTCCCTCATTTATGGTATTAAAAAAAACCTGTTTCACTTATTTCTTTTCTGGGACATACACTATTTGTGATCAGGATAAAATGAAAATGAATAAATATTTGAAAACGAACATGAAAAATTCCTAACACAAAACTACTAACTTGAAGTTGCGGGAGGAGAGTATTAATGTATTAATAGAAGCATATCTCCCTTTAAAAATGCAATAAAACAAAGTAATTAGTTTATTATCCCAGTGTTGAGGATGCGGAAGACAAATATAATGTAATTGGTTGTATATAGCTAGCTGGTGGTCTAAATAAATTTAAATGGAATGAAAGGATGTCTGCTCTAGGGGGAACAATGTTAATGATTGAAGAGGAGCTCACCTGTATGTGAGAGTGTTGTGGCAGGGGAGGCATGAGTCCCGGAGGACCAATTCTGACAGCCAACTGACTGCTGTAGCATGCAGTCTGGACTACAAGCCAATCCTACTCCAGGTCCAGAACCCCATGGACACCTTCAAGGAGATGGCATGCTACAGGAGCTCACCACTGACCAGAAAGTGTGCGTGAGGAACTACACCAAGCCTGGTGTGGGAGCTGGAAAGTGTGGCTGAAAGAAGATTTTAAAAGGCCTATAGACCTCCCTGGCCTTCCTACGGTCTAAAATCCCCATGTGACCTGCTACACCTCGATGCCAAGAGTCTCTCAGTGAGATGTCAAGAGCCCCTCAGTGATATGCCAAGAGTCCCTCAGTGATGGAGGCCGACCCGCTCGGCAGCCTGAAGATGACCAGACAATAGATGAGCCTGTGAACCCCCACCACCACCAACAACCTCAACCTTCAACTGAGAAGAAGACCCAGATCCCATCACCCATAAAGACAGGCATGAAATTGTCTTTTTCTCTTTCTGTTTTTTTTTTTTATTTTATTAAATATTTAGAGTTTAAAAAATTGAACATAATATATATTCAATATAAAACCTTAATAATATTAAGCTTTTTTTAATTAAAAGGCTCTCAGAGTTCGCTCATAGGGGACGCAGCATGGTTTGAACGGTAGATGGCGCCAAATTAAAAAAAAAAAAGGAGGGCAGCTGACAGTACCGCCGACGAATTTTGGTCGATGGCTTTCCCCCTACAGTAAGTTCTTTTTCTATTCCATTTATGTTTATTTTTAACACCAGCAATAGTCCTTCAAAGGTTTTATGTATATATATATTTTTTTATTGAATATATTTCAATATTATTCCCCTTTTTTCTCTTGCATCAATTTTTATTAATAAATTTTATTAGATAAAAAAAATACTAGCCTATTCAAAGCACAACCTTGACACCTAATGGTTACAAAATGTAATAGATATTGTGACAACTAGCTTCAAAGGTTGGCTTTCTGCAGTCTAAAAAAAAAAAGGGACAGCCGGGCAATAAAATAGATAAAAATTCAATCCCTTCAATGGCGCCCAACGTGGGGTTAGAATTATGTATATAATTTTCTTCTTCTATTATATTTAAAAATATATACATAGTGAAACATCAAGTAGCACACGATCCTGAGATTAAGAATCAATACCCAGGAATATGAGACTAATAAAATATTTTTTCAATGTAGACAGAACAATTATTTTAGGTAGACATCTATATATATAACTTGCATATTTTTACAAGCAAGTTTGTGATTTAAATCATTTAAAATGATAATAATAATCTCTCCAATCACGACTTTGTAGTAAGTAAACAAATCTAATGTATTTCTAAAATTTGTTTTGGTGGGTTACGTTTAATTTTTTTTGTGTTTTTTAATAATTTAATTGTGTTTTAATTAACAATATTATAGCTTCGTCGATTGATATATTTAATGTTGTGTTTTATAATTTTTAAGAATGTAACGTACAATTATGACCCCAGCCAAGTGGTTCAACACAATAGTTAATTAAATTTAATTACTATATCTTTCTTTTATACAGAAAATACACGTTTATATTTTCAAAAATTATTGAAGATACACTAATAATAAACCTTTTTCATACATTTATTAAAAGAATATATATATATATGTAATATGATCCAAAGTTATTACACTGCAATATTTGATATATTACACTGTTGTAGAATCCTGTCGACTTTAGGAATAGCTGTGGCAATATCGTTGCGGAATTTCTTGTTGTTCGATTTGAATGGTGAGGATTGGTTGAAACGCAGTCGTTTGAGTGGAAGTTTAAGCATACAGTTAGGAATAATCAGGACACGTGATGGGGTTTGAAAATAAAAGGCAACTGGGTTGGAGGGAAGAAAGCTTGAGAAGAGCGGAGCGGTTTGACTTATTAATTATCTGATCACATGGCGATGATTGTACTTAGCTGTGGGATGAGCAGAGGGAGAGAGGCCTCGCGAGTAGATGTCACCTTGTTGGAAGCGGAATCACAACTGTCCGAACTCGGCGAGAGCCAGTGAACCACTGCCTATTCTTGCTTTTCGATTTAACACCAAGACTCAGTTTCTCTCTGATTGGTTGAGAGATGATCACATGATCTTTTCCTATTGGTCGACCTATTTAGGTGCTGTCTTCTGATTGGCCCGCGGCTCTCTTTGGTGAAAGATATGGCCTGCCTGATATATCCGATTTCGTCAGGAAGTGTTGGGTAGCTTGACGCTTATAACTTCGACGGATATTAGATACGTCCTGTCTTTGCCGGAAATATTGGGTGTTAGCTTAACATTTATAACTTCTGGTCACCAGATACAACCTGCTTTGTCAGGAAGTATTGAGTGCTTCTTGACTAATATAACTTCTGCGGCCACTAAATACGTCCGGTCTCTGCCCCTGCAATATTGACGGGGGTGCCAAGAATAGTCGTGCCAGCTTTAGGCCTACTTCCTATGTCTTATTGCTACTTGCTTTCCTCCAGTTACCTTATTCTTTTATTAAATCTTTGAAAATCATACATTTGTACATGCATAGTGGGTCGGGGAGCATACAATTATATACAAATTATGACATATATTTAAACTTTTCTGTTTGTAACAAATGTCAGATGTCAATTTCAAATGACTTACCATTATGTAAGAAATTGACAGGAAGTTTTTTTTTTCTTATATGGTTATATATACCCAGATTTAATATTTTAATACATGAAATACATTTCATTAGGTTTTCCTTTATTTATAAACCAGTTGATAGTTGAAACCAATCAGAAGCTTCTTTTTTTTTAGGCCTAAATGTATTTTTTTCTCATCCTTATTGGTTGAAACAATTTTCTAGGGCAATTTATTGAATAAAAAGGCATGTTTTCCTTTTAAGTGTTTGAAATAACAAAAGCTAGAATTGTTATTATTTTAATAAGCTATTTCAGGAATATTGAAAATGAGTGTATAAAAAAAAACATTTCTTAGATATTCTTTTTGGTTTATAATGATTTTCTTACAGAAGTGTTGTGGAGTTTATGGACTGCCCTTGAAGTACATGCTGGCCTACATGGAGTCTTAGATTTTCATAATATGAAAGTTATTTACATGGTATGAACAGTATACTTTAAGCTAAGTTGTTTACCAGTAAAGGGCATTCAAGGTTAAATTTATAATCTCCCCTAAGACATGATTGACATGACAATGGCAGCCTCCCCCCCCCCAACTTCATCAACAAGGAAGAAGCCTAAAATATCTCACCAACATGCATGGTGTCCAAACTTCCTCTTGGTTCCTTTGTCAAATTTTCTTTGATTATTTGCCAATCCTATTTTTAGGCCAATTTATTAGTCTCCATTTTATATTTATAATTCATTTATTATATATACTTTTATGTTGATAAATAATTTAATAATTAAAATATATATATATATAGTTTAGATATCTGATAGTTTAGATACAGAGGAATATTTTGGTTCCTAAAAGCTCAATTTTTGATATGTTATAAAGTTATTTTTATTGATTATTATCTTATGTATGTTTCTCATTTTTTCTCCTCGCATGCATGTTATCCAAACACTTTAGTATGTGTTTTACCAAAACTGCACTTCCCCATTATAGTTGATTGGGTTTATATAGTGGACCTTTACATATTACAGAGTTGAATACAGATACCAGTGTTTTCACACACTGTATTATATGAACCATATCCACATAGGTAACAAGGAAATCCAAATGTGTAAATTATATGTGATATTTTGGTAACCGTCTTGTTGCTATCAATGCTCGCTTCCATTTGATCATTTAAATTTAGATGCTGTCAGTTTATATATATATTTTTCTAGTGTATCTAGTGTCCTATAATGAGATTTTTTTGCTTCACCGAATACCTAACTGTTAATATATTTACAAGAAAATAAGACCTAATCCAAAAGGTTCAAATAAAATTAATAGTGTCACATTTTGGTAACAGCATTGTTGCCATAATCAGACAAAAGATTAAAAATCAATTTTAAAAAAAATTATTATTTGGAGAATAAAAGAAAATCACTGGATCATCAAAAAGAAAATTTCTTAGAAAGTGCCGTAGGATAATATCGCCAACTCATGGATTAATGCAATGTCTCAAATATCTATAATGCACAACATTATAACAGGGTATAGCCCACATTCGTATATGTTATGATGGTGTACTTAAACCATCACACCCCATTACCTTTTGTTACCAAGTGAATGTAGCAGCAGAGAAGTTGTTAATCTGTTCTGGTCAACTTCTTCCATCCCAACCAGCTCTAATTTACAGATGAGAATCCATTTACCAGAGAATTAGAATTTAATGAGTCTATTGAGACAGAATACCAGATTGAAGAAGCTAATTAAATACAGATTTTTGTGACACTGCAGAAATACATATTATTACTCATAGTATATTTAATTTGTTAATGAATTCTGTAATTATTATCCATAGTAATAGTAATCAGGGGAGTTGTCTGGATTGTGGTCACTAATAATAAGTAGAATAGTATCTAGGAATTGTGCCAACCATAAGAAGTCCACCAGGGAGAGTGGGTGGAGGAGTAATAGGAGACAATGTAGGCGACCCTGAAATACGCCGTTCAACCAGGGTCAAGAAGCCTACAGGGTGTAAATTCTGCCCAGATTGCCAATAACGAAAGCTACAGAATGTGTACTGAATACTAGCTTTTGTGTTTTTTTTTTAGTTTTAATAGTATTGTAAAATTTTAGATCAGATAGTTTTTTTTTTTTTTTTTTGAAATAATTAGTATCTGGACTCTGGTATATCCGTAGAGAAGAATATTTAATAGGAAACTTAGATGCACAAGATAACTGCTGTGCTTGTAACCAATCCTCTATGAACAATCTTGAAACATGTGTTGGGTAATTTAGACGCCCTATAATTCCTTGTGTACAGAGTGTAGTCCAAGAAGGATTTCTAATGAGAGTGTGAAGAGCAGTTGTGATCTAAGCAATGATGAGTAGGGTACCAAGTGAACTCTTTTGTTAAATCCGAGACATAAGGTCGGGTATTAAAAGCCCTATAATTCCGATATCGGGGGGGGGGGTTAGCTGAAGAGCAGAGAGAGGAAGACGCCAATAACCTTGGACTGGAAGTGAGGTTGACGAGTACTTGGGAATAACTCCTACATGGCAATGAGGTAAATGCTTGAAGTTCAGTTCGCTCCAATTTTAAGTGCTAGTTTTGATGATCCATTTTTTTTGTTTAGTCACCTAGCGTCAAAACAAGAAGGAGAATTTCAAACTGTTAGATGCACAATTTTAATGATAGGTTAGATTCCAGTTTATTTGATTGTTTACAATCATTTTATTATAAGTATATATATAGTTTGTATAGAGGCATTTAATTTGAGTAAACTAGGGCTTTAGTTCCCAATTTGTTTTAATTTGTTATTTTATTTGATTTCACATTTTTTGTCCTGAAAGATTTTATTATTATTAGGGTCTATTGATAATGATAATTATAGTACTTTGGCTTGTGTAGCAGCTTTCAACCTTAGTTTATATGCATACCGCGAATGATAGGGGGGAGGGTGTATAAAAAAATTGGTGCAATGAATGTAGAAAAAAGTTAAAAACTATTATATTGTTAGTCCAGAATACATTAGAATAGTGTTAGGGAACTTAATAGGATCTTTGTTTAATTTTGATTTCTTTATTTGTTAGGATTGTAACCCTCTCAGGACATCTACAAATCTATCCAGATAGGAATATATTCGCTCCCTTTTGTTAGGTCTCTTTTCAAAGAGTATAAGTATTTTTTTTATTTGTTCAAGTAACTAATTTATTTTCATTTTAATCATCTTGAATTCTAAGGATCGTAGATAAATGATCATATCTCGACCCTCAGACTGGAAGATTGTGGGAGGTCATGATCAGGCCAGAAAGCCCACAAATCTTCTCCTCGCAAGAGGGAACGAAGAGGTACCAGGTGAACTTTGTGCTAAATGGGGGATTTAGTTGCCAATGTCGTAAAGCCAGGGGCATAACGACAAACCTCGGATAACTTCTCCGACATCGTAGTTTTCGACGCTTTAGGCGTGACTGGGATGAGGATGATTCAGACGGGAGGTTGGGAAAAATTGGCACGTTTAGATGCTCTTCTATATTGCGCAGCTTGGAACCAATCCTCTATGGACAAACTTGAAACATGCGTTGGGTAAATTGGACGCCCTATAATTCCTTGTGTTCAATGTTGTGGCTCAAAGAGGGTTTCTAATGAAAATTTACAATTGAGATCTAACCAAGATAAGTTACGATTAGACCAGGCGATTCCGTCTACTAATTTTAGGTACCAAGTAACAAAGTGACAGATGGACTGTCCAGATTTTTTTATTATTATTATCGCCCCAGGCTAGCAGAAGTAAACACCTATTAAAGACTATTGTCTGCCATATGTTTTAGTTAGAATGAATTCTAGTTTAAATATCAATTAGTAAGTAGGATCGATTTTTTTATGAGCGTAACTCATTCCATGATAAGATAGGATTTAAATTATTAGGACACCTAAATGATTTTCAAAGCAGATCACCAGAACAAGCCAATGGGTCAGATTCGAAATTAGGAAGAATAGGCCAAGAGTAGACATTTATAAACCTTAAGGAGAGTATATATTGAGGTTCTAATTCTGTTTAATTTCTTCCCCCTCATGTATAGGGATGATGTCGCACTTAGTGTAACAAGTCACACTAGGTATAACATACTAATATTTTCTCCAAATACTACAATCTAGAGTGAATTAGGATGACTGGCACAGATAAACTTTGATATAGGTGGAAAGAAGGAAGTATAGTGGCAATGAATTACTGTCAAATAATGCTTTAATGCCTTGTTTGGGCTTGAATTATTAGTGAATGACTGTAGACAATCCAGGCAGTCCACAATGTAGTTAACATCTCTATCATATATATAACATTAAGTCTGTATTATTCAATTAGTATATCCATTCATTTGAAAAAAAAGGTGAATGTTATGGCTTATTTGTTTAGATGTATATGAATGCAAGTGTTTTTGCAATTTCACTAAAGGTTTATTTATGCAATAGGCAATGTGAATTGACCTTTTAGCAATTGTCAATACTAGAAAAATAATAGGTTGTCTGAAGAATTTTTTTTTTCATTTAATAGTTTTTTTTTCTTTGAAAGACTCACACACAGCCATTCTGGACATTTGAAAACTTGAGCTCAGTTTATTAGTAATTTAATTTAATTTATTTCTCTTTAAGAGACAATTTTTTAAATTTGTTTAAATGGGATCATTAAATTTTGATGGGCAGCGGATGTAGTCCCTGTTCTTTGGTTAAGTTTTATTTTAATCAATCTATGAAGGTTGGGGAAGGTGTCTAAAGTAGCAATGATTTCCTGCTAGTCCCATATTTGAATGGGTATGAAGAAAGCAGTCAAGGTGTTTAATAGGATGTGTAGGGAGTGAAGAACTACAGGTTGTTTCTCGAAACCTATACAGTGTACTCCGCTTATAACGAAGTCGCATTATCCATGACAATCACTTTGTTATATCCGAAGTTTGTTATATCCGCAGTTGGAAAAAAAAATGTTTTGTACCAATAATTTTATTTACTATTCAACTCAAAAGAGCAACACAAAGATCAATAACAACCTCATCAGGTGTTTTTGGAGAAGTAGTTTGTGATTTTCTTTTGACATTTAGAAGTCAGTAACAAGTGCTGAACACTCTTTTCGATGTTGTCCAAGTCTGACAGATGCCTATGAAGAGACTTGGACTCATCCTGACATTGAAGAAACAATCGCAGAGTTTGAATGCTCTCCAAGACCTCTTTTGGATGCGGAATGTGGACAATTGGGTCTACTTCTTCATCATCTTGGTCCGTTTCTTCTTCTTCTTTTGCTTGAAGAATGCTCTCGACAATTTCTACATCGGATAACATGGCATTTGTAACGACGTCATTGTCAGCGTCAGCATAAGAATCGAAATCCATCTCTTTGTTGTGTATCATTAAATTTGTGTCATTCACACGTTGTAATTTGATATATATTATGCATAATATATTAGTCAATTATAATGGTAAATGAGAAAACTTCGTTATAAACGGATAAAATAAAAATTTATACATGCAAATCACTTCGTTATAAGCGAAAATTCTTTATATCCGACTTCGCAATATCCAGAGTTCTTTTAATGGTTTAAGCCCTTCTTTTCTTTCGTGCAGACAATTTCATTCGCTATATGCGGAATTTCGCTATAACCGACTTTGTTATAAGCGGAGTACACTGTATTCAAATCCTCTAGAGAGTTGTTCATGTGTAAGGTTCGGCAACGACTCCATCAGCCACTTTGAGAAGTTAGGTGGCTTAGAGTTAGAGAAGACTTGAACTGCGAGTAGAAATGTTCAAAGTAGTGTAATTGAGATAGAGAGAGGAATCAGAGTTAGACAACCAACTCCTCAGAGGAATGAAATCACCTCACCTAGACTTGTATCATTCAGATTGATCATCAACATAGTCATATTGACATTTTAAATTTTGCCAATCTGGTTGTCACAATGCCCAGCATAGTAAAAATATTAATCAATTTGTACAATTGTCACTATTTCTGTAGAGGTTGTGTAAAATAGGCTAGATAGTTTTAGTTATCATTAACCCATGTTTATTTTTTTTCTTGTTATATTATGGATTTGTGCTCTAATACACACACATTTATAAAGAGGAGATATCTAGTAGAATATTTGTTCATAATACTCTATGTTGTGTATAATGATGTCATGAAATTGTGAAACAATCTACTTATATATTTGCCTTATTCTGTTTGTCTGTTTGTTTGTCTGAAGCTCACGGATGGGATTTTTCATAACCATCGGTGGTTCAGTGGTAGAATGCTCGCCTGCCACGCGGGCGGCCCGGGTTCGATTCCCGGCCGATGCATTTTTTTTTTTTTTACAATTTTTAAAACTCATTTATATATTATACAAGAATGACATCCACGGCGCCAATTTATAATTGCAACGAATAGTATTTGAATTAAAACGTTTTTAAAATATATACGCACTCGGGTAAAACCCGGGCGTTGCCCGGGCCATTCGTCTAGTTTGAGATATAAGTGGCTAATTTTTATATATACCTTTTTTTAAAAGCATTTTGAGTCACTCAATTATTGTTTGGTTCTTTAAGGTATGATGCTTAAGGATCCATAAATTTGTCTTCCGCATTGGGAGCACTGTTGGGGCACGTTTTTGTAACCATACCCCAACAGAAGGCGTATGTATAATCAAATCAAATGGATACATGGCTTCCCTCCCACATAGACTTACAGACCATTTTTTTGCCCAGAAACTTAGACACTTGGTGACACCAGACTTCCATGCTGAAAGCTGATGCCTGGTAAAGAAGAAGACATCCAGAGACATCCGAGCTGGAAACTGTTGTTTCATATGTACATATATTCCCCTCACCAAAAATTTAGGTAAAGGTGACCAGAAAAAAAAAAAAAGGAGAAAAATGGAGAAGGAAGATCTCTAAAGACTGAAACTTATAAAATATCCTTCCAGAGAAAGGAAAGCATCACATTACAGTCCAGGTAAAAAGGGCCTGGGTCAATTTTAGCCAAGACGGGGGGGCGATATATATACCATCCCGAGAAAAAGGGAGGATTGTATTTCAACCCATGTGGAAAGACGGGGTGCTGGAGTCTGAAATCTTACACTACCGCAGGGGTTGTTTCTCTCTTTAGATTTTTTTTTGTTTTGGTAATACTATATGTTCTATTTTGAAGGGGAGAGGCCTGGGGCGTCTATGAAATTGATACTGGAGCCGTTGGCCATTTTGATTGGTGTTTCTTTCGGCGAATGAAAATGGAGAATGAGATGATATAAAAGAAGGTTCTTTGCCAAAAAGGGGGATTCGATCGGAGTCGCTCAGTGAGAAGGACGATTTTTAGACGGGCCTGAGACGTAGAGGAGACCAGACCTTGCCGCCGCTTTCGAGAGAAGGTAAGCCCCTTGCCATTATGGCTTAGCCCCCCTCTTTTTTTTTTTTTTTTTTTTTCGAACAGAAGCTAATCTATTTAGATTCTGAATGGGCCCTAAAGGGCTTTAAGTGACTTAAAAGGAGTGTTAGGGTTCGTATATTTTGTCCCGCTAGAATAGATGGAGATCTAGGTTCCCCCCCCCTTTTGTGTAGTAGACAACCTAGATTTCGCATGGGCCCTAAAGGGCTATAAAGTAACTTCAGGTCACCTCTATCTAAAATTTTACTATGTAAATAGCATATCTCGTCAGTATAGACATGTTCCCAAATTTTAAGATATTTAAATAAATATCTAGAAAAATTTTCTTGTTTCCTCTGTTACCTATTTCATACATAATTTGCCTTATGGTACTACCCCCCACACCTTAATTTCACAAAGTGTACAAATTATAGAACAACCGACTCTGTTGAAATAGAGTTGTGTACTATATCTTTGCTGTGATATATTGACACAGCAACAGTTACAAAATTACGACTTTATTAGGGCTACTTTGAGGGTAATTATCTGTCAGGTTTTAGTGATGTTTGTACTTTTATGTGTTTCAGTGCGTTATTCCATCATATTTACCATTATACAACATTAAGGTCTTGCTGCGGGTTATATACATGGGTTGTTGGCCTAAATTGCTATATATATATATATACTTAAGTAAGGAAACTTTAATAAGTCACATCGTGTATCCTCCCTTTTCATCTATCCAAACCAGGGAACACATCAATGGCGCCCAACGTGGGGCTCGAATTTAGTATATGTTTCATCCCCTATACTTTAGAAATATATACCTAATGAAAAACCATACTATTTTTAAGTATTGGTGAAGTAGTCCACGCATCCTGAGATTAACAGTCTATTATAAATCGTGAATTTTAATTTATGCTTTCCGTTTCACGGGCATTTTATCAGGCAATGAAAGTTATGTTGAGGCGGTGTATACCGCATCTCTCGCCGCTGTCTTTTACGATTCACATTGTTTGTGGCAAAACCTTAATATTATCATTGATTTCTGACATCAAAGTAAAAACGTCTATGGGGATGAGTATCTTTTATTCTGGTCTTCTCGAGCTTTCGAGCTTGTCCGCCCTTCTACAGGAGAAACATATACAATATATCAAGAAAATATAACGTCGCCTGATGCTAAAACTATTATGATTCTATGCACATATATATATATATACATTAGAAAGTTTTGCATATTATTTGTTTTTCTTAAGACATATTTTTTTTTGATTAAGGTATTACACATATTCTACTATTGTTTGCTATATTCTATGAATTATCTTATAGGTTAGAAATTCTATTATTTAAGTAGTTTTATAATAGTTATTGGCTATTACATATAAGTTACTTATATTATTGTTGATATTATTAGCTGGTACTAGGATATATTGTGTTATATGTTTCGGGCAAATCTATTTCTATTAATGCTATTGTATTTTCTGAATAATAGAGAATCAATTATAAGCCTTTGATATTTGCTGTTTATGTTATTGTAATGTATTCTAGGTTCTCCTAATGCGAAAGTGTGACCTGTTCCTTTGCAGTATTGGAAAATTAGAGACCTATTGTCTTGATTAATAACGTTGCGTCTATGTTCATATATTCTATTGCTGACTCTCCTTCCTGTCTCCCCTGCGTATTTTGGCTTGGCAGCTGTATACACTCTGACAAGGGAAGGTTATCTTAAATTGATAAATGTGCATTTTTTTGCCTCAAGTAGAGATTTCCAAGATTCTATTTCTGAAACATTTTTTTTTGGATGAAGACAAATAAAACCATCTTGATAGTATTGAATTTTACAGTAAATATTTGCCAGCAGAAGGCATGATGAGATTACATGAAATTTAAACCAGTTATATGCTTAGTATGTTCCTTCAGTTGTAATTTGACACCGTCTTGAAATAAAGAAATTGGACGGTGCGCTATATCTTGATGCTGGATATTTCTGTGTCATAAAGGTGTAGTTATTCTGTTTAATGAGAATTCCAATAATTATCGAAATTTAGCAGATTATCATTGGGGATTTGAACAACTGTCTTGAAAATTTTTGAACAGCCCGAGTAGATAGAAGAGTCCTAGAGTTAGAGTGGAGAATTAGTAGTACAGACTGACCACTCGACGCAGATAACTCTAGGGAACAATTACTGTGATAATCCGCCGTAGACAAGAAGAACATTGATTCTCAGGATACTCGATAGGCAGAATTTTGAGAATTGATAAAGTCATGGTTAAAGTTTACACAGGCATGTGGGAGTAAAGACAGTGATTTAAAGAGGCAGCCTTGTGTCTTAAATACTTTCAGTGGAAGCAGATGCCACTGCAAATATTCAGGTCTAATAATTTCCAAATTTGAAGTCATGCATGACGGGTTAGCACGGGATTGACGCCTGGACGGGTTTCCACTGGGATTAATCGAGCTTGCGAAAGAACTAGAAGAAGTGTGACATGTCACGCCACTGTACTAAATTAATAATTGAGAAGATTTATGTTGAGCCAACTGAAATTAGTAAAGAATTAAGAGATTAAGGTCTTATTCTTTGAGTTTTACACTAATTTCAATTACGCGATATGGACGGCGTTATAAGTTGGGTGGAAATGATTCGGCCGCAATGGGATGGTCTCCTGGAGATGGTACGATCAAATAATACTTATTGAATGCCGGGCGGGATCGCATAAAGCATTAAACGATATCAAGAAATGCTTAAAGAAACACCCTAGAAGATTGGGGATCGACAAAATGACGACATGGAAAATGCTCAACATTGTACATTGGCAGCAAAATGATATCTTGCTATTGTATGGACGACCACTCCTTCCTGAAATGTGCAGCGGATGTTAGTCCCAGAATTAGGTCCTTTGAGGCGACACTTTCCTTTGCAGATGACATAAAGACGCATGACAAAAACAGCACATGAGCATTTAAACTAACTTCAATTCCTGCCATTAATTAATTTAGTTGACCAATAGCTATAGAACCGCTGGAGACCTCCATACCCTGTGTGAATATTTTAGTGAGAAATGAGCGATTCAATTCTATGAGCCATGAGGTATCCTGTAAGATCAGAGCTGTACCCCATTCAATTTTTTTTATAGTAGCCAGTGCGAGATATTTCCAGAATGTTTGTTTCTTTTTTTTTTTCTTCTAACTGTCATATAATTCGGAAACTAGAAAACTACACTATTTTGATACAGTTTACATCTAGCATCCATGAGAACTCAATATGACTATTGAACGTAGATTGAAGATTAATGAGCGAGCCAACCTAGAGAGAACGAGTTTAATAGGCTTACAATCAATAGTTGAAGCAAACTATTCGCACAAATTTGTTATGTTCTCTCTCTAAATGATCTATGACATTATAGGTTTTCTTAACAAGGTAACTACCCCGCCGAGTGTATATGGAGTTATAAAGCTTAAAGGTCATAGGCTGTTGGAATAATATTACACTAGTAATAATTAATAGTTCAAAATTAAGAGTAATAATAGATCGGGATCCAGATCCCGATGACGGGTTTCGAGGAAACACCAGAGGGATGAAAAGGCAGTGAAATGTGTAGAAAATGATGGAAGAGAGATGAGAGAGAGGTGATGAAAGAAGTGTTGAAAGTGATAAAAAGAGTGAGAAAGCGTTGAATGTTGATGAGAAAGAGATAGAGAGATGCAGAAAAATGTTGAAAGAGAAAGAATTGGAAAGGGTTGGATAAAGAGTTTTGTAAATAGTAGATAAAGGTTGATAGAAGAAAGTACATTTAATGTATAAAGCGTAGCTGTCGACCGCAATATCGCCTCGATAGAACTATTTCTTTTAAAATAAGACATATTATGCACTGGGGGTCTGTGTAAGCTGATTTACATAAGTTTCAGCGATTGTATACACTATTTAATATAGATAGGTCTTTATTAATTACAATATTAGGTTATATATTAAATAGCAAATAGGTCTTAGTGTTATGGTGAACTTTAAACAGTTTGCAGTTTTTTTTTTTAAACATGTGTTCTAGTGCTAAGTGTTGAAAGGAGCTTTAACACCATGTTTCAGGGTTTGTGTGTTATTTGTCTCAACCTTGTCTTTGTGCAGAATACCGTCTCACAACCTTACTGTAGTGTTTGTTGCCACCTTTAAAGATCTTCACAATTTGTTTTAATATTAGTGTGTCATTTAGAGAAAATTGTCACAACCTTATCCTTGTATAGAACACCGTTTTTACACCGTTTTATTTAATAAGTTATATGAGAGATTTTAGATATAGTATAAGAGTTACTATTTACATGAGCCAAATCAACCCAACAGTTAGAGCAAGAGGGGGGAACTCAGATATTTCCTCCTTTCACGTGACGCGACTGTTCACCCCCGACCGGTCGTGCCAGATAAAAGGGAATACCAGGAAACTCTGTCCTCCTTGCACTTCGGGTTTTGTGATAGGGCTCCATGCTCGCTACAAGGACTACATCTTGGGTTTTCGTGTTCTCCTAGTGTAGAATTGGCTCAGCCTCATTTTTAGTATAGTATATAATTAAGAGTTGTCTCACAACCTTGTTTAATATGACACACCGTTTTGAAGAGCTTGTACAACCTGTCAGGATATGATTTAGGAAAATTTTAGTTTCTTTTTATTGTTATGTTACAATTTTATCCAACAAGGGGTGACAACCAGAGCGGACTCAGAAGTAATGAGACGAGGGGAAATTGACAGAGTTAGTGTGAACAGTTTAACTTTACGCAGGTCTACAAGGGTGAAAAGGCCCACACAGTGTAAATTCTGCTTAGACTGTCGCCACTAACTAGGATTTTGGAGTGTGTACGGAGAATCAGCTCGATAGAATGAGAAGTTTAGAGATTTCAACCTTTTTTTTTTTTAAACCTTTCTTTTTTTTTTAAGTAGAACTTCATTAGGATTCCTTTTTTTTTAATACAAACTATTTCTTGTTAAAACCCGAGTTTCAAAGACCAATGAGAATAATGTATACCATTGTGAATTAACTATTTAGTGTAAATCTGAAATTTTAGTTATTATCAGGAGTAATAGGTGAAGGAAGGTGTAGGAAATCACAACTTGGAGGGGGGCTATGTCTAAAACAACAAACCTAATAGGCATCCTATGGCTTGTGTTGGGTAATTCAGAAACCCTATAATCCCTGGCCTTCAGGTAGTAGCTTTGAAATAGGTTTCTAATGAGGACATGAAAGGTCAATCTTTCAGAGTAAAGTTATGAAGTATAGGGACCCCTAAGCCAGGGGTAGAACTTAAGTAGGCCCAGACTGTAGTTGATCCTTGGAAAGCACTTGAGAATGTTAGTGTTGGGTAGTGAATCATAAACCCTATAAATCCATCTTTCAATAGAGTGCTGAGGTCGGACTACTGCAAAGGGGGCAGACGCACGAGGAAGTAAGAAGAAAGTGACTTCACCCACGGTGGCTAGGGGAATGACTCAATCCGCTTTTATGAGGTGTCACGTTTAATGGTTCTTTATTCGCCCTTATATTTGTGTATGTCTTTATAGAATTGTCGTGAAAAGTCGCTTAGTGTCGAGGCAAGGGCAGTTTTTGAAGTTACACTGATTTTTTTTGGTAGGTTAGCTTCCAGATTATTTAGAATTGTTAACAATTATTGTTAACAATCATTTATCGAGTATAAAGTAGTAGTATATATAGAGCTTGTACAGAGGCATTTTCTTTTGAGTAACCTAGGGCTTTAGTTCCCAACTTGTTTTAATTTTATTATTTTATTTGATTTCACATTGTGTCCTGAAAGATGTTATCATTTGTTAGGATCTATTGATATAGATAAATGAGTATTTTGGCCTTTGTAGCAGCTTTCAACCTTAGTTTGTATGCGTACCGCGAATGATAGGGGGGAGGGTGTATGAATGAATTGGTGCAATGAATGTAGAAAAAGGTTAAAAACTATTATATTGTGAGCCCAAAATACATTAGAATAGGGTTAAAGGACTTTAATAGGATCGATTTTAATTTTATTTTACTTTTTATTTCGAATTTTGTTAGGACCGAGAAGCCTCAAACAGGACAACTACAACTCTATCTATTGTTAGGAAAATATTCGCTCCACTTTGTTAGGTCTCCTTTTAGAGGGGTGCAAATATTGATTTCTTTTATTAGGGTAATCAGTTACTCTATTTCATTATATCAACTTGAATTTTAAGAGTCGTAGATAATGATCATATCTTGATTCTCAGACTGGAAGGTTGTGGGAGGTTATGATCAGACCAGGAAACCCACAAAACTTCCCCTCATTAGAGGGAACGAAGAGGTATAGATTGAATTTTATGCAGGATGGGGGATTTGTTTTGCCATGCCGTATAGCCTGGGGTATAACGGCGCGACCTTGGGTAACCGATCTGACACCGTAGTTTCGACGCTTTTAGCGTGGCTGGAGCGAGGGTGTTCTAGACGGGAGGTCCTGTAAGATTGGCATGTAGGCAGAGATTGCCCTGTTATTCTAGACGAAGTGTTTCCGTCTACTGAATTTTTTTGGTACCAGTTTGATTCCCCATAGCTAGCGGAAGTTTCTTCTAATAAAGGATTCGCCCTGCCATACGTTTTGTTGGAATGAATTCGAGTATAAGACCGATTCGAGAGGCAAAATAAGTAATTATTAGGACCTTCAACGAGTTTAAACTCGTTTCATGATAGGATAAGATTTTAAAGTATTAGTTAACTATAAGGACCGCGAACGAGACGCCAGAACGAGCCAATGAGTCAGAGTTTTAGAAGTGTTGTATTGAGGACAGTAGAATTAAGAGCAGTTATACAGGGAGTAGAATTCTGAAGGAATTTGTAAAAGAACCAAAATTTCAGATTGATAAAATTCAAATTTATAAGATGTAGATTTGTAGGATTCAGGTCAATGAATAGAGGGTATATTAGTAGATGAAAGTAATATGAATTTCTTGGAAGGGGGAGGTAGCTGAACTGTACACACCCCAGAGACAAGGTAAACGGAGTCACAAACAAAATGGGAGAAGTTGATTAGTTTCTCTGCCAAAACAGAAAAGAAATTCTCTTCATACGGTTGTCACCCTAGATTTAAATGGACTGTGTAGTTTAATAGAGGTCTGGGCTATGTTCCATTTGACCAAGATTCTAAATGACGTTCCCATCTGGGTTGAGAGAGTATTGCAATTTGAGGAATCTAACACACAAGAGAGAACCCACCCTCCAGTAGGATCGGGATAGACGAATATTACCCAGTGACCAACTCGTGATTCCAGACTGGATAAGATTGAAACTTAACTGAGATACTAAACCTTGAACCTTCAGCGCACAAATATATATTATGTTTACATTTTCTTTTTCAATATGCTATTATTTTTATATCATATATATTATATTATAGTCATATACTATTCATTTCAACAATTTTATTTTGACATTCATGATATTAATATTTATATTAAATATTTAATTATATATATTTTGTCACCATATATAATCTTGTAGTAGTTTTCTTTTATCATCTATCATGGGATGATTTTTATCATATTTAATCACTATCTGCATGATACGTGTCTTCTTCAATATATATATTATACCCATCATATAACATGGAAGGATTCATTTTATCATTACATATTTCGTGCCTTATTTAATAATTACTTTCACAATTTGTTTTCTGTAACCTTTTTTTTTTTATTTAGCAAAAGTCATCATGTCATAGGCTAATCATTATGTACCAAGATATTTCTTTCAGCTAACTATAATTATCCTTTCCTTTGATTGTATATATATATAACTATACCACACGAATGTCTTGATTGGTACGAAAATAAAGATGCTGGCATGTTTTAGGAGTTGGACTAGTCAGTTATTTCTAAACGACTTCTTGGCGCCCAATTTTTTATATATAATATGTAATAGGGAAATGTCCTAACTGTATTGTTAGCAGAAAGAAGGTAGCAATGAATCCAGTACCCCAAGAGGCAAGGATGGGGTTGAGAGGACTTACCACTAGGAAGGCCTACTCCTCAAGACCAAAGAAGAAAGTGGAAGGGTGGTATATATACCCATGAATGGTAAGACAGATGACCTTGCTTACTTCCATACATATGATATGACTGTCCCCAATAACCTATTTTGATAACAGTGTTCTGACAGAATAATAGCACATAAAAAAAACCCTTTGCCAGGATGCACAATGCCCACTAATGTTCGGAATAATAAACATCTAGAATAGCATACCATCATTTCGATTAGCCTTATCTTCCCTATAGGTTTCGGTACACCTGACTTCACCTAGTAATGGAAAATGCATTTTGCTAGAAATGGGCCTGCTTTCATAGTAACTGATGAAAGGCAGATGAATAATGAATAGCACAAACGCATTTGTCCATTACTTGGCAGGGGGAGGATTGTTGGGGCACGTTTTTGTAACCATACCCCAACAGAAGGCGTATGTATAATCAAATCAAATGGATACATGGCTTCCCTCCCACATAGACTTACAGACCATTTTTTTGCCCAGAAACTTAGACACTTGGTGACACCAGACTTCCATGCTGAAAGCTGATGCCTGGTAAAGAAGAAGACATCCAGAGACATCCGAGCTGGAAACTGTTGTTTCATATGTACATATATTCCCCTCACCAAAAATTTAGGTAAAGGTGACCAGAAAAAAAAAAAAAGGAGAAAAATGGAGAAGGAAGATCTCTAAAGACTGAAACTTATAAAATATCCTTCCAGAGAAAGGAAAGCATCACATTACAGTCCAGGTAAAAAGGGCCTGGGTCAATTTTAGCCAAGACGGGGGGGGCGATATATATACCATCCCGAGAAAAAGGGAGGATTGTATTTCAACCCATGTGGAAAGACGGGGGCTGGAGTCTGAAATCTTACACTACCGCAGGGGTTGTTTCTCTCTTTAGATTTTTTTTTGTTTTGGTAATACTATATGTTCTATTTTGAAGGGGAGAGGCCTGGGGCGTCTATGAAATTGATACTGGAGCCGTTGGCCATTTTGATTGGTGTTTCTTTCGGCGAATGAAAATGGAGAATGAGATGATATAAAAGAAGGTTCTTTGCCAAAAAGGGGGATTCGATCGGAGTCGCTCAGTGAGAAGGACGATTTTTAGACGGGCCTGAGACGTAGAGGAGACCAGACCTTGCCGCCGCTTTCGAGAGAAGGTAAGCCCCTTGCCATTATGGCTTAGCCCCCCTCTTTTTTTTTTTTTTTTTTTTTTTCGAACAGAAGCTAATCTATTTAGATTCTGAATGGGCCCTAAAGGGCTTTAAGTGACTTAAAAGGAGTGTTAGGGTTCGTATATTTTGTCCCGCTAGAATAGATGGAGATCTAGGTTCCCCCCCCCCTTTTGTGTAGTAGACAACCTAGATTTCGCATGGGCCCTAAAGGGCTATAAAGTAACTTCAGGTCACCTCTATCTAAAATTTTACTATGTAAATAGCATATCTCGTCAGTATAGACATGTTCCCAAATTTTAAGATATTTAAATAAATATCTAGAAAAATTTTCTTGTTTCCTCTGTTACCTATTTCATACATAATTTGCCTTATGGTACTACCCCCCACACCTTAATTTCACAAAGTGTACAAATTATAGAACAACCGACTCTGTTGAAATAGAGTTGTGTACTATATCTTTGCTGTGATATATTGACACAGCAACAGTTACAAAATTACGACTTTATTAGGGCTACTTTGAGGGTAATTATCTGTCAGGTTTTAGTGATGTTTGTACTTTTATGTGTTTCAGTGCGTTATTCCATCATATTTACCATTATACAACATTAAGGTCTTGCTGCGGGTTATATACATGGGGTTGTTGGCCTAAATTGCTATATATATATATACTTAAGTAAGGAAACTTTAATAAGTCACATCGTGTATCCTCCCTTTTCATCTATCCAAACCAGGGAACACATCAGCACCAAAACTTGTCTTCAATAATCCTCCCCAAGTTTTTGATGCTTGTGGCAGGGGAAGATTGTTGAGGATGCGGAAGACAAATATAATGTAAATGGTTGTATATAGCTAGCTGGTGGTCTAAATAAATTTAAATGGAATGAAAGGATGTCTGCTCTAGGGGGAACAATGTTAATGATTGAAGAGGAGCTCACCTGTATGTGAGAGTGTTGTGGCAGGGGAGGCATGAGTCCCGGAGGACCAATTCTGACAGCCAACTGACTGCTGTAGCATGCAGTCTGGACTACAAGCCAACCCTACTCCAGGTCCAGAACCCCATGGACACCTTCAAGGAGATGGCATGCTACAGGAGCTCACCACTGACCAGAAAGTGTGCGTGAGGAACTACACCAAGCCTGGTGTGGGAGCTGGAAAGTGTGGCTGAAAGAAGATTTTTAAAAGGCCTATAGACCTCCCTGGCCTTCCTACGGTCTAAACTCCCCATGTGACCTGCTACACCTCGATGCCAAGAGTCTCTCAGTGAGATGTCAAGAGTCCCTTAGTGAGATGCCAAGAGTCCCTCAGTGATGGAGGCCGACCCGCTCGGCAGCCTGAAGATGACCAGACAATAGATGAGCCTGTGAACCCACAACACCACCAACAACCTCAACCTTCAACTGAGAAGAAGACCCAGATCCCATCACCCATAAAGACAGGCATGAAATTGTCTTTTGCTCTTTCTGTTTTTTTTTTTATTAAATATTTAGAGTTTAAAAAAATGAACATAATATATATTCGATATAAAACCTTAATAATAATAAGCTTTTTTTAATTAAAAGGCTCTCAGAGTTCGCTCATAGGGGACGCAGCATGGTTTGAACGGTAGATGGCGCCAAATTTAAAAAAAAAAAAGGA
>CP092877.1:46756497-46854648 GCA_030710605.1 Cordylochernes scorpioides | reverse complement strand
TATGGAACATTCCGGTACAATGGAATCCTTGGCACTCTTATTTTCACATTTCAAAATTGATTAGGTCATGATTATTAGTCAAATCGTATTTTATAGTTTCTTGCTTACAATCTATTTTCGCGTTCATTTTCTTAAGGAAATCTCTCCCAAGAATTAATGTCCGTAAATGCGTTTTCAATATTACAAAGTTGTGTGATAAAGTTTCGTCTCATCAATTTTTTATTTAAAAATATACTTCCTACCATGTCCAATTTTTTTTCCATCGGGTCCTGCACAAATTTTTGCGAGTTTTCTTATACCATGGCCTGTATCGAGGGCCGTTCTGAGGTCGACCACTGAGAGGTCAGCAGCTGTATCAACCAAAGCTTCAAAAGTCCCTATCTTGTCCTTATTAATTTTTAATTTGTATTTGGGTCCAACTTCTTGATTCCGTTGACTTGCTTTGATTGACAGATTCAGGCGCGACGCTTAGTTTAAATCTTCCAACACGGAATATCTATTCCGGGTAGGAATATTTGTCTGTGTACTATTACATACATCAGCATAAAGCCGAGGTCCTGATTTATCTGATATTTCATTCATTTGGCATTTCTCTTCGACTTCTCTTGGGTATCTGTTGGATCCTCTTCTAGGATTCTTTAAACTTGACCCTACAATAACGGGCCACGTTGCCCTGGCTGTTAAACTTAAAGCAGATTCGTCTTCCATCTTCCGTCATATTTTTTCTCACTTCTTTGCTTTTATTGTAGGTGTTTCTCTGAAGGTTTGGTTTCGGCACAAATTTAGAATTATAAGGAGGTCTAGGGGGTAGAGGGCTGGGGGGAAGAAGTGGAAGTTGTTTCGATTACTGTCTGGGGGTAGGAGGGGAGTCGTTCTTGTAATTATTGGAAAACAGGGGCATGGGGCCTGGAAGTGGTCTGGTAGTTTCGTGCGGGCAGTCGGCGGCACGTACCTCGATGGTTGTTGGGGTCTAGAATAGCGTGGACCGTTATATAGGTTTCTGGATTTCTCCACACGTTCCCGATACTTCTTTTCAAAAGAATCCATTTTCTTGCACACGACAAGAAGGTCATCGGTTCGTTTTTAGGAGGGTTCAGGTAGAGCGCGAATGAGTACTCTTTTTTCAGGTCCTCCAATAACATGTTCAATTTTTGTTTCTTCTTCCATTGCGGGGGTCAACCTTGTTGCACAACACTAGAATGTCTTCCGCGAACCTGATTGCTGGTTCATTCCAGTGTTGCATTCTGTTGAGCTTCATTCTAAGTTCTTCTTTATTCGCGTCCAAAGAAAAATCCTGAATGAGGCGGATTTAATATTTTCCCAGCTCGTTGAAACTAGCTTTGTGTAAATTCAACCAGGTTTTAGCGCTTCCCGTCATGTTCATGGCGGCATAACGGGCAATTATGAAGTCTGCCCAATGATAGAGGAAACCAATCTCTTCGAGGGATTATATCCATGGGCGAGGGTCTTCTGTCCCACCATATTTCGGGAATTTCTATATTGGGGTTCAAAGCAACTGGTTCGAAACCAGCATCTCTACCAATTGTTGCACCAAGTTGAAGCTTTGCAGGGTCGTCGACCTTGGTTTCTTCCTTCTTGGTGTTATACACGTTTCCCGAGCGGGTTTCCATATTAAAAGTAAATAAATAAATTAAATAAAAAATAAATTACCTTTTAAAGTTATTGTGTTTATTTATTCTTGTCTTCCTCGTAGGTGCGATCCGCAGTCTTCGTCTAGGTCCTCTCCCGCTCCAATAAGCAATAAAGATATATGTACAAAAGGAGTGAAACTATAAAATGGAATTATGCTAATCTAAATATTCTGTTTTAAATAAATATTAAATATCATAGAATATTTTGAATAAATGTAAGGCGCATTAAAATTGATGTAACAATATATTATAACTTATGACACTTTTTATATACAGTCTACTCTCGTTATAACGCCACTCGATATAACGCCACCCTCGCCTCACGCCGCTTTTTCGTTTTGTCCCAATCGACATCAATGTATTTTTTCTCGATATAACGCCACTCCCTCGCTGTTCGCCTTCCGCCGCTGATTTTTCGTGTCCAAGTATCACACACACACAAAAGCCTTTATTAAGACACACAGGTCTTACAGAGGATTCTCCTTGGGGTTACAAAACGGAGAAACCTATGAAAGTGGGAAATAAAAAATGGAGAAAGATTATATACATTTGGTAAATATATACAGATTATAAGAAAGAATAAAAAAAATAAGAAGAATAAAAAAAAATTAAAAAAAAGAAAAAAAAAATTTGGAAATATGGATGGGAGAAGTGGAGAGCGAAAAGAGGAAAGAAAACAGGTATTTACATATGGAACAAGACAATTTAAGCTCTCACACAGCACAGGTGGGCCATGTATTTTTTTAAGAAATCTTTAAGAGATTTCCCAGGAAAATCCGCGTGTTCAGGGTGTAAGGTAAACACCGTTTTATCAGTGTGGGGGTTACTTATCGTATCTGCCTAAACAAATAATTGGATGTTGGTTCTGTCTTTCTCATCAACAGAAATTTTTTTGTCCCAAGTATCAAAAAACCACTCGTTATAGCGCCGCTCACACGTCCCCCCCCCCCCCGCTCCCCTTTTCCTGTCTGCATTTTTTCCGCCAGCGGCACCGGACTTTGCCTGCTGTTGACACAACAGATTGTGTGAACAGCCAGCAGACCCTTTTCCTGCTTGTGCCTGGGACATACACAGTCGCTTCATCCTTTGCTAACGTCAACACAACAACTTTATTGTCGTATCATGAGTTCCCAAAAGCGTAAACGTGAGTCGATCACCATTGAAAAGAAGAAGGAGATATGCCAGTTAGCAAGAAATAACCCTATGATGTCGAAGAATGAGATTGGAGAGCGTTTCTCACTTCCACGAACAACTGTCCGTGATATTCTCGCTCAGGCTGAGAAGTGGGGAAATTATACTGTTGGTTCTTCAAAGAGACAAAGAGTCAGAAAATTTAGTGACTTGGAAGACGTTCTCTTCAACTGGTTTACCCAAAAGCGTGCCAATAATATTATTATTACTGATGACCTCTTAAGAGAAAAGGTAAAAAACTTGAGGGGCAGTTGGCCATACCAGAAAATTTCATGTACAGCAGTAGGTGGCTGCAGCGATTCAAAGGGAGATTCCATATTTCGCAACGACGGCTCTGTGGGGAAGACGCGTCGATTTCTCCAGCTATCATTGATAAACACCTTACAAATTTGAACAGTATTCTGGCGAACTCCGGATATGACTCAGCCAACATATACAATGCAGACGAAACAGGATTATTTTTTCAGCTCATTCCTGACCGAACACTTGCTCACAAAGATGAAAACTGCCGTGGTGTCAAAAGGATGAAGCAACGAATCACTGTTCTACCGTGCTGCAACTCTACTGGAACAGACAAGCGGAGATTGCTGATTATTGGAAAATCGGCAAAGCCTCGATGCTTCAGAAACTTTAGTCCACACTTCTACTGCACTTACACATCTAACAGCAAAGCATGGATGACCTCTAGCATCTTTCAAGAATGTCTACTGCAGTTCAACAAGCATCTTGTCTCTGAAGGACGTCGTATCACCCTGTTGTTAGATAACGTCTCACTGCGTCCCTAATGATGGTCTCAGCAACATAAAGATACACTTTCTTCCAACAAATATGACTTCCAGTCACTGGATAGTGGCATCATCAAAAGTTTCAAGGCTCAATATCGCAAGCTTCAACTCCAGAAAATGGTGAAATTGGCGGATGCCAATCTACCCACAGAATTGTTAGAAAGGTTTTAGGGTTTTATATTATTTTAGAAATTAATACATACGATTTTAGTAATTGAAAATAGTTTATTTATGCAAAACTATATCTTACCATTTATTTACAAGTAATAATATATAAGAATAGTGAGGAGTGATAACTATGGAAATATTAATGATGATATACCACAGAATATTTAAAATAATTATTCAGTGACAATATTTTATAAAATATTAAAGTCTAAAATTGAATTCATATATTCAACACTCCTTCTTGAATTCATGTTTTAGAGTTTTAATTACTCTATCAAAACATCATCTGCAGCAGTGAAGATCTGTGTTTTTCAAAAGTTTCCTTTGGCAGAGGCTTGGTTAGGATATCAGCAACTTGGTCTTGGGTTGGGCAAAACTGAACATCAACATTTTCTCTTATCTGATCTTTCAAAAAATGATATCGAACATCTATATGTTTTGTCTTTCTGTTCATTTGTCCTGTCTTCATTAAAGTCATTGCACTTTGGTTGTCAATATTTAGTTTAGCAAGTATGGTTTCATTTGTAAGTTCTTCAATTAGTGCTTTTATATAAATGAGTTCTTTTTGTTCATTTCCTCTAGCAACAAGTCTTGCTTTATAATGTCCACCGTCCTTTATCTTGATATCCATCTAGAACTGAGTATCTTCTTTCCTTTAACTTCTTCAGCATTTACAAAATCCCAAGTTTCATTTTTCTTCAATGAATCTTTTTCTTCCTGTATTGCTTTTACCCAGTTTTCTTTGTCTACTCCGGTTACAGCTTCATTGTATGTCAACAATCCTATTTCTCCAGAAACAGAATTCAACACTTCATAATCTTTTAGTCTTTCAGGTCTATTGATATTTTCTCTATTCCTTAACATATATCTTGAATTGGTCGAGTTCTGTGGTTTATCATGGGTATCCAATTCCAATTTAGTGTCTTGACTTTCCTCTATTTCAGAATCCAAATCTTCTCTGTATCTTGGCTGAATGACACTGGTCATTTCATTTGTTAGTTTTCCTGTCAACACCACATCTCTTGCAATTATAATCCTTCTTTTCTGCATGTCCCACAATCTGTATCCATTTCCACTGTATCCGATAAGTGAATATTTTTCACTTTTGCTTCATATTTATTGCTGAGCAAATACACATAACAGAAATGTGTATAATCATCCAAAAATGTCATTATATATTTCTTATTATCATGTGTTAAGGGTTCTATTGGGCCGCACAAATCAGTATGAACAATTTCCAAAGGTCGGGTAGCTCTAGATCTTTCATTTCCAAATGACTTCCTAGTTTGCTTTGCCATGATGCAAATTTCGCACACATCATTTTCCTGTTTTTCCAATTTGTTAAGCTCCATACCATCAACCAAACTTTCAAGTTTTCTTAGATTCTGCATTCCAATGTGTCCCAATTTTCTGTGCCATTCTTGGGTTTTTGTTTTCACTTGGTAAGGTAAGGTTCGAGTCATTTTGCTTTGAAAAATGTTGTTCAATATTTACAGCATAAAGTCCATTTTCAAGTTGATCTCCTTCTAGAACTTTTTTTCCATCTTTCAAAATTGTCACTTTATCACCTTTAAAATTTACTTCTCCTCCGTTGTTAACAATTGAGGTCACTGACAAAAGGTTTTTTGATAATTCAGGCACAAATATTACTTCATTTAGGTTACATTGTCTCCCCTTAAATTGTCCTGAAGTTTTTGCTCTCATAACTTCTTTTTTGGCAACATTGATGTTCACATCACACTTTTTTTGATGATCAAGCAACTTTTCTTCATTAATCATGTGACAGGTGGATCCGCTATCAACAATGAAAGTGACTGATGATCTTTTATCATATTCTTCTCTTTGTTCAGCAATGAAAGCAATGGGAGGTTGCTTTTCTTTGTTCCTGAAATAGCAGTCTTTTTCTTTATGATTAAACTTTTTACATATTCTGCATTGTTCTTTGTTTACTTTAGCAGCAGGTTTACTGTTGTTCTTAAAGAAACAGTCCTTTTCTTCATGGTTAGTTTTTTTACAAAATTTGCAGAATTTTCTTTGGGTGCAATTTTTAGATATATGTCCTGGTTTATTACAAGTAAAACATACCTTTTGTTTTGTTGCATTCATAGCCACTCGGTCTTCTGGCTTGGCTCTGTCTATTTCTTCTTATTTCTTCAGTGGTCAATCTTGATATTAGATTTTCAATAGTTTTTTCATCTTTTCCAGTTGACTCCCAAGCAGTACAAAAATAATTATAATCTTCTGGCAAAATTGTTAAAATCTTTGAAATAACAATATTGTCATCAAAGTTCTGTTTTAGATTATTGAGTTTAAAAGCCAAATTTCTTAAATTACTTATGTTGGCTACAAGGTCTACATTTTTATCAAATTTATAAGTGTGAAATTCTTGTAGCAGCTTACATTTTAATTGTTCATCATCTCTTTCAAATATTCTGCATATGGTGTCATACATTGATTTGGCATTTTCACAATGTATTATGTGTGTTAATATCGTTTTATCGATGCTCAAAATAATATATTTTTGGGCTTTAGCATCTTTTATTATCCATACGTTTTTTTCTTTTTCATCCTTTTGATCTTTAAAACACAATTTACCATTTATTATTTCAATTAAATTATTAGCTTTAAAAATAATGTTAATTTGAAATTTCCAAATATCAAAATTTTCAGAGTCTTTTAATTTATCTATAATCGAAATATCTTCCATAACAGCAGCCATTTTTATTTTTACGATTTTAGATTTTAAGTTATAACCACGCTCTGCTACTGTTGGGGCACGTTTTTGTAACCATACCCCAACAGAAGGCGTATGTATAATCAAATCAAATGGATACATGGCTTCCCTCCCACATAGACTTACAGACCATTCTTTTTGCCCAGAAACCTAGACAACAGATGACACCAGACTTCCATGCCGAAAGCTGATGCCTGGTAAAGAAGAAGACATCCAGAGACATCCGAGCTGGAAACTGTTGTTTCATATGTACATATATTCCCCTCACCAAAAATTTAGGTAAAGGTGACCAGAAAAAAAAAATGGAGAAGGAAGATCTCTAAAAGACTGAACCGAGAAAGGAAAGCGTTATATTACAGTTCAAGTAAAAAGGGGCCTGTGTCAATTTTAGCTAAGACGGAGGGGGGGGGCGATATATATATATCGTCCCGAGAAAAAGGGAGGATGGTATTTCAATCCATGTGGATGGGAGGGCTGGCGTCTGAAATTTTACACTATCGCCGTAGATGTTGCTCTCTTTAGATTTTTTTGTTTTGGTAATACTATATGTTCTATTTTGATGGAAGAGGCCTGGAGTCTGAAATCTTACACTAGTGCCATGACTGTTTCTCTTTTTAGATTTTTTTGTTTTGGTAATACTATATGTTCTATTTTGATGAGGCCTGGGGCGTCTATGAAATTGATACTGGAGCCGTTGGCCATTTTGATTGGTGTTTCTTTCGGCGAATGAAAATGGAGAGAGAGATGAATAAAAGAAGGTTCTTTGCCAAAAGGCAGGATTCGATCGGAGTCGCTCAGTGAGAAGGACGATTTTTAGTCGGGCCTGAGACGTAGAGGAGACCAGACCTTGCCGCCGCTTTCGAGAGAAGGTAAGCCCCTCGCCATTATGGTTTAGCCCCCCCCTTTTATTTTTCGAACAGAAGCTAATCTATTTAGATTCTGAATGGGCCCTAAAGGGCTTTAAGTGACTTAAAAAGGAGTGTTAGGGTTCGTATATTTTGTCCCGCTAGAATAGATGGAGATCTAGGTTTCCCCCCCCTTTTTCTTTTTTGTGTAGTAACCAACCTAGATTTCGCATGGGCCCTAAAGGGCTATAAAGTAACTTCAGGTCACCTCTATCTAAATTTTACTATGTAAATAGCATATCTCGTCAGTATAGACATGTTCCCAAATTTTAAGATATTTAAATAAATATCTAGAGAAATTTTCTTGTTTCCTCTGTTACCTATTTCATACATAATTTGCCTTATGGTGCTATTCCCACTGTTTAAATGAAATGTTGTATGTTTCTTACCTATTTGAAGGGAATGTTACTAATAATCAAGTCTCCCATAAATTACCGGCCACATACATTGCCGCGAGTGTCTGTGTTTCAGTGTTTTATAGATTGCCCAATTTAATAACGATTTCATGGGTTGTCTGATGAAATTGTATAATAGTGTCGCGGCTGTTTCCATCTTTAGACCATTGTTCTGACAATATTATATGCTCGATCCTTGCTTTAGCTCAACTCTTAATCAATTACAGAGTTTTTCCCCCCTTTTGTATCCTCCCTTTTCAACTATCCAAACCGGGAACCCATCACTACCACTGTTAGAAAGGTTTTAGGGTTTTATATTATTTTAGAAATTAATACATACGATTTTAGTAATTGAAAATAGTTCATTTATGCAAAACTATATCTTACCATTTATTTACAAGTAATAATATATAAGAATAGTGAGGAGTGATAACTATGGAAATATTAATGATGATATACCACAGAATATCTAAAATAATTATTCAGTGACAATATTTTATAAAATATTAAAGTCTAAAATTGAATTCATATATTCAACAAGAATTACTGGATGACGCTGTGCGCTATTGTAAAAAGGCTTGGGATTCTGTTGGGCAACTGCTGGAATCACACAGGCATTCGCTTCACTTCTACTGCTGCAGTTGAGCCTCTTAATTATGGAAATCTGCTCGATCGCGACATCTTCGCTATTACACCAGAGAGTTTGATGACTGAAGGAGTTTCAACTGGTTGATGATTCCCAGGAGGCGGAAATGAAGCTAACAGATGACAATTTGCTAGTGTCCACTGTTACAGCGAAAGAAGAACTTGGCGAGGATGATGATACAACAGTGACCCAGCGCCTACCATCGTTAAGGGAAGCCAGAACAGCTGCTGAGACAGTTTTGTTGTTTCTTGAGCACTCCAAGAGAGCAACATCTGGCGACGTCAATCTATCTGCGGATTTGTTACGCCGTGTCTATGCCATAAGTGAGGGAGAGAAAAGACAAGTTGTGATCACAGACTTCTTCAAGAAAATGTAATTACTTTTTATGAATAAATTATAAATTAATTCTTTCTATTTGTCATATTAATTAATTAATGCCGGTTTTGCATTTTATGTATTGACTTAGAGTATAAATTGTTATTAGTAAGTGTTATAAATAATTTATTGTACCTTTAAATTTTACATTTTAAACGTGTTCGATACAACGCCACCCTCGCCTTACGCCGCTTTTTTGCAAAATCCGGATGGTGGCGTTATAACGAGAGTAGACTGTATATAATTAAAGGTAGATTTTATTTAAAAGTATCATTTTCTCTGGCATTAGTCAATAAATTCATATTATCTATTGAATATGTCATCATATTTCTTCACAAATAGATTTTTAAAAAGTAAGAAATAATTTTATTAATAAAATATGTTTTATATTTCTATAAAATCAATTAAGGAGTTAATTGAATTTAGTGGAATAAAAAAAAAGTGTGTGAAGTGCTAGAAAGATAAAGAAAAATTATTGTTAAAAATAATTTTCATCTTGGAGACTTTCACTCAAATATATTTCAAACATAATTTTCTTTACTATAATTATTTGTAAAATTATTTTTAATAAGCACTCTAGTTGAACAGATTACTACGTTTCACTTAATAAAAAATATTTGGACCAACTTTCTTTTCCGGTTAACGTGAAAATAACCAAAACAAAGTTTCTTTTTAATAAATTAAATAGGCGATAATATTTGTTTAAAAGTCAAATAGACTTTGCTGAAATGGATGATTATAATACATTATTGGAACATGTAACTAAAGCAGAAAGGGAAGTAGCACATTTAGAGAATCAATTGGAGAAATTAAAGAATGACAGCGTGGAAGAAAATGCTGGGGAAATTCTTAAGCTAAAAAACGAAAATGAGCGCTTAAAATATAGAATTAATATTCTTAGGCAAAGTATCTCAAAGGTTGAAATGCACGATGAAGCTAACATGCTGAATATTCAAAGACTTTTGACATCTCTTTTTGAAGAAGCAATAGCGGTAGCCTTTCCAGAATTTAACGACTTTCCCATTAATTTACAAGCGATTGCTAATGCATTGCAACCCAAATTTGGAGATTATCAATGTACAAGTGCAATGGCCTTAGCCAAGAAAATGAGGGCAGTAGAGCATCCTCAAGTAACACCTATGTCACTTGCCCAAAGAATTGTTGAATGCTTACCAAATGATGATTTGATTGAAAATGTTAATATACTTGAGCCAGGTTATATTAACATTCGATTAAACCCAAGATTTATTGCCAATGAAGTATCAAAATTATTACAATACGGTGTAAGGCCACCACATATAAAGAAAAAGTCGAAGGTAATAATAGATTTCTCATCACCAAATATTGCTAAAGAAATGCATGTTGGGCATTTACGATCAACAATTATTGGTGATTCAATTTCACGATTACTTGAATTTTGTGGCTATGAGGTAAAGAGGGTTAACCATATTGGAGATTGGGGTACACAATTTGGCATGCTGATAGCACATTACATGGAGACCTTTTCACTTGATTATGAACCCACTATTTCAGAACTACTAGCTATTTACAGACAAGGGAAAAAACGTTTTGATGAAGAGGAAGATTTCAAGAAGAAAGCTTATGCTTATGTAGTTCTTCTTCAGAAACATGATCAGCAAGTGTATGCCCTCTGGCAAAAGATCTGTGATGTTTCAAGAAAGGAATTCAACAAGATTTATCAACGTCTGGATATCAGGATTGAAGAAAAGGGTGAATCTTTCTACCAGCCTTTGATGGCCAAAGTGATGGAAGAAATGTGGGCAAAGAATCTGGTGGCTGTTGATGAAGGCAGGACTGTCATGTTCTGTAAGAATAACAAGGTTCCCTTAACACTTGTCAAATCCGACGGAGGCTACACATATGATACATCTGACCTGGCAACCATTAAATACAGAATCCAACGGGGAAAAAGCTGAATGGATCATCTATGTGGTTGACCAAGGACAAGGTTTACATTTCAATTTGATATTTGCAGCCGCAGAACAAGCTGGATGGTTGGATCCATCAAAGGTAAGAGTGGATCATGTTGGATTTGGAGTTGTCCTCGGAGAAGACAAGAAAAAATTCAAAACAAGATCCGGAGAAACTGTTCGATTGGTTGACCTACTTGATGAAGGTATGATGCGGGCACAAGCCAAGCTGAGAGAGAAAGAACGGGAACAAGTGCTCACTCCACAGGAGCTCAAAGCTGCCCAAGAAGCGGTAGCCTACGGATGCATCAAGTACGCAGACCTGTCCCACAACAGGAACCATGAATATGTCTTCTCCTTCGATCGCATGCTGAGTGACAAGGGCAACACAGCAGTCTACCTCCTATACGTAGTCACCAGGATCAGATCCATTGCCAGGAATGCCAAAGTGTCGCAGGAAGTGCTCCGCAAGTACCACGCTGATAACCCAATCACCCTTAGCAGTCCCAAAGAGATCAACTTGGCTAAAGCACTCCTCAAATTCCCAGAGGTGATCCTGGAGATCTTGGATGGACTCTCCCTCCATGTTCTGTGCGAGTACCTCTACAACCTCTCCACGTACTTCACAGACTTCTACGACAACTGCTACTGCATCGTGAAGGACAAAACTACCGGGGAGATTGTCAGCGTGAACTACAGCCGCCTGCTGCTGTGCGAGGCCACTGCCCTCGTCATGGAGAAAGGCCTCCATATCCTGGGCATCAAGACAGTTGCCAAGATGTAAACACACCTCTATCAATAAACACCATTCTTCCACCTTCCTCTTCATATAGCCTCTTCACATATCAGGTTAGCTGCCGCTGGAGTACCTGTTTAACTTCAGACCCAAAAATTTGAAAACCTATATTTTTTGCTTCTTTTTTAAAAATTTATATTTTCATATTATAATCTTCATCTTTTTATCTCCACTCATCATATTAGGGTATCGAGCCTGTAGACCTTAGGATTTTTGCTGGTGTCTGTGGGGGATGAGTAGAGCTCATCAAAGGATTTTTTGACATCCATAATGATTGGGGGAAGGAGAATGTGTCTGCCTTTGTCATTAAGACTGGGAGCGCTATTCGATAACAGGCTGACTCCAATATGAAATGGCTACCTCTGACATGAGGAACAGATGTCTAGTGCAGCCGTTCCTAACATGGAGTAAAAACTCTGCTCATCCTGTATCCCTGGATTAGGAGTCCCTACAGGGTACTATCAGCCAGGCCAGGTTTTTTTAGCAAACTTGTTACTGCTCCCCCTCCTCTTTTTTCATTCAGGCTTGGGACCAGCAAAGGCGGAGTTAGTTTTCAAATAAAAAGCTTGAATGACTTTACATATTTTGAACAATACATGAACCTATTCAATGATAGAAATTAAGACTCAATGTATTAAGGACTGGAGTTGAAAATACCAGATTCCTATATTTGCCATACCCAATACTACAAGTAAATTCCAGCCATTAGATCAAGGCATTGTTAAAAAAATGTTAATAATAGAAATTGTACAGATTCTTTACCTCTATCTGAAACAAATACTTTTACTGATTTTTTTTTATCAATAACCTTGCAAAGATAAATAAAATTAATTCTAATTATCATATAAATATATCATATAAATTCATTTAAAAATATTTAAACTAATCAATTGTGCATTTTTTATTTTAATTTTTACAAGATTAGAAAGTGGAATCTCCATGTCCAATAAAACTTAGTTTCATGCTTAAAACACCATTTTCTAGTCTCAAATGGTTTTAATTGATTTTCTGCAAAAAATAATGCTTAATATAGTATATAATTTGGATTATAGATAAGAAACATAACATGGCCAAATCCAAATATATGAAATGTTTGTGACTTTTTTTTTCTTGTAGAAACCACAATTGTATATAAACCACAAACAAGTATGTTTCTTGTAGAAACTACAAACAAAAGGTAATAAGACCAAATCCAAATATATAAATGGTGTGTGACGTTTCGGTAACAGCGTTGTTGCCATCATCAGACAAAAGTATTGAATGAGAAATTTTACCACAGCATGTTTTTAAATATTTATTGTTATCAAGGGTGTAAACAAGATAACAGATAAGAAGAAGATATTTATCTGAGAAACACAGAATATTATTCTTAGAATTAAAAGTGGAAAAAACCCAATTTATATTTGGAAAAAAAAAAAATTGGGTTTTTTTCCACTTTTAATTCTAAGAATAAATATCTTCTTCCTATCTGTTATCTTGTTTACACACTTGATAACAATAAATATTTAAAACATGCTATGGTAAAATTTCTCCAGCATTACAACTCGCCATGTGTAAATAATCTGGACAAGGTGACTCGCGAGCTGTGCTCGAATGTAACACCTGCAAATTGAGATGAAATAAATAAAAAAATTTCTCATTCAGTACTTTTATCTGATGATGGCAACAACGCTGTTACCGAAACGTCACGCACCATTTATTTATTTGGATTTGGTCTTATTACCTTGTGTTTATAATCTATAATCCAAATTGTGCCTTATCAAACTACAAACAAGTAAGCTTCTTTCAGAAACTTATCTCTTGAATAAGCTTGCTTCTATTGATTGTTATCAAATATATGGGTTGGACATAGCAACAAATGCTTCTACGGGTAGTTTATTAGAATTTGAGCTTTTTTCTCCTAACCTGAAAGTAAAATGATTAATTACATTTCTCATCTACCCAGATTTCAATCCTGGATAAACCAAGCACCTAGTTGTATTTCTGATTGATAGATATGGCACTTCTTCTTTCTTATCTCCACACTGGGTGAAGTATAATGCGTCTGCCTTTGTCATTAAGACTGGGAGCACTACTCAGTGGCAGGCTGACTTAGCTTCAAAATAAATGGCTGCCTCTGACATGAGGAACAGGACGCCATGTGCAGCCGCTCCTAACATGGAGTACAAACGCTGCTCATCCTGTATCCCTGAATTAGGAGCCCAAACAGGGTACTATCAGCTGAGCCCAGGTTTTTGAGATATGGCACTGATTTCTGTATATTGATAGCTCCCTTAGCATCTTTGGCAAAGCTGGTGTTGTGGCTTTGTCATCGACCGGAGGTTGCTAGTTTGCGGCAATGGTCAATAGATGGCAACTAGTTTTGACATCTATTTTGATGGGAGAGGTGACCTTTATTTTTATAGATCAATATCCTCCTGGCAAAATGTCCTTTCATATCTTTTTGTTGACGATGTTGAAGTTAAAAGGTAAAAAGATGTGGAGTGTCAAGACTACTAAAGAGTGTTCAGTGATCTATCAACAAGGGATAAAATTGAGTGCTAGAACTAACCAAGGGGGGTCGGTAGAAGGGTGGTCTAAACCATTGATTTTTACCACTATAACCCAGGATCGAATCCTGCATTGGGCACTTTTTCTGATAAAAAAAAAATGCTCCAATAGCCCCCGATTCGTGCAAAAGTCCAACTCCAACAGCGAGTGCAAGTAACCAAACGGGGCTCTGGCATATTTGTAAGTGCAAAAGTCGAACTGCTTTTCACATGTGGTGCACTTACAGTAAAAGCAGTCGCCAACTTCTACCATCCATGATTATCATGGCCTGTACCACGTGTACTACGGATAATAATAATTTTAAAAAAAGGTTTCTAACTTTGAACAATCTGTGGGATTATTTGAACCCCAGATTCACTATGAAACAAAATTTTGTGAAAAAAAAAAAAGAGATTTAATTTTAAAAAATCAATAATTTAGGTGATCATATTGAAAAACATCTGTGTGTGTGGTTATTAGAATTTTACAAAATCACACAACAGATTGCTTCTTCAGGTAACATCAGCTATCTTTGATAAAGCACAATTTGGATTATAGATTACTAGCCGAATGACCCGGGCAATGCCCGTGTTTTACCCGATTGAATGTTTTGATTCAAATACTATTTGTTACAATTATAAATTGGTGCCTTAATTAATTGCATATGTTAGTTAATAACTATAGCCTATGTGCTTTATCTGTCTATGTACTGTTGGCTTCCGTAGGCGTCTCTTACTGGGAAAAAGAAAGAGAGGATTCTATTTGGTTATTATCTAATATATGCATTTATTTAGGGAGCGACCCGCTCCAACACAATAGTTACATAAATAGCGAGTGGGGGGGGGGCAAAGGTGGCGTGACCGTAGCCAACCAATAGGAGGGCGCCATTCCAAAAAAAAAAGCAAACGGTGACAGAGAGAGATGACTAATTAGGAAAGACGCTCGTAACTGTATATAGAATAATAAAATAAGACCTAATCCAAATAATTTATTAGTATGTAACGTTTCGGCAACAACATTTTCACACACTAAATAAATTATTTGTATTAGGTCTTATTTCCATTTAAAAAAAAATATTTTTTATTCTTTTGTCTGATGATGGTGACAATGTTGTTACCGAAACGTCACGCACTAATAAATTATTTGGATTAGGTCTTATTTTCTTTTATCAGCTATCTTTGTAAAAACATCTCCAAATGATATCAACTATAGATGCCAATTTATTTTATCTCAGAATATTTTTGTTCACATATTTTAGCTTCTCACACTTTTAACCTCAAATACTTTAACAAGAACCCTCTATGACCACCATGTTTGTTTGTTGAGCCTACATCACGCTGCCATTATTTATCAAGTAAATGTTTTTACCCTCAATGTAGGGGGTTGGTGGAAGGATGGTCTAAACCGTTGGTTTTCGACTGCTACGACCCAGGTTCAATTCCTGCATTGGACACTTTTTTTCTGATTTAAAAAAATGCTCTAATGGTACCCGATCCAACCCCACCAGCGAGTGCAAGTAACCAAACAGGGTTCTGGCACATTTGTGAGTGCAAAGTCTAACTGATTTTCATATGTGTAGCTATGTGGTGCACTTACAGTAAAAGCAGTCGCCTATTTCTACCCACCATGATTATCATGGCCTGTACCACGTGTACTAGGGATAAGCAAAAAAACCCTCGATGTTTCCTGACTAAAATATAATTAAACATCTCAAATATCAACAGTCACTTAGTGCTCAAAATCACTGAAAATTATATTTTTACGCTACTTTTATTTTTAAATACAGTCGAACCTCTTTAATTCAACACCCCAAGGTGTCAGAGCTTTTGGTTGTATTAAAGTTATTCAGATGATTAGCTAATCATCAACTCGTTAAAATAATATTTTTTTAAAATAGCTTTGTAATATAAATTAATCATATTAATTGAAACCATTGTGTGTGTCCTTTTTTGTATTATTTTTTATTTTCATGATTAACTTTAGTATCGGGGACAAAGTGGCATTAATACATATTTTTGAAACATAAATAATTACAAATAATATTTTATTCTAAATGAAGAATAATGGAAAATAAAAAGAAAATTTAAAAATAATCATGAAGATATTTTTAAAAATTCCTTTATAGATGTCTGTTTTTGAACTGAAATCCTATTCAGGATGTATTCCAGATGGTCTATTTAAAAAAAAACATGCATGTCTTTCTTCCTCTGGAATGTGTTTTAAAAATAACCCAGCCATCCACTGCTGCTGCAGGTGTTATTGATTTTGTGTTTAAATCTTTTATAATAACATGGAAATGGAATATTGAAATAAAATGTTATCATAATCATTGTGGCTACATATTTTATGAATATTTATTTATTTAAAAGGAAATTATTTGAAAATTTTAAAATAACTAAAATATTTCAATGGTGAAAATTAAAAAGAAAATAATATTAATTAGCGCACGATTCCTAAATTCCCGCGTAAAAAAAAAACAAACAACACTCGCGACATTGCGCAACGGCACTGCAAAGTGAAACTTAAACTAACAGAAACCAAAAGTGCGCAGGCGCGATCCTATCGGCGCCCGCCGCTTGCCACCGCCGTAATACCTTTTTAGCGGTAAAGTTGTAGGTAAAAAAACATTCAACTGTCGAAATTCGAATTTTAAAATGGTCGAACTATCGGAACTGTCGTATTATCGATACTGTCGAATTACGATTTGTTATTTGATAGGCCGGAGGTCGGGACATCAGAATATGGTCGAATTAAGGTAGAGTGTCGAATTTGCATGTGTCGAATTAACGAGGTTATACTGTATAATAACATGGTATCTATACAATAGAAATACAAGCATTAAAGCATGAATGTTTCTTTTACACATAAAACAAACTTTCTACTATCTGCAATCAAAAAATATTGGGAGGGCTTGGCTCATCAGTGGTGAATCTTCACAGTGGCTTTGACAATTTAATCTACAAGACCTCTTCTTTAGCTCTAATATTGTATTAGACGATTTTGTTTATATATGCTACACTGAAGGGTGGAATCTCAGAAATGGTATTTAAACAAAGTATGGACATAGGACAGTAGAATTACATATAAATCAGTATTAGCGGTAGAGTTGTATTTAAAAAAACATTCAACTGTCGAAATTCGAATTTTAAAATGGTCGAACAATCGGAACTGTCGTATTATCGATACTGTCGAAACACGGTTTGTTATTTGATAGGCCGGAGGTCGGGACATCAGAATATGGTCGAATTAACCCTTAATTACTCGCGTCGAGACACAGGTCTCACCTAAAATTTTAATCGAAAAAATAAATACGATTTTCGAGTCCAAATAATTTGTAAGTTTTTATAGCTTAAGATAACATCGAAATAAATATTTTAGACCATTTGTTCTATCGCTTGGCCCCTAGAAGGAAGAAAAATAAAACAAAAAAGCCACCGCCGAGACAAACGTCTCGACCGAGTACTTGCGTAATAATTTTGGTTTAGGTTTCATTTTCCGGCTGGCTCTATCTTCGTAAAACAGTAAGTTATTGTTCATCTTCTAAGTATATATATATTTTTCTAAATATCCCAAATTCTCTCTCTCTGTCTCTCTTAGGTATTTAGAATTTATTTATTTTTATTCAATATTTTAATACTAAATATTTCCTAAAATATCTTCTAGTCTTCTATATATATAAAAATGAATGTTTGTCTGTTGGTCTGTATGCCCGGTATACAAATTCGCAGTAGTTCACTAATTCAAACCAAAATTTCCATACATAGGTAAAAAATAACGGGGATGACGATAGGCTATTTTAAAAAAAATATATAAATCAATTATTAAAACTATATATTCAAATTATTCTACTTAACTCACGAGCAGCGCCCTCTAGAACGCGGGCGATCTGACGGCGGCGCGCGCCCATTGGCTGCCGGCGAGCACGTGACTCCCCCCCCCTCCGAGAAAATGTAATCGTCCGGCTGCCGGCCGGTTGGACAGTCCAAGTTCCCACCGACCAATCAGAGGGATCAAGAGGTCCTGGCGCGCGGGGGCAGAGTTGGTGACACAGAAAAAAGCCTCGCGGGTGACCTCCGGGAACTACGTCCATCTTCCATATGTAATACACATTTAATCGTGTAAACCCGGGCGTTGCCCGGGTCATTCTCGCCTAGTATATTATAAAAAATGGCTAGTACTTCTGAGAGGAATCAGAGTGAATCCGACATGGATTGCGATGAAATAATTTGTGATTTATCCGATACTTCTGATACCGAAATTTATAGTTATCATGACACAGACTCTGAACAGAATTCAGAAGCGGATGAAGAATTACCAAATGATGATTCTGAATTTTATTTTGGAAAGGATGGTGTCACAAAATGGAAAAAGACAATGTGGCAGAAACCCCAGATTCGTACAAGAAGTGTAAATATAATTTCTCAATTGCCAGGGCCTAAATCTGAAGCAAAATCGATAGAATCTGAATCGGATGCATTTACAAAAATAATTGATAATGATATGGTACAAAAAATTGTAGATTGTACGAATGCTTATATAAGCAATATCAAAGAACATTTCTCTAGAGAAAGAGATGCCAAATTAACTACTGTAACAGAAATCCTAGCTTTATTTGGACTTTTGATAATGTCAGGTGTCAAAAGAGCTGCTCATTTAACTTATAAAGAGCTATGGGCGGTGGATGGCTCAGGAGTAGAAATTGTGAGAGCAATTATGTCACAAGAACGTTTTTTATTTCTTCTACGTTGCCTGAGATTTGATTATATTACAACAAGGAAAGAACCAAAAAAGCTGGACAAACTTGCTCCAATTAGAGAATTTGTAGAAGCCTTTGTATATAACTGTAAAAAGCTCTATACTCCAGGTGAATATAATACAATTGATGAGAAGCTCATTCCATTTCGTGGCAGGTGTGGCTTTAGACAGTATATGCCCAACAAACCTGCAAAATATGGGCTCAAAATTTATACCATTAGTGATGCAAGAACATTTTATACCTTTAATTTTGAAATATATCGTGGAAAACAACCCGATGGTCCATATAAAAAAGTAATTCACCCGATGATATCGTAAAAAGATTGATCACTCCGATATCTGGGACAAACCGAAACATAACAACAGACAATTGGTACACTAGTTATAAATTATCCCAAGATCTTCTTACAGAACATAAACTCACTTTAGTTGGCACTTTGAAAAAAAATAAAATAAAAGGAAATCCCTAAAATATTTCTGCCCAATAGGAATAGACCAAAATATAATGGTATATTTGGCTTCACTCAGAATACCACCCTTGTATCTTATGTCCTAAAAAAGAGCAAGGCTGTTCTATTGCTCTCAACAATGCACTCAACTCCCACAATTGACGAAGAAAGTGGATTCAAATTAAAACCTGAAATTGTAACATTTTATAATTTGACTAAAGGCGGGGTTGACATGGTGAAGCAAATGTGTGGAACTTATTCTGTTGGCCGTCGAACCAACAGATGGCCTCTATATGCCTATTTCTCGACCTACTAAATGTTGCAGGCATAAATTCAGAAATAATTTTCATGTCTTTAAATATAAATTCACCTCGAGTTCCAAGAAGAATCTTTCTGAAAAATATTTCCCTACAATTATTCCAGGATCATTTAAAAATTCGATCCCAATTGAAAAACTTGCCAAGAAGTCTCCATGACCTGATAATATTGCATTGCAAGAAAGCTGAAAGTCCAGAGGTAAGTTATATATATTTCATAAAATTATTTAAAATGATAAACATAACAATCTTTTGTTTACCACAGATCGAAATGAGTGTAGAGTCAGAACCTAAGAAGCGAAAACGGTTATATGTTTGCCCAAGTACCAAAGGTAGTATGACACAAATTATTTGCTACAAATGCAGGAGACACATCTGTCAACGTCATTCTTCGAATATTTGCAAAGATTGCGAATAATATCCGTCTGCAACTTTTAATAGTAGGCTATTTGTAAAACTATGTCAAACATTCATTGTTTTTACTATAGTGATTGTTTCAATAAAAATAAATAAATATAAAAATATTTTTTGCCTTAATTCACATGTGTCATAAACTACACACAATTACTAATATAATCCAGCCTAATTTTCAATCCAAATATTAAAATTTAACATATATTTCGTTTTTTTTTAAAGTGAGACCTGGATCTCAACGCGAGTACTTACGTAACAAATTTAGGCGCGAGTAATTAAGGGTTAAGGTAGAGTGTCGAATTTGCGTGTGTCGAATTAACGAGGTTATACTGTATACAGTAAAACCCCTCTATAGTGAACCCCAATGGGACAGAGCTTTTGGTTCACTATAGCCACGGTTCACTATAGCCACTGTTTGGCCATTTTTTTTAGTTTTTCTAAATTTTTAGACCGTATAATTAAAAAACAGCCATACAAACAGGAAAAGGCAGCCACTTAATAATGGTTACTTTGTTTTAATTCCTTAAATTGACCTATTTCTTTACAGTAATGCTGAATATCAAAAGAAGTCATTTGTTAATAGGTTCTTCTTATCATTAGCATACATGTTTATATATAAACCTATGTATTATTTAAAAATTAAGCCAAATCCCCTAGGCAAAACTTTATCAATTATATATTTAAAAGGTATAAGAGTATTTTAGAACATCTATCTCAAATAATATAATGCTATATTTATTTGAAAAAAATGCCTCTAATACCTTGTTGTTTGAAAGTGAAAAGCGAAATTTGAAAATCAGAATTGACTTAAAATATCGTTATTTCCATCAAAGGAATAAAGCTCCGTGTATTCTGAATCAATTGAGGATGAATCAAAAGTATCCAATTCAGAAAAATCGGATGCGAAACATGATACGATAGCGCGATCGGTAAAATTGCGAATAAAAAAAAAAAACGCCAATTTGCAAAACCAAAATCGGTAATAAAACGGCCGGCCATGGGGAATATCCGCGAACCCTGAATGAGTCATATACCTAACAAGAATTCGATTCTAAAAATAGAACTGTAGTGGCAGTTTTTGAGAATTTATAAGTCGATTTGTTTGTGGCCTATGAGACACGGGAAACTTGGGGGAACTTTTTTTTTCTTCTTCTTCCAATTCCAATTTCCACATATTCTTCTGAAGTGTATATTAAATTTTTGTTTTTAACCTGTTATTCAAACCATTTCTGGCTTTAAAATTATTTGGAATTATTTTTTAGCCTAGGTTGAACTTGATATAGAACGCTTCTAAAAGGGCATGCTGCCACTGTTTTTTTTTTTTTTTTTTAGAATGCCATTCTTTGTTTCTTTTCTTTATTTTGGAAGCCATTTGTATTTTCTTCTATTTCAAAATTGTCGAATGCAAATATATTCTATTAAATAAAAGTATAATGTGTAAAAATTTATGCAACATACAGCAAAAATAGAATGGAAATGAAAACAAACAATGCCGCTATTTTTTTTTTTTTTTTTTGAAATCGCGAAATATGCTCAAAATTTTGTTGTTTCAATTTTTTTTTAAATCACAATTTTAAGTTCGTTATAAGCATAGTATTTTAAATAGATTTTATCATTTTGGGACCGAAAATATGTTCGTTATAGGGGTAGTTCGTTATTTTAAAAATCGAAAAGTTCGTTATAACGATGGTATTTTCAATGGAATGGAATTGGGAATCGCCGTGGGTTCGTTATAAGGGAAGGTTCGCTATATCCAGGGTTCGTATTAGCGGGGTTTTAATGTATATTTCTACAGTCCTTATACTACAATGAATACAAATTGAAAGAGGGAGGGTATGGCTCATCAATGGTAAAAAATGGCAAAACCACTGGGAGAGTTCATCAGTGATGAGCTATGCCCTCCCTCTTTCAATTTTTATTCATTGCAGCATTTAAAATATATTTATAATTTTCAATAATTTTAACATTTAGTTGATTGTTCTGACATGGTTCAAGCCAATGTACGTAACTGTACACTCAGGAGGTGTTTCCCACTCTGATCCAATACAACATACTGATTTATATGTAATTCTACTGTCCTTATGTCCATACTTTGTTTAAATACCATTTCTGAGATTCCACCCTTCAGTGTAGCATATATAAACAAAATCGTCTAATACAATATTAGAGCTAAAGAAGAGGTCTTGTAGATTAAATTGTCAAAGCCACTGTGAAGATTCACCACTGATGAGCCAAGCCCTCCCAATATTTTTTGATTGCAGATAGTAGAAAGTTTGTTTTATGTGTAAAAGAAACATTCATGCTTTAATGCTTGTATTTCTATTGTATAGATACCATGTTATTATACAGTATAACCTCGTTAATTCGACACATGCAAATTCGACACTCTACCTTAATTCGACCATATTCTGATGTCCCGACCTCCGGCCTATCAAATAACAAATCGTAATTCGACAGTATCGATAATACGACAGTTCCGATAGTTCGACCATTTTAAAATTCGAATTTCGACAGTTGAATGTTTTTTTACCTACAACTTTACCGCTAAAAAGGTATTACGGCGGTGGCAAGCGGCGGGCGCCGATAGGATCGCGCCTGCGCACTTTTGGTTTCTGTTAGTTTAAGTTTCACTTTGCAGTTCCGTTGCACAATGTCGCGAGTGTTATTTTTTTTTCACGCGGGAATTTAGGCATTGTGCGCTAATTAATAATATTATTTTCTTTTTAATTTTCAGCATTGAAATATTTTAGTTATTTTAAAATTTACAAATAATTTCCTTTTAAATAAATAAAATTTCATAAAATGTAGCCACAATGATTATGATAACATTTTATTTCAATATTCCATTTCCGTGTTATTATAAAAGATTTAAACACAAAATCAATAACACCTGCAGCAGCAGTGGATGCTGTAACGGCAGCTGGCATTTTATATAGTAAATTATCAGTGAGCACATATTTATCACTGATGATACTCTGTGCAGTTGCCTTTTGGACGGATTGTAATATATACCACATGTAAACATATGTCTTATAATTAATATGCTATATCTGATGTTAGCCTAAAAGAAATAAAGTATTTCTTTTTAAACTTCCAAGTACTTCTTGCTTATTAACGTCAACAAACAAATACGAGGACGTTACATGGTGGCAGCGGCAGCGGCGCTTGTAAACAACACCACGTGGTAAGAACAATTCATTAATTTCCAAGTTCTTAAAGTATTTCAGAACATCTCTCTAATTGCATGTTCAAATAAAATTCAAATTGCATAATAATATATACAAAATAATTTAATTTACAAGACAAAAGAACCAATGATCATAAAAGAGATACCGAGTCTTCCTTGGGAGATAGTCGCAGCTGACATTTTCTCAATAAAAGGAAAAAATTACCTGTTAATAACAGATAACTACTCTGGATTCATTGATTTCAAAGAAATGAAGACAATGAACTCTGCAGAAACTATTGAATCTCTTAAAAAATGGTTTAGCGTACATGGAATTCCCAGACTCCTGGAAACTGATAATGGACCAAACTTTACGTCCAGGGACTTTAAAGACTTTCAAAAGAAGTGGTTGTTCGACCACCAGACATCAAGTCCTCTATATCCTAAATCAAACGGATTAGCAGAGAGAGCGGTACAGACAGCCAAGAACCTCATCAGGAAATGTTTGGATTCAGGACAAGAAGTGGAACTAGCACTTTTGAACTTTTACAACACTCCTAGAGATGGTCTTCCTTCACCGGCTCAGTGTCTGTTCAGTCGCAGGACCAGAACCCTCCTTCCGACTAGCACTCATCAGTTGGAACCAGAAATCCAAAAGGGACATACACAAAACCTAAGAAATAAGCGGGAGAAGCAGAAAACACACCACGATAAGACAGCAAAGACAACCCGAAGCTTCAAGGAAGGTGAAAAGATAATGCTGAAACAGCATCACCGTGAATGGATCCCTGCCAGAGTTACCCAAGAAGTAGCTCCAAGATCATATAAAGTGCAAACACCTACTGGTGAGTACCGCCGCAACAGCTCCTTCATACGACATACGAATCTGGAGAGTCCAAGGCAACAGCGAAGGAGAATCCCGGAGATCCCCAAGTCAACTCTACCGGAAGGACCTGGCCCGAGCGGTGATAAGGAACAGGCTCAAGTTCCTGAAGAACTCAATACTTCTCCAAGACCATTCACAGGCCAGGAACCCAGGAGTGATCACCAGAACGCGGAGCACAAGAACGGCACCCTGCCCATTACAACAAGGTCCGGGCGGATCATCAAGCCACCCAAACGATTTGAAGAATGAATTTCTTCAAAGGGGGAGATGTAACGGCAGCTGGCATTTTATATAGTAAATTATCAGTGAGCACATATTTATCACTGATGATACTCTGTGCAGTTGCCTTTTGGACGGATTGTAATATATACCACATGTAAACATATGTCTTATAATTAATATGCTATATCTGATGTTAGCCTAAAAGAAATAAAGTATTTCTTTTTAAACTTCCAAGTACTTCTTGCTTATTAACGTCAACAAACAAATACGAGGACGTTACAGATGCCTTTAATGCAATAAAAGCTCTGTTATTTAAAAGACATTTCAGAGGAAGAAAGACATGCATGTTTTTTAAAATAGACTATCTTGAATACATCTTGAATAGGATTTCAGTGCAAAAATGACATCTATAAAGGAATTTTTAAAAAGATCTTCATGATTATTTTTAAATTTTCTTTTTATTTTCCATTTTTATTTCCTTTCAACTGCTATATTCTTCAATTAAAATAAAATATTATTTGTAATTATTTATGTTTAAAAAAATATGTATTATTGCCATTTTGCCCCTGATACTAAAAGTTAATCATGAAAAAAAAAAACAAAAAATTCTTATTAATTCATATTACAAAGCAATTTAAAAAAAAATATTATTTCAGTGAGTTAGATGATTAGCTAATCATCTAACCTTAATTCAACACTTCCTTTAATTCAACCAAAAGCTATGTTCCCTTGGGTTGTTGAATTAAAGAGGTTCGACTGTAATATACTAATGGTAGTAGATTTTGGGGTTAAGAACTTTATTGTCGTAGACTGAGGTCTGCAGTAACTAAGTCCAACGCTGGAGCAGTCCGAGTCAGTATAAGGCTGGCCTGGTATCTATGGGGACAGTTACAGGAGTCAATTCATTGTACACTGGTCCGCAAAATTAAAGGAACAACATATTTTTTCGTTTATCTCAAATTTTATTGAACATTAATCAATGAAATTTTATACACAAATTTATTATTCCATTATTGATTAGAATACTCGAAATCAAAGAATTCTAACACGTATTTCATGCAAATTAGCCGGTCAAGCAATGATCTTCTTGCAGTCAGTGCATAAATATCTTGGATATTGTTGTTAATATGGGGTGTGATCGCCTTTAACTGATAGACAGGCTCTACATCGGTGACCCATACTAAGAATTAGGGAGTTTATCAGCTCCTGTGGAATCAACGCCCACTCTTGTGTTAAGGCTGTTTCTAGCTCATGAGTGTTTCTAGGAGGGGGTTGGAGGGATGAGATCCGCCATCCTAGGTTGTCCCATACATGCTCAATGAGATTTAGGTCTGGAGATCGAGCTGGCCAATTCATCCGAGCAATTGCATGGTTTTGGAGAAAAGTGTCGACCAAACCAGCCCTATGTGGACGGGCATTATCATCCATTAGAAGAAGGTTTTCTCCCATTTCCAATGCTTGAGGCATCACATATGCTGCCAAGATCTCGTCCCGATACCTCTGTCCAGTCAGGGTTCCTTGCCGAAAAATATGGAGTGCTGTGCGACCGCCCAAGAAGATTCCAGCCCAGACCATAAAACATTGGCTTCTGTAGGGATCCCTTTCAACCATATTTCGGGGATTATTTCTGGTTCCTACCTCTATCCAGACAAAGACACGACGATAATAGCTGTTTAGAGAGAATCTGGACTCATCAGTGAACATTACACGTCTCCATTCATCTGGATTCCAGGCGACATGTTGTCTGCACCAAAGTTCCGTTGCTCTCTTTTGAGGTGGTGTCAACAGCACACAAATTATGGGTCGTCGAACATAGAGGCCCTTCATGTGAAGCCTTCTGCGTATTGTATCAGTTGAAATGGGAGAAAACTTTCTTCTAATGGATGATAATGCCCGTCCACATAGGGCTGATGTGGTCGGCACTTTTCTCCAAAACCATGCAATTGCTCGGATGAATTGGCCAGCTCGATCTTCAGACCTAAATCCCATTGAGCATGTATGGGACAATCTAGGACGACGGATCTCATCCCTCCAACCCCCTCCTAGAAACACTCATGAGCTAGAAACACACTTTTAAAAAAGAGTGGGCGTTGATTCCACAGGAGCTGATAAACTCCCTAATTATTAGTATGAGTCACCGATGTAGAGCTTGTCTATCAGTTAAAGGCGATCACACCCCATATTAACAACAATATCCAAGATATTTATGCACTGACTGCAAGAAGATCAATGCTTGACCGGCTAATCTACATAAAATACGTGTTAGAATTCTTTGATTTCGTGTATTCTAATCAATAATGGAATAATAAATTTGTGTATAAAATTTCATTGATAAATGTTCAATAAAATTTGAGATAAATGAAAAAATATGTTGTTCCTTTAATTTTGCGGACCAGTGTATATGACACACTCATGGACAAAACTTAAGGAACCTTTTAGCATATACAGTAGAACCTTCCTGTAAAGGGCATCTAATTGCAGAGCCAAAGTGTCCTTTAGGGAGGTGTCCTCTAACTGGAGAGTTGCTAATTAGTAAAAATTGTAATTTTGCAAATGAAAACTGTCCTTTACAAATAGGTGTCCTCTCATGGAGGTTCTACTGTATATCGGGATTTAGGCAATAACCCTGAAAGATATTTAGAAGACCTTTATTGAAGACACAAGATAACCAAGTGTGAATAAAATTACCTCTGTCTCCTAAAAAAAATGAACGATGGTGAAATCAAGTTTTTTTATGAAGTAAATGTTTCTGCACTGTTTCCAGACTAAAATTAAACATTTTAAATATCATCATCATTTTGCTACTTTGTAAACTTCCCTCATTGCCGCTCTCAGGTATTTTATAAAATGTTAATTTGTGAGAAGAGAGAGAGTGTAGAGAGGAGAGGAGAATTTATACAGAGTAATTGTGTGCATTTCCTGTTGATGGATTTTATTTGTTTTGCATTAAATAAATTGCTGTGCCATTTTGATGTTTGTAAAACATTGGTAAAGATGAAGTATCCATTGTTGTGGATAAAGTTTCATTGTTGTGAATAAAGTTTTATTGTTGTGGATAAAGTTTCATTGTTGCATAAAAGTAGTCATTGTGGTGGATAAATTAGTCATTGTTGGGGATGAAGTAGTTGGCTGAGTTTCATTGTTGCCAATAAAGTTTCATTGTTAAGGGTAGAGTAGTCATTGCTGTGAATAAAGTTTTATTGTTGTGGATAAAGTTTCATTGTTGTGGATAAATTTTCATTGTTGCCAATAAAATTGCATTGCTTGGGACTTTATCCCAAGTAGTCATTGTTGCGGGTTAAGTTTCATTGTTGCCAATAAAATTTTCATTGTTGTGGATAAAGTTGTCATAGTTGTGAATAAAAATTTCATTGTTGGGATTAAAGTAGTCATTGTTGTGAGTAAGGATTGATTTTTACCAATAAAGTATTTATTATTCAATACAAAAATATCAAAATTAAGATGAAAAACATCAGGATTCCAGGGGTAAGTTTCTTTTTAAAAAATGTTAATTCAGATCTCTGGCTTATTGATGGGTTCCCCAGGTTTGGATAGATGAAAAGGGAGGTTACACGATGTGACTTATTAAAGTCTCCTTATTTAAGTATATATATATATATATAGCAATTTAGGCCAACAACCCCATGTATATAACCCGCAGCAAGACCTTAATGTTGTATAATAGCAGCACAGCTGTCAGTGATGCACTATCGGCATATGTCTTTACATAATCACATGTAATACAATTTGTGCGAACAGGATAAATAAAATAAATAAAAAAGAAAGGGGGGAAAAACTCTGTAATTGATTAAGAGTTGAGCTAAAGCAAGGATTGAGCATATAATATTGTCAGTACAATGGTCAACCCACGAAATCGTTATTAAATTGGGCAATCTATAAAACACTGAAACACAGACACTCGCGGCAATGTATGTGGCCGGTAATTTATGGGAGACTTGATTATTATTAACATTCCCTTCAAATAGGTAATAAACATACAACATTTTATTTAAACAGTTGGAATAGCACCATAAGGCAAATTATGCATGAAATAGGTAACAGAGGAAACAAGAAAATTTCTCTAGATATTTATTTAAATATCTTAAAATTTGGGAACATGTCTAAACTGACGAGATATGCTATTTACATAGTAAAATTTAGATAGAGGTGACCTGAAGTTACTTTATAGCCCTTTAGGGCCCATGCGAAATCTAGGTTGGCTACTACACAAAAAAAAAAAAAAAAAAAAAGGGGGGGGGGGGGGGAAGGTGCTAAGTCATAATGACAAATGGCTTACCTTTTCTCGAAAGCGGCGGCAAGGTCTAGTCTCCTCTACGTCTCAGGCCCGACTAAAAATCGTCCTTCTCACTGAGCGACTCCGATCGAATCCTCCTTTTGGCAGAGAACCTTCTTTTATATCATCTCTCTCTCCATTTTCATTCGCCGAAAGAAACACCAATCAAAATGGCCAACGGCTCCAGTATCAATTTCATAGACGCCCCAGGCCTCATCAAAATAGAACGCACTAGTGTAAGATTTCAGACTCCAGGCCTCTTCCATCAAAATAGAATATATAGTATTACCAAAACAAGAAAATCTAAAGAGAACAACAGCTACGACGATAGTGTAAAATTTCAGACGCCAGCCCCCCCTCTCTTTCCACATGGGTTGAAATATAATCCTCCCTTTTTCTCGGGATGGTATATATATCGCCCCCCCGTCTTGGCTAAAATTGACCCAGGCCCTTTTTACCTGGACTGTAATGTGATGCTTTCCTTTCTCTGGAAGGATATTTTATAAGTTTCAGTCTTTAGAGATCTTCCTTCTCCATTTTTCTCTTTTTTTTTTTTTTTTTTCTGGTCACCTTTACCTAAATTTTTGGTGAGGGGAATATATGTACATATGAAACAACAGTTTCCAGCTCGGATGTCTCTGGATGTCTTCTTCTTTACCAGGAATCAGCTTTCGGCATGGAAGTCTGGTGTCACCAAGTGTCTAAGTTTCTGGGCAAAAAAATGGTCTGTAAGTCTATGTGGGAGGGAAGCCATGTATCCATTTGATTTGATTATACATACGCCTTCTGTTGGGGTATGGTTACAAAAACGTGCCCCAACAATCCTCCCCCTGCCAAGTAATGGACAAATGCGTTTGTGCTATTCATTATTCATCTGCCTTTCATCAGTTACTATGAAAGCAGGCCCATTTCTAGCAAAATGCATTTTCCATTACTAGGTGAAGTCAGGTGTACCGAAACCTATAGGGAAGATAAGGCTAATCAAAATGATGGTATGCTATTCTAGATGTTTATTATTCCGAACATTAGTGGGCATTGTGCATCCTGGCAAAGGGGTTTTTTATGTGCTAATATTCTGTCAGAACACTGTTATCAAAATAGGTTATTGGGGACAGTCATATCATATGTATGGAAGTAAGCAAGGTCATCTGTCTTACCATTCATGGGTATATATACCACCCTTCCACTTTCTTCTTTGGTCTTGAGGAGTAGGCCTTCCTAGTGGTAAGTCCTCTCAACCCCATCCTTGCCTCTTGGGGTACTGGATTCATTGCTACCTTCTTTCTGCTAACAATACAGTTAGGACATTTCCCTATTACATATTATATATGAAAAATTGGGCGCCAAGAAGTCGTTTAGAAATAACTGACTAGTCCAACTCCTAAAACATGCCAGCATCTTTATTTTCGTACCAATCAAGACATTCGTGTGGTATAGTTATATATATATACAATCAAAGGAAAGGATAATTATAGTTAGCTGAAAGAAATATCTTGGTATATAATGATTAGCCTATGACATGATGACTTTTGCTAAATAAAAATTACAGAAAACAAATTATGTAAGTAATCATTAAATAAGGCACGGAATATGTAATGATAAAATGAATCCTTCCATGTTATATGATGAGTATAACATATATATTGAAGTAAAAACATATCATGTAGATAGTGATTAAATATGTTAAGATATAAGTGATAAAAATCATCCCATGATAGATGACAAAAGAAAACTACTACAAGATTATATATGGTGACAAAATATATATAATTAAATATTTAATATAAATATTAATATCATGAATGTCAAAATAAAATTGTTGAAATGAATAGTATATGACTATAATATAATATATATGATATAAAAATAATAACATATTGAAAAAGAAAATGTAAACATAATATATATTTGTGCGCTGAAGGTTCAAGGTTTAGTATCTCAGTTAAGTTTTTCAATCTTATTCAGTCTGGAATCACGAGTTGGTCACTGGGTAATATTCGTCTATCCCGATCCTACTGGAGGGTGTGTTTTCTCTTATGTGTTAGATTCCTCTGTTACAATATTCTCAGCTCAGATGGGTACGTCATTTAGAATCTTGGTCAAATGGAATATATCCCAGACCTCTATTAAACTACACAGTCCATTTAAATCTAGGGTGACAACCGTATGAAGAAAGCTCTCTGTTTGACAGAGAAACTAATCAACTTCTCCCATTTTGTTTGTGACTCTGTTTACCTTGTCTCTGGGGTGTGTACAGTTCAGCTACCTCCCCCTTCCAAGAAATTCATATTACTTTCATCTACTAATATACCCTCTATTCATTGACCTGAATCCTACAAATCTACATCTTATAAATTTGAATTTTATCAATCTGAAATTTTGGTTCTTTTACAAATTCCTTCAGAATTCTACTCCCTGTATAACTGCTCTTAATTCTACTGTCCTCAATACAACACTTCTAAAACTCTGACTCATTGGCTCGTTCTGGCGTCTCGTTCGCGGTCCTTATAGTTAACTAATACTTTAAAATCTTATCCTATCATGAAACGAGTTTAAACTCGTTGAAGGTCCTAATAATTACTTATTCTGCCTCTCGAATCGGTCTTATGCTCGAATTCATTCCAACAAAACGTATGGCAGGGCGAATCCTTTATTAGAAGAAACTTCCGCTAGCTATGGGGGATCAAACTGGTACCAAAAAAATTCAATAGACGGAAACACTTCGTCTAGAATAACTGGGCAATCTCTGCCTACTTGCCAATCTTACAGGACCTCCCGTCTGCAACACCCTCGCTCCAGCCACGCTAAAAACGTCGAAACTACGGTGTCAGATCGGTTACCCAAGGTCGCGCCGTTATACCCCAGGCTATACGGCATGGCTAAAACAAATCCCCCATCCTGCATAAAATTCAATCTATACCTCTTCGTTTCCTCTAATGAGGAGAAGTTTTGTGGGTTTCCTGGCCTGATCATAACCTCCCACAACCTTCCAGTCTGAGAATCAAGATATGATCATTATCTACGACTCTTAAAATTCAAGTTGATATAAATAACAAAGAGTACTTGATTACCCTAGTAATAGAAATTAAAATTTTATACTCCCGAAAGGGGAGACCTAACAAAATGGAGCGAATACCTTTCCTAACAATAGAGTTGTACAGCCCTGTGAGGCTATCATTCCTAACAAATAAAGAAATCAAATTTAAAAATCGAACCTATTAAAATCCTTAACCCTATTCTAATGTATTTTTGGATTAACAGTATGTTAGACTTTAACTTTGTGGTCGCATTCATTGATCATTACATTCACTCTCTCATTCACGATCGCATTCAAACTAGAGTTAGACTCTATCATAAAAACCAAAATACTATAATATCATTATTAATAGGCCTTAACAATAATGAAAATCTTCCAGGACAAAATGTGAAATCAAATAAAATAATAAAATTAAAACAAATTGGGAACTAAAGCCCTAAGTTACTCAAAAGAAAATGCCTCTGTACAAGCTCTATATATACTAATACTTTATACTCGATAAATGATTGTTAACAATAATTGTTAACAATTCTAAGTAATCTGGAAGCTAACCTACTAAAAAAAAAAATCAGTGTAACTTCAAAAACTGCCCTTGCCTTGACACCAAGCGACTTTTCACGACAATTCTATATAAAGACATACACTAATTATAATGGCGAATAAAGGACCATTAAGCGTGACACCTCATAAAAGCGGAATTGAGTCACTCCCCTAGCCACCGTGGGTGAAGTCACTTTCTTCCTCGTGCGTCTGCCCCCTTTGCAGTAGTCCGACCTCAGCACTCTATTGAAAGATGGATTTATAGGGTTTACGATTCACTACCCAACACTAACATTCTCAAGTGCTTTCCAAGGATCGACTACGGTCTGGGCCTACTTAACTTCTACCCCTGGCTTAGGGTCCCTATACTTCATAACTTTTCTCTGAAAGATTGACCTTTCATGTCCTCATTAGAAACCTATTTCAAAGCTACTACCTGAAGGCCAGGGATTATAGGGTTTCTGAATTACCCAACACAAGCCATAGGATGCCTATTAGGTTTGTTGTTTTAGACATAGCCCCCCTCTAAGTTGTGATTTCCTACACCTTCCTTCATCTATTACTCCCGATAATAACCAAAAATTCAGATTTATACTAAATAATTAATTCACAATGGTATACATTATTCTCATTGGTCTTTGAAACTCGGGTTTTAACAAGAAACAGTTTGTATAGAAAAAGAAAGGAATCCTAATGAAGTTCTACTTTTAAAAAAATGGTTTTTAAATGAAAAAAAAAAAAATGGTTGAAATCTCTAAACTTCTCATTCTATCGAGCTGATTCTCCGTACACACTCCAAAATTCTAGTTAGTGGCGACAGTCTAAGCAGAATTTACACTGTGTGGGCCTTTTTACCCTTGTAGACCTGCGTAAAGTTAAACTGTTCACACTAACTCTGTCAATTTCCCTCTTATCTGGCACGACCGGTCGGGGTGAACAGTCGCGTCACGTGAAAGGAGGAAATATCTGAGTTCCCCCCTCTTGCTCTAACTGTTGGGTCGATTTGGCTCATGTAAATAGTAACTCTTATACTATATCTAAAATCTCTCATATAACTTATTAAATAAAACGGTGTAAAATGGTGTTCTATACAAGGATAAGGTTGTGACAATTTTCTCTAAATGACACACTAATATTAAAACAAATTGTGAAGATCTTTAAAGGTGGCAACAAACACTACAGTAAGGTTGTGAGACGGTATTCTGCACAAAGACAAGGTTGAGACAAATAACACACAAACCCTGAAACATGGTGTTAAAGCTCCTTTCAACACTTAGCACTAGAACACATGTTTAAAAAAAAAAAACTGCAAACTGTTTAAAGTTCACCATAACACTAAGACCTATTTGCTATTTAATATATAACCTAATATTGTAATTAATAAAGACCTATCTATATTAAATAGTGTATACAATCGCTGAAACTTATGTAAATCAGCTTACACAAACCCCCAGTGCATAATATGTCTTATTTTAAAAGAAATAGTTCTATCGAGGCGATACTGCGGTCGACAGCTATGCTTTATACATTAAATGTACTTTCTTCTATCAACCTTTATCTACTATTTACAAAACTCTTTATCCAACCCTTTCCAATTCTTTCTCTTTCAACATCTTTCTGCATCTTTCTATCTCTTCCTCATCAACATTCAACGCTTTCTCACTCTTTCATCATCCTTCATCATCCTCAACGCCTTTCAACTTACTTCCATCGCATCTCTCTTCAACGCCTTCAACACATTTCATCTCTTATTCATCACCTTATAACACAGTTCAACGCCTTTTTCTTCATATTTCATCGCCCTTCCATTACTTTCAACACCTCTTTCATCACCTCTCTCTCATCTCTCTTCCATCATTTTCTACACATTTCACTGCCTTTTCATCCCTCTGGTGTTTCCTCGAAACCCGTCATCGGGATCTGGATCCCGATCTATTATCACTCTTAATTTTGAACTATTAATTATTACTAGTGTAATATTATTCCAACAGCCTATGACCTTTAAGCTTTATAACTCCATATACACTCGGCGGGGTAGTTACCTTGTTAAGAAAACCTATAATGTCATAGATCATTTAGAGAGAGAACATAACAAATTTGTGCGAATAGTTTGCTTCAACTATTGATTGTAAGCCTATTAAACTCGTTCTCTCTAGGTTGGCTCGCTCATTAATCTTCAATCTACGTTCAATAGTCATATTGAGTTCTCATGGATGCTAGATGTAAACTGTATCAAAATAGTGTAGTTTTCTAGTTTCCGAATTATATGACAGTTAGAAAAAAAAAAAAAAAAGAAACAAACATTCTGGAAATATCTCGCACTGGCTACTATAAAAAAAAATTGAATGGGGTACAGCTCTGATCTTACAGGATACCTCATGGCTCATAGAATTGAATCGCTCATTTCTCACTAAAATATTCACACAGGGTATGGAGGTCTCCAGCGGTTCTATAGCTATTGGTCAACTAAATTAATTAATGGCAGGAATTGAAGTTAGTTTAAATGCTCATGTGCTGTTTTTGTCATGCGTCTTTATGTCATCTGCAAAGGAAAGTGTCGCCTCAAAGGACCTAATTCTGGGACTAACATCCGCTGCACATTTCAGGAAGGGGTGGTCGTCCATACAATAGCAAGATATCATTTTGCTGCCAATGTACAATGTTGAGCATTTTCCATGTCGTCATTTTGTCGATCCCCAATCTTCTAGGGTGTTTCTTTAAGCATTTCTTGATATCGTTTAATGCTTTATGCGATCCCGCCCGGCATTCAATAAGTATTATTTGATCGTACCATCTCCAGGAGACCATCCCATTGCGGCCGAATCATTTCCACCCAACTTATAACGCCGTCCATATCGCGTAATTGAAATTAGTGTAAAACTCAAAGAATAAGACCTTAATCTCTTAATTCTTTACTAATTTCAGTTGGCTCAACATAAATCTTCTCAATTATTAATTTAGTACAGTGGCGTGACATGTCACACTTCTTCTAGTTCTTTCGCAAGCTCGATTAATCCCAGTGGAAACCCGTCCAGGCGTCAATCCCGTGCTAACCCGTCATGCATGACTTCAAATTTGGAAATTATTAGACCTGAATATTTGCAGTGGCATCTGCTTCCACTGAAAGTATTTAAGACACAAGGCTGCCTCTTATCTTGTTTAAATCACTGTCTTTACTCCCATATGCCTGTGTTAACTTTAACCATGACCTTATCAATTCTCAAAATTCTGCCTATCGAATATCCTGAGGATCAATGTTCTTCTTGTCTACGGCGGATTAACACAATAATTGTTCTCTAGAGTTATCTGCGTCGAGTGGTCAGTCTGTACTACTAATTCTCCACTCTAACTCCAGGATTCCTTTATCTACTCAGGCTGTTCAAAAATTTTCAAGACAGTTGTTCAAATCCCCAATGATAATCTGCTAAATTTCGATAATTATTGGAATTCTCATTAAACAGAATAACTACACCTTTCTGACACAGAAATATCCAGCATCAAGATATAGCGCACCGTCCAATTTCTTTATTTCAAGACGGTGTCAAATTACAACTGAAGGAACATACTAAACATATAACTGGTTTAAATTTCATGTAATCTCATCATGCCTTCTGCTGGCAAATATTTACTGTAAAAATTCAATACTATCAAGATGGTTTTATTTGTCTTCATCTAAAAAAAATGTTTCAGAAATAGAGTCTTGGAAATCTCTACTAAAGACAAAATTTATACATTTGTCAATTCAGGATAACCTTCCCTTGTCAGAGTGTATACAGCTGCCAAGCCAAAATACGCAGGGGAGACAGGAAGGAGAGTCAGCAATAGAATATATGAACATAGACGCAACGTTATTAATCAAGACAATAGGTCTCTAATTTTCCAATACTGCAAAGGAACAGGTCACACTTTCGCATTAGGAGAACCTAGAATACATTACAATAACATAAACAGCAAATATCAAAGGCTTATAATTGATTCTCTATTATTCAGAAAACACAATAGCATTAATAGAAATAGATTTGCCCGAAACATATAACACAATATATCCTAGTACCAGCTAATAATATCAACAATAATATAAGTAACTTATATGTAATAGCCAATAACTATTATAAAACTACTTAAATAATAGAATTTCTAACCTATAAGATAATTCATAGAATATAGCAAACAATAGTAGAATATGTGTAATACCTTAATCCAAAAAAATATGTCTTAAGAAAACAAATAATATGCAAAACTTTCTAATGTATATATATATATATGTACATAGAATCATAATAGTTTTAGCATCAGGCGACGTTATATTTTCTTGATATATTGTATATGTTTCTCCTGTAGAAGGGCGGACAAGCTCGAAAGCTCGAGAAGACCAGAATAAAAGATACTCATCCCCATAGACGTTTTACTTTGATATCAGAAATCAATGATAATATTAAGGTTTTGCCACAAACAATGTGAATCGTAAAAGACAGCGGCGAGAGATGCGGTATACACCGCCTCAACATAACTTTCATTGCCTGATAAAATGCCCGTGAAACGGAAAGCATAAATTAAAATTCACGATTTATAATAGACTGTTAATCTCAGGATGCGTGGACTACTTCACCAATACTTAAAAATAGTATGGCTTTTCATTAGGTATATATTTCTAAAGTATAGGGGAAGAAACATATACTAAATTCGAGCCCCGCGGCGGGCGACATTGATGGGTTCCCCAGGTTTGGATAGATGAAAAGGGAGGTTACACGATGTGACTTATTAAAGTCTCCTTATTTAAGTATATATATATATATATAGCAATTTAGGCCAACAACCCCATGTATATAACCCGCAGCAAGACCTTAATGTTGTATAATAGCAGCACAGCTGTCAGTGATGCACTATCGGCATATGTCTTTACATCATCACATGTAATACAATTTGTGCGAACAGGATAAATAAAATAAATAAAAAAGAAAGGGGGGAAAAACTCTGTAATTGATTAAGAGTTGAGCTAAAGCAAGGATTGAGCATATAATATTGTCAGTACAATGGTCAACCCACGAAATCGTTATTAAATTGGGCAATCTATAAAACACTGAAACACAGACACTCGCGGCAATGTATGTGGCCGGTAATTTATGGGAGACTTGATTATTATTAACATTCCCTTCAAATAGGTAATAAACATACAACATTTTATTTAAACAGTTGGAATAGCACCATAAGGCAAATTATGTATGAAATAGGTAACAGAGGAAACAAGAAAATTTCTCTAGATATTTATTTAAATATCTTAAAATTTGGGAACATGTCTAAACTGACGAGATATGCTATTTACATAGTAAAATTTAGATAGAGGTGACCTGAAGTTACTTTATAGCCCTTTAGGGCCCATGCGAAATCTAGGTTGGCTACTACACAAAAAAAAAAAAAAAAAAAAAGGGGGGGGGGGGGGGGGGGAAGGTGCTATGTCATAATGACAAATGGCTTACCTTTTCTCGAAAGCGGCGGCAAGGTCTAGTCTCCTCTACGTCTCAGGCCCGACTAAAAATCGTCCTTCTCACTGAGCGACTCCGATCGAATCCTCCTTTTGGCAGAGAACCTTCTTTTATATCATCTCTCTCTCCATTTTCATTCGCCGAAAGAAACACCAATCAAAATGGCCAACGGCTCCAGTATCAATTTCATAGACGCCCCAGGCCTCATCAAAATAGAACGCACTAGTGTAAGATTTCAGACTCCAGGCCTCTTCCATCAAAATAGAATATATAGTATTACCAAAACAAGAAAATCTAAAGAGAACAACAGCTACGACGATAGTGTAAAATTTCAGACGCCAGCCCCCCCTCTCTTTCCACATGGGTTGAAATATAATCCTCCCTTTTTCTCGGGATGGTATATATATCGCCCCCCCGTCTTGGCTAAAATTGACCCAGGCCCTTTTTACCTGGACTGTAATGTGATGCTTTCCTTTCTCTGGAAGGATATTTTATAAGTTTCAGTCTTTAGAGATCTTCCTTCTCCATTTTTCTCTTTTTTTTTTTTTTCTGGTCACCTTTACCTAAATTTTTGGTGAGGGGAATATATGTACATATGAAACAACAGTTTCCAGCTCGGATGTCTCTGGATGTCTTCTTCTTTACCAGGAATCAGCTTTCGGCATGGAAGTCTGGTGTCACCAAGTGTCTAAGTTTCTGGGCAAAAAAATGGTCTGTAAGTCTATGTGGGAGGGAAGCCATGTATCCATTTGATTTGATTATACATACGCCTTCTGTTGGGGTATGGTTACAAAAACGTGCCCCAACACTTACAGGTACAAAAGCCCGTCTACAGTAGAAAACATAATAGCTCATAGGACACGAGTTATATTCATATGCATTTCACATATTTTCATAAATATATGAAATAAAATAAATTTTCATATATTTTTTATATACAGTTAAACCTGTCTATAGCGCCCCCTCTTGGGACTCACCAAAATAGGGTGCTATATAGAGGGGGTGCTATAGACAGGTCACTTTTAATGTAAATCACATCGTACTATATATTTAAAATCAGGCGCTATAGAGAGGGAGGCGCTATTTAGAGGGGGTGCTATAGACAGGTTTAACTGTATGTACAAATGGCGGAAACAATTTAAAAAAACATTAAATAAAGCATAAACACAACTAAGATATGACTATAGAGGAAAGATTACTGAATAAATTATAGCTATTGTCATGGATATGTTTTTTTACTGTAGATCTTCAGAAGGTATTTCCATATTTGGAGTCTTTGGGGTGAGCTCAGGGAGATCTTGCATTATTTATATTCTATAGCATATAGGAATTTTATTTGTTGCAGAAAAAGTAGTCATTGTTATGGGTTAAGATTCATTGTTGTGGCTTAAGATTCATTGTTGCAATAAAGTTTCATTGTTGCGGATAAGTAGCCATTGTTTTGGGCGAAGATTCATTGTTGCAGATAAGTAGTCATTGTTGGGGGTTAAGATTCATTGTTGCAATAAAGTTTCATTGTTGCGGATAAGTAACCATTGTTTTGGGCAAAGAATCATTGTTGCAATAATGTTTCACTTGTTTCAGATAAGTAGTCATTGTTATGGGTTAAGAAACATTGTTGCAATAAAGTTTATTGTTTCAGATAAGTAGTCATTGTTGGGGGTTAAGATTCATTGTTGCAATAAAGTTTTATTGTTGCAGATAAAGATTGCTGAGCAGATTTATTCAACTCCTGACGTTTCAGTGACCTGCTGTCACTCTGAGTGTCGCTATATTTTTCTAGATTGTTAATTCTGTTATATGATCTATGCAAATTCTTTTTTTTTTGCTTATCCATAGTACACGTGGTACAGGCTATGATAATCATGGCGGGTCGAAGTAGGCGACTACTTTGAAAAGCAGTTCAACTCTGCACTTGCAAATGTGCCAGAGCCCCGTTTTGCAAGAATCGGTGGCCATTGGAGCATTTTTTTAAATCAGAAAAAAGTGCCCAATGCGGGAATCGAACCCGGGTCGTAGTGGTCGAAAACCAACGGTTTAGACCATCCTTCCACCGACCCCAATGCAAATTCATTCCTGTGGTATGTATATAAGGTCATCTTTGTATCAGCATTCCTTATAATTTTACACCAGTTGAAGGTTTGTGAAACAAGAGCTACTAACAAAGGAACTTTATCCCGTAGAACAGAAGTGTAGATGGTATAGAGAGAGTAGGTATTAAATAGATTTTATTGGTCTCCGCAACACACGGAGGTAGTATACATTTACATAGAACAACAACAACAGTATAAAACACTCTGTCTCTCTCTGTACAGAAGTTGTCACCAGCTACACCCGTTTGTCTGCTCCCTTCTTGTCACCTTCCTTTACCTGTCAACACATCAAACATTATACATCAATTTGGGGTAAATTGTACATAAACAGAATATAGTAGGTGTTTTTTAAAGTTGAATCAAGTAAAAAGTGATTTATTAAGCAAAGTACTAAAAACAAGTTGTTGTTGTGTCCAATCAAGAGCCTCAGATGTCTCCATACATCTCTATCACAGCAGCAGAAATGTCCACTATCTTGGGTGTGTAAAGCTGTTGCTCTGGGTCCATGTCAATTTTCTGCAAGGCTGCGGCCATTGCTGGACAAGAGAATATGTGGGTAGGTTCCACACCAGGACAGTTGTTGCATGTCCTGTAGGTTCTTGTGCCATCTGGATGTATTGTCATTCCTTTATAGTGTTTTGTTCTAAGTCTTGTTAGCATGGCAATATAAAAATGTGGGTGTTGGGAAGACGAGAGACAAAAACTATATACAAAGACATCGACTGCAGCGCCGCCATGGCTGTTGATTGGTCGATCATTCCTTTAATATTGTATGGATATTTTGATCGTTATTCCAACAGTAGGGAATACACAGTAAATGCCTAGGTAAGTAAGAGATGAATGCATCATGACCACATATCAATATTGCAAAAATAAACTTATAAATAGATATGTACAAGATAAATAGGGTGTAGAGGGATGCGCCAATAATAATAACCAGTAAAATAAATGGTATCTCTATATTGTAGATAAACTAGTAGATAAATAGATGATTGTATCAGGCTATGTCTCAGGTTGTTGTCTCATACTCCAGGTATACTGAGGTATCTCGCTATCTTCCCGCCTACCGGAGTAATACTGAAGAAAGAAAGGAATTCTTTTCAAAAGTTAACGACACATAACTTATTTCAATTAAGGCGATTTTAACCAGCACCATATCAAGCCGATATATATATATATATTTTGCTCAGGGTCTTCTTTAAAACAATTTCTATAGATGTACAGTTAAACCTGTCTATAGCGCCCCCTCTTGGGACTCACCAAAATAGGGTGCTATAGACAGGTCACTTTTAATGTAAACTAGACGAATGGCCCGGGCAACGCCCGGGTTTTACCCGAGTGCGAATACACCTTGCTTCCTAGGGTTGTCGGCGCCCGTTGACTCCCGGCGAGCAAGCGACTGCTCCCGTCGGCCGCCGGCGTGCGAGTGGCTTCCCGGTGCCAGGTTTAACTGTATACCATTTTTCCTAACTCTCTCTATAAATATATACAGGTTCTCTAATTGTGCATATATTTTACCTCTCTCTTTCTCTACCATAACTTACAGGAATCTGTATATAAAAGGAGAGAAGGATGACATATAGCCTATGTATATAATATTATACCAAAATAGTGTGTTCTCTATATGTACATATTGTACACTTTGTATAATATAATTTCTTTCTCCATTTTTCCCACTTGTTTTCTGTATCTCTCAGGAGAATCTATGACTATATAAAAGTTATATATTGATTAAATGAACATAGGTTATACAAGTCCATGTACTAGGTGACCATAGTACCACATAGTGTTAGCCGCATATAGAAAGTTTGTACTTGAAACAGTTTGAATCAGCTTTGAGTTTAAAACTCCACATTGAACAGTTCAAGTTTGTTGTGCTAGAGAGCTAACAGGAAATCCATCCAACATTACATACTGTCAGGAGGACAAAGTATTCCCTCTTATCTGGACTGGACCGACTGGTCGGGGAAAACAGTGGCGCCACGTGGAAGGAGGAAAAACTCAGTTCTCCCCTCTTGCTCTAACTGCTGGGTCTCATGTACATCTTTAAATTTAAATCTTTCATATAACTAATTAAATAAATATTTAAAGTAATTCGGAAGCCTATTTGATTATTTTTCTTGGCAATACACTATATATGTACATATAGAGGTGTTTCAAACATAATGCCTGTTTCTCTAGTATACTAGACATCGTAGTCATTGGGAGAAAACATTTAGTACAAGTTGACAGTTGAGGAGGCCCAGCGATACAAGTCCAGTTCTATAGAAATACAAGAAATCCGTGGACTCACCAAAGCCAAGTAGGGAGCTGGCACCAGCCCGGACTGGCCGCTGTTGTTCTGTGCGGTCCACCACTGGTCCTCGTCCTTGGACAGCACCTCCAGGACCTCGCCCTTCTTGAAGGGAAGGTCGTCTGGATCCCCCTGTGTCACCACCACCACTTTACCACCCGTCACTATGACATACACCTCAGTACCACAGCAGATTGAAACTAATATATCGTTCATATAAGGTTATATACAATATATATATATATATATCTGAATATAAAAATATATTATATATATAATATCTTGGCTGAACCGAAATATTGGCAAATAAATATTTTATTCAATCCAATTATGCCTTTTTATTATCAATGATTTAAATATGGATTGCTCTATTTCCAAAACGATATGTGTGTGATGATAAATATATGAATAAATAAATGTGTGTGGATATATAAATATAATTCATATAAATATGTATATACAGTAGAACCTCCATGAGAGGACACTGGTGCTAGAGGACATCTCTCTATGAAGGACAGTTTTTATTTGTAAAATTATCATTTTTACTATTTAGCAACTATCCAGTTAGAGGACACCTACCCCTAAAGGACACTTTGACTCTGCAATTAGGTGTCCTTTACAGGGAGGTTCCACTGTATATAAAATATATGCAGTCTTCATTGGTTGCGCCCACCGCAGAAAAGACTACGCCACCGATGGACTGCGAGAATTCTTTTCTACAGAGTGAGCAGGTCGAGGTGATGGTTGGTGTTACCCACCTCAAGACCAAGATGGTACTTGTAGATGGTAGCCTTCGCCACACTTGTTAGTTTCACTGACTCGGGATGGAGGCCGACGTCGAGAGAACAGTCCAAAATATATTACTACCCTGGCCTCTCCTGGAGGTGGTCTTTTAATGGAGGTAAGGTGTTGTGTCATCAAATCACTGTTGATTTTACAGAGAGAGAGAGAGAGAGAGAGGGAGAAGTCGCTAATTAAAGGTTTTCATCTAGATGAACAATACAATACTAGTTTAAAAAAAAAAAAATCCCGTCTCTCCCGTCAAATTAAACGTCAAAACCAGACGCCATCTATTGACCGTCACCGGAAACTAGCGGCCTCGGGTCAGTGACAAAGCCATATCACCATCTTTGGCAAATTGAAAAGCGGCGCATCAGTAGTAACCCTCCTGTTTTGTCAGTTTACAATTATTTCTTCTCATTTCAGTAATGTGTACAGAAATGGATTTCAATTAAATGTTGTAAAGTAACATGTCTAATACAATATAACGCGGCTTATGATTGTAGAACGAAGTTTGACAATTATACCGCAAATGTTTCTTTTAAACGAAAAATCGAAATTTATTTTAAGGAGAAATAACGATTATTTCTAACCTTAGGGATGAAATATGATAGGATGAATTGTAAAGAGTGATGATAAACTATATCCCCATCCCTGTACACTTTATTTTTCCGTTTATTATTACTCTTCACAATTCATCCTTTCATACTTCATCCCTAAGGTTAGAAATAATCGTTATTTCTCCTTAAAATAAATTTCGATTTTTCGTTCAAAAGAAACATTTGCAGTATAATTGTCAAATTTCGTTCTAAAAAGTAACATGCCAAAAATAGGATCAAAATAGTTATAGCAACACTCCACATCCAAAATGAGATGAATAGACTTACGCTTCCTTCAAAGTCATACAGGGCGATGACACGTTCCAGAGTCCTTACAGCCTGTGCACAACATCCATTTCATTAGGATGAGACAAAGAGGATGGGGACATCATACAATAAGAATCGGTGATAAACACCGACCAACTGAACCTACAATGGACATCTATTCATTGTATTTTATAACCAAAAATATCCGGATTTGGAGCCCATTAACCACGACTTGTCCCTTGTATACGGGGTACAGGCCATGATAATCATGGTGTGTATTTAGAAAAATTCAATATATTTTATTGACATAGTCAATTGTTATACAAAAATCAAAGATAAATTAAACAAAGATAAATGTGTGAAAAAGGGCATCTCCTTATCGTGCAAATGAAAGTTGCTGATGGCTTGCGCCATCTATCGGAATAAATATCAACTATTCTCGTTGATTTTTAATTATTCCAGAATTGGCCAAATACCCATTCTTGATTAATCAAGAAAAGCTAACCCCGGACGCGTTTCGGGCTGTTGGCCCTCATCAGCGTGGTGCAAGCTGTACCTCAACGACCAAAAAACTGGTCATTCAGGCATCCTGAAATATCATGAAACGGGTAGCTAAGGCCAGAATTGCGTGAGACCGCGACACATAAATGTGATTATTTACAATTTGGTGTGATAAAAATATATAAATCTATTCTCAGGAAGGGAGGCTCCTCCATCTTGTCCTCCTCCAGACAAGGACAGGATCTCTCAGTTCAATGTTTATATACTGCTTATAGAGACACGCCTTGGTAGACGCCAGGTATTTAGAAACTACTTCTACTGTAAATTCCCCACATGTCGAAAGCAGTTCGATTTTTACACTTACTAATGTACCAGGACCAGTTCCGTTACTCGTATTCATTAGTGGGGTTGGACTTTTTCAAGAATCAAAGGCCATTGAAACAACTTTTTTCTTCGGAAAAGTATTTAAAGTGGGATTCGATCCCAGGTGAGTGGTGAACCCTCTCAGCGGTTTCGCCAAATTAATCTCTAAACTGCTCTACTATTGTATTGGATTGGTTTGGTGTTTACCCTGAATTTTCTATGGAAGGTAGCTTAGGGGTGTTTAGTGAAGCTATGAACTTAAGCTTATAGGTCTGTAGAGGTCCGACAACTTTTTTGTTCCCTTAGTACGTGAGAATGCTATTTCCTGGTTTCTCAAGTTTAAAAACTTTACAAAAAGGCAATTATACTTTCCAAAGTTTGACTTTTGTGCTCAGGATAAAGTGTTATTCGCATATCCCAATATACATAAACATGTATAACAAATATATATTTTGAAATCATTAAAGCACGAATGTTTCTTTTAAATTGTTTTTACTGCGATGAAAAATTATTGGGAAGGCTTGGCTATCAGTGGTGAACCCTCCCAGCGGTTTCCCCTTTTTAATCTACCAGACTGCTACTTAGAGCTCTAATACTGTATTGAATCATTCTGCTTATATATGCTGCAGTGGGTGTTATGTCTTTCTACTAAGACTGTATATATATGATGATCATTTTCTTGTTGTTACAAGCTTGTAAGCTAGTACACTTGTACTTTTGCTTTTCCTATAGTTTTCTTGAACTCTGGGAGGGTGAATCGATGTAAGAGAAATGCCTTACAAGAGAAGGAATCGCCTGACATCATCTTGAAAAAGGAACAAAAGTTAACGGCGACGAGTTTTTTTTTTTCAGTTCCTTGGAAAGTTACCTGTCGAAGGACGTCAAAGTTCGAAAGCTTGCCGAATTTACAGCTTTAATAAAAGAAACTCGTCGCCGTTAAATTTTGTTCCTTCTTCAAGAAATGCCTTAATAAAACGTTTTTATTGTGTTGTGTTTAGTTCAAATCTCTCAGTTATACTCTTATTTCAGTGTGTTGGAGAGTTAACTTCGCACATCGGCTGTTGCCTGGCAACGACACCTTCTACCAGACATCACGTGACCTGGCGCCACACTGCCTACCTGTAGTTTAAGTTTTGGTTTTCTTCCTGCTACTGCGCTTGCCTTTTGTGACTCTTTTTGTTCCTTGTCATCTTAATATAATATTATTGTTAATTAAACAATACTTTTGAGATCCAGCCTCTGATTCTCTTACATGGCAGCAGAGCTTGGTTGGTATCAAATATTTTTTGTTTATCTAAGCTGAAATTCGTTTGCTTGCTCAAGATGACAACTGAACTTCCACAAATTCAAAAATTCAACGGCGATAATTTTCATCTATGGAAATTTCAAATGAAGATTATTCTAGAAGCAAAAGATCTCAGTATAACTGATGGCTCTGAAGTAAAACCTGAAATAGAGGATATTGCAAAATTCTCTGAATGGAAAAAGAAAGATGCAAAATCCAAAATGCTGATCACTACTGCTCTAGAGTTCAAATATCTTCAACAGATTGTTAATTGCCAGACTTCAGCAGAAATGTGGAAGAAATTATCAACAATATATGAACTGAAATCTGAAACAAACAAATATTTGCTGCAACAAAGATTTTTCGAATATAAAATTATTCCAAATGATACCATTGCTTCTCACATTTCCAAAGTTGAAACTCAGGCACAACAAATGAAAGATCTAGGTGAGCCAATCTCTGATGTTGCCCTAATTACAAAGATAATTTGCAGCTTGCCTGATAAATACAAGAATTTCATAACAGCGTGGGATTCAGTTTCATCAGAAGAAAAGACTCTAGAAAACTTGACGGCAAGATTACTGAAAGAAGAAAGCTTACAGGATCATTGGGATTCTTCAGGAAATTTTAAACCAGATAATGCCTTGATGACTTTTTCAAAGTTCAACAGAAATTCAACAGCTTGCAACAAACAACAGCAGCATCAACAATCCATTAAAGATAAAAAGAAGAACACACACTGTGGATATTGCAAGAAGAAAGGACATTGGTGGAAAGAATGCTATAAAAGAAAGGAAGAACAAAAAGGACAACAGCCAAGTTCTTCAGCCAGAGATGATAGCTGTGCTTTTTCAGCTGAGACAAGTGCCTTCCTCGCTTAAACAAAGGATTCCTGGATTGCAGATTCTGGAGCAACGGATCACATGACTTTCAGAAGAGAATGGTTCTCTACGTTCGAAGAAATACCAGAAGGTGTTCATCCTGTGTGCCTTGGAGATGGAAAGAAGATCTATGCAAAAGGTAAGGGAAATATTGATATTCTCTCTTATGTTGATACTCAGGAAATTAATGCAACTCTTTTGGATGTTCTCTATATACCTGAATTGGAGACCAATCTTTTTTCAATATCTACTGCAACAAAACATGGTTTGACGCTCATTTGTAAAGGAAATCAGATAAAATTGACAAAAAATTCGAAAGTGCTAGTTACTGGAATAAAGGACAATTCAAATCTTTATAGAATTTTTATTAAAGCAAAGCAATCTTCACAAACTCATGTTGCTCAGTTAAGTCTAGATATATGGCATCAAAGAATGGGTCATGTAAATCCTATAAAATTAACCCAAATGTTTGAAAATAATGTTTTTGAATAAAACATTGAAATTAGAGAAAAGCCTGATTCTTTACTATGTGAAGCATGCATCTATGGAAAACAAAATAGAAAAGTTTTTCACGCGTCAACAAGTCCAAATTCGACCTATCCAGGAGAGCTGATCTATTCAGATGTTTGTGGACCAATGAGTAAAAGATCACCAGGTGGATCATTATATTTTGTATCATTCAAGGATGATTTTTCAAGATTTAGAGTGGCCTACTTCATTAGGCATAAATCAGATGTACTTGAAAAATTTAAAGAATTTGTAAAAATAGTTAGGACTGAAACTGGAAATAAAATAAAAAGATTCAGAACAGATAATGGCACAGAATTCTTAAATAAGAATTTTTCTCTGATTATCTAAAATCTCTAGGAATTGTTCATGAACTCACTGCTCCATATACCCCAAAACAGAATGGAATTTCTGAAAGAGATAACAGAACAATAGTTGAATTAGCTAGATCAGGGGTGGCGAACCTGCGGCCTTAAGGCCGCATGTGGCCTTTTCTTGCCCAAGTTGTGGCCTTTTCAAAAATTCAAAATTATAATTTTTGTTTCTCAGTTTTCAATTACTTTCATTATTTTATTGAAAATATATAATACGAATGTCATATATTATATAATATAGTAAATGTAAGTATTTAAATTTCAATTTTTGATCCAATATATGCCTTTTTAATTATATATATATATATATATATACTAGCGGATGTGCCCGGCTTCGCCCGGGTTTTACCCGAGTGAATGTTTGTCTAACGAACATTTGTTAAAACAATTCTCTTTAAACTTATAAAACGTACTCGGCTTCGCCCAGGGTTTTACCCGAGTAAAGGTTTGTCTAGCGAACATTTGTTAAAACAATTCTCTAAAAACTTATTTAAAAAAAAAAGATATATTTTGATAATTTGAAACTCGTAAATTTGAATCTCTCGATAAAGTGAACATTTTTTCCCGGTCCCTGTGTGCCGTGTCATCCTGAATTTTGTCTTTCCTAATTTTCTACATTAGAAAATCATAGTTTTATCTAGTGAACATTTTTTCCCGGTCCCTTGAAAATACTCGATAAGTTGAATAAAATCAATATTAATTAGTTCCCTCGGTAATTGGAAGTTAAAGGAATAGTATCTTCGCCTTGGAATTGTATCATTATTCTTGTCGCAAATAAATTGCCGTGTCATCCTGAGATAATCTTACTTTTGATAAATAATATTTAAGATAACAAACTTAGTGATAAGAAAACTTGTTATCATCGTCACAATGGGGGCGCTGCTTGCGAGTTAAATCTACAAATCTGCAAATAACTCTAAGAATATTCAAGATATTCATGAAATTATTTTTCAAAAAAAAGAAATAGGCAAAAATACTAATCAAAATGCAGCCGAAAATTTTCCTCAGGTTTATAAAAAGCGACATGCAAAATTTGGTACCAATTGGTTCAGTAGTTTTTGAGTTTATCGCGAAACAGACAAACAGACAGAAATTGACTTTTATATATATAGAGAGATTTACTCTTCATTGTTGGCTTTTTAACTTACATTCATTCTTCATTGTTAGCTTTTCATATTACATTCACTCTTCATTGTTGGCTTTTTATCTTACATTCACTCTGTTGGCTTTTTATATTACATTTACTCTTCATTGTTGGCTTTTTATCTTACATTCATTCTTCATTGTTGGCTTTTTATATTACATTTACAATTCATTGTTGGCTTTTTATCTTACATTCACTCTTCATTGTTGGCTTTTTATCTTACATTCATTCTTCATTGTTGGCTTTTTATCTTACATCCACTCTTCATTGTTGGCTTTTTATCTTACATTCATTCTTCATTGTTGGCTTTTTATATTACATTCACTCTTCATTGTTGGCTTTTTATCTTACATTCACTCTGTTGGCTTTTTATATTACATTTACTCTTCATTGTTGGCTTTTTATCTTACATTCACTCTTCATTGTTGGCTTTTTATATTATATTTACTCTTCATTGTTGGCTTTTTATCTTACATTCATTCTTCATTGTTGGCTTTTTATATTATATTTACTCTTCATTGTTGGCTTTTTATCTTACATTCATTCTTCATTGTTGGCTTTTTATATTACATTTACTATTCATTGTTGGCTTTTTATCTTACATTCACTCTTCATTGTTGGCTTTTTATCTTACATTCATTCTTCATTGTTGGCTTTTTATATTACATTCCCTCTTCATTGTTGGCTTTTTATCTTACATTCATTCTTCATTGTTGGCTTTTTATATTACATTTACTCTTCATTGTTGGCTTTTTATCTTACATTCACTCTTCATTGTTGGCTTTTTATATTATATTTACTCTTCATTGTTGGCTTTTTATCTTACATTTATTCTTCATTGTTGGCTTTTTATATTACATTTACTCTTCATTGTTGGCTTTTTATCTTACATTCATTCTTCATTGTTGGCTTTTTATATCATATTTAGTCTTCATTGTTGGCTTTTTATCTTACATTCATTCTTCATTGTTGGCTTTTTATATTATATTTGCTCTTCATTGTTGGCTTTTTATCTTACATTTATTCTTAATTGTTGGCTATTTATATTATATTGTTGTTTTCTTGGCCGACTGTTTTACATATGGTGTTATCTTAAAATTGCTTGTTTTGAATATTTTTTTAGATTGAGATTATTAGCTAGTATGTAAAAAAATTAACTCTGTTGAAATTTAATTTTGTATTTATATATAAATAAAATTAATTCTGTTGATTTTTTTTTTGTATTTAATCGATAACAGCGAAGTTACGCATGTTAATGTTAGGAAATATATTTTGATGTTAAGCAAAACCTGCTCCATCTCGTTTTACATAAATGTTGAAAATTTGGTTGAAATTGATGCATTGTAACGAAAGTTTTCAGTGATGTCCACTTATGAAATTTCCATTTTATTAATATAGATAGAAGATAGATATAATATAAATGAGTTTTAAAAATTGTTAAAAAAAAATGCATCGGCCGGGAATCGAACCCTGGCTGCCCGCGTGGCAGGCGAGCATTCTACCACTGAACCACCGATGCTTTAAAAAAATCAAATTCATTTATCGTCGCGACCAGTGCTGCGCCCTAGCGGTAAAAGACTGGAACTAACGCTTTTTGGTTTTTTATTTTTTAAAAAAAGCACATTAACTTTTTTAGTTTTTTGAATAGCCTATATGTTAAACGAAATCTTCAGCTACCTACATGCGAAATTCCATAATGATTGAGTCAGTAGATTTTGCGTGATGCGATAACAAACATCGATTTCGCATTTCATTTTTATATACTGTATATAAGGAAAGGATATATATATATCTTCCATAGATAAAATAATAATCTATAAAATTAAATATAAATATAATTATTTGCTGTATATAAACTGAAGGCAATAGTTGAGTCAAAGATACAGTTCTTTCATTGGCCTTGTAGAACGAGAGTGGTGTACGCGTGCGCGCGTGTTCTAGTGAAAAACAAACATCCTCGATAAAGAGAGGCGAGTTGCCCCTCGAAATATTGGAACAATAAAAATAATTAGAAATCCAATATATGCATCTTTTTTAAATATATATATATTAATAGTAATTTTTTTATATTAGGAAAATAGAGGAAAAATAAACTATTAAGAACAACAGATTTTGAATCAATTTGAAGCATTAAAACTTAAATTCTTAAACTTCCTTATTTAGCAGAAATAACAGGTAATGGTCCTCATATATTATATTAAAAAAAGTATAGATAGGACTATATATAGAATATACGGTTACGTTAGGACCAGTTCAAATAAGTTGATGATGTGAGTTATTATGGGAAAGCATTTTCACCATCTTCAGACAAGGGACTTATGTCTTTGTCTGATAAGGCTGATTTTTCCATTTATGGTATGACGCACATTCTTAACATGTTTGAATTTAATCGTACTTTCTTGTAGTTCCAATTAATCCTTACCCTCTCGTACTACTAATATCTTATTAATTTCCTGCAGTCCTATTATTTAGAGTGTATGAACACAATTTGGACTATAATCTGAACCTACCAATATCAGACAAAGTTTATTTTTCTATGTTCTTTAATGTTAGATTTCCTGTTCCCTTGTCGACACACATTGTTAAAGGCTTGGGATATGATAATTTTTTCCTATATTTATAATAATCATTTAACTATATTACTAATTTCTTATCAGTCTCTTACAGACATTATACCCAAAAAGAATAAACACAATTTGATTTAAAGTTTAACACTAAGGGATAAGTATGTATCAATCTGATTAAGTCTAGGGAACCGAATCAATTTAACTTCTGAACTGGAAAAAAACATTTTTTAAGTTAAGTTTGAAAGTACAGAAGATGACAATGTCTTAGGTCATTAGTTGATTTTTGTAGTATCTAAGACTCAGCTATTACCTTATCTCCGTTCCAACCTAAATTTGCTTTCTACTTGGTCGAAGAGGTATGGTTTGGCAGTAATGGAGTAAGGGCCGAAACTGCTGCTCAGGTCTTCATCTGAAGAGGCCCACCTGAGTACCATCCTCTTTCCATCTGGTCTAACCTTTATGGTTTTCAACTGGTCTAACCCTTAAGGTTTTCATCCTTCCTAATTTTATATATTATCTTATATCGTGTCCTCCACATTTACACTAGATTGTCTTTAAAATAAGAGATATCTATCTCTATGTCTTTATATATATAAAAAATAAATAAAAAAAAAAAATTCCCAAAAAAAAAAAAAAAAATTTACAAAAATCTAACTTCTCTCATCAAGAGAGAAAATAGAGCAAAAAATACTTCTCTCTCTCTAATTAGCTTTATTTTATATTTGGAAAATTATTATCATGGTTCTGTCTTTGCTCTTCTCTTTAAAACCTTCTCTTCGCTTATTCCTTTTTTTCACCCAGCCTATGACGCGTAACTGCCGATGCTTTGCTGGTGTTACTTTTTTTTTTTAAATATAATCTAACTAATTATTTATTACAAAAAAATTAAAAAAACAAACCTCACACATTTAAATTAAATTAAAAAAAAAAATTATTAATCTTAAAATTTTTCATAACTATACTATATATATATATATATATGGATGCGGCCTTCTAAAAAAATAGTAAAATGAAAATTGGCCTTCTAATATAAAAAGGTTCGCCACCCCTAAGCTAGATGCTTGTTACGTGGAAGAAAAATGCCGCCGGAACTGTGGGATGAAGCCGTAAACACAGCAGTCTATCTCTTAAATAGATGTACTACTAAAGTATTGGGAAATTCTTCACCTTATGAAATATGGTACAAGAGAAAACCCTCCATCTTACATTTGAAAACTTTTGGATGTAACGCTTATGTGCATATACCAAAAGATAACAGAAAGAAATTAGACAAAAAGAGTATTCGTACATTTTTTGTTGGATATACTGAAACTAACAAAAATTATAGAATGTGGGATCCTATTGCTATAGAAAAATTATCATAAGCAGAGATGTAATATTTACTGAGGCTAATACATCAGAAAATATTCAGGATAACCAACAAGAGCAGGTAACTATATATAGTGAAGAAAGTGTTGATAGCACAAATACCAGTTCCAAACCAGAAGAATCATGTCGATACCCTCTCAGGAATAGAATCAGAGAAAAGGAACAATCATCAACCAACTGTACAAGAGCTATTTCATATGCTTGTTATGTCCATGACCAAGAACCATTGAACTATGAAGATGCAATTGTAGGACAAAACTCAAAAAAGTGGAAACTAGCTATGGACGATGAATTCAATTCCTTGATGAAAATCAAACATGGACTTATGTGACACTACCATCAGACAGAAAAGCTATTGCATGCAAGTGGGTATACAAAATAAAGCAAAATGCAGATGGATCAAATAAAATGTTTAAGGCTAGACTAGTTGCGAAAGGTTATTCACAAAAATCAGGACTTGATTATGGTGAAACTTTTTCTCCAGTAGTAAAATTCGAATCAATTAGAACAATCTTATCACTTTGTGCATTACTTGATATGGAAATGGTTCAATTAGATGTAAAATCTGCCTTCTTGAATGGTGATTTGGAAGAAGAACTTTACATGGAACAACCCCAAGGTTATGAAAACCCAGATTTTCCAAATCTCTTCAGAAAAGCATCTATGGTCTTAAGCAATCCCCCAGAATGTGGAACAAGAAATTTCATGAGTTTTTAATTAAGTTTGATCTCAAACCTAGCATATCAGATTCATGAGTCTATACAATGAAATGTAAACAGGCTTACATATTACTTGCAATATATGTAGATGAATGCTTAATCTGCAGTGTAAATAAACAACATTTAGATGATATAGTACAGTACTTAAATTCCAATTTTGAAATAAAAACTTTTACTGCCGATTATTTCCTTGGCCTACAAATATATCGAGATAGAACAACTAAAATGTTATTTCTACATCAAGCCTCATACATTGAAAGAACACTTGAACCTTACAACCTTTTGAAATTAAGTTACAATCTGTACCTTCTGATCCTTACTCAAAACTAACAAAAGAGATGTGCCCAAAGGATAATCAGGAAATTGAAGAAATTAACAAGATTCCATACAGACAGACAATTGGTAGTTTAATGTACCTCATGACTGAAACTAGACCTGATATTGCCTACGCAGTCAGCAGGGTTAGCCAATTTATGAACAACCCAGGACCTTCACATTGGACCGCAGTAAAGAAAATATTTGGATACTTGAAAGCTACGAAAAACATCGGTATTTGTTTTGGTGGGAGTTCCTGCACTACATCTCTGATAGGTTTTTCCGATGCTGATTTTGCTGGAGACCTAGACACAAGAAAATCAACCACCGGATATGTGTTCATGTTGAATAATTGACCTATTTCTTGGTGCAGTCAAAAACAGAATTGTGTGTCTCTGTCAACAACAGAATCTGAATATATTGAGGCTTCCAAAGCAACGAAAGAAGCAATTTGGCTGAGACAACTTCTACGCGAGCTACATCAAGAACAAGTAAAGCCTACAACAATTTTTTTGCGACAATCAAAGCTGCATAAGACTTGTTCACAACCCAGAATACCACAAAAGAACTAAACATATTGATATTTCGTATCACTTTATCAGAGATCATTTTCAAAAACATGCAATTGACCTTCTTTATGTCTGCTCCAATGATCAAGCTGCAGACATATTTACGAAAGCTCTACCTCCAGAAAGGTATAGAAGACTAAGAAGCCAACTTGGACTGTTTGAAACAACAAAGTGCTCGTTAGGTGAGAGTGTTGGAGAGTTAACTTCGCACATCGGCTGTTGCCTGGCAACGACACCTTCTACCAGACATCAGGTGAACTGGCGCCACACTGTCTACCTGTAATTTAAGTTTTGGTTTTCTTCCTGCTACTGCGCTTGCCTTTTGTGACTCTTTTTGTTCCTTGTCATCCTAATATAATATTATTGTTAATTAAACAATACTTTTGAGATCCAGCCTCTGATTCTCTTACACAGTGTATATATTTTCATGTCACCAGTTGTGAAATCTTCGTAGAAATGAAGAAATCAAATATAGATAGGTATTTCTGTCTTACAATGGGAGAGGGGGGTGGGGGGGGGGGGGGGGGGGGGAGGGACTATCAGATGAAAATAAAAATAAAGTTCAACAACATTAAACCATTAACATTTCCATCACCCATTTATTGACTTTGCTTAGAATTTTTAATGAAACTGATTCCAATAATTAATAATCAAACATTATATTTATAGATTTACAAGAGAGAGACCAAATATATAAGGGAAACTAATATTGAACAAAGGAACTTTTTTTTTCGGTTAGCGCCTATTTACCTGTGATACTACACACATACTCTTTGGGAATAATTAATCAATTAAAATATATATACAACACCATTTCATTTTGACATAGTTGCTTTATAAGAAATTGAAACTATTATACAGTAGACGCGTATGATTCTTTTTTTTTTAAATAAAACAATTTCTACTGCCCTTACTGCAATGCAAAATTAATGGGAGGGCCTGGCTCACCAGTGGTGAATAGATCAACGTATATTCCAGACACACTTCAGATTAATTTTCACAGGTTTGCGGATTTCGACAAATTACAAAAAAAAAAAAAAAAGACATAAGACGCTACAAAAGAGTTACCGCATAAAAAGAGTGGCCACGTTTTAAGCCTTTTTTGTAACACTTCATATTATATAATTAATGACAAATTTTCGAATGGGTCAAATTCTTTTATTTCATAAAATAGAAACAAAGAGATGAGCTTTCGTATAATCTCCGTAAAATCCACACTCTATTACATATCTTGTGGTGATGTAGATTAAGATGAATATCTCTCCGAAAGCTTATTTCTTTTCGTTTTAAATAAATAAAAGAATTTGATACAATCGGAACTTTATTGTCTTTAATTATGCTCTAATGTTTGCTGCGACCGACTCCCAAATCCTGCCACCATGTCAGACCTTCCCTCCAAGAAGACGAAGTTGGCACAACAAATACGCTTATCACGACGAAAGAAAATGACGTAACGTTACTGAAGACCAACTATCAAGATTTCGAAGGATTCCTTAACAGAAATACGTCAGAAACAACAATAGCTGTGGGTCACATCTCTATATATATAGATAAAGAAGGGGGGGGGGGGGGGGGGTAATATCTATCTGTGAAATACCATTTAACAACTTGCCAAGTGATGATATAAATTAACGTTCAATGAGTTAACTCCCTGCATCTCTCAAATTAAGATGAAATTATCTGGCTCCCGGGGATAGCTTTCTTTTTGAAAATATTGTTACGACGAAAGAAAGCATCGGCATGGCCGTGGTAGTAAGCAGGGTCAGTTCGACCACATGTGTTTTCTCCAAGAATAGCTGAGGATGGACCAGTCAAAAGAAGAAGCCCAGCTGATGGCCAGGAGTGAAGTCCCTGTTGTTGACTGTTGGAAGATATATGTTACTTACTCTGTTCTCTCTCAATACACGAAGGTAAATAAAGAGAACAGAGATCCTTACCGATGCTCATTTGACCATCCTTGACACGGCGGGGGAATGTGTGTGCGGTCTGTTGTGTGGTAAATATATATATATATGAATGTATGTGTGTGTGTGTGTGCCTCCGGTTTATGGACCGAAAGGTCTGGGTGGCCACTGCTCCAAAGATGTCCTTTATGCCTGACCAAACCACTCATTGGAACGCCATGAAACTTTGGGAAGTTATTTAGTATAGTACTGGGAAGGTTTCTGAAAAATAAATTCTTGAATATCTTGAATATCCTTAGAGTTATTTGCAGATTTGTAGATTTAACTCGCAAGCAGCGCCACCTTGCGACGGAGATAGGCTTAGGCAGGAAGTCTGCCCCACCCCCTGTCGAGAGAATGTAATCGTCCGCCTGCCGGATGGACAGTCCAAGTACCCACCGACCAATCGGAGGGGCAGAGGGGTCAAGAGGTCCTGGCGCGCGGGGGCAGAGTTGGTGACACAGCTGTGCCAAGTAGACAAGAAAAAAGCCTCGCGGGGGCTTGCCCAAGATGACCTCCGGGAACTTCGTCCATCTTCCATAAACGACCATGATTTTATTCAACTTATCGAGTATTTTTGAAGGGACCGGGAAAAAATGTTCACTAGATAAAACGATGATTTTGTAATATAGAAAATTAGGGAAGACAAAATTCAGGATGACACGGCACACAGGGACCGGGAAAAAATGATCACTTTATCGAGAGATTCAAATTTACGAGTTTCAAATTATCAAAATATATCTATTATTTTTTTTTATATATAAGTTTATATAGAATTGTTTTAACAAATGTTCGTTAGACAAACCTTTACTCGGGTAAAACCCGAGCAAAGCCGGGTACGTCCGCTAGTATTAAATATTTAAAAAGAAACCTATCATCGCGGAATTCTGATGTTTTTACTCTCTTTTCGCTCGTGTAAATTTATATCCTTGTTGTTGTGTCCAATGAAGAGCCTCAGATGTCTCCATGATGTCAGAATGTCCTCTATCTTGGGTATTCATTGGAAAATGGGTGCCGTTACCACTTTATATTTATATCCTTGCGCTCAATATATCTGCAATCCTACCCCCAAACACTTACCAATTCTGTCTTCAAACTAAGTTTGTTGATTCACCGTACTGCTCGGTGTTTGTCTACACTCTTCAGCATGCACTACCTCAGTTGGTGGCCTTGGCAAGCCAAACACATTAACATTGGTGAAGATAAGTATGGCATTGAATAGATGGTTCGAGTTGTTGGTATGACGGACTTACAGGACGCAGGAGCGGTGTGGAGTCCAGGAAGTGGACTCTGTAGAAGGAGAGGAGTTCTGGAATACTGGAGAACATCTGGTCCCCGATCCTGAACCTGAGTTGATCCTCCTGTTGGATCCTGTTGATGATGTAATGGTTCACTCTCGACTCCTCCCTGCAATAAACAAACTTTCACCTGTTGTTATTGTCTATTCCTCAAGTCGTTTAAACAATCTCCATTAGGTTCCATTGTCTCAGATTTTCTATTATAGTCCTGGGATTTCCCAGAGCTCTTTTTTGGAGGATTTAATACAATTCAATAGATGTTCAGGACTGGCTGGTTGGGAATCGTATTTGGGGCATTTCGGGAATGTTTTGATTTTTCCATTAAATTTGAGCATTATAAGATGTCCTCCCTATATCGATCCTTTCACTCTACATCAATATTATTTAGTAAGTTCTTAGAATTCAGCTCTCAAAAACAACTTTATGAAAATAGAGAAACATATATAATTAAAGAGTTATCAATTACAAAAATATATACATTGTATTATGATACATTAGCACGCCATCTGTTATGAAAATTTGAAACTATTATAGACGCATATGATTCTTTTGAAGTAAAGGGCAGTAGAAATTGTTTGATTTTAAAAAGAATCATACGTGTTTATAATTGATCTGATCTATTTTGTTTAAAGATAATATATCAGTGATATATTATAGTATTACTTTACTCTGTTTTAATTCGAAACAAACGAACGTTTATCATCATCATTATTAAAGACATTGTTTATAATGTTATGTGTGCAAGAATTGTGAAATAATAAAATAATTATAGTGTGTAGCATAAAATTTCATATCTTTCATTTTTCATTTAAAGATATCTAAATATATAAATTGCAATTTCTTATAAAATATAACTTTCACTAGTAATCTTCACCCTATAATAGAAACATAACAATAATACAAGAAAAAAAGGCATCTCCTTATCGTGCAACTGAAAGTTGCCATCTATCGGAATAAATATCAACTATTCTCGTTGATTTTTAATTATTCCAGAATTGGCCAAATACCCATTCTTGATTAATCAAGAAAAGCTAACCACGGACGCGGCTGTTGGCCTTCATCAGCAATCAATAATGGTTTTGAATTCTCCTATACACTTGTATACTATTATTGGAAGAAGGTTTGTTGGTTGGAATTTTATTTATAAAAAAAAAAAGATATGGCTACATCAACCAATTATTTATTTAGTTTCCGATGTTTCAGCGACTCGTTGTCATTCACCTCAGGGGAATGACTCATTTGAGGAGAGAGTGACATCAAGTCACTGAAACTTCAGGAACTAAATAAATAATTGGCTTATGTGGCTCTATCTTTTAACAAACTTGCATAATAGGCTTGTTAATACAAACCAATCCTGCCCATAAGTCTTCCTCTACGTGGTGGGCGGGAGAAGCAGCACAAGTAAGGGACTGTCCTGTAGTACGGTGTCGTGAGCCCCGAGCCTCTACGGTAACCGTGAACAGGGAACTCTGAAATGTGGCTGACTAACGGGGCAATGGCACCCACCCTCCCTTTCCATGGAAAATGGACAAGACACCACCACCACCATTATACATTAACCCTTCCTCTACGTGGTGGGCGGGAGAAGCAGTATAAGTAAGGGACTGCCCTGTAAGACGAAGTACGGTGTTGTGAGCCCCGAGCCGCTACGGTAAGCGTGAACAGGGAACTCTGAAATGTGGCTGACTAACGGGGCAATGACATCTCCCTTTCTATGGAACATGGACAAGACACCACCACCACCATTATACACTAACCCCTCCTCTACGTGGCGGGCGGGAGAAGCAGCACAAGTAAGGGACTGCCCTGTAGGACGAAAAACGGTGTCGTGAGCCCCGAGCCTCTACGATGACCGTGAACAGGGAACTCTGAAATGTGGCTGACTAACGGGGCAATGGCACCCCCCGATTCTATGGAGCGAAAGGACAAGACACCACCATTACAAAGCAATAACGCGCCAGCTATATATAACAAATGAAGACATTACTATCCTAAAAGCTTATGTCCATAGTTTACTTAAATACCATTTCTATGATTCCACCCTTCAGTGTTGCTAATAAAAGCAGAATGATTCAATACAATTTTAGAGTTATAAAAAAGCGGTCTGGTATATTAAATTGACGAAACCGCTGGAGGGTTCACCACAGGGTTCATCGCAGTAAGGACAGTAGAAGTTTGATTTATTTGTGAAAAGTAACATTCGCGTCTTAATGTTTTCATTCATTATAATAGGCTTGTATCAGTTTGTATCATAGTTGTAGCAAGTCTTCCTGTAGAAGAGCTTCAAGGTCCGAAAGCTTTAGGCAATTTTATTGACGTCACCAATGCAGAGTTTGGTGGAGAATCGCCAGCGGGTCTCCAGCAACACCACGTATTTCACATTTAGATCTGATAATGCAAAGTTTTATACAAGAAATCTATCCTTGAAGGATTCATCACAAAATGATAAGACTTTATGCATAAGAAGCAGTTTTATATTGATTGACTTAAACATGTTTTAGTTAAATAAAATTGAAACTTTTTAGCGCAAACTTTTCATTTGCAAAATAAAACATTTAAGTTCCTTTATGCAATGGAAAAATCATTGGAAGGGCCTGGCTCATCAGGGAGATGAACCCTCCCAATGTTTTGTTAATCGCATAAAGGAGAGTAAGTTGTTTTATTTTGAAAAAAGAAAAATTCGCACTAAATAATTTCATTTTACACTAACAGATGGCGCGCGCTATCTTGTATTTGATTTTTGTTAGTTTAAAACTATTTCGATTATCAGAACGCCAAAATCTATCAAAGTACAACATCTTGTTTACAAAATACCAAACTAAACACGCTGTTGTAACATTGAAAAGGGCTAATGTTCTGTCAATCGAAATGTTGGTAAATATACTTTTTGATCCAACCTACACTCATGGACAAACTTAAGAAAGTTGTATCTTTTATCATGTAAATCGGGATTGAGACAATATCTCTGTAAGATATTTGATACACAGTGACCTTTATTGAAGACAGACGAGATAACCAAGTGTGAACAAAATTGTCTCTGTCTTCTTATAGAAAAAAAAAAACCAGACGACTTCAAATACTTTCCATTTACACTCGTAGACAGTATATTTTAACTATTTTTAATTGCCTTTAATTTAAAAAAAAACTACAATGGGAGGATATCAAATTGTTTCAAATAGTTTTATGGACCCAATATTAGCTGGATGGTAGCGCTCGAGTGGCGAAAGTGAGAACTAAAATTAAATTAATATTTTTTTATAAGCCCCGTTTAAAATGAGTTAATTTATGTATATATGATTGAAAATTATAAATAACAAATTAATATAAGTGAGATTACATTCAAAATTTCTTTTTAAAGGATGAAAATGTTACAAAGCTAATTTTAGTTCCTATTTCTGACACTTGAGCGCTACAGTCAAGCTAATATTGTGTCTAAAACGGGTAATTTGTGATTTAAGTACGCTTTCTTCAGTAGCATGGATTAACCAAATAAATATAATTGTGTCTATAAAAATCTAATTTAAATAAATCATCTTTTGACCATTTTCATTTGTAATTTTAAAAAATAAACGTTTACAATTCTTTATATCAATGTTTTATTGGATTCTTAAATCATGATTTATTTATTTATTACAAAACACACGATATATCCTATGTAGATATTTGCGTGTGAATACTTAAACTATAAATGTACATAGTTTCAATATATATATGATGTATTTCTACTATAGATGTGTGAAAAATTAGCAGTCGTTTGTGGCTGTCTCCACCTCAATCATCTCTCTCTTTATTTTTCAAATCTTTTATACAAAAACAAAATTTACATACATGTTAACTGCTTTAAAATTTACATATTAAAAGATTTATATTGTACAATTGAATTTAGAGATTTTGGTTTTATTTGCATACATAAAATTGAATTTAAGGAAATGAGAGGGAGAGAGAAACTATGAACAAAGCTAAACTGGAAATTTACTTTCTATCATTCAAAATGTATCATATATATATCAAAATTTGAAACTATTATAGACGCGTATGATTCTTTTTTTTAAATAAACAATTTTTAAAAATAATCATACGCGTCTATAATAGTTTCAAATTTTGATAATAGATGGTGCGCTAATGCATCATTCTATATACAGTTACGAGCGTCATGCGTTCTTAATAATTTTTCATCTCTGTCACCGTTTGCTTTTTTTTTTTTTTTGGAATGGCGCTCTCCTATTGGTTGGCTACGATCACGCCACCTTTGCCCTCCCCCCACTCGCTTCTTCGTTTTTGTAACTATTGTGTTGGAGAGGGTCGCTCCTTAAATAAATGCATAGTAATTCCCAGTAAGTGACGCCTACGGAAGCCAACAGTACATAGACAGATAAAGCACATAGGCTATAGTTATTAACTAACATATGCATTTATTTAAGGCGCCAATTTATAATTGTAACAAATAGTATTTGAATCAAAACATTCAATCGGGTAAAACACGGGCGTTGCCCGGGTCATTCGGCTAGTAAAATATATATATACAAATTATTTATAGTTTAAAGAAAGAGTGAAAATTATTTAATTTATATTTTAAAGCAATAATTATACAAGAAATAAAGTTTATTTACACACATATTATCAAAAATGTTTATAATATATTGTTAGAATTAACCACTATATAAATTAATGGTATAAATATAGATCATTACATCATTCAACACTATATTTCGATTTTGCTTCTAAAACAAGTTAATTTTCACAGAATTTTAAAGCATAATTGAAAATAAACTTTATACAACAAATGAAGGCATTAAAACACGAATGTTTCTTTTACACATAAAACAAACTTCTACTATCCTTATTGCGATGGCCCGTTATTGTTTTATAAATAAACATCTATATAGATAATACCGTAACAGAGTTTTCCATTGTAAAGTCCTGAGCTATCTCCTCCGAAGATTCTGAACTACACATAACGATCTATATACCAAAATTTTCGTTATTTTTTTCTTCGTATGATAGGCCTGTTTTTATTTTCCTAATGTTAACAGTTATTTTTATTTTTTAATTTAATCTATTTTACAATCGTAGATTTTTTTGCATTTATCATCATCAATTCTTTTGTTTTGAAATGCGTTCTTTTGTTTACCTTTTACTAATTCTTATTTACTAATTTTTACTAATTTCTGCTTCATTTGATTATGATTATAATTTGTAAGTACTTTGTTATAATTTTTCATTTAAATAGAGCTCAATTTTTGTGTATGTTTCTTATTTGCATTATCTTTCCTAATGTCTTTGGCAACGTTTTTTTTTTTCTCATAAATAGGCTGAGGTTATATTATTTTTCGAATTGTAGATTGAAATATTTATTTATGTCTTTCTTTTGCTTAATTATTTCTTCTTTATATTTGTTCTTATTTATTCTTTTTTTTTACTCTTTCACAATCAAATTTTGAAAATGGCTAAATGGCCCCACTTCTCCCTATTTGCTTTTGCAGCTTTTCTTATTAAAACTTAGAATTAAGCTTTGCTTTTTTATATACATGTTTATTACACATTTAGCAATACTTTTTCTTTATATTTGCTCTTATTTACTCATTTTTTTACTCTTTCACAATCAAATTTTGAAAATGGCTAAATGGCTCCACTTCTCCCTATTTGCTTTTGTAGCTTTTATTTTTTAAAAAATATTAAAACTTAGAATTAAGCATTGCTTTTTTATATACATGTTTGTTACACATTTAGCAATATATATACCAAAATATTTTTTTGAATACTTAACTCTTTTAGTGAATTTTTGTCAGGGGGGCTGCAAAAGTGCCGTACTTATGCAGTATTTTGATGCTTTTCCTGTGACAAGGATAATGAAATTTAAAATTAAGCTTTGCTTTTTTATATACATGTTATTTACACATTTAGCAATATATACACAGAAATATTTTGGAATATTTAACTTTTTTGGTGAATTTTTGTCAGGGAAGCTATGGACTGCCGTAATCATGCATTATGTTGATGTTCTTCTCATAAAAAAAATATTTGGGTTTGGAATTGGGCTTTGCTTTTTTGTATACATGTTTTTTACATATTTAGCTCCATTTTTGTGTCTTATTTTCTTTTTTGCAGTATCTTTCATAATGCCTGATTTGATTACTTGATCTGTTATAGTTTTTCATTTGAATTTAGCTCCATTTATGTGTCTGTCGTTTTTTTTTCTTCTCATAAATAGGCTGATGCTGTATTTGTGTACTCAATTGTTGCTTTTTGTGTCTGGTTTCTTTTTTGCAGTATTTTTTTGGAATCCTTTTTTTTTATTCAATTGTTTCCTCACATGCTTGGAATTTTCTTTTTATGCCTGTCCTGGCTTTCAGTTTTATAGTTTTCCTCTGCTTGGTTCTTATTTTACCTTTTTTTTTCAGCGTCTTCTGTCATGCCTCGAAAAGGCCGTGGAAGACTCACTCCCCTAACCGCTAGGCGTGCTAATATGACTCGCCGCAGGAACAAAACCACGATTGCTATTTCTCCAGTTTACTTTTTCACCAATGTCTATAATTTTTCACCTGAAAAGATTTTTTATTTTATTTGTTATTCAATAAACTATTATCACTTATTTTTGGTCTTCTTTTTATTTACTTATTTTACTGGGGGTTGGTGAAAGGATGGTTTAAGCCGTTGGTTTTCGACTGCTACGACCCGGGTTCGATTCCCGCATTGGGCACTTTTTTCTTAAAAAATAAAAAAAAAATGCTCCAATGGCTTCAGATTCTTGCAAAAGTCCAACCCCACCAGCAAGCGCAAGTAATCAAACGGGGCTCTGGCACATTTGTAAATGCAAAGTCGAACTGCTTTTCACATGTTTAGACATGTTGTGTACTTACAGTAAAAGCAGTCGCCTACTCTACCCACCATGATTATCAAGGCCTGTACCACGTGTACTAGCGATAAGCAAAAAAAAAAAATATTTTACTCATTGATCTATACATACAATTATTTGCATACAATTATATACATACAAATATATGCATACAATTATATACATACAAATTTCTACATTTTTGCACTCTGCAGTCTGATATGTTGTTAATAATAGGGGTTTTAGACAAATATCAACTGTTGAAATTTGAATTTCAAAATAGTTGAATTATCGAAAGTGTCGAATTAGTTTGTCATATGATAGGCCGTAGGTCGAGACATCAAAAATGGTCGAATTATCGTGTGTTGATTTAATTAGATTATATTGTATATATAAAAAAATAGAATTGTTGTTTTTAATGAGGTCTTTTAAATGAATTTATTCCTTTAATATGTTGTCATATCTGCAATATAGTTGTGTTGTTTGCAATTTTCTTTTTTTTTTTCCTTTCAAATATTTGTGTCCACTCTGAAATATAGTTTGTGAATTTATATTCCAATTTATTTTCTTATATATATATATATATTTTTTTTTATTTCCAAAATATTTATTTAGCCTTTCACCAATGCCTTTAGGATCTTTGTGATGGAACACGTATGGTGTTTCAGCGCATGTGCTCTCATGTCCTTGAAGCACATATACTGACAGTGCCCAAAGTTGAACACACTGTATAGTGTCTGAAATATCTTTGGCCCCTTCGGATACCAACCTTCGCTTCATTCTAGAGAGGCGTTAGTTTTCACTAAGGTTGGCTTTTGCTATGACTATAAATAAGGCTCAAGGACAAACCTTGGCTACAAGAGCCTGTGTTTACACACGGACAACTTTAAGTGGCTTTTTCAAGTGTGCGAACATTGGATAGCATACATGTAAAGATGACCCATATCTTTTGGTCCTTCAGATTTCAGACTTCCATTCATTCTGAATATTTGGGTTCTTCCTACAAGAGCCTGTGTTTAATTTTAAAGTGGCTGCCTTCGCCTCTGTAATACCTTTTTACCGGTAAAGTTGTATTTAAACAACAATCAACCTTGAAAATTTGATTTTTAAAATGGTCGAATTATCGAAAGTGTCGAATTATCGATAGTGTCGAATTGCAGTTTATTTATTTATTTTTCAATAAGGTCCTCTTATCTTATCTGCAAAATAGTTGTATTGTTCGAAATTTCATTTTCTAATTTGTTAATTTTTTCTTTTTTTTTCACTCTAATAATATTTATTTAAATCTGATAATTTTTATTTAATGCAATTTATTTAATAATTTATTTAATCCAATGTCTATAGTTTCTTCCCTGAAATTGCTTACCAAACATGAGTCAGTGTTTCCTCAGTGTTAACAGTTGGAGTGTTAGAATGCGGAGAAGCAAAATAACTCCCTACTGAATTTCTCAATAGTCTTACTCCCAGAGGAATGCATCCACACCAGTTAAACTCTAGGTTGGTGCTATTGTTATGCTTCTGAGAAGTTTTAATCCTAAGCAGGGTCTTTGAAAATGGTACACGTGTGGTGATACTGTGCATGTGCTCTCATGTCCTTAAAGTAGTGTAGTTCTGTTGTTTGCACTTTCATTTTCTGATTTGTTAAAATTTTTCTTCTATAGTTTCTCACCTGCGGGTCCTTCGGGTAAACCTGGGTCGTTGCCCGGGTCACTCGGCTATTTATATCTATATATATCTATACTTTTAAAGTCTCTGCAGGCCCTTTGGGTAAACCCTGGGCGTTGCCCGGGTCACTCGGCTAGTTGTATACATTAATAAAAAGGAGGGGAAAAGGTATAAAAGAGTTATGGCGTTTAGTAAAAAAGGAGGTAAACAAAAGAATTGTTTCTATAAAGTCTCTCTCTCACTGCAGCTACCTACTATATTGCCACGTGAAAAATTAGGGAAGACAAAAACTTCAGGAGGAAACAAAATTTATTTCAGGGAAGGACAAACTATCAAATGTAAACCAAAGATAAGCCACGAGGGAAATTTACAGAGTCGCCAGATATAAAACATAAAAATGACCACTCTGTTAAATAAAAAATAATAAAATTAAGAAATACTATGTTACATAAATAAAATTAATAAATACTATGTTACAATATATTTAGGCACTTCTCATTCTGGAGGTATTTTTTATATCTCGGTTTCTTTATTTATTCCTATACATTTACAGAACTCTAGGTAATTAAATGTTATTTTTCTTGATATATAATACAGTGAAAAGTAATTTTAAAAAATAGAAAAATGCTATATGAGTGGTCAGGATATGCCTCTCTCTATATTGTTTTTAATATAATACAGTAATATCATCAAAAGAACAAAATCGTTAGGCGAAGAGTGTCTTTTAAGTTTTTTTTATTTACACGAGATTTTTCAAGCATTTCTGTTCTTCAACAGGAATAAAAATATGAAAATAAAAGGGAAGAAATGCTTGAAAGCTCGTATAAATAAAACACTACAATAAATTCTTTACCTCACGATTTTGACCTTCTTTTGATAAAATACTGAATTAGGTAGTTATTCAACTTACATTATTTTAGAGACGCTATCTACAGGTTTTTTTAACCAGGATTTTCTCTCTTGGTTAAAAAAAAAAAAACTTAATTGCTAACTATGTGTATATTTGTATTTGTTTCATTGGTTTATATTATTTTTTTTGTTTGTTTCAATTGTTTCTGCGAAACAGTTTTCTGATTTTGGTGTTATTGCTTGACGCAAGCATCCTTTGTGGGGATATCGCGTCTGATTTGATAAACATTAAACCAAAATGCCCGGGTAGTTAGTGAGCTATGGATACGCTCCAAGAGTCAGAAACGGTTACCTTTATGTCACTATTCCTATATAACGACCCTTTCTGGATATAGAAGGTATAATTAAGACAACGATAATCTCCCTACTAGGTATAGAAGAAGAAACACAAGTCAGAGAGAAGAGATTCTGTATAAAGAAAATCTTCTCCCCGACTTGTTTTTCTTCATCTATAAAAGATATAATGCTTATGATATTTATTATGTTTCTATTAATGTTTATCTTATTTGCTCTCTGATTGGCTGTTTTATTGTCACGTGATTTTCATCAGCGTTCTACTTCTTAGTCAATATTGTGCCTAAAATATCGTTCCGCTCTACGCGCTTTAAAAAGATCAAATCATTCATAGCTTGGGTTCCAGTAAGATTTATTTGAAAGGTTTTCCATAAAAAAAAGGTGACAATGGTTCGCCGACAGTGAGAGAATAAAGCATAAAAACTTTGAAGTAAATCGTTTCTATTAAGGTGAAAATATCAGGCTACCAGGGGAAATTAAGAAAAAGACATCTCCTTATCGGGCAAAGTTGCTGATGGTTTGTGCCATCTATCGGAATAAATTTCAACTTGATTTTTAATTATTCCATAATTGGTCAAATACTTGGAATAATTAAAAATCAACGAATAGTTGCAAGATATCAACAACTTTCATTTGCACGATAAGGAGATGGCTTTTTCTTAATTTATTCACCTTATCCCACTACAATTTACATTTGTACTGTTTTTCCAGGGAAAAGTTTATTTTAACTCGTGTTCTATTGGTGTGATTTATTGCATTGTGTTTTCTCCTGTAGAAGCGCGTTCGTGCCCGAAAGAAAAGATATTTATCCCTGGAAACCTGATGTTTTAACCTTAATGTTGATACAAGGAATTATTTTATTGAAATCATTTCTAGCTAAATAAGCGTCTGAGTTATAAATGGGTTTAACGAGGAGGGGCCGCGATACCCGGTAAAATAAAGACAATATTGGGCTAGGCTGATTTAAAGAGTTAAGGAAGACATGAGAGGAAGAGACTATACCACCCACCTGACTGACAGAACCAGGTCCCCGGGGATAGAAGAACTGTTCCGCACCAGGAAGGCCCCAACCAGACCGTCCCTCATCAGATGGGTGGTGGCTTCAGACCGCGAGAGGTTCCCAAAATACCACCTGGACACACACATACCATGTACTTAATAATAATAAAAAACTGATTTCGAGAATAATTTTCTTGCTTTATTTTTATATTCTCTCAAGCGCTTTAAGGTATTAAACAATGTTGTTCCAAAAGTTCGTAAGCCTATTATGATTTAATTTGCAAGTGTTTACGAACTTTTGGGACAACCTTGTAATTCTGAAACTTGGCCCACCTGCTGATTGGCTGCCCTTGATATAGAACATCAGAGATTAAATCATTCTTCTATAAGAATTCTGTTATAATTTTACCAAGGTTGTCCCAAAAGTTCGTAAACACTTACAAAAAAAAAAAAATCATAATACAAGGTGGGATCAATAAATAAGGTGAATTATAATTTATTTTAAAAAATAAAAACGATATTAAAAATTAGGACTTGATTTATTCAAAATAATCACCTTGGCTTTCTATACATCGTCTCCATCGTTCTGGCAACTTGTAAATACCCTCTTCATAGGCACTCTTAGGAAGCGTGTGAAAAAAATCTTGCACCACTTTCTGGACATCTTCATCCGAGTCAAATCGCTTTCCCTTTAACTCCTTCTTTAGTAGTCTAAAAAGGAAATAGTCAGAGGGGGCTCGGTCTGGACTATATGCAAGATGTTCTAAAACTTCAAAACCTAATTTAATGATTGTAGATACAGTTTTACATGATGTATGCGGCCTGGCATTATCATGAAGGAAGAGAACACCTTTACTAAGCTTCCCTCTTCTTTTGTTTCTTATACCGGGCTTTAGCCTTTTTTACAAGAAAGTCACAATAAAGGTCGCTGTTCATACGTTGCCTTGAGGATAAAAAATCAAGACAGATTGGTCCATCAACCTCCCAAAAATTTGTTAACAAAACTTTACCGCCGAACGTTGAGACCTGAGGAACATGTAATTCGTCCATTTTTGAACTCGTTAACCCATTTATAATTTTTTTTTTTTGAATCAAACAAGACTCACCATAGATATTTTTCATTCTTTGGCATATTTGATATGTTTGAATACCTTCTGCATTCAAGAAACGAATAACTGCACATTGTTCAAGCGTGGTGCAATCCTTCAAGGGAGTTTCCATTTTAGTTTATTTATAAGTCTCGCGCCGCGCGTGGGAAAAAAGAACAGAACACCTCAAATAGTCTCTCGGTGTTATTTTTTAATATTCTGTGGTGTAAATTATTTTTGCTTTTTTAATTTTTAAGAAATAAGATAATTCACCTTATTTATTGATCCCCCTTTGTATGTTTACGAACTTTTGGGACAACCTTGTATAATACAATAAACCCTTCTAGAAGAGTATATGTCATATACTCCAGTAGAAGGGTTTATAATACCAGAAAGCTTGAGGTAATATATAAATAAAGCAAGGAACTTATCCTCGGAAGCCATTTTTATATTATTATCAACATTTCTGAGGATTTTATCTTTCGAATTTATCTTTTGAAAATACCCCATGTACTGTACACTACTTACTGTGGAGGATGGAACTACATTGAGGTGTTCTATAGGTTCAAAACACCGGGAGTACTTCAGAGAGACCAGGAGGAAATATTGAGTAAAAACGCTCTAGGATAGAATTGAAAGAATCTAAAATTATCATCGTTATATAAAGGTGTATACGCACTATATATACAAGGTGTCTCAAACTTAAGTAACATGTTAATATTTATTTATTTCAACACACAAAACGCGATATCCCGGCTAAGGATAATTGCGTCGATTTACATTTTTTTAACAGAAGCAGTTATAAACATATTATACAAGAAAAAGTAATTAAAAATAAAAAAGAGAAACAATAATATATATGGATACATGTTAATATGGATTATTCGGATTAATAAAGGCAAAAAGTTCCTATGTATTGAACACTGATTTACAAGCATTCAAATATCGCGGGCGATCAGTATTGTCAACAAATACTCAACATTTATATAAAAAAAAGCTTCATTTGACACATATGTTAAATACATTTTATCATTACAAACTGTTTACAAAATTTGACACAGTAAATAAGAACTACATACAGTACTGTAAATGTTCAAAGTGGCCATCATCTCCTTTTACATAGACCTACGTACACAGGCCGAAAATGGGCGACTCTTGTATCTCTTCAAAATAGCCAAAATATTATGAATTGAGAACATTTTTTATTCTTTAACATGTCTTTATTGTCAACTTCGTGTCCATAGACCAGCTCTATGACATGTCTCTACAGATAGAAATCTAAGGGGGGTGTGGTGGCTGCAGGGAATATTACATTGTAAATTTCAGGTAAATCAATTTTTCTATTGAGGCTATGTAATTTGCTTGATAGGATAGATTCAATGATAAGTCTTTGGTGTTTGTTGGCAATATTGGAATAGTGAATTTTCGGTGATGTAATGTTGAAGGAATGGCCAGTTTCGTTTATGTGCTGTATATATTGCGACACTTTTATGACCCAACTAAAAAGACACAGTCTCCAATATACAGATCTATCTGCAATATGCCATATTCACCATTATCCTCCACAATAGCGAGATTCTTATTGAAATTTGGAATCAAAACCTACTTCACCTGCGCACATACCTCTGGATCCCTTCTTCGAAACCAGATCATGAAACTCAATGAACCTAGCAGCACACCAAGAAACGCTATTTACTCCATAGAATGTTTGAACTGCCCAAAAGTCTACGTAGGCGAAACCGGGAGACAAGTCAATATTAGAATTCATGAACACAAAAGAAATATTGATAACTTAGACCATAGATCCTTAATAGTACAGCACATAAACGAAACTGGCCATTCCTTCAACATTACATCACCGAAAATTCACTATTCCAATATTGCCAACAAACACCAAAGACTTATCATTGAATCTATCCTATCAAGCAAATTACATAGCCTCAATAGAAAAATTGATTTACCTGAAATTTACAATGTAATATTCCCTGCAGCCACCACACCCCCCTCGGTATCATGAACTTTGCGATTCATTAAATAATCTTTTATTTCCGATATTTCAATGGGCTAAACGGCCATCTTTTTCAAAGATCTCACCCCCTCCCGCGGCAAGCCTCGCATTACACTCGAGACACAAGCGTCTCACAAATTTAAATTTATGTTTAGATTGGATCTGAAAACTTTAGTAGCTATTATAATTTTTCCTGTCGAAGGGCGGTTGAGCCCGAAAGCTTGAAATAAAGGTATTTAAAAGAGACTTATCCCTCAAGCCTATTGATTTGAAGATAGAAATCTAGACGGTTGTAATCGAAAGATGTTAGGCGCTAATTTACAGGTACCGTACACCGTACACTTATTCAGTAAGATGTCCCTGTATTCCATAGAGGCCCAACAATTCGTTCCTGATAATAACAGACCAAACATAAAAAAAATTGTATTTCTCGTTTTTTCTCTCTTTCTCATTGTTAACATCATATGAATATCCTATTCATGACCTGAAAGTATTGTATATATATGCATAGACAAATGTAAAGGCATACATGGATGGCAGCACAAGTGTCCCTAGGGGGACATAGCGCTTTAAAATAAAATAAAATAAAATAAAAAACACATTAAAAAAAAAGAGAAATATAAACTATTTCTCTCTGGCGTGTATGAATCTTTTCATAAAAAAAAACAATTTTCAACTGCCTTTATTGCTATGATAAATTATCGGGAGGGTCTAGCTCATTAGTGACGAAATCGCTAGAAGGGTTCACCACTGATGAGCCAGGCCCTCCCATTAATTTATATAATTGCAGCGAGGGCAGTAAAAAATGGTTTTATTTTGAAAAGATTCATAAGCGTCAAAAATAATTCAAATTTATTATAACAGATGAACACTCTGTACCGTAATAATGATCCTGTAACAACTACTGTGCTTATCTGTTTGTAACCCTTCTACAAGGTTAGAGAGGTAGGTATAACCGCAGTATAATACCATATATATATATATAATAAAAAGGCATATATTGGATTTAATAAAAGATTTATTTTGCCAATATTTCGGTTGCTGAACGCCAACCTTTATTGAGGCATTACATTTTTGTATACACAAACTCAGCGCCGCATAGTGTTATAATGCCTAGATAAAGGTTGGCGTTCAGCCAGCCGAAATATTGTCAAAATAAATCTTTTATTAAATCCAATATATGCCTTTTTATTATCTAATTAAATAAATATGGATTGCTATATTTTCAAAACAATATATATATATATATATGTAATATACGGGGTGAATATTACTCTTTGAGGTTGATTGGATTAATTATTGAGGTGTTGGCGCAGTCGTGGGTGCTGAGTGGACAGGTTTTCACAACAGGGGAAAGTAATCGAGAGTACACAATTGGTGGTTGAAATAAAGCAACTAATCGGAGGAGAGAAGGGCTTGAGAAGGTTTAGCGGATTGGCTATTGGCTACTCAATTACATGACGGAATATTTGACTTATCTGATGGGTTGAGGCGGTGAGAATGACTCCAGAGGGCTAGGTCCTAACTCGGTGGGATCCAAGTTCCTACTCTAGGTGCTGTCCGAGCGCTAACTCTAGGTGCTATCTCGGTGGGATCCAGCTCCTAACTGACAATTCTGTGTTCTCGATTTAAAACGAAAACTCTTCTTCCTTCTCATTGGTTGACCTGCGTGACGTGGAAGTTCCCTATAGGCTCGAAGCTAAATGAGCTGCTCTGTAATTGGTCCGTTTTAACTCTTTGTATTTGGACGTGTTCTGACCTGACCAGGAAGTGCCAGGTTCTTGAACTCGAATTTTTACGAGTTCCGGGATAATAAAACCTGTTAATGATCATTCTTTCCCTAGGCGTTCTTTCTCTCCAGATTTGTTAAGCCTTGTCCTTTATTGAAATTCAAAGCATACATTATACACATTGGATCGGGTTTGCATCTAGCTATGTACAAATTATGACAGATGCGCCCCCTACATGTGAAGAATTTACGAAGGGGTTTTAGCCTGAATAAGTTCTGTAAAGTAAAAGAAAATAATTTTGGGTGAAAATTAATTGGTTATAGGGAGGTTATATACAAGCATTGGTAAGGATATAAGAGATAACAAAAAAAAGGATGGTATTAATGCTATATAGTTTGCTTATAATTAATAGAAATCAAAAATTGTAATGGTGAAACATAAACTGAATACTATGGTACATAGTGAGAAAAAGGAAAAAATTGCCTAATTACTATTTTGCTCGAGATGGGGAAAGAAATCGAGGAAATTTCATGAGGTTTTTTAAAAAATCAAAAATAAAAATAAAATAAAGGTTGAGTGAAATCAAAGTGAAGGCGTGGTTAAAAAAAAAAAGAAAAATGCCTTGTTGCGTGATGAAAAAAAAAATTGCTTTGTTGTATTGGTGAAAAAAGAAATGAATTGCCTAATTACTTTTCTGCTCGAGTTTGGGAAGGAAAACGAGAAAATTTCATCAGGTCTTTTGAGAAATCAAAAAATAAAAATAAAATAAAATAAAGTTGAATGAAATCAAAGTGAAGGTGTGGTTGCAAAAAGAAAAATGAAAAAAACCTTGTTGTATGTAAAAAAAAAAAGGAAAAATGCTTGGTTGCATGAAGAAAAAGAAAAATAATATAAAAAAAGGTTTTTGTAAATTAAAGGATAATCTAATGTCTAAAGTTAACCGAAAACCAATGAGTTTTCGTTGAAAATGGAAATATGACAAAATAAAAGAAGTGGTAAGTAAAATGGTAAATAATTGCTAAAATAAGTGGTAAGAAATTGAATAAAATTGATAAATTGGGTTAAACGTTTTGATTTTAATTTTAGAAAATAATGTAAATGATTGATATACAACAAAAAATGTATAGTGAGATTCGTAACCCGTTTTTGTATCTACATGCCATCATCTAGTTTTCCGCAACCAATTATTTATGCCTTGTAGAATTTTCTTTTGTCTTTGTGTGTATTGTGGAAAATGTTAGAAGTTTTTGTGTAATAAATGTGTGAAACGAATTCTATGTGTTGTCAAGATCCTAAGGTCTGTGATATCTACGTGTAGGTGGAATATGTAACGTTTTTTGGAAGTCTGTAAAGAATAATAAGAATTAATAATAATAGACATGTGAATTCATTATGATTGTTTGTGTGTGTCACGTGTTAGTTTTCTTGTGATAATATGATTGAACTAGGTTTTTTGTAAAAGTCGATATGCAGGTTCAACTGGGATCCCCAAACTGGGCGACATCTAGAGAGCGTCCACAGCGGACCTCCATTTAACTGCTGGTCGAGAGGGGCCCACTGTAATTGGAAACCCGGAAGCGGGTGACTCCCACCCTCTGTTTGCATGTAATTGAAGTAATGGCGTTACGTCTTTGTCGCTGCGTCTCAGATGGTCCTCACTTCCTCTGTCTCCTAATTACTTTTTGTGCACGCCAAATTGTTTTTTCTAATGGTTTTGTACGTTTTACTGGAGTGGGGGTTGCTTCCTTCGACATCGATTTTGTTAATTTTTAGCTGGTTCTATCTCCTCTGAGTTTGCCTAGGTTTTCCGCGAGAATGTTTCCTAGAATTTTTAGGAGTTTTATAAGTGCTTGTCCTATATGAAAAACTGCCTCTTGCAGCTCGAAAAGTCTATGAGAAGATAGGGTGTAGATTAGCATGTAGCTGAGGGATAAGAATGGAATGCATCTATAAGGTAGCGATAGTAGGCAAATAACAAAAATCAGATGAAAGATGGGGTATCGACGCATGTTCTCCCATATTGATGTTATGAACTGTGGCTCTGGAATATCCATTTGGACTTTATTTTTTAATTGTGGTCGTTCTACGTCGCGCTTCTTATCGTTGGAGAATGGCGTGGATCGTCTTTTGGACAAAATGGTAGTCATTGGTTCTGTTAAAGCAGTATCGGTCGTAGTTGGTTTAAGTGGGGATGTGTAATCGTTTCTCTGTCGTAGGTGATGTAATTTCGGCATTGTTTGTATTGTGTGTGTGATATGTTTGTGTACGAATTTTGTTTTGTTTTGTGGGTTGTGTCGGTGTTTTTACGTGGGGGTTGGTTGGATTCATCGATACTTCTAGCGAATCGGCAGGTGGGACAGGTTTTTACCTGTTTTGCAATATCTTGTGTCATGTTCTGCCAATAATATTGTGAAGAGATGAGTCTCGTCATCTTTGAGATGTTTGGATGGTGGTGTTGTGTGTGTACGGACTTAAGAAGTCTGGCTGTAAGTGAACTTGGGACTATAGTTTTAAGTACACCTTTTCGGGAGACGGTATGCAGTCCATTGTGATCCATAGTCACGCAAGATTTTCCCGGTGGAGAAGACTGTTGGCTCTTTATGAGTGGCGCATCTAGAAAGCCACAAAATGGGATACGAGTTACAACGCCCGTTTCATATTGTTGTACTCCAGTTATGCTACGGACCTCATATTCGTATCTTGACAGCCTTAACCTCCATCGAAACAATCTGTCTGACGGGGCTTTGATCCCTTTCAACCACTGCAATGCGGGATGGTCAGAAAGTATTGTAAACTTTCTGCCCATTAGACAGGCGCGGAAATTATCCACACTTTCCACAATGGTTAGGCATTGTAGTTCCAAGTCTGAATAACTTTGCTCGTGAGCACGCAGAGAGCGGCTGAAATGTTGAACTGTGTATGTCTTCCCATCAAGGGTAGACCTGTTTAAGAACGCCTGCAATGCCGAGTGTTGAGGTGTTACAGTACACTTGGCATGGCAGACCTTCCTGGTAAAGGTGTAATGTGGGGTGTGTGGTAAGGCTTTCTTTCAGGCTAGTGAACGCTTTCTGGCATTCGTCATCCCAGACCCACACGACATCCTTTTTTAGAAGGTTGACAAGTGGCGTCCGCAAGTGGGCGTAGTCTGGAATGAACTCTTTATAAGCGTTCACAGCGTTTAGGAAAGATCGCAATGTTTTTCGACTGTGTGGTTGTTTGGTGGCGTGAATTTTTTCTATGTTTTGTGTAGACGGGATGGTTGTGTTATTAACGGTTGTGCATGCGTTTGTTGGTTGTTGTCGTCTTTTGGTGCGAGTGTCGTGTTTGTTGCGCTGGTGGTGTGGGTTACCGTTGTGTGATGACGTATGGACGCGTGCGTTGTTAGCGTGAAAACCGTCCTGTTGGATGGATGTTGTCTGTGTTTTGTTGTTGTGAATGTCGTGTTTGTTGTGAGGTACATTTGCGTGATTGTTGCGTGACGACGTATGGTCACGTATGAACTTTGTGTGATAGTTGTGCGAGCTGTCCTGCTGCACGGACATGTTTTGGGCATTGTGGTTGTAAGTTGGTTCAATGAATGCATGCAAGGGTTGCCATGTGTGAAAGATTTGTGTGTAGTGCAAGTCCTTTGGGACATGTTTTGGCGTAGCCCGTACGTGCATTCATTTGGCACATGGTTAAAGTGGTAGATAGGGTTAGACAATGGGACGCCAAGTTGGAAAATAGTGCCGTTATTATAATCTAATTTTAATTTAAAATGAGAAAGAGTTTTTATGGTAAGAATTCCAAATGGCAGCGATACATCTACCACGTGGAGGTTCTCCTTACGGGATATTTGGCCTATTGTCAGAGGAAGAGTCAATTTACCTATTATTTTTGTAAAACCATTTAGGGTTGGTAGATCAGGGGAATGCTTTTTAAGACTTAAATAGGGAAGGTGAATTTTTAACCTATTGTATAAATGATATGGCATTACGTTCGAACCTGCGTCTGGGTCAATTAGAAAGGTGCATGGTAGGTCCTGGGTCAGAAACAATTCCAATGTCAATTTTTTGACGTCATAGGGTGGAGAGCCTACCTCAATCTCGGACTCCGTCTCGAAAAGTCCGCCCAGCTGGTGTGTCTCTGTCTTGGGCTGCTGGGATGTCTGACTTGCTGGATCGGGACCTTTTGAACTCGAATTTTTACGAGTTCCGGGATAATAAAACCTGTTAATGATCATTCTTTCCCTAGGCCTTCTTCCTCTCCAGATTTGTTAAGCCTTGTCCTTTATTGAAATTCAAAGCATACATTATACACATTGGATCGGGTTTGCATCTAGCTATGTACAAATTATGACATATATATATATATGATAATTTAAACCAACAACCCTATATTATATAATACTTATAACAAGATTGTCATATATGTTGTATATAAAAACACATCTATAAATAATTATACGCATAATTGACATGTGTCCTTGCATCACCATATGTAATGTACTGAGGATGAATAAATAAAACTATATAATAGATTAAAAGCTGAGTTAAGAGCAAGAGAGAAGTAAATCACAAAGTAACTTCTAAAAATAGATTGGAAGCCGACAGATAGGCGCCGGTGTCCTGTAGCGACACGTGCATGATGCAATTCTCTTTGTCCAAAGAGTTGTATAAAAGGCCCGGCTGGCAACAGCCAGTCAGACAGTTCCCCATCAGCGCGTCGCCGGTTGTCTCCAAGTTCCACCTCATTCACCATGTAGTCAGTAAGAACTTTACTCTATCTCCATCTTGCTCTTGGCTCGACTTTTTATCTGTTCATGGAACTTCCCTTCTACAACTGTGTCGCTTCGTTTTTTGTGTGTGGACATTCCCCAGTTTTCCACTCTGCCTCGACCACGACTGCCTGTACCCTGTGAGAACTGTTAAAGATCCTACAAGGTGCAGAGAGGTACTGGAAAACTCTCCACGCCCTGACTGTCCCTCGCGGTTACTACAGGTTTGACCCTCGGTTGCATCACCTTATTACAGAGAGTCGATGAGGTACTACAAGAGTCAACCAGAACTTCAACATATTATTACATATATATATATATATTAAGAAAAAGGCATCTACTTATCGTGCAATTTTATGCAAATTTCGTGCAAATTTATGCACCTTATCCCAGTACAATATTACATTTGTGCTATTTTTTCATATATATATATATATGTCATAATATATGCTCTTCCAGGAATAATAAAGAAAACCTACAGTCAACCAGAGAGAGACGTAGAGAGAAGGCAGCTAAAGTACGGCCATTTGAGCCACTAGCCACATTCCAAGGGGCCCTTTTCTTGGAACCTCAGGACTAATTAGGGGGACAGTTGGGTGATTGTGTTCGACGCGAGCGGACGCCCGGCGGTTGCCGGGCCCGTCTATCTCTCTATGGTTGGCTTTCAAATTCCTCTACCAAATCGTGGTGTGATTATTTCTCTTTCCCCACATTATTATTATATTGTCACATTGAAAGTCGACAGGATCTTATAACAGAAGAGTCGACAGGATCTTATCACATTGAAAGTCGACAGGATCTTATCACAGAGAAGTCGACAGGATAAGACCTGGCCGGGAAGCAAATCCCTCATATACCAGAGTATGAAGAAACAAGAAGCCAAGCCACGATAATCGGCCAAACCCAACTCAACTGTAACCACTCCTCTTCGAGCCCTCAACCCCGTTCCTCGCCAACTTTTGAACCGTTACCCTGAAGAAGTGATCGCCTACGACGGAGATGAAGCTGCCGCCCACTTCTTCCAGCACTAGACCTGCCCAAGAACGATCGCCGCGCCAGAGCAGGACACCTTCCATCATCATGGACAAGACTCCGCCATATCCCTGACACTACTGTGGCGGACAACACTGTCCCGTACAATATCAGCAGAAAGAACCCTCCCTCAATGAACTTAATGAACCTACTTACGCCCTCAACCAGCATAATCTGTGAGTGTAATTGTTTCCACCCCTACCATTCATTCTTCAAAAAAGTCATTCCTTGTAAACTCTGATGCCAATATTTTCTATAATTAGTTTAGTCCAATTTATTCTCTCCACGCCTATTAGCAATGATTTTATTCTCAATACTATTTATCTCGATATTGTAACCCATTAAATTTGTACCTTACCGATCGAATTAATAATAGACCTTTTAATGAAATATTTTTATTTTAAAGTCATGCCTTAAAATTGTCATTCTACCTATGCATGCTTTGCGATTTTTAATAACAACCACAATCAATTTCATAATAGTGCTCAATCGCAATAGGAATCCAGTACCTAAACATCTTCACCCTTTTGTATATGACTTCTTCTAATTGTAAGCACGGCTCACGAAAAATAATTTTTTTCACTAACCGACCCAAAATTCACTCTGTAATTCAGGCGTCGAAGAATTCCAACCACCACGTGAGCCTTGCTTACAACCAACCCTTGGTGACTCTTATCTATCTTCCCCTTAATGTCCCACTCATTCTTACAACTTTGTCAACCTTATACCAGTTCAGGACCTTTTATAGAATTATTGATTAATCAATTATCGAACTTCCATATTGCCATTTCAAAATTCTAATATTCGCCCTTCATTTATGATAATATATATCGTAGTTAATCTCTAGCATATCCACCGACCCACACCATCTAGCCACTGGTGTGTTCGTCACAGGATGCAGATTGACTAACTGCTAGATGTTTATCAACTCCCTTTTGTTCTCACTTGAACAATCTGCGTCGAGCGGCACAGTTCGCTTCTTCTTCTCGCGCCAAACGTTCGCCACAAAGCCTGTCTTCAAATCTATGTTTGTCCCTTGTCCAAACCAGCACGATATAACCTACCTCCGATATTTCCCACGGAGGTACGTTAAACATCGTCGCTGATTCTGTCCGGTCCGTCATCATTTCGCGCATACATGGGTTTTACGTTCAACCCACCGCGAAATCATCGCCTTGCACAAGCTCCCACGACGGTTCAAACACCTCGTGTCCGAGCAGCTTGTCACTTGTAAAGGACAACGCCGTCCTCGTCCCAATTTTTGGCACTGTGTGCGCATACTTTCCTCCAATTGGTTAAAACTACTAAAGTCCCATAGTATCGAAATAATTAAGGTAGAAAGGCCCAAAGCAAGTTTCCCCTCGCTCTGTCCGCCTATATTCTACCTTAGTATCTCGAACTATTTTATCTTCTCAAATTAACTATAAGTCCATGCGACTTCCTCACCTACACACGGGACTGTTCCCCTCGGACTCGCTACACAAGTAACTGCATAGATAAGGTAGAATGGCCCAAAGCAAGTTTCCCCTCGCTCTGTTCGCCAAAATTCTAACATTGTATGTAGTTCTATATTTACCTCAGTCCTGAGCTCACGCAATTCCCAACCTCAACCTCATTTCTCGTACTCTACACCTATAGCCTAGAAAGCCCATGCCAAGTTTCCTTTTGCCATGTCCGCCTGAAAAATATCTTAAAGTGTAGAGTTCCCCAGTCTTAATGATCTTCAGAATTTCATCATGTGTTTGTGACTCCCCTTCTCCTTGTTCACACTCCTCAATATCATTTCCCTTATAATACATTATATTTTGTTGTATATAGCCTTTTATAACCTTGATATTTTCAAAAATTTCCTTAAATATCAAACTCTCAGGTGTTGTAAAACTGCTTGTAAATAATATTTACTTGTGTACTATACAATATTTTATTTACATAAAACTATGTCACCATCACCTTAATTAATTTCAACTGTAAAATTATTTTCTCTATTACTGGCTTCACCAGCTTTAAGTATACTCAAACCATATGTCATAATATATGCATTTCCAGGAATAATAAAGAAAACCTACAGTCAACCAGAGAGAGACGTAGAGAGAAGGCAGCTAAAGTACGGCCATTTGAGCCACTAGCCACATTCCAAGGGACCCTTTTCTTGGAACCTCAGGACTAATTAAGGTGACAGTTGGGTGATTGTGTTCGACGCGAGCGGACGCCCGGCGGTTGCCGGGCCCGTCTATCTCTCTCTGGTTGGCTTCCAAATTCCTCTACCAAATCGTGGTGTGATTATTTCTCTTTCCCCACATTATTGTTATATTGTCACATTGAAAGTCGACAGGATATTATAACAGAAGAGTCGACAGGATCTTATCACATTGAAAGTCGACAGGATCTTATCACATATATATATATATATTAAAAATAAAGAAGGCATCTCCTGACCACGAACATATGTGCTTTTTAGATGGCAGAGCGCCATCTAGTGGAGCAAAAATAAACTAAACGTTTATTTAGCTTGCTCCGTGATATTTGGCCAACCCAATTTCTTGATAAATCAAGAAAAGCCATCCACGAACGCGTTTCGCGCTGTTGGCCCTCGTCAGCGTGGAGAAGGCTGTAACCACTGCGACCAAAAAATATTTTTGGTCCCAATGGCTTCCCGAAAAATCAAGAAATGGGTATTTAAGGCCAAATTTGCGTAAAGGCGCTTAACACATGAAAAAGCAATAGAAAAAAAAAAGATAAGTGGGTCAGGTGTTGATATTAAAAATAAAGAAGGCATCTCCTGACCACGAGCACATGTGCTTTTTAGATGGCAGAGCGCCATCTAGTGGAGCAAAAATAAACTAAACGTTTATTTAGCTTGCTCCGTGATATTTGGCCAACCCAATTTATTGATAAATCAAGAAAAGCCATCCACGAACGCGTATCGCGCTGTTGGCGCTCGTCAGCGTGGAGAAGGCTGTAACCACTGCGAACAAAAAATATTTTTGGTCCCAATGGCTTCCCGAAAAATCATATATATATATATATTAAATTAAAATATATATATATTATTTCTGTTGTTTTGGATCATCTTGATGATTATGCTATGGTGGTGCAGTCGTGGTTGAATAATAATCTTGATAAAAATATAAAGTCTTGATTAGAGATTTCTTTATTGAGCTATAGGATAAACATAATTTTGTAAAAGTCCTGCCTGGCTTAAGGCGTAAGAATAATTAAAACAAAATATTATTTACATAATTACAAACATGTTTGAGCCGACCAACGGGGAATCTATCTATTATTGCGACTAATTGGCCATAAGTGAATGGTCTTCTAGTCCAATAACGGGGAAGAACAACAATGAGTATTTATAGGGGAAGCATGACCTCTGGCGGCCGATTTAACAGAATATTTTTATCTATGAAATATATTTTTAAATGAAACTATCTTAATATACAACAACAACAAAAAGCCTTTATTTAGGGCCTCTCGCCCTATACAGGATTCGCCAGTTCACAATGGATGGGGAGAACACTGTGTGGCCTTTTTCCGGGATATAGTCTTGTGGAATCCAAATATCGCCATCGCTATATACCTATTTTTTGATATTTCATTAATTAGTGCCGGAAATGAAGGACAAAGTTGCCCCGTTTTATCATTTAGTTTTCGTCTTTCCTCAGACAGAGCAGCACAGTCAAATAAGTAGTGCAACATCTCCGTTGTTATTCCTGATCACAGAAAGTGCATTTCAGGTCTTCACGCCTCAATAAAATCAGATGGTGTTCTCTAAAAAAATTGAAAGGGTTCTAAATTGTGCGATTAATCTGATGACAGGAACAGGGAGTTCACTTAAGAAATATTCTTCGGTGGTAAACGTTGTATATATATATCTCTATAGTGGGAATATAACTTTGATTGGGTTATTCTTGTTAAGTCATTTTGTATTGTTTGTTCTATCGCAGTTCTTAATATTCCTGGGATAGCATTCCTTAGTGAATCAGGATCATTACAATAAGTAAGCCACGAGGATCCGTTATTATTGAGTAAATTGCTTAATTGTTTTATAAACCCGATGGGCGCACCTGTAGCACAGGATATTTGCCTCATTCTATTTAAACATATTCGAGGCAATCTATTTGTATCCATACTCAGCACCCTCAGCCAATATTTCAAGGTCAATTTCAGAGCTGTTATTATTAATGAGACGCGGCCTGTTTCTGGTCTTATTATGTATCCTGGTGTATATCTAGGCAAATTCAAGAACCTACGAATAAATGTATCTTGTATATGGTCTAATAAATCTTTATACTCTGTTGCCCAAATTGGAGCAGCATACATCAAAACAGCCATCACAATAGAATCAAACAGTTTCATTGCAGAGTTTAATGAATTAATTTTTGATTTTGCCAATATTGGGGTTGTAGCATTTATTGCCGCGAGTGCTTTTCCTTTGAAAAAGTTTGCGGCTTGAGTGGGTTTAGTTGTATTGACCAGAGGGTATCCCAAGTAATTATATCTTTTTGTTACCATCAGAGGTTTACCATTCCAGTACCATCTATCTTCTCTTGAGGGTTTACCACCATTGCGAAATACCATAACCTTCGATTTGGACTCGTTCAGTGTCATATAGTGTTCTCACCAAGATATTCTTTCAATATATTAATCTTTTTTGGAGGTTTATCCTCGACTCCCCTATAATAGCAATATCATCTGCATAGATCAGCAGGTGAACATCACCAAATTCCGGCAGGTATACACTCGTCAGATCTGAGTTGTCATACATTTTAATCAGGTCCGTCATGAATAATATAAAGAGTAATGGCGATAGTGGCTCTCCTTGTAAAACACCCGAATGTATCTTAATATTTTCTGTAATTGATCCCCTCCATCTGACTGCCACAGTCGCCTGTTCGTAGTAATTTCTAATTGCATGTATAAATTGATAGCTCACGCCCAGATTGGTTAATTTCTTCCAAAGTAATGAGTGAGGAACTGTATCGAATGCTTTTCTCAAATCAATAAAAAATACATATAATTTTCCTCTCTTTTTCCTCAGTGAAAGTTGTATTAGAGTGGTCAATGTGAATATCAGATCCACACACGATCGACCCCTTCGGAAACCCGCCTGATTTTCTGGAATGACGTTTCTTCTTTCTACCCATTCATTCAGTCTTGATCTTAGTATTGTCGTAAAAAGTTTCGATAAATTACTTATCAGTGCTATACCACGATAATTTGAAGGGTTGTCTTTGTCACCGCTTTTAAAGATTGGATGTATGATCGATTTAGTCCATATTGTAGGATAGTGTCCCATTATCAGAGCTCTATTGTAAAATTGTTCTAATAAACCCATGTATGAGTCTGGGAGTACTTTTATTATTTCATTGGGGATGTCATCAGGTCCACTTGCCTTGTTATTTTTCAAATCTCTGATTGCCCTGCCTATCTCTTCAGAAGTTATCTCTGGATCAAGTATTGGATCGCTCGGCAAGATCCTCACTTCTATATTACAAATCTCTCTTTTTCCTCAATACTCATTAATTCGCAATAAAATTCGTGCCATTCCTGCACAGTAATTTCTCCTTGAATTTTTGTTGCTCTTTTAAATAGCGCAATGGTCTTCCAAAAGGACTATGAATCTTTTATATATCTCAATATTTCTTGTTTTTCCTGAATATATTTCTTTCTTTTATCATCTAATAAACCGAGATATTTCTTTCTATGGAGAGCATAGCTTTCAAGGTCTTCCTTTCTGTTGGTTCTACGGTATTCCTTCAGACTTTCTTTTGTTAGCTTTTTCATTTCGTAACAGTTTTTGTCAAACCATGGTTTAGATTGTCGGGGGGCACCCTTAGTTAAGTACATTATTCCTGATGTTGACATTGCCTCAGTAATTCTTTGAGTGAAAGTATTTACGGAGCTATCGAGATTTGATATTTTTACTACTTGCAATTCCTTTAATTCCTGTTTAAATGTATTAATTCCCTCAGCTGTCCATCTGTATCTCGTAACACCATATTCTTCTACCTTAGATTTATTTTCATAGGTGTTTTGGACTGTTATCTTCAGGATAAGAGGAAGGTGATCTGAATACATCTGGGTTTCTATCCTGAAGTCTGATATTTTTTCCAGTATTCCTTGTGAAACTATGCAGTAATCAATAGTTGATGAGCCTCTCTCCGAAACATATGTAAAGTCTCCTCCGTTGATCTTCCATTGATTATTGTCAGCGAATTGTCCTCGAGAAACTCGAGAAGTCCTTCAGCCAGTGGTGAAATTATTAGATCTCTTGCTTTTCTTTCGGAATCTAAAGAGAGTTGAAGATTTGTTGGATTATACAGTCCCCCGAGCCCTCCAGTTCTAATATTTAAATCCCCAATTAGAATTAGTTCTTTCCCGTCAGTTATCTGTTTTTCCATATATTTAGTTAATCTAGCTAAGTTATTCTGGTAAAGTTCGTTTGGAGGGAGATATACAAATATCAAGCAGGTGGTAGGTTTGTCGGTTCCTATGTTTTGTGATAAGAAAATCGATATCCAGATGTTATCCTTTTCTGTACTGTGCAACCTGTAATGTCCCCCTTTTTTGACATCCACAATTATTCCTCCTGATCCCCTACCCCTTTCTGTGGTCTTTGTTGCCGGATGTTCAAAAATTTGGAAATCCTTTAATGTTATATTTGTGAGATTTATATACCATGTTTCAAGTAAAGCGAAGATCTCGTAATTTTTAATGTACTCGAGAAGTGGAAAAACAGAGAGCAACCTAAAAAGTCCATTTATATTCCAGCATATTATTGTATTTACAGTAACTTTTGGTTTTTTAAAGCTAATAGTCTTAAAACTTTTTTGTGAATCTTTATTTGTATGTATTTTATTTTGTAGTGTCTGTAAAGTTTCTGAATTGTCAACATCAATTCGGTGCTGCGTCGACTGCTATAATGTAGAGCCCCTTTCACCAACCACTCTACCGTCAACGACTTCGTATTTTTGTCCATTTGCAAAAAGCTTATTGTCTCTTAATTTTGAGCGTATTCCTTTTTCGGATAGTTCTTTCTTCTTAGAAATCAGTAAGCGGCGTTGTTCTCGGGTCTTCAGAGTGTAATCTTTGTTTACAAAAATCTTATCAACTCTGAATTTGTAGGAATTCCTAAGTAGAGCAATTCTTGTGGTTTGTTTCGGAATTTCATCCAAAATTGGCGCGTTAGCTTTCTTTGAAAACCGATGACAACGCATTATTTCCGATTCGACTTGTATTTGCATCTTTTCATTTATCGCAGTAACTAATTTGCATAAAGTTTCATCTGAGTTTTCGGCTTCGGGCCCTTTTATACCGTAAAATATAAGGTTATTTTCCCCTATTTTCCTGTCCAACATATCACCATGATCCTCTAGACTTTTTATTCTTAAATCGTTTTTTGTGGCTAATTCCAAGCATGTTTTCTGTGAAGTTTCGATAACGGTCAATCTTTGATCCCATTCCTCGAACTTTTGTTCGATGTTTTGTAATCTAGTTTCTAGTCTTGCTCCTAAAGTCCTTAGCTCTGTGTGTATTTGTTTAACAATAGATTTGAGATCATCTTCAATAGCTTTCCTTTGTCTCAGTTGTTTGTACAGTCGACAGAGTTGTTTGCTTTTTTGTAGGAGGCCCGGGGTTAAGTTCCACGCCACCAATGATCAGTAGAATGACAATCACTCTTATCAAGTAGGCAGAAGAATACTTTTGAGTTAGCGTAAGGTAGCAGGATGGGTACATTTTGTTATTATAAGATAGTTTTTTGAATTCATCGTACTTCTCAACGAGGAATTTTGGCTCTTTAATGCAAACGATAAACAGCAATGCAAGTACTATGTATGTAAATTTCATCCTTTTTTTCTTGGTGTCTGATTTTAGAAAAAAAAAAGTAAGATTTAACAATAAGTGCTAAGATTATATTTGGGGTATAGTATTACTAAGTTAATTATATCTTTAAAATTAGGTTCATTAAATATTAAAGTAGATTGTTAAAAGTATATTTACCGAGAGCGAACGCACGTGCTGCTTGCAGTTTAACTATCTTAATATAACATTTTAAATAATATCTTAATATTTAACATTTTAAATAATATCTTAATATAACATTTCCCCCCTGTGAAGAAAATAATATGGGTTCATTCAGAGAAAAGTGATAAAAAAATATTGTTAAAAAAAAAAAGATAAAATGATTAAAAGAAAATAACATAAGAGATGATATTCACTTATCATATTGGTTGTAAATATGGTAACCAATAGACAGGAAAATACAAAATTATATAAATGTAAATGATGACAATTATTGGTAGAGAGTGATGCATGATTTTCAAAAGGTGAGAAATAGTGATAGATAGAAGTGATACATAGTGTGAATGATTACAAATATTGTTGGTAGAAAGTGAACAAAAATGTAATAATCCATAATCATATTGGTTTATTGTTAACCAATAGATTGGAAATTACAAAGGGTGAATGATAACAAAAATATGGTAAAGAGTAAAAATGTGGCAAAGAGAAAAAAATAAATTGGTGTTCCATAATAAAATTGACACATGATAATAAGAATGAAGGGCATTTGTGAAAAGCAAGAAGTGGGGACAAGTTTATGTACAAAAGGCAAATGTGAAAACAAGGAATGGACATGTAAAATTTTTAAAAAGTAATGGTAGGAATAAAGAATGGGTATTGAAAAAAAGAATCAAGGTGAACAAAAACAAAAGTTAAAATTTACATATGTTGGTATCGCTAAATTTACATATTAGTTAGGCGAAATGAGAAACATTAAAAGATTATGGCATTTAAAAAGAAATTTAAAAGGGGGTAAAGATGCAAATTTTGTAAATAAAAACATATTAAGAAATGAGATTAAACAAGGAAATATATAGTAGAAATGTTTAAAATAATGTGAAGATAGTTAATTCGTAATTAAGATATTGAATATGTGAAAATCTATAATATTGTGGAATAATGGCGTCCAGACGGCTTGGGTGACAGTAAACAAACATGCCCGGCGGCGCCAGCCGCCGACAAAGGACCAGAACACGGCTTGGTCTGCTACCCACCAGTCGGGTGTTTTCCTCTGTCCTTTTAATATGTATTAAATAAAGTTAGTTAGAAGGAGATTTTTACCCCCTCCTTTCTGCTATTTAGTGATCTTATTTAAATCCTTGCAACAGCCCACAAAGAATCATCACAGCGAATTCTTCTACCGAACTCGCTTCAGTGTTTTGTGAAACTATTACCCGACATTTCTTCACAAATATTTTGTTGTTGTCCTCTTGGCCGACTGTTTTACATACAGAATTTTAAAAAATGATATTTGTAAATGGTTTAAATTATTTGAAGATAAAAAATGGCATGAGATATAATATGGCATTTAGGAGCTAACTATACAAAGAAAAACTAAGGTGAAAAGGTGTGATGTAATTAAAATGGCAAAAAGAGTTATGGAAAAATTGATATTTAAAAATGATTTGATAAAAGGAATATATCTCTAAATATGCGAATGAAAACTATTGAGAAGCAAGGGTGAGAATTAGAAAAGTGGGCATTAGGTAAATTATGTAAAAGGTAGTTACAAAGTACCTTGGATGATGGGCTGGATTTGAAGATCTCGGGAGATGGCTGGTGTTGGGCGGAAGGTGTGATGGCTGGAGTTGGCTGTAGATGGAGTTGACTTGTTGAAGCTATGGTTGTTTGTGGAAAATGCTATGTTTTCTTGTGGAGATGATTATGTTTACTTATGAAGAATGCTATGTTTTCTTGTGGAGATGACTATGTTTTCTTGTGGATAATGCTATGTTTTCTTGTGGAGATGACTATGTTTACTTGTGAAGAAGGCTATGTTTGTTTGGAGAAGGCTATGTTTGTTTGGAGATAGGTATTTTTGATTGTAGAAGGCTATTTTTGATTGTAGTTTGTCTATGGCTTGATTGTGGAGAGCTATGTTTGATTTAAGTAGGTTATTTTTGGTTTTGCTTGTAGGTGAATATTTTTCGTTGGAAGATTTGCATATTATATTTTGAAAAATTTTGCTTTTGGGATATTGTTCACACAAATTTCAAATATCCTGTCGACTAATATTATATTAAATAAAAAAAAGAGATGATTTTCTGTTTGGTGTTTGATTATCGTGAGTATTATATATGGAGTTATTTGCTGGTTCTACTTTGTACTATATGGTATTGGTTATGCAGTCGTGGCAAGAATCTTGAGAGTAAAATAATAAAAATAGTTTTGATAAGAGATTTCTTTATTGAGCTATAGGATAAACATAATTTTGTAAAAGTCCTGCCTGGCTTAAGGCGTAAGAATAATTAAAACAAAATATTATTTACATAATTACAAACATGTTTGAGCCGACCAACGGGGAATCTAAATATATTGCGACTAATTGGCCATAGGTGAATGGTCTTCTAGTCCGTCAATTGGCTGCACCAAGCAGACCGATCAAGATGCACCGTGGCAATGAACCAAGACCGCGGCGAGCCACCAGAGCTGCATCGCAGGTGAGTATCCCCGGGTAAGGGAGGGAGAGAAAGAAAAGGACCAACGGGGAAGAACAACAATGAGTATTTATAGGGGAAGCATGACCTCTGGCGGCCGATTTAACAGAATATTTTTATCTACGAAATATATTTTTAAATGAAACTATCTTAATATAACATTTTAAATGATATCTTAATATTTAATGTCGCATACCTCGCGACATTTGCATAGTATTGCTTTGTTTTATATATTTTTACATATTGTTTCTTATGAAAGGATGATATATTTGCATGTCCGCGAGAAGCGCGATGTATATATATAGCTAGGAAAAGTAATAAAGTTAGAGTTTCTACTGATTAGAATCGTCTCATAATTTCTTAAACTCGTTCTTCCTAAGTGGAATACCACATTTAACATTTTAAATAATATCTTAATATAACATATATATATATATAATTATAAAAATAAATAGTTGTTTAGTTTTATAGTTTAGTTTTGTATTAAAATTATCTTTATTACTTTGATTATTTAAATTCAAATTTTAAAATTTGTAAATTGTTATTATTTAATAGAGAGAGAGAGAAAAAAAATATTTACTTCTTACACATCATCCATATATATTTATAATTAATAACAATAAAATTTAACAACGTAACGTCTTTTGCAATCGGCTGTTACACGTCATTTAGACATACTCTAATTTGTATATAGAATAATAGAAGTGAGAATATATTTAATAGTATAAATTTTAGTAGTTAGAGAGAAAAGAGAGAAAGACAGAACCATGCACTTTTATTCAAACTAATAATAAGAAAAAAAAAAAGCTTTGTAAAGAAGGTAGATAAGATTGTTAGTATATATATATATATATTTTATAATTTTATATTTTATCCTTTTTTAATGATTTTTTAAATTTTTTTATTTTAAAATATGAATATATCTAGTTGTATTTAGTAATATATCTATAATATGAATTAACTTTTGTTATAAGTTTGGTTATTATGTTTTGAAACCCTAATGGTAGACCAGACATATACAAAAAAAATTAAATTGAAATAATTAGTGGAAAAAGAGATCTGCTGGACCGGAGATTTTCAAATAGAAATCCAGCTGACATTTCACTCCTGCTCTATTATGCCATAGATCTCTTTTCAACCGGATTCTATGTGTTAATATTAAGTTGTTTTAGTGAAACATTTATATATAAAGATTTAACAACTACAAGTGTTAAGAAATTCTAACTGTAACCTACCTCTTCTGTGACGCGTTCCTCTGTAAACAGCTATTTCTGGTTAACATCTGTTGCGGGGGGGGGGGCACATGTTCGTCCCTTCCAAATTAGAATGTTTTCTCAGAAATTTCAGATTAATAAGACAACTGAAGAAGAAAGAAAATAGTTAAGGGAAGAAAGCCAATCTTTATAATCTTTACAGTTAGAGCAGGAGTGAAATGTCAGCTGGATTTCTATTTGAAAATCTCCGGTCCAGCAGATCTCTTTTTCCACTAATTATTTCAATTTAATTTGTTTTTGTATATGTCTGGTCTACCATTAGGGTTTCAAAACATAATAACCAAACTTATAACAAAAGTTAATTAATATTATAGATATATTACTAAATACAACTAGATATATTCATATTTTAAAATAAAAAAAATTAAAAAATCATTAAAAAAAAAAAGGATAAAATATAAAATTATGAAAAAATATATATATGTTATATTAAGATATTATTTGAAATGTTATATAAATGTATTATTTAAAATGTTAAATTAAGGTATTATTCTATTTAAAATTATATTTCATAGATAAAAATACTCTGTTTAAATCGACCGCCAGAGGCCATGCTTCCCATATAAAATACTCATTGTTGTTCTTCCCCGTTGGCAACGATTTGTTTTTCGTCTCGCTCTTGACATGAATCCTGCCAAGAAGAAGAAGAAGGCCTACAAGCCTACAACCCGCATCGTGAACGTCGCCGACCTGGAGAGGGAAGATGAGATGGTGATCTCACGCAACTGCAGCATCCTGAGCTCCATTGGCCATCCTGCCCTGAAATCCCTGCATGAGGACCTGATACGCTACATCGCCTCGCGGACTGAAATGATCAAGGCCCTCGCTACCAATGTAGAGAACCTCACTGACACCCTCGAGTCCTTCGCAGAGTTGGACGAAACTGAGGAGGCCAACAAGCCCAAGACTGCTTGCCGCGGCACTCAAACCTGCCCTGCTCCTTCCTGCAATGAAACCAGCTCCCAGACTGACCCAATCAAGCCCGCCACTCCTGCTCCTGCTGCTCTCCCTGCCAAGAAGCCTGCCTCCTCCCTGCCTGCTCCTGCTCCAACCAAAAGGAAGCAGTCTGAAGCTCCCAACCCGCCTGCAAAGAGGACAAACCTGAATGGTCCTTCAAAACCTGTGCCTTCCCACGTCTCCAAGCCTGCGGCCGCCCAAGTGATCCTTCATGGAGAAAAATCGGCGGCCCACACAGTGGTCATCTCAGATGACCCACAGGCTGACCCAAGGGAGATGCTGAAAACAGTCCGCGCTGCTCACACTCTCCCCCAAGGCGTTTGGGCCTCCCTGCGCACCAAGGGGAAGCTGGTCCTCCATTCCAGCAATCCTGACACCATCCCTGAGGTTACAACCTCCCTGGCCAGCAAGTTGAATGGAATGAAGGTCCGCCAGCAGAAGGAGATCCTGCCACGGATCTGCCTCTTCAAAGTGGATGAGGAGACATCCAACTCCACAATTGAGGAGACCTTCCTGGAAACCGCTGCTGTTAGAAAACTTCCTGGGGACAAGGTGGTGCGCGTGGCGCACCGTTCTGCACCCAGAAACGGGACCTGCACCGCCTTCATCGAGGTGGACCTCAAGACCTTTAGAGCCCTGGGCGTTCGCGGGAGGATCGTGGTGGATGGAGTAATCCTCAACTTCGAGGAGTCCATCCGCGCCCGCGTCTGCTTCCGCTGTTGTGGCTTCGGCCACAACTCTGCCCAATGCACCAGAGCTCCTAAGTGCTTCCACTGCGGTGAAGACGGCCATGAAGGCCGAACCTGCCCATCCATTGCTGACCAGCGCACCTCCAAATGTGCCAACTGCTGCTCCCAGGGCCTTCCTGACAAGCACGAGGCGAGAGCCTCAAGCTGCCCCATCCTGAAGTCTAGGGCCCTCAAGTTCTAGGCTTCAAGGACCTTCTGCCTCCATTATCATCTGCCACTTCTCCTGGATTCCTGGCCTATACAACGCACCCGCCTCACTGCACCCTGGCGCTATTCCCCTGCTTGCCCAACGTTTCTACCACCCCTGCGAGACATCTCCTGCTTCCACATCCTAGGGTCCCTTGCCACCTGACATCGAATTTGGGCTCAAAAATCATAACTTTTGGTTAGTAGCCCGTAAATAAAGATATTTTCTCTTCCCCGTTGGCCGACCCAAAACATGTTTGTAATTATGTAAATATTCTTTTGTTTTTCATCTTTTTTATTCTTACGCCTTAAGCCAGGCAGTACCTTTCTCAAATTATGTTTTTATATATCTCATAAGCTCAATTAAAGCTATTTTTAATATTCATATTTTGATTATTATATTTTCAAGATTTTTGCCACGACTGCACCACCATTACCATAATCCTCAACATGATCAAAATTGAAACAGAAAATCATCTTTTTATTATATTATAAGATATATATACTAACAATCTTATCTACCTTCTTTACAAAACTTTTATTTTCTTATTATTAGTTTGAATAAAAGTGCATGGTTCTGTCTTTCTCTCTTTTCTCTCTCTCTCTAACTACTAAAATTTATACTATTAAATATATTCTCACTTCTATTATTCTATATACAAATTAGAGTATGTCTAAATGATGTGTAACAGCCGATTGCAAAAGACGTTACGTTGTTAAATTTTATTGTTATTAATTATAAATATATATGGATGATGTGTAAGAAGTAAATAATTTTTTTTTCTCTCTCTCTATTAAATAATAACAATTTACAAATTTTATAATTTGAATTTAAATAATCAAAGTAATAAAGATAATTTTAATACAAAACTAAACTATAAAACTAAACAACTATTTATTTTTATAATTAATTTAGATTTAGCTTGCTAATCTAATCAAATCTACTTGATATAAATTATCAATCTTATCAGTTTACTCATTAAATTTTAAATATAGAATTACTATTATATTTTTATTATATAGTCTTTACACTATATATATATATATAGAAAGTGTTAATGTTTATATAGTTTTATAACATGTTTTTTATATGAATATGTCAAAACCGGTGTTGTGGTTCATTTGTTATCACCAACGCTACGTTTTATACTGGGGTATTAACCTAAAATGTATTGTTTTGATGCATTTTTAAAGGGAGATGTGCCACATACACCTATATACATTCATGGACAAAACTTAAGGAAGTTTCATATTTTGATGGCGCTGGTCATCTATTATTATTATTATTATTATTATTATTATTATATATATAAATTTACTGGCAATGCGTTTCTTTTAAATATCATCAAATTTAATTTACTAATATATATATATATATATATATATTTTTAAGGAGACGGAGGCAATTCTGTTCACACTTGGTTATCTCGTGTGTCTTCAATAAAAGTCACTGTAATATCTTTCAGAAATAATGTCTGAATCCTGATATACATTTTAAATGGTAGATTAAACTGGTGAAACTGCTGGGAGGGTTCACCACTGATAAGCCAGGCCCTCCCATTAATTTTTCCATTGCAGTAAGGGCAGTAGGAATTGTTTATTTTTAAAAAGAATCATACGCGTCTATAATAGTTTCCAATTTTGATAACAGATGGCGCGCTAATGCATCATTCTAAAAGGTACAACTTTCTTAAGTTTTATTTCTCACTCTCCATGAATATATTTTAAAATTTATAATTATAATATAATATAATATTCTCTTATCCCCGCGCGCATAAATCCAATGGTAAAATTCGTAGAAATATCCCAAAATGGCAGGCTAAAAGGTTATCGTCTCAGAGGGGAATATAAAAGAAATTATGGTCAAGTCGACCCGGAAGCAGAAGACTGAAGTTATTCTGGGCCGGGCAAAGGACCGTCTGCTTTTATTTAGGTCCACGGCCTTGACTTCGACGTCGCGGCCACTCAGACTTCTACCTGCGCTGTTTGGAATCTTTCATAATACTTCTACCTTATATATATTGTAACAAAGTATTTATTATTTTATTAACAGAGTATCATTTTTATGTTTATATTTTTCTTACTCTGTAAACTTCCCTCATTGCTTATATTTTATTTATCATTCTTAGTTTGTTCTTGCCTTAAATAAATTGCTGTGTCATCCTGAAGTTTGTCTTTCCTAATTTTCCACGTGACAATATGGACAAAACTTAAGGAAGTGGAATGTCTTTGTTGTCGCCGGTCATCTACTTTTTAAAGAAGACAGAGGAAATTTTGTTCACACTTGGTTATCACGTGTCTTCAATAAAGACCACTGTAATATCTTTCAGAGTTATTGTCTGAATCCCGATATACATGCTAAAAGGTACGACTTCCTTAAGTTTTGTCCATATATATATATATATATATAATATATATATGTATTATTATGTATTCGCCATAATAATATTATTCGCCATGTAAAAAGTAAAAAACGTATGTACATATTTTCTTCAGTACCAAGAATTCCTCAAAATGGTCAGTTGTCAAAATAAAATACCGCCATCCATTACAACACTGTCAGATATAAGGTTGTCCAAAAAGTTCGTGTTTTTCTTAAAACGTTGTTTTTTTCTTTCTTTTTACTTGGCGAAAAATATTATTACGGCGAATACATTTATTGTACATATAGAGATTGCATAAGTTTCATATTGCACAGTTTCCATATTTGTAGATGATTCTCTAAAAACCTAATATATATTTAAATGATGCCATATATTTTGTGTGAATTATTTGCAGAAGAATAATGCTCAATACATATTTGCATATATGAAAAAGTATGAAAAATAGAAAATTGTATCTTATATCAACACCTTATCTTTTCTCTTTTTTTCATACTTTTTTTTCACATGTTTAGCGTAATTGCACAACTACCTATTTCTTGATTTCTCAGGAAACCTCACGGACCAAACTTATGGACGTAGATACAGCCTGCAACACGCTGACAAGGGTCAACAGCCCGAAACGTATACCTGGTTGTCTTTTCTTCATTTCTAAAGAAAATGGGTTGGATAAATATTATGGAACAAGTTAAATCAAAGTTTAGTTAATTTTTGTTCCACTAGATGGCGCTCTACCATCTAAAATGCTCATGTGAGCGGTCAGGACTTGCCTCTTTTATTTGAAATTAATTTTATCATTTATTTATTTTATTCAAAGGCAATCAGAAGATTTAAGAGAATTGTGCTCCACCGACGTACTACACAAATCTCATCAAGGTGTATATATGAAGTCAAAGTTAACATTAAGAATAAATATTTTTATATTTACATATATATAAAATGAAAGGATTTAAAAGCACGAATGTTTCCTTTATACATAATACAAACCTCTACTGCCCTTACTGCTATGAAAAAAATATATTGGGAGGGCTTGGCTCATCAGTGGTTAACCCTCCCAGCGGTTTCGACAATTTAATCCACCAGACCGCTTCTCAGAGCTCTAATACTGTATTGGACGATTCTGCTTATATATGCAGCACTGAAGGATGGAATCTCAGAAATGGTTTTCAAGAAAACTATGGACATAAGCTTATAGGACAGTAGAATTACATTCAAATATTTGCATCGAGCAACGCTCTTCCGCAAACAATAAAGACAAGGCCAGTTAGGCATAAATTAACACAAAGCAATAACGCGCCATCTATACATATAAAATGAAAGGATTTAAAAGCACGAATGTTTCCTTTATACATAATACAAACCTCACATATATGCCTGCTTTCCTCAAAAACGTATGTACATATTTTCTTCAGTACCTACACCAAGAATTCCTCTCAGTTAGTCCTTTCCAAACACTTTCCCATTACAGTAGCGGTGGGGGACTGTAGAAAATTGTCTTAGTAGAAATACAAGGCGATAACAGCTTTCAATTCTAACTTGAGTTTGGTCAAAAGTTTGTTATAACAAGTAGAAAGCACAATAATTGTAATATGATATATTCTTCAAGAATTTATTGACATTAAAAAAAAAAACATAATGCAGGGCCATTCTCTTTTTATATATAATATTGTGGCGAAGAAATAATTTATTATTTAATTTAATTTATTTATTCAATGAAAATATTTGGAAACAGATTTAATTTAATTATATTTAATATAAAATAATGATCGAAAATATTTATTTGCGTGCTTGCTCAAGATTCTCTAGCTGTAGATAGTTTTGTTGAGTGGTGAATAATTGTCGACTTGTCGTGCTGACGTCATCAATAAATATTTTCACATCCCCAGATATACAAATACTTAATTATCTACGCTATAGTATACAGTTACGAGCGTCATTCCTCATCTCCTAATCAAACAGTCATCAGTTTTCATCTCTGTCACCGTTTGCTTTTTTTTTTTTTTGGAATGGCGCCCTCCTATTGGTTGGCTACGGTCACGCCACCTTTGCCCCCCCCCCCACTCGCTATTTCGTCTTTGTAACTATTGTGTTGGAGCGGGTCGCTCCCTAAATAAATGTGCATATATTATATAATAACCAAATGGAATCCTCTCTTTCTTTTTCCCAGTAAGAGACGCCTACGGAAGCCAACAGTACATAGACAGATAAAGCACATAGGCTATAGTTATTAACTAACATATGCAAATATTTAAGGCGCCAATTTATAATTGTAAAAAATAGTATTTGAATCAAAACATTCAATCGGGTAAAACACGGGCGTTGCCCGGGTCATTCGGCTAGTAGTATATATAGTAAAGGACAACACCTAATTGTAGAGTCAAAGTGTCCTTTAGGGAGAGGTGTCTTCTTACCAGAGAGTTTCCAAATAGTAAAAAATGGTAATTTTGCAAATGAAAACTGTCCTTTGTAGAGAGGTGTTCTCTAGCGGGAGTGTCCTCTCATGGAGGTTCTACTGTATTTTGATATATAATATGCATATATAATGTATTTTGATATATTTTTATTTTATAAGTATTATACTGCATGTTGTTACACCTTGAGATATAGATGGTTTTTGTTCAGCGGTTTCCATTGTTCTGTAGAATAAACCAGAACGTGTTCTCATTAAAAGATGACATTTTTATCTTGGTGAGGTTACAAAGAACAACCGGCACGAACACGCACCAGCGTGGTTGGAACAAATAATGTGTTGACAAGGGGGGTCGGTGGAAGGATGGTCTAAACCGTTGGTTTTCGACCGCTACAACCCGGGTTTGATTCACACATTGGGCACTTTTTTTTCTGATTTAAAAAAAAAATTCTCCTATGGCCCCCGATTTTTACAAAAGTCCAACCCCACCAGCGAGTGTAAGTAACCAAAAGGGGCTCTGGCACATTTGTAAGTGCAAAGTCGAACTGCTTTTCACATGTGTAGGTATGTGGTGCACTTACAGTAAAAGTAGTCGCCTACTTCAATCCGCCATGATTATAATGGCCTGTACCACGTGTACTTGGGAGAATAATAATAATGTTTTGAAAATCCATTCCTTTTTCCTGATTTAATTTGAAGACATCGACCCTTGGTTTGTCAGGAGCAATATCATTAGAAAGAACCTCAAAATATAAAATATAAATGATTCATAATAAGACAAGCTTTCAACTTCTACAAAATACCTAAAATCTTGAAACATAACTTTCCAAGAGGCTTCAAATT
>CP092877.1:46609873-46756397 GCA_030710605.1 Cordylochernes scorpioides | reverse complement strand
ATAAATATGTTGTAATACCATGAAAAAAGATTGGCATTCAGCCAATTTATATATTGGTATATAAATTATATTTTGATTCAATATATGCCTTTTTAATTAAAGATCTATTTATGGCTTGTTCGATTTTCAAAACGATATATATACAAGTGATTTTCAGAAGGCAGAGCGCCATCTGGTGGAACAGAAATCAACTAAACATTGATTTAGTCTGTTCCCTGATATTTGGCCAACCCAATTACTTGATAAATCAAGAAAAGCCATCCACGAACGCGTTTCGCGCTGTTGGCGCTCGCAGCGTGGAGTAGGCTGTACCCACTGCGACCAAAAAGAATTTTGGTCCCAGAGGCTTCTTGAGAAACCAAGAAATGGGTATTTAACGACAAACTTGCGGAAATACGCAGATGGCGCTCTGCTTCTGAAAAGCACATGTGCTCCTGGTCAGGATATGCCTTTTTATTTTTAATATCAACACCTGACCTTTTTATTTTTTCTATTGCTTTTTTCATATATAAATATATGTGTTATATTCAATTTAATTTTTTATAATATATAAATATTTTTTTGCAAATTTGACCAAAAACAAAAAGCTTTTTTATCATTATTTGCTAATATTTGATATTTCATTCTTCTTTTTTTTTTTTTGTAATTAAAATTTGCATTCGACAATCTAAACATTTACTTAATAATTAATTACTTTTTTTTATTCTCTCCACTCGGAATATAAGTATATATATATATATATATATATTTTTTTTTTTGAAAATAGAGCAATCCATAAATATATCTTTAAAAAAATAAAATAATAATAAATATATATACTAGACGGGTGACCCGGGCTTCGCCCCCGGGATTGACCCGTATGCATATCTACCCGAGTGATATATATTTAGATAAGATTTTTTTTATAATTGTTTGTTATTAGTATTATCTATTTGTTTGCCTCAGCATAATTTAATCTAATCTTTAGTAGAGGGCGCTGTTCGTGAGCTAAGTAGAATAATTTGAATATATAGTTTTAATAATTGATTTATATATAGACGGGAAGAAAATTACATAATAGAATCATTGAACGCAGAAGAAACATAAACAGAAATGACCCATTCATAGTATAGCCGCGCTTGATAGATTAAAACAGGAAGTAGGTGAATAGCGTGGTAAGTTTCTTTATTCAGCACAACAAGCTTTCGGGCATCAGCTGCCCTTCATCAGGCATTATGACCCATTATCATTAATAGTACAGCACTCCAATTCAACAGGACACACATTTAACTTAAACATTACAACAATATCAATAACAAATATCAAAGATTAATAATTGAAGCAATAGTGTCCAAACAATAGAGCAGTATAAATCGCAGAATTGATTTACCAGAAGCATATGATTCAATAGACCTAAATAAAATAAGATAATACAAAGTCATTCACAGTATAAGATATCACATGTCTGATGGGATTCCTTGCAAATTATAAAAATATGTAAAATATAAAATACAAAATAAGATAGCCTTAACCAAAATGTATCATATTATCTCATATTAATTAGAATTAGTTTTTCCAAATCTCATTACACCTGCATGTAAATTTAAACATTTTAATATTTTTCAAATCGCGCGTGATATGCAAAACAATAGTTACGTGTATATAAAACCTATTTCAAACTAGTCGGTTTGTTGTTTCATTAATTCCTGTAGAAGGGCGTATGTGCCCGAAAGCTAGTATTATTTTCGTTCTAATAAAAGATACGCAGCCCTCGAAGCTTTGTTTTATTCATTTATTGATTTATATATATATATATATTATTCAGATTTATATGGTGCTCTACAGTGCACTGTGCATGTAGAATTCATATTTAAAGAAATTTCTCCAATATTTCCTTCACATCTCAAACAAACTAAAATTTGAACCTAAGCACACAACCTTTACTCAATTAACAAAGCATTCTAGCCCCATTAAATCGAATATGTTCTAAAGGTCACAAACAGTTTATAAACGATCCAAACAATCCCTTGTATTCTATAGGAAGGATAGCTCCATATCACAAGATTATGCCCCGAGAGAAATTCAATACATCTCCAGGAATTCCTGCGCTTTGTTGGCGTCTGCTATTAAATAAATATTTGTATCCGCGCATGCGCATATAATACAGGAAAGAGTTACAGTTTGCCAGATTTATATATTTGTCGCCATTTTTACTTCTACAAACTGTGGGGCCTAAAATTACTTTATTCTAAGTTGATCTTTATATTTTCATTTTTTAAAGTAAAGGTTTTTTTTTCCTGCGGAATCCATTTATATTCTCTACCTTCCTTTTGATATTGTATATTTGTTCTATGAAGTGTATTTATTCAAAGGAATATATTGTAGCGTTATTTGTTGTATTGTTTTACATAATTAAGTTTTAGATTTTGTTTGTGTTTTTTTGCATATATTGAATTAATGATTGGTATACACTCTGCGTGACATTGAAAATGGAACACCAAGAAATAGTGGCCAGAAAATTATGCAAATTTCAGGGTAGACGCGCCTAACCGAGTTATGCAAATGATGTAAAATGCGCAGCTCTCGTGCGCACATGGAGTAAGATATAAGGGAAGGAACTTGCAGAAAGGACAGTATTCGTGTCGTTATTTCTTCAAGGAAAATCATTGTAGAAATTTTGTTCTTGTGTCAAAAGACACGTGTAATAACAGAGAATGCCAGGTCATCGTAAACGGAGGCAGTTCAAGCAGACAGACGCTTTTACGAGGGGCATGGTGATCGGACTGAAAAGGGCAGGTTGGTCCATACGTCAAATCGCAGCTGATACACACCTTGGTGCGTCCACGGTGCACCGACTGTGGAGAAGATGGTTGGAACAAGGAAATGTGGCAATTTATAGGAATGCCGGTGCAACCAGAGTGACGTCAGCACGTGTGGATCGGCGTATCCTTCGACAAGCAGTGGCGGCCCCACAAGCCACTTGTACCGCCATCCTGCAACATGTGCAAGACACCCTAGATCATTCCATCTCGACCAGAACCATTTCCCGTTGATTGGTTGCTAATGGCTTGCACTCATGCCGTCCGCTAAGAAGACTGCCATTGACCCCACCGAATAGGCGCCAACGTTTGGAATGGTGCCGGGCTAGATCGACGTGGATGACGGAATGGCACAGGGTCGTGTTCTCAGATGAGTCGCGTTTCTGCTTGTCCAGTGATAGTCGCCGTGTACGCGTGTGGCGTCGACGTGGAGAAAGGTCCAATCCGGCAGCAATTGTGGAACGCCCCACCGTGCGACAACGTGGAATCATGGTTTGGGGCGCAATCGCGTATGATTCCAGGTCACCTTTACTTCGTATTCAGGGCACTATGACGGCCCAACGATACGTTGATGATGTGCTGCGACCTACCTTCTGGGGGTACCCAATGCCCTTTATCAGCAGGATAACGCCCGACCGCACACTGCTCGCATTAGCCAACAAGCTCTGCAAGATGTACAGATGCTTCCCTGGCCACCGTACTCTCCTGATCTCTCACCAATCGAGCACGTCTGGGCCATCATTGGACGCCGTTTGCATGCCTTACCACAGCCGCGTTCAGAAGACCAACTGTGGCAAATGGTTGAGAGGGAATGGAGAGCCATCCCTCAGGACGCCATCCGTACTCTGATTGACTCTCTACCTAGACGTGTTGCTGCGTGCATCGCCGTCCGCGATGGTCCTACTTGCTACTAAGCCGACGCCGTTCTCGCTCTGTATTATGATTATCATTTTGAAATAAAGATCACTCATTGTTCGTTCCTGTCTCTCTCTGTCTGCCGAGTTTCATCACTTTCTGGCCACTATTTCTTGGTGTTCCATTTTCAATGTCACGCAGTGTATATATTCGTGTATTCTTTGATTTGGGCAGTCTGCTCGTTGGCAGCAATAAACGATTATTGTTCGATTTATCTTCGCCTGTTGCTTGCGATTCTTACCGTGACAAGTGGTGGAGAATCTGGGTACCGATACCATCACGGATACCTCTGTCAGAAGAAGCCGTCGCCTAGAAGGCCTAGAGCCACGTTTTTATATCGACGAAAAGAATAGTCCAATCAGAAAAATATCAATGTCGGCTGGAATTAACACGGGTGTTAAAAAAAAATACTTGCAAACATTTGACAAGAAACCCAACTGTGTTTAGCGGCAATGGAACGGAGGATTGTGGCAAATGGATGAAGGATTACGAACGTATTGCGAAATCTAACTGCTGGGATACCACGATGAAATTGGCGAACGCACCGTTCTTTTTGGAAGGGACCGCTGGCCAATGGTATGATAACAACGAAGAAGGAATAGATTCGTGGGATATGTTTAAGGAGATGTTTAGCCGGACATTCGACAAGAGCGGTGTCCTTCTCAGACGCGCTAAGGACAACCTTCAGAATCGAGCTCAGAAGAGTACAGAATCCTGTGAATCCTATATCCAAGACGTTCTGAGCTTGTGTAGGCAAGTGAATCCCGATATGACTAAAGAAGAGAAAGTGGCACATCTAATGAAAGGTGTGGTAGAGGATATCTATCAGGTCATCTTGGTAAAGGAAATTGATACTGTTGAAGCCTTTGTCGATTGGCGCCGAAAAGTAGCGGCTTGCAAGCAGCGACGCATCGGGAAACCAAGGTTTGAGCGACTCCCTAACGTCGCAAGTATAAAGCAACCAAACTCCTCGTCTCTGGAAGATCTGATTCGACGAATCGTGAGAGAAGAAATTAAAAGTGCCCTACATTCCGAGTCTATAATGCCAGAGGTGAACTCCCTGAAGAAAATTATTCATGAAGAGGTTGAGAGAAATCTGACCCCAATTGCGGAGCAGGGTCCATACTACCGAGAACAACGCTGCCAATTTGAAGGACCGGCGAAACCACCCTCGTATTACCAGCAGCAAAATCCTACAAGGCTGACAACTGCCCGAGGAAAGACTGACGAATGCAGGACGGTGGATAATATTCCCGTTTGTTTCCAATGCGGACGCCCGGGTCACGTCGCCAGGTACTGCCGAGAGCGGCGAGGGATGGTGGATCGACAGCCACCGGGGAGATACCACCCTGTCCAGAACGGCCCGCGAACGATCTATAATAGCAATGAAACCCCAGGCCGCGCAAGTTATCGAAGCCCGTCGCCCTATCCAGGTCGTGGCCGATCCCCAGCTGAACGTCGCCCCTCGATATCGCCAAGCCGATGATCTGGCCGATCACCTTATCGTGAGGAAAACTAGAGCAAGCGCCCTTCGCTGGAGGTAAGGTCGCTGAGGAGATTATAAATCCTTCGCCGCTCATAGCCGCTAAACTATCACAGATAATAGTTGACGTTACTATTGACGATAAAACTTTTCCTGCCCTTGTCGACAGCGGCGCTTCGTTTTCGGTTATTTTGGACCACTTTAGACAACAACACAAAAATACTATGTTCAGTGACGCTGGCAAGACACTCCCGCTGGCATGGCATTAGAGTTGCCGACGGGAATATATCGTTTCCAGGGGCCGATGTACTTTACGTTTAGAAATAAACGGATTGGTACAGCCGTTTGAATTCGTCGTTTTACCAAGTTGTAGCCACGACATCATTCTCGGTTGGGACTTCCTGGAGGCGTCAAGGGCTATAATCGATTGTGGTAGCGCTGAGATTCTGTTAGAAAAAGCAGAACTACCAGAGGATTCTTCGAGCATATTCCAAACTGTTGATGCCAACGATAGCTTTATAATCCCCGCTGGATCGACCAATCAGATAAACGTAATCAGCGAAGCTATACTCGGTGTGAGTAATGTCGTAATGGAGCCTTCGAGGATCCTCTTTCTAGAACGTGATCTGATGGTTCCCGCCTCGATCTTCGCTGTCCAGCATTCTCCCGAATTTGGATAACCAACATCGGCACATGTGATCGAACTGTCCCCAAAGGAATGTGTATTGGAGAGATACAAGTACTGGAAGAGGGTCACCTGGCAGTCATCGGTGATGCTTCGGACACCAATCGGCAGGGGATTCTTGGACAAGAAAATTCTCCAAACATTGCCTCGATGATAAGCCCTGATCTATCCATGCTTGAAAGGACCAGGATACGTTCGATACTTGGGAGTTTCAGCGGCTTATTTGAATTTAATAAGTTTCCGTCTAATCTGACGAGCACAGCCAAGCACAAGATAAATACAGAGGACCATCCCCGATTAAACGCCGTCCATATCGAATGTCGCAGGTTCGAACGTCAAACCATTCAGAATGAGGTCGACAAAATGTTGAAAGGAGGTAGAGTTCAGCTTTCCGAAAGTCCTTGGTCCTCTCCTGTGGTATTTGTGAAAAAGAAAAATGGTAGTTGGCGTTTCTGTGTCGATTACAGACACCTGAATAAAATCACAAAAAAGGATGTATATCCACTACCAAGGATTGACGATACACTCGATTGCTCAAGAGGGGCGTTATTATTCTTCCATGGACCTCCGTTCTGGTTACTGGCAGATTGAGGTGGATGAGGCAGATCGCGAGAAGACCGCCTTCATTACACCCGACGGATTGTACGAGTTCAAAGTTATGCCTTTCGGGTTGTGTAACGCCCCAGCGACATTTGAAAGAATGATGGATACCTTGCTGAGGGGGTTGAAGTGGTCAATGTGTCTTTGCTATCTGGACGATATTATTGTTTTCACCCACCTTTGACGAACATGTTCGACGCCTTGATTAGTTCTTAGGTGTCTCTCAAAGGCTGGACTTGTGTTAAATCCAGACAAGTGTTTGTTCGGAACAAAACGACTAAGCATTTTTGGGCATCTGGTGGATGGAGAGGGCGTGCACCCCGACCTGGATAAAGTTGATGCTATGTCCAAATTCCCTACTCCCAAATCCCTCACTGATGTAAGAAGTTCCATTGGAATGTGCTCATATTATCGTCGTTTCATTAAGAATTTTGCTCAAAAAGCTGAACCACTACACAGGTTGTTGAGAAAGGACACCAGATACGAATGGGGACCAGATCAACGGCAGGCCTATGAATCCTTGAAGCTGGCACTCGCGTCGGAACCCGTTTTAGCCCACTTTGACGAAAAGTATGCGACCGAACTGCACACAGACGCCAGTGGGTTTGGAATTGGTGCGGTTTTGGTCCAGGTCCAGGGAGGAAGTGAAAAACCGATTGGATATGCATCAAGAACGCTGTCAACAGCTGAAAAAAAAAATTCAACAACGGAGCGGGAGTGTCTTGCCGCGATTTGGGCGATCGGCAAGTTCCGTCCATACCTATTTGGGCGCTCGTTTACAATTGTGACGGATCATCACTCGCTCTGTTGGCTTTCGGGCCTGAAGGACCCGTCGGGAAGACTGGCCAGGTGGGCCTTAAGACTTCAGGAGTACAATGTGAACGTGGTATATAAAAACGGTAGAAAACATCAAGATGCCGATTGTCTCTCACGCAATCCAATCGAAGCGAATAACCCAGGGGAATCCGAAGATGACATACCAACATTAGCTGCTTTAACTGATATCGTCGCGGAACAGCGGAAAGATCCGGTAATTGTGAGAATATCGGAGGAATGTTTGAAGAACGATCAAAACCGCTTCAAAATAATCAATGGAGCTCTTTACAAGCGGAATTTCGACCCAGTGGGGCAACCGTGGCTATTGGTGATCCCCAGGCATTTGCGCCCTGACGTCCTCAGAAGTCTCCACGATAATCCAACTGCCGGTCATTTAGGGTTGGCTAAAACCCATGATAGAATTAGGAGGAAGTATTTTTGGCCAGGTCTTCTGAGGAGCATAAGAAAATATGTCGGTCACTGTAGGGAGTGCCAGCGTCGTAAACATGCTCCCTTGCGACCGCCCGGGTTGCTGCAACCGATACCACCCACCTCTGTTCCGTTCCAAAGAGTCGGAATTGATCTCCTCAGAAGAATCCCAATATCCCATTCAGGAAATGAATGGATAATAGTTTGCACAGACTATCTGACGCGATACGCTATCACCCGAGCCTTACCATCGGCAGACGCTCAGCAAGTGGCCAAGTTCGTCCTGGAGGACGTAGTGCTTAAACATGGAGCACCACGATAAATAATTACTGACCGGGGTAGGGTTTTTCAGTCTAAACTAATATCCAAGCTGACGGGACTTTGTCCCTCGGCTCAGAGATTTACCAAGGCGTACCATCCTCAGACGAATGGTCTCACTGAGAGACTTAATAAAACCCTGGCCGACATGATGTCAATGTATGTGGACGTCGAACAAAAATAAAGGGACGTTATTCTTCCTTTCATCACGTTTGCTTACAATACGGCGAAGCAGGACACCACTGGATTCACCCCATTCAGCCTCATCCATGGACGAGAAGCTGAAACTACGTTAGATACATTGTTTCCTCTTTTAAAAGATGAAGATCAAGAGGACTATAATCGAGAGATAGTGACCCGAGCAGAGGGAGACGCGACAATTGGTCAGCGCTACATACACTGAGAGCGCAAGAGGGCAATAAAACGACTCTACGACGCAAACATCGAGAGGTGAGCTATCAGCCAGGCGATAAAGTATGGATATTTATACCCGTCCGGAAATAGGGATATCCGAAAAAATAATAAAACGATATTTCGGCCCTTATAGGGTGACGAGACGCATTTCGGAGGTGACGTACGAAGTCGAAAGTCTAGACATACTAACCGCCGTCGTAAGCCAAAGGAAATTGTGCACGTGGTGAGAATGAAGAACTACCGTGACCCGGACGAACAACTGGACCTACCCGAGGATGAGCCTGCCGTCTGACAGCGAGGACGCTATCCTTTTGGAGAGGAGGGCATTGTAGCGTTATTTGTTGTATTTTTTTTACATAATTAAGTTTTAGATTTTGTTTGTGTTTGTTTTGAATATATTGAATTAATGATTGGTATATTATATTCGTGTATTCTTTGATTTGGGCAGTCTGCTCGTTGGTAGCAATAAAACGATTATTGTTCGATTTATCTTCGCCTGTTGCGTGCGATTCTTACCGTGACAATATATTTTTATGATAATCCTAAATTTCTACTTTAAGTCTTTGGTTTGTGCTAGCTCTAAAAGCAAAAAAAGTAAAGCTAAATAATGTTATTTTTATGCATAAATAAAAATAAGACTTTAAAAACCTATTTAAAGGATCAAAGTAAACTATAGGATATGCAACAACTGTCCTGGTGTGGTACTAACACCTACCAACATATTCTCATGTCCAAAAATGGCCGCAGCCCTTGTAGAAAATTGACATGGACCCAGAGCAGCAGCTTTACACATCCAAGATAGTGGGCATTACGACTGCTGTGATAGAGATGTATGGAGACATCTGAGGCTCTTCATTGGACAACAACAACAACAGAACATTGATATGGACCCAGAGCTTTACACACCCAAGATAGTGGACATTGCTGCTGCTGTGATAGAGATGTATGGAGACATCTGAGGCTCTTCATTGGACAACAACAACAACAGAACATTGATATGGACCCAGAGCTTACATACCCAAGATAGTGGGCATTGCTGCTGCTGTGATAGAGATGTATGGAGACATCTGAGACTCTTCATTGGACAACAACAGAACATTGATATTGTTGCACCAGGTTGCGGCTTGGCAGACTCTTCAAACTTGGTCCTCTCCTGTGCTGGGTCTTGTATCTTACCAGAACGTGTTTCAACCATCCTACAAATTTATATAAGGGAATAATGCGATATCTCTTACTTTAAGTAGCCTCCAGAATAATTTATTTATTTCTCACATCAAAGAGAGCAGTGAAGTCACACGTGTGCCTAAATACAAATGATGATTCTATAATACATATATTCTGTTTATAATACATATATTCTGTTTAATAAAATAAATAATATAAAATAGATTCATTAGCCATGATGCAACAATATGGACCCAGAGCTTTACACACCCAAGATAGTGGACATTGCTGCTGCTGTGATAGAGATGTATGGAGACATCTGAGGCTCTTCATTGGACAACAACAACAACAGAACATTGATATGGACCCCAGAGCTTTACACACCCAAGATAGTGGATATTGCTGCTGCTGTGAGAGAGATATAAGGAGATATCCGAGGCTCTTCATTGTGGACACCATAACACAACAAATGATCAAAGTGTAAGAAAAAAACACAAAGGAGAAAGAAATATCTGGATAATGAAGTATATACTATACATTAGCGCGTCATCTGTTGTAAGAAATTTTAACTATTACAGATTAATAAGTAATGTATAATAAAAATAGTTAGGAATACACTTTCTCTACATAATGAATTATTGTCGCGGAGATAAATAAAATAAGAACAAATTTAGAAATAGTTAATTCATTAAGAAAAAGGCATCTACTTATCGTGCAACTGAACGTTGCTGATGGCTTGCGCCATCTATCGGAATAAATATCAACTATTCTCGTTGATTTTTAATTATTCCAGAATTGGCCAAATACCCATTCTTGATTAATCAAGAAAAGCTAACCACGGTCGCGTTTCGGGCTGTTGGCCCTCATCAGCGTGGTGCAAGCTGTACCTCAACGACCAAAAAATTGGTCATTAAGGCATCCTGAAAAATCATGAAGCGGGTAGTTAAGGCCAGAATTGCGTGCAATATTAATTCATTATAAGGGGGTATTTACCTCTAAGTTCTCTAATAAAATTATATATGTGGCGACCACAATTTGCTTCAGCAAGCACGAACTGGGACAAAGCTTCACTAAACATACGGCAGTAGTGTGACGGCCTCGGCAACCGCGAGCTGAGAGAACACCTCACTACGCATGCGCGGGCGGCATCCAGGACTCTGACCACGCGCGTCGTCAACAACAAGGCTTGCTTCCAACGGCCGTTACTTCTTTCTCTTGATATATTTATGGCTTTAAATAAATTAATTTATTTTATAAAAAATAATTATAATCTTATCAGCGATCTTTCCACAAGCCACACCAACACATCACGCAACCATCCCACATATTATTATTATTTATTTAAGTAACCCAGGTTCCTGGAGCGTACAGAAGTCGCCAACTACCCGGGATGTCCCTTCTGACCTAAGTCTTCTTGGATTTATATACAATGCCAGTGAAAGTCCAATTAATGAGGTGTCGCCAGGCAGATTTCTTTCTTGGGAGATTTTCTAGGGATGCTGGACATATGTTGGTGATACCTAGGAGAGTGGCTGTCTGGAATCTTTGGTATTGGAAGGTTGGGCAAGTGAAGAGGAGGTGGTCTACGGTTTGGTCTTCATCTTGGCAGTGGGGGCAAGTTGGGTCTTCTTTCGATACCGTTGCAAGGTCTGCCTGAATGTAACCATCCCACATATATATAGAGGTATCAATAGGGAGAGAGAGAGAGTAAATAAAGGAAAACTTATCATAAGATAATAATAATAAGTTTTGTTTAGCCACCGTGGCGTCTCGTTTTGTAAAAGCTTTTATTTAACTTGCTTGCCTGTCTGTCTGTCCAAATCTTGTAATTGATTTTTAATATACTTCTAGAGAACGTAGGAATCTGAAATTTGGTACATTTTTCAGAACCCGATGACAATGGAAGTTGACAAATTTTCAGACTTCTGGGTTGTCAGGGTGGGCGGAAATGGACAAATATCCAAATTGCCTTCCAAATTTTGTAAATTAATTTTAATATACTTCCAGATTACATAGAAGTATGAAAATTTTAACACTCACCCAGTCAAATAAATAATGCAAGTGTACAAATTTTCAGACTTCTGGGTGGTTGGAATGGACAGGAAGATATATATAATAGATATATTGATAATCCGGGTTCCTGGAGCGTACCAACTACCCGCGATCTAAACTTTCGTATGGTAAATAGGAATTAAGATTATATAAAATAGTGTACCTGGATCTGTAAAGAAAAAAAAAATCATTTTTTTTCTCAAAGTATTTCGAGAGATTTCTCCCTCTTTATCAATTTATTTCACAGTAAACTTAATTTACAAATTCTGGTAGATTACATGAAACAAATTTATCATAGTCAAAAATAATTAATGATAATAATACATTAAAAATAATAATGATAATAGAAATATTTAGATCGAGACAACTGACCTGGTATCGTCCGGGGTTCTATCTGAATGAATGTTTTCTCAGATTTCAAGTCATTGTAACACAATGGTTCAATAGTTAGGCTGTAATGATATTAGTAAATTAAATTTTAATTGCCATCTATCGTTAAAATTTTACACAAATAAATTTACTGGCAATGCGTTTCTTTTAAATATCATCAAATATTATCTCTACAGACCTTACTGCAATGATATGAGTTATTGAATGAGAGGGCTTGGCTCATCAGTAATGAACCCTCTCAGCGGTTTTCGCCAAAGTAATCTCTATACCGCTCTACTATTGTATTGGATTCGGTTCAAAATCACTTTATTAGGTACCGCTCAACAAGAGCAACCTAGTTTATGATAATTGAAACAATGAATAATATATGAGTTATTTACTTATTAACAAAAGGTTAACGCGGGATTCAATCCCGGTTCATGACTGTCGGGAATCGAGGGTGTTACCCACTCGTCCACCGACTTTTATATTGTATTGGATTGTTTTGGAATATACCTTGTATTTTCTATGGAAGGCAGCTTAGGGGTGTTTAGTGAACTATGGCATAAGCTTATAGGTCTGTAAAGGTACATACATATAATTTAAAGGTATTGCATCGAGCAAAGCTCTTCCGCAAAATATGTTTTCATAACAAATATATATTAGTAAATTAATTCTATAAATTTAATTTCCATCTATCGTTAAAATTTTACACAAATAAATTTATAGGCAATGCGTTTCTTTTAAATATCATCAAATAGGTATTAAGTCTAATTATTGTTGGGCTATTAGTTGAAGCTGGACTAGATGATGTAATAGTATAAGGAAGTAGTCAATTAACCCACTACATCTGCCGATTGAAGTGGATATATTAGAAGCACGCGGAGGCGACGTTAACAACAGGAAAGTTATCTTTATTATGTTATCTAAAAGGGGGAGGGGGGATGGACTGCCCGCTGGGCAGCTCGGTGATTGGCTGGCCGTGACGTAGTGGTGACGTAGGTCCTCTCAGGCGGAAGTGGGCATATTCAACATGCCTTCATTCCCCCACTTTGGATATGTCGGGTAGTATGCCAGTATCCAGACAATTCATAGCTGCACAAGCATTCTGATGTGCAGTCCTTTTGAGGCCCTTGGTGAAGATGTCGGCCAGGTTGTCGTTGGTAGAGATGTAATTCACATGGATGTCTCCACTGTTGACCTTTTCTCTTATATAATGATACCGTATGTCAATGTGCTTCGACCTATTGTTTTCTATGTTGTTTTTAGAAAACTCGATGGCAGCTCTATTATCACAGAATATTGTTATTGGGCGTGAGGCGTTAGTCAGGCATTTCAAATTCTCTAATATTTGTGCTATCCACAATATTTCCTTAGTGGTCTGGGCGAGAGCAATGTACTCAGACTCCATTGTAGATAATGACACGCAATTTTGCTTTTTAGATCTCCATGACACTAAACAACCATTAATAGTAACAGCTGACCCGCTAGTTGATCGTCTATCATCTATGTCATTGGCCCAATCTGAGTCGCTAAATGCTAGTATATCATCAGACCCTCTTTTATAGATGAGTGAAACATTCTTAGTAGCTTGGAGATATCTTAGTATATGTTTAGCAGCTTGCCAGTGTCGTTCGCCTGGGTTACTACAGAATTGTGCTAATTTAGTTACGGCAAACGTCATATCAGGTCTCGATGAGTTTGCAAGATATAGCAGAGACCCTATAAGTTCTCTGTAAGGGACGTGTTTTATCTCATCCTTTTCCTTATCAGTTGTTGGACAGTCTTTCTTTGTAATCGGGATGGAGTTATCTAATGGAGTAGAAACGCCCCTACATTCCATCATATTAAATCGTTCGAGGATCGACATGGTGTATTTTCCTTGTGAGAGGATTATTGTGTTTTCATCTGGATAACTTATTTCTACACCTAAGAAATATTTGATGGGTCCTAAGTTCTTTATCTTAAATTTTTCTCTAATCTTTTCCTCAATATTTGTCAGAATGTCCTCGCTTTCCGCGAACAAAGCTAGATCGTCGACATATACTGCGATAACCGCCTTATCTTCAAAAGTGTATAAACAATTACAAGCGGCTAAACGACGAAATCCAATATCTTCAAGAGCTTTATCTAGTGTGCAGTACCATTCGAGACCGGACTGACGTAAACCATATATTGGACGGTTTAGTTTAAGAACTTTGCCCTCACATTTCTCGTCGTTAGATCCATCTGGTGGGCTCATATAGATTTCTTCATTCAGTTCGCCGTACAGATATGCATTGTCGACGTCGAGGTGTCGATTGTACCAATTTTTATTTATCGTCAATGCAAAGATCATTCTGATGACCGAAAAATTTATTACTGGCGAATATGTCTCAAAAAAGTCAACGTTTCGTTTTTGAGAAAAACCTCTCGCAACTAATCGCGCTTTAAATCTTTCAACGTCCCCTTTTGAGTTAGTCTTTATTTTAAATACCCATCTACTGCTAATTGGGCGCTTGCCAAGTGGTAGGTCGGACAACGTCCATGTATTTCTATCCTCAAGACTTCTCAATTCATCCTTCATGGCCCTTCTCCAGTACGGTGCCTCTTTGCTGTTTATGGCTTGTTCGAAAGTTGTGGGTTCGATGATATCTAGGAAATGCAGTTCTGCTTTTGGCTTTCCAGCACGTCCATAAGGGTTTCGTACAATTCTTTTAGGCCTAGTTTGAACAATGTCGTCGTTGTTTACCCCCACTAAATCCTGATCACTCGTATTATCATTACGTTCTCTTTCTGCTTCAGGTTTTAGATCTATATCTCCTTCAAGCTGGTTATCGGGTTTTATCCAAATATGGTTGTATCTTTCAGGTTCATCCTCAACCTTAGTCCACTTCAGTCCTATCTTGGATTCGTCAAATTTGACATGCTTCGTTTGGATTACGTGTTGAGTTTCTGGACACCAAAGACGATAGCCTTTAGTCTGGGAAGAATAACCAACAAGAATGCACCTATTTGCTCGATTGTCCAGTTTCTTTCGCCTTTCTGTGGGGATATGGCTATATGCTAAGCACCCGAAAGCTTTTAAGTGGCGAACACTCGGTTTTCTTGATGACCAAAGTTCATCAGGTACTTTATCTCCTAGAGCGCTATTGTAGCACTTGTTTCTTATATAAGCTGCAGTGTTTACTGCCTCTGCCCAGAATCTCTGAGGGAGTTCGGCGCTATGTAAACAAGATCGGGTTATGTCCAACAACACTCGATTAGCCCTTTCTGCAACGCCGTTCATAGGTGGCGAGTATGTGTTCGTTAGCTCGTGTTTGATGCCAAGTTGCTCTAGCCTAGTTTTAAATTCATGGTTGCAATATTCGAGTCCATTGTCGGATCTTAGCACTTTTAGCTTATGTCCGGTTTCTCTCTCAGCCCTAGCGAGATACGAGTCGAAGTGTTTCAGCACTTCGTTTTTATGTTTAAGGCAAAACAGGGTTATCTTTCTAGAATAATCATCAATGAATGTTAGAAAATATGCGCTTCCTCCAATAGATCTAACAGGCATTGGACCACAAATATCAGTGTGAACTAATTCTAACGGCCTTTTAGATCTTATATTCCTAATGGGTTTGTGTGGCTCTTTTGTGGACTTTGCTACACAACAATCATCACACAGACTTCGATCCATGGAGGAGATCTCTAACCCCTTAACTAATTCCCCCTTTGCCATTCTCTCAATTGCGTCATTGTTTACATGACAGAATCTCTGATGCCATAGTTCTAATGTTTGTTTTTGTGAACTCTTTTGACTGTTAAACAACTCAGCGTTTGGTAAAATGACTCTACCCTTCATGACATATAATCCATTTTCATCATGTGCTAATGCAACAATTCGGTTCTCCGAATCGAAAACTTGCGCTCTTCTGTTCGCAAAATTAACTATCTTGCCCTTATTTTCCATTCTCGAGACTGACAATAGGTTTCGTCGCACATTAGGGACATACAGTACATTACATAGTTTTAGGTCAACGTGGTGCTTACCCACATAAGCCTTGAACTTGATGTCGCCGCATCCTTCCGCTCGTGTAGTCCCGCTCTCTGTTAGGATCGGATCCGACGTTATTCCTTGGAAGTTGGTGAACCACTCCCTTTTGTTACACACGTGGTGAGTCGCGCCGCTGTCGATCACCCAAGAGTTTTCAGGGATGGCGCAGGATAGGGCTGTTAGCATTTCGCTTCCCGCTATCTCGTGAGTGCTACATCTCGGTGGTTGGAAATTTGGAGCTGGAGTTTTAGCCTTTCCTCTGCATGATCTCGCGATATGTCCTTCCTTGCCGCACTTGTAGCAGGTGAAATTTTTCTTCTTCTTGTCTTCCTTCCTGGTCGTTGTCCCGAACTGCAAAGCTTCATTTGTGTTATTCACACGTCGGGCCATCCGTCTCTCGTATTCTGCTAGCAGCACATGTTTTACCTTGCTAGAGGTGAATTCCTTGTCTTCTACGTTGCTGAAGGTCATGATGATTCCGTCGTATGACTCCGGTAGACCAGCAAGCATTGAATAGGCGAGGTCTTGATCTTGCATTTCTGCGCCTGCCTCTCTTAAGTGATCCGAACAGATCTTCAGTCTCCCAAATAGTTCGCCATCGTCTCTTGTTCTTCGAATCTTATGGAGATGAACTGCTTCTTCAGTTGGAGGATTCTTGACCTTGACTTGGGTTCGTATACTTGTTCCAAGGTATCCATGCTTCTCGTGCAGTGGTACAGTCCATTATATGAATCTGTTGGCTCGGTGAGATCGTCAGTGCTATCATAGCCAACGCCTTTTCTTGCTTCATGTTGAAGATTGTTCTTGAGGCTTCTTCATCGGGTGCTGGCTCCGTAACATACTTCCAGAGTTCTCTTTCTATTAGCATCATCTTCGTATTATACTTCCAGCTTCTGTAGTTCTGATCATTGAGTTTCTCGAGGGGCGTGTTGATCAGCGTCGAGGTCATCTTGCACGTGGTGTCTCGAATTAACCACGCTCTGCTACCAGATGTTGGGCTATTAGTTGAAGCTGGACTAGATGATGTAATAGTATAAGGAAGTAGTCAATTAACCCACTACATCTGCCGATTGAAGTGGATATATTAGAAGCACGCGGAGGCGACGTTAACAACAGGAAAGTTATCTTTATTATGTTATCTAAAAGGGGGAGGGGGGATGGACTGCCCGCTGGGCAGCTCGGTGATTGGCTGGCCGTGACGTAGTGGTGACGTAGGTCCTCTCAGGCGGAAGTGGGCATATTCAACATGCCTTCAATTATCAGCAACAATAATTAACGTTAGTGTGAAGAGAGATTGGTCGAACGAACTGATTTAATTACATAGAAACATTGATAACCCAAGTTCTGATGGAACGCCAACTACTCGCATTAATTGCATACTTATCGATCGAATAATCTAGGGAGTGTTGACACAGATTATTGGAGTCGCTGATGCTAATCTTCTGCGGAATAATTATTTTGACCAGGTTGACCAGGGAATTGATGCAGAGAATGGCAAATAGTGCTCATTATCTTATACTTCTGTTGATGCTTTAGTTAGTGATTGGATGGTAACCCAATAGGAATCCATGATATCCCCTATGGATCATTTCAATTACAATTTTGCATTTTTTCTATAGTTTTGGCCTCTTTCTTTTTGTTCGAAAGTCAAACATAGTCACAATAAAAGTTATATACGCTCTATAATAAAAATAATCGACGCAACAAGAGACAAAAATAGAAAGGCAAAAGCGATTAAAATATCAGAACAATTAATTGTTTATTCCAGAGTTTGTAATCGTCACAAATTGAGAAATTCAATATGTCGTTGGACCCCCACTGGCCGGCCTGGATGCAGGCTGCAAAAGTCTCCAAAGTCTTATTAAAGTTTTATTCTAATTTTTATTATCATTATACCAGTATTATGATGCATTAGCGCGCCATCAAAATACGAAACTATTATAGACGCGTATGATTCTTTTAAAAATAAAACAATTTCTACTGCCCTTACTGCAATGGAAAAATTTATTGCAAATGGAAAATCCAGTAGAAATTGTTTATTTTTAAAAGAATCATACGCGTCTATAATAGTTTCGAATTATATTAGTATCTTTAGTAGTAGTATTTTAAAAATTAAAATGGGGATGTATCCAATAAAGTTGTTTTAGCCATCAGTGACTGTTTGTCTTTATAGAGTTGGTTAGAAAATGTGTCTCGCAGTAAGTTAGCTACGAAATAAACCCGAGTGACCACAATAGACAGGTAGTCTAACAACTGGTGCCTTATCTCCGATGGGAAAAGACAGATTGAGGAAAAAGCTTACTCCAACAATAATTAACTTCAGATGATTCACAACAATTGCTTCACATACGAGGAACTTCCTTGATTGTTTTATGATGTTTCTTCTTCGATGAACTCATCAAAATCTATGTGTACTTTCATCTCTATCCAAAAAAAAAAAGTTATTAAAATTTCTTATCATGCAATGTGTGAATATTGAAAATTGAATATTATACTACAGTTAAACCTGTCTATAGCGCCCCCTCTTGGGACTCACCAAAATAGGGTGCTATAGAGAGGGGGTGCTATAGACAGGTCACTTTTAATGTAAAATGTTTACATTTTAATGTTTAAAATCGGGCGCTATAGAGAGGAAGGCGCTATTTAGAGGGGTCGCTATAGACAGGTTCAACTGTATTGTAAAACAACGTTTGACAAATTTTACCGCATATGTTTCTTTTGAACCAAAATTCGTAATTTATTTTAAGGAGAAATAACGACTATTTCTATCCTTAGGGATGAAGTATGAAAGGATGAATTGTGAAGAGTAATGAATGAACGGAGAAATAAAAGTGTCCATGGAATTACGAATTTTCGTTCAAAAGAAACATGCGGTAAAATTTATCAAACGTCGTTCTACAATCATAAGCCGCATTATACTGTATTATATAGGTTTTTAACTTCAAATTAAAGTTTTTTGATATTCAAATTAAAATTTTTAAATTTCAAATTAAAGTTTATTGATGTAATATTGAATATTTACAATAAAAAATGAATACTAACAAGAAAAAGAATCAAAAAAAGTTAAATAAAGCAATTTGGACAAAGCATTTAATGCAACGGTTGTTCTGGTACAGCCAGCGGTAGTTTCCTAGACATGTCAACGTACTAATTGTTGCAATCAGTAGAAGTAACAGTGGTCACTGATTCTTCAATAATCTGTACCAAATTTTGATTATTTTGTGGATCGGCCAGCAAATTTCGTGCAGACAATTTTATTTTTGAAAATACCTTTTCTATAGGATTTAACATGGGGGAATATGGTGATAGAAAACTATAATTACTATAAACTTTAATTTGAAATTAAAAATCTTTAATTTGAATTAAAAAAAACTTTAATTTGAATTTAAAAAATTGGCACACGAGATAACTAAGTGTGAACAAAATTGCCTCTGTCTTATTCAAAAAAACAACCAGCTAATCCAAGACTTTCTACTTCCCTAAGTATTGTTCATGAGTGTATAGCAAGGAGATACTCCAAAATATATTTTTTCATCAATAAATTAATTTGGTTAAAATAAAAAAATAAAGCCTCCAGGGAAAAGTTTCTTTTTAAAATATATTTTATTTACAAATCTCTCAAGCTTTCGGGAAAGAAAGCCCTTCTACAGGAGAAAATATTTTACATTATTGAAACGCCAATAAAGTAAGATATAAAATTAAATAAAGTGCTTTGGTTGTTTACATTTGTTTCAATGCAGAATCAACGTGGGCTTCTATTACACATGTTTATCGAGTTTGTTATTCAGAGGGGATATCTTCATTTGGAGGTTATGGGTGGGTTCAGGGAATAGTATACATTATCTTCTTCTTCTTTCTTATCTCCAATCAATCATATTAGGGTACCGGGTGAAGTAGAATGCGTCTGCCTTTGTCATTAAGACTGGAGCACTACTCAGTGGCAGGCCGACTTAGCACCAAAAGAAATGGCCGCCTCTGACATGAGGAACAGACGCCGCTCTGTTCTAACATGGAGTACAAACGCTGCTCATCCTGTATCCCTGGATTAAGAGCCCTTACAGGGTACTATCAGCTAAGCCCAAGTTTTTTAGGGAGCTTGTTACTGCTACCCCTCCTCCTTTTTCATTCGGGCTTGGGACCGGCAAAGGGGGAGTAATAGTATATTATAAATTTCCGGAATGTCAATTCTTCTGTTAATGCTATTGTACTTTCTGGATATGTTGGATTTTATGATAAGTCTCTGTAGTCTATTGGGGATGTTGGAGTAATGGGTCTTTGGTTCTGATAGGGAGAAGGAAAGGCCTATTTCTCTTATATGTTGGTATTTTCTCTGGAGGCCAAATGTTCTTATTTGAATATTGATTCAAGGGATTATTTTTTATCGAATTTGGTGTACATAGAAACTATATCAACATTCGAAACTATTATAGACACGGACAATGACTTTCCCCAGAATGGTTGCAGGATTTTCCCACTATGTACTAAGTGCAATTCTCAGCCTCCAACCCCAAGACATATTATTGACTGAATTGACTCATCCATTGATGAGCTCTAATCTTCCCCGGCAGACACCATCAAAAGTATCAGGCTTTAAAAGCTAGATACCTTAGTGTGATTGAGTGGAGATAAGAAAGAAGAAGATAGACACGTATGATTCTTTTCAAAAATAAACAATTTCTACCGCCCTTACTGCAATGGAAAAATTAGGGCAGTAGAAATTATTTATTTTTAAAAAGAATCATACGTGTCTATAATAGTTTCGAATGTTGATAACAGATGGCGCGCTAATGTATCTTAATAGAAACTATATGTTTATATCGATATCACACAACACCTTTTACAGCAAATTATCAAAACTAACTTCAGTAATCGCTTGTTTCCTATTATAATGTTTATATCGGTATTCCATTTCGGTTGCTTACACTTGATGCTGATGAAGTTCAGACCAAGATCCTAAAGTAGAGTATAAAAAGAAACAATACTTCGTTTTGATGCACCTGCATATAACACTATTCCGCTTGTTGCGTTATTTCTCCGTGTACAATCCTTGAATTACCTCTTTTGTTTACCCGTATATACCCCTAACACGTATAAGAACATATAAGTTTTATACGAATTAAGCGATTGCTGGTGAGTTTTGAAAAATGTTAAGTTACAATAGTGAGTTAGAGTTTTTTATTTTTCTCAACGTTTAGACAAAAAAAAAAAAAAAAACTCTAACTGGCCGAAGTGTCTATTTTTCATACTCTCACTACAAAGACATTCACATATCTTTCATGACGGAGGGATACCTTTTAGGGGATTTTCCTTTCCCGGTTGTAAGACTACTCGCACAAGTTAGAATACTTTCAAGTTTTTTTAGAGAAAACCACACCAAGATGCTCTGCGGTGAGGACCCGACTTGTACCTTCTGTAATTCAAAACTACAAAATGAAATCACTCACTATATTTTTGATTGCTCTGCTCTGAAAGAAGAAAGAAGAACCCTTATGCTCAAAACTGGGCAACTCTGTGCTTCACTTCCATCAATAATTGACAATATGACCCAGAATAAGTATATTGCTACGGCGTTTTATGGTTTCCACAAGTCCATATCTCAGAAGAAGGCCAAGTGATACTCACTCCTCACTTTCTTACTGCTACTCTTTTTGTGTTGATTTCTTGCTTCCCTCTTTCTTATTATTATTATTTTTTTTTTCCTTTTCTTGTTTTTTTTTTTTTTTTTCTTTCTCTTTTTACTCTGTATATATCGCTATTTCCGTTGTCTCACTGCTTTGTTCTTATGCATACCTCTGGTGAATCCTGTATAGGGTCAGTGACCCTAAATAAAGGCTTTTTTGTTGTTGTTGTTGTTGTCTATTTTTCATAGAAATATGAATTCCGGCCAGGCAGCCTCTATCTTTACGACAATAGTGAGTGTTGCGTATTATGTGGCGCTGAGTTTGTTGTTGACACAAATTAATATTGTAGCAAAGAATTTATTATTTTATTAAAAGAGTATATTTTTATGTTTATATTTTGCTCTACTCTGTAAACTTCCCTCATTGCTTATCTTTTGTTTATTATTCTTAGTTTGTTCTTGCCTTAAATAAATTGCTGTGCCATCCTGAAGTTTGTCTTCCCCAATTTTCCACGTGGCGCAATGTGTTATAATACCTTGATAAAGGTTGGCGTTCAGCCAACTGAAAAAAATATTGGTAAAAAATATATTTTGATCTAATATATGCCTTTTAAATTAAATAATGGTATATATGTGTGAAAAAAACAATAAAATTCAAATAAAAAATGAAATAATGATATATTTCTGTAGCTAAAAGGATGATAAGATACAATTTTGATTATAGATTATAAACACAAGGTAATAAGAACAAATACAAATAAATAGTGTGTGATGTTTCGGTAACAGCGTTGTTACCATCTTCAGACAAAAGTACTGAATCCTTTTGTTTCAGAAACGTTACCGCTGTTACAGAAACGTCACAGACTATTTATTTACAGTTAAACTTGTTTATAACGCGCCCTATAAATAGCGCCTTCCTCTCTATAGCGCCTGATTTTAAATATTAAAATGTAATCTTTTCAATTTATATTTTCAATAAAGAATCTTTCGTTCAACCCTCGATAGCTCAGTTGGCAGAACGGAGGACTGTAGATGTTTCAACTGTGATCCTTAGGTCGCTGTTTCAAATCCGGCTCGAGGGATTTTTTTTATGGGCTCGAAAATCATACACTTTGGTTAGTAGCCCGTATAACCATATTTCTCTCTCGTTGCCGTTTATCTCTTCTTATACAAATGATATCTGATAATAAATGATATATTTTGAGTCAAAAGGCGATCCATTAATTAAGATTATATAAAAGGGCGTACCTGGATCTGTAAAGAAAAAAAAAAATAATTTTTTTTCTTAAAATATTTCGAGAGATTGCTCCCTCTTTATCAAGTGCAATAAATTGATAAAGAGGGAGCAATCTCTCAAAATATTTTAAGAAAAAAAAAATTTTTTCTTTTTCTTTACAGATCCAGGTACGCCCTTTTATATAAAAATGATATATTGTAATAGCAAAAGATTTCGACTTTTCCTTCAAATCATTTCATACATCCTTTTAGCTATACAAGGTAATAAGACCAAATCGAAATACACTTAAACCTGTCTATAACACCCCTTCTTGGGACTTACCAAAATAGGGTGCTATAGAGAGGGGGTGCTATAGACAGGTCACTTTTAGTATAAAATGTTTACATTTTAATTTTTAAAATCAGGCGCTATTTAGAGGGCGCGTTATAAACAAGTTTAACTGTAAATAAATAGTCTGTGACGTTTCTGTAACAGCGGTAACGTTTCTGAAACAAAAGGATTCAGTACTTTTGTCTGAAGATGGTAACAACGCTGTTACCGAAACGTCACACACTATTTATTTGGATTTGTTCTTATCACCTTGTGTTTATAATCTATAATCCAAATTGTATCTTATCATCCTTTTAGCTACTTACCATGTCCTGTAGAGTTTGTCTACTGAAGCTTCGCTATAATGTTTTGTAAGCTTCATTGTTGTTTTTATAGATTTTTAGTGGAATAAAAAGTGTTCTAGGGTAGTGAACCCAAGACCCAGGAAACATAACAGAACACTAGAACGCAAAAACAAGCTGCTGATCCAAAGGCATTTCTAAGTGATCCTACTTGAGCGATAAGTGATCGAGACGGAACAAGGACAGAGCTCTTGATGCTTGTCTGCTCGACGTCTCTTGATATGTGTGAGTATCATTACGCAAGATTGAAGATGCTGTCATTTTATTATTATTTCTTAATCAAACAGATGCGATATTGTAGTATTTGCGCCTATTACAGAGCAAACAAACAAAGCAATAGCAAATTAAAACTTGAGGAAGATGCTGTCATTGGTGAAGTTCTTTTTTTGCGATAAGAAATTAAAAAAAAACAGACGCTACTGAGTATTTCCTATTTTCTTTCGATGTCTAGCAGACTTCTGTCATTCTATGATCTTCTAGTACTCCAAGAACCTAGATTACAAATTTACCTCTCATCATTTTCCATTAGCATTCGAGAATAAATATTACAGGAATAGGAAAGGAATTAATATAAAGGAATAACACGCCATCTATATATATATTGGAAATGAAAACATTAAATTACGAGTGTTTCTTTTACACATAAAAAAAAAAAAAACTTTTAACCTTACTACGATGAAACAATATGATAAGCCAAGCCCTTCCAAGATTTTTTCATTGTAGTAAGGGCAGTAGAATTTCGTTCTATGTGTAAAAGAAACATTCATGCCTCAATGCTATAGGAAATGAAAACATTAAAGCTCGAATGTTTCTTTAAAACGAACTTCTACTGTCCTTACTACGATGAAAAAATATGATGAGCCAAGCCCTCCCAATATTTTTTTCATCGCAGTAAGGACAGTAGAAGTTTATGTAAAAGAAAATACTTGCTTCAATGTTTTTATTTCCTATATATAGGAAATAAAATTTGACAGGGAAATAGACAATGAAAATACAATGTTATTGCAGGTGTGATTAGAGAATTACAACAGACCATCTGTATTCTAGCTACTTTTCCCAACAAGGATTTTAGATATAAATTGCCACAAGATCCATACACAAATGATATATTTATATCGATTGTTGCTGTTGTTGTGTTCAATAAAGAGCTTCGGATATCTCCATGCATCTCTATCACAGCAATGTCCTCTATCTTGGGTGTGTGAACTTGCTGCTCTGGGTCCAAGTCAATTATACTGACTTGTTGTTGTTGTCGTGTCCAATGAAGAGCCTCAGATGTCTCCATAAATCTCTATCACAGCAGTCGCAATGTCCTATATCTTGGGTGTGTAAAGCTGCTGTTCTGTGTCTATGTCAATTATACTGACTTGTTGTTGTTGTCGTGTCCAATGAAGAGCCTCAGATGTCTCCATACATCTCTATCACAGCAGTCGCAATGTCCTATATAGGGCTTTCAATCCCGGTACATATTTTCAATCCCGGGATTCGGGATTGCTTTTTTCTCAATCCCGGGATTGAAAAACATTTTCGTCTTTCTACGCCAAGAGGTATATCGTTTCGTTCGTTATATTTTTAATATTTTCTTTTATATAGTGCCAATGACGTGGCACTTACTTCGATGAAAACAACCTGAAAGCCATATATTTTGCGCCTACTTATGAACTAAATAATTGCTTTTGGGTTACAGTTTGAAATTATCTGTAAATTACTGTACACACATCTGGAAAAAAAATACAGTTCTTGGAACGCTTAGACCACATCTCTTAATGCAGTGTTGGGCAGTAATCCATTCAAAGTAATACATTACCTTGTAATTACGATTACTTTGCAATGCATTACTTTGCAAAAAAATTAATTGCATTAGAATGTAAACATAATTACTCGTAATTCTATATATAATGATAGCAATTGTGGTTAAAATTACTTGTAATTATAATTATAGCAAATGTAATCATGATTATTTGCAATTGTGATTATAGAAAAGGTAATCATTATTGCATTTTGCCCAACTATGTATTAATGTCATTTTAGTGTCATCATGCAAACTAGAACGTATCTTATTGCATAGGTATCCAGAGGAGGAGAAGACTTTTTCCGATTCCACAGACGTTGAGGAATTGTCAGCAAGTATTGCTACACACTCTCTAAATACGGTCCTCGTTTGCCTGAATGAGCAGCAATATTAAATTCGTGGTTAATCATAGTTGAGTAGGATGCGGAGTCTGGTGTAGGTATTGTAATTGAAGTTGAAGAGGCAGCCTCAATAGCTTCTTGCAATCGGCGCTCAATTGTGAAATGGTCATTCGATTGTGAGCGTTCTTGTAAACTCCGAGGAAGTTTCGAATTATCAGCCTGAATTTTTACTTCGGCCATTTGTTCCAGTAACGGTTTAAGACGCAAAAGCAATTTCACGCTAAAGTCTTTGACCATCTTCTTTTTTTCTAACTGTGCTTGCGGATTGTGCAGATATTGGAGGACTAAAGATGTTTTATTGCATCGCTCTTCTAAAATTCTCTTTTGAAAAGATTTTTGAAGATCTTTGCTGAGAGAATGAGATTGTGCTTGCAGCTCCTCTAGAAGAAACTTTACTGTTGCTTCTGCAGTCAAGAGCGTAGCGTCGCGTCTACAGATAGCCGCCACAGCTGCCCGAAATGGTTTCAGTGCGGAAATTACTTGCGTCATGATATCAAAATCTTCATCAGTTAGACGGACATTTGCATTCACATCTATTGACGCCTTCTTAATCGCTGACTTCACACTGAGAAGTCTCTCCAACATGTTCAATAAACTATCCCAGCGCGTTCTGCAATCGAGAATGAGACACATACTGGTGGAAATGCGATTATCTTGCCGCATGTAGTTCAGTAAGATCTCGTTCTTCAGGGGCGATCGTTTGAAAAATTTACAACCACATGAGCTTTTTTCGTCACTTCATTTATATTTTTCTTTGAAAATACTGGAGATTGTGGATAAATTGCTTCAGGGAATGAGGGATGTGCTACCTCTAGGCTAACGTTAAATGGAGAAGTGTCCTTATTGTCATCCTCGGAAAGGTCAGAACAAAAACTGGGGCCCCCTCCTTGTATATACTGCTGCATACTTTCATTCTAGAGGCTGCCATTTTGGAAAGATCTTGCAGAATAACCCTTCGTTATTAGTGCATGAAAATAATTTCAAATCTCTCAGAAAAAAAAAAGACCCGAAATGCAGCTGTATAAACAAAACGCCAAAAGTGTGCTATCTCATCATCTGTTTGATTACCAAAATGCTAGATAAGAAAAATATATTTTTGCGCTGGTTTTCATGCACAAACCAGTAATCCCGGGATTTTTCGAGCAGAATCCCGGGATTTCGGGATCATTATTTGGCTCCGGGAAACGGGATCCCGGGATTGGAGGCCCTGGTCCTATATCTTGGGTGTGTAAAGTTCTGGGTCCAAGTCAATTATACTGACTTGTTGTTGTTGTCGTGTCCAATTAAGAGCTCAGATATCTCCATACATCTCTATCACATCAGTCGCAATGTCCTCTATCTATTTTTACTCTTCATTGGAAAATGGGTGCCGTTGTCACGTTAGTCACCTTGGAAACGAACCAGAATATGGATTTATCTCGATAAATAGGTAAATTAATATACGATTGAAAACTTGAAAGACGCATTTATTAAGGGTCTACAAATCAGCTTGCATTGAATATCCTTTATTTGTATTCAGAGATATTGAATACCGAGATAAAAGGTCTTCAGCTGGTTTATTTCTCCACAATAAGACCCAAAAAAAAACTTTGTAAATAGGAGTTATTGATCGTCGTGTTGGAAATATATTTCAGAAATTAAATATTTTATATAAGTTGTAGAGTGGACTTCTCGTTTATTCATGCGCTTCACATGTGTTCACATCTCTATAAACCATACATTCATAGAAAAAAACTTATGAAAGTGTCATATTTTGATATCGACGGTGTCTGTTTTTTTTTCAAGAAGAAAGAGGCAAATTTGTTCCCACTTGGTTATCTCTTGTGCCTTCCATAAAGGTCACTGTGTATCAAATATCTTTCAGAGTTATTGTCTATATCCTGATATACATGCTAAAAGGTATAACATCACACGGAAAATTCAGAAATACTTACATAAAAGAGGTCTATCAGAAACACCAAATTGTTCCTGCGGAGAAACTGAACAAATTGTTTTTCACCTTATCTATGACTGTCCAAACTTTGCAGAAGTGAGACATCGATTGTTCCCTGATCTAAATCATTTAACTCTCTTACATCAGCCATTTTGTCTATATATATTCTATTAACTCAGTCGATTAATACCTGTAAATTTGTAAATATTTAATTCTAAGTTCTAATTTTTTTTTGTTTTTTGTTTGTTTCCTCTAAAATAGACTCAAATATTTCAATATCGCGCCTGGTTGATTAATAAATAAATAAAAATGCACTCTGAATGCCCCATTGTTAACGAGGAACGGAATAAGATCTTAAAGAACATTATCTAAGTATACGTGAACCCAGTTCAGCTAATCAGAATAATGTCCGAGAAAAAATATATACCGATAGAATTGTTTAATTTTCATATAGCGTTAGAGAACAAGGTAATCTCAAAAAGAACGAAAATTACAGAACAATTTCCATCCATAGTTAATTTGTATAGTTATGTTGAATACTTTGATTTCATTTTCCCTTCTCTCCTCTGTTTATGTTTTTTTTCCCCTTTCTTCATGAAAATGATGTATGGCGAGTCCTTACAGGATGGAAATGTCCTAATAAAGAAGTTGTTGTTGTAAATAAATAAAAACGATGTTCTTCTCATCTCCAGGGTCAAGAAGAACCGGTATGTTTGGTCATCTTGACACTCGAAGTGGCTAACTCTAGGATCCCTGGAGGGATGTGTGGATGAAAGAGTTGGAGAAAAAAGTCTGAGGATGGAATTCGTAGTCCTATTCACGTGAAAACTGCTTAGATTAAATAGAAAAATGATAATACAGTAGAACCTCCATGATATGACACTCGTTCTAGAGAACATCTCTCTACAAAGGACAGTTTTCATTTTCAAAATTACCATTTTTCACTATTTTGTAACTCTCCGGTAAGAGGACACATATCCCTAAAGGATACTATGGCTCTGCAATTAGGTGTCGTTTACAGGGAGGTTCTACTGTAATGATAATTGGGGTATCAGAACCAATACTCTCAGAAAATATCCCATCATATATTTCAAAAAGAGATCATAGATATATTCAGATGCTAAAGCTACTAAAATACTCAGCTTTCAAACCTAGATTAGTAAAATTTATTCCAGTTTCAGGATCTTTGTCCATAATCTGCCTGCCCAGAAGTCCTCCTCTACGTGGTGGGCGGGGAGAAGCAACACAAGTAAGGGACTGTCCTGTAGGGCGAAGTACGGTGTCGTGAGCCCCGAGCCGCTACGGTAACCACGAACAGGGAACTCTGAAATGTGGCTGACTAACGGGGCAATGGCACCTCCCCCCCCCCCCCCTTTTTTTTCCACAGGGTGCAGGGACCGATCTGATCTTCTCCATGGACAAGACATTACCACCAGTTTCAGGATCTTTGTCCATAATCTGCCTGCCCAGAAGTTCAACCCCTCCTCTACATGGCGGGCGGGAGAACCAGCACAAGTAAGGGACTACCCAGTAGGGCGAAGTACGGTGTCGTGAGCCCCGAGCCGCTACGGTAACCATGAACAGGGAACTCTGAAATGTGGCTGACTAACGGGGCAATGGCACCTCCCCCCCCCCCCCCCCCCCCTTTTTTTTTTTTCCACAGGGTACCGGGACCGATCTGATCTTCTTCATGGACAAGACACCATCACCAGTTTCAGGATCTTTGTCCATAATCAGTCAAGTGGAATCTTATTCCAACTAGCTTCCTAACATCAAATGAATCTAATTTTATAAAATAAATATGTCATGTTGAAAGCCAGTGTAAATATTTGTATTTTGATTTGTTTATTTATTTATGTTCTTTTAAAAATATTTGATTTTTTTTATATATGCTACGGATGCTACTACTATGCTACTTTGATTTATTGTGTATATTTGTTGGCGGATGTAAATTTAAAATAATTTTTGATGATTTACATTTGTTTAGAAATATTCATTTTTTTTTTTAGTTTTCTTATTTAATCGGTGTGGATAGTTCAGTATAGAATTAAAAGTCATTTGGTTCAGTCGCTGTGTGGTTGTTGCTAAGTTTTGATATAGGCTTCCTTCTTGAGCAACACGTGAACCCAACCCCTGGAAAGTTGCGTGCGTATTGCATTGGATCTATGCGGTCGCAACATAGCACCTAATTTTATTCATGGTTAGAAGTTATCGCGATTTCCACTGAAAGATAATGCTCTGACTGTGTGTTAATTTAGTATCTTGGTCAAAAAAATTTTCTGTGAATTCTAAATTCAACGTTCGGAAATTTCCGTGGCATGACGTCACCACGTATTTCCCTTCCAACAACCTGCCAAGACAGGCTATCTGAGAAGCTAAATGACGTAACGTGAGACGTTTCACGTTTCCTTCTTTTTCCACTTTCTCTGACAAAACTCTGTCCCATCCGTTTCATTCATTATACATTAGAGAAAGAGTTGGTTAGAGTTTAAAATCTTCATCAGACAGTATATATAGTTCTTGATTTAAAATTAAAGGTTCGTTCCATATTTATATTATGATAAAATAAAGCTTCCAGGGCTCTAAGTTTCTTGTGTAAACTTTTATTCCAAGCTTTCGGATTTGTTAGTCCTTCAACAGGAGTATCATATTAACAAATTAATGATAAATACTATTTTAATACAAATTATTATTTACATATTTCAAATGATATGGTAATATATTTCTCTCAATTCTCAAGAGAGAGAGATTGAAACTACTTTATTTCAATGTCCATATAATATTATATAAGGTTAAATACAGAATAAATATGAGTAAATATAATTATATAATGATAAATATATGAATAAATTATATCTACTTATATATTTGCCTTATTCTGTCTGTTTGTTTGTCTGAAGCTCACGGATGGGATTTTTCATAACCATCGGTGGTTCAGTGGTAGAATGCTCGCCTGCCACGCGGGCGGCCCGGGTTCGATTCCCGGCCGATGCATTTTTTTTTTTTTTTTACAATTTTTAAAACTCATTTATATATTATACAAGAATGACCTCCACGGCGCCAATTTATAATTGTAACGAATAGTATTTGAATAAAAGCATTTAATCGGGTAAAACCCGGGCGTTGCCCGGGTCATTCGTATCTACTTATATATTTGCCTTATTCTGTCTGTTTGTTTGTCTGTTTGTCTGAAGCTCACGGATGGGATTTTTCATAACCATCGGTGGTTCAGTGGTAGAATGCTCGCCTGCCACGCGGGCGGCCCGGGTTCGATTCCCGGCCGATGCATTTTTTTTTTTTTTTTACAATTTTTAAAACTCATTTATATATTATACAAGAATGACATCCACGGCGCCAATTTATAATTGTAACGAATAGTATTTGAACAAAAGCATTTAATCGGGTAAAACCCGGGCGTTGCCCGGGTCATTCGTATATAATAATTGTATAAACGAATGCAAGACAAAATCACCGCGAATGTTTCTTTTTTTTTAAGGCAATTTCTTTTTAAGGCAATTATCGTTATTTATCGTTGATTTTTGTTTCGATTTTATTGAAAAAAAAAAACGATATGGTGCCTTCAAAAATGATCTTTATTACTATGCAGTTTTCTATTTAGTCAATATACCTAAGTTCATGTTGCAAATGTAATTATCTCTATCGATTTAGTAGGTGAAATGCAAAAAAAAAAAAAAAAAAAACGACATGATATAATCTTTATGAAAATTCACATTTTTATTTTTATATTTTCAAGACACACACAGTTTGGGGCGGGACGTTTCACAAGAGAGACATCCACGGCGCCAATTTATAATTGTAACGAATAGTATTTTGATTAAAACGTTTTAAAAACACACAGTTTGGAACGCGACGTTTCACAAGAGTGACATCCATGGCGCCAATTTATAATTGTAACGAATAGTATTTGAATTAAAACGTTTTTAAAATATATACGCACTCGGGTAAAACCCGGGCGTTGCCCGGGCCATTCGTCTAGTTAATAGATAAAATATATATAGTATATTTTAAACTGTATAATAATTATACTTTTAGTATATTTCACATATCTTCCAATTAGAGCCGATACTTTATAAGATCATACCCTTCTATTTAAATGTACACTGTTCCTATTTGCTACCACCCCCATATTTTGTATATATGCTATATCTTTATTAATATAACCTGAACGCCCTTATTTGTATTTAAACTAAAAATGGTGACATCAAAATAAAAAGCCAAAAGGAGCGGTCAAGCTGCGGGCCAGAGGGGAGGAATTAGGCGACGTCCAGATGCCCCCCCCCCCCTCCAGGGCTTTATATAGACGACCCCTGTCAACAGGTTTTAGCAGGGGGTCAGCGGGAGTATGTTCTACAGGGTGTCGTCCATCAGCAGACCGCTTCTGTCGCTCTCTCCATGTCTCGGTAATAGTCATCCAAGTTTGTCTCATGACCTGTACCTCTGTTACGTGGACTGTCCCCGATCACTCTCGGTGCTAACATTTAGCCCTGCCTCTGCTTCTTGTTGTCCGCGTGTGGGAAGAACATCAACACTCGCCTCACGTACACGACTGCCAGTTTATCCATACGTCGAAAGGATCATTTGCAACAATCCTTATATATATAAAAATGAAATGCGAAATCGATGTTTGTTATCGCATCACGCAAAATCTACTGACTCAATCATTATGGAATTTCGCATGTAGGTAGCTGAAGATTTCGTTTAACATATAGGCTATTCAAAACACTAAAAAAGTTAATGTGCTTTTTTTAAAATAAAAAACCAAAAAGCGTTAGTTCCAGTCTTTTACCGCTTGGGCGCAGCACTGGTCGCGACGATAAATGAATTCTGTCACCGTTTGCTTTTGGTTCAGTGGTAGAATGCTCGCCTGCCACGCGGGCGCCCCGGGTTCGATTCCCGGCCGATACATTTTTTTTTTTTTTTTTACAATTTTTAAAACTCATTTATATATTATACAAGAATGACATCCACGGCGCCAATTTATAATTGTAACGAATAGTATTTGAATAAAAGCATTTAATCGGGTAAACCCCGGGCGTTGCCCGGGTCATTCGGCTAGTATTACATATATATTGTATATTTTAAACTGTATAATAATGACACTTTCTATTTGCTACCACCCCCATATTTTGTATATATGCTATATCTTTATTAATATAACCTGTACACCCTTTTTGTATATAAACTAAAATTGGTGACGTCAAAATAAAGATCCAAAGAGAGAGCGGTCAGCTGGTGGCAGCAGGGACAGAGGGGTGGAAAAAGGCATCGCCCAGCCCATGTGGGGTCCCGAGGGACATTCTTATAGAGACCCCCCTGTAAGCAGGACAAGTTTTGGCAGGGGGTCAGCAGATGTTCTAGGGGGTGTTTCTCAGCAGTTCGCTTCAGCCTGTCTGTCTCACACACTCTCCCTCCATGTCTCGTGGATAAACATCAAGTTGGTGTCATGGCCTCTACCTCTGTCCCGTGGGCTGTCCCCGATCCCTCTTTGTGCTAACATCTAGTCCTGCCTCTGCTTCTTGTTGTCCGCGTGTGGGAAGATCATCAACACTCGCCTCACGTACACGACTGCCAGTTCATACATACGTAGGCACATTGCAACAATATTACATATATATAAAAATATATACAAGTCGTCATTGGTGGGGCCCACCGATGGACTGCGAGAGTTCTCTCCTAAAGAGTGGGCAGGTCGAGGTGTTGGCTGGCGTTACCCAACTCAAGACCAAGATGGTACTTGTAGATGTAGAGAAAGAGAGAGAGCAAATTAATGGAAACTTAACAATAAAGTTTAATATTTTGGTTGAGATATCTTCCAATTTACACGTCGTTTGGAAGATGGAAAGATAATACGTGGAATATATTGCTTAAAAAATGATTCATTACCGGCGCCAGACCTTAATATATATATTTCAATTAATTTTCTTTCTTCTTTAAAATAATTTTAAAAGAAATTCTTTTCAAAAGGAAAATGATCTATTTTCATTATCAACATCATCCTATAGTATTTTCATTTCCAGTAAAGAAACGTATATTAAATTTAATACCTTCTGCAGATATATTTTGAATTATATAGCAACAAATATCTTTTAGGAAACTGATAATTTATATTATATTGATTGTAGATATTTCCAGATTGTAGATATTTCTCTTTCTTTGTGTACACAGTTCTCTGTTCTCGTTAAGATTTAAGAGCTTCGTTTGTCCTAAGATTGTTTAAACTCTTTCATACATTGTTTTCTCTTTTAATAATAATGATAAATGAACAATTTTGATGTAAATATTTGATGGCAATGTTTATTTATTTCTCTTTTATTCTTGTTAGTATCATATGACTATTTTCTACGGCCTAAAATTATTGTATATATGTATAGACAAATGTAAAGGCATACATGTATGACAGCGCAAGTGTCTCTAGGGTAACATAGCGCTTTAAATTGATGGTGTAAATTATTTAGGCAAAAAGTACATGGCTATATTTACATAATCTAATATTTAAAAAATGGTAAACAAAGTCTATCAACATCCAGCGGATGTATGGCGAGGTCCAATCACATCCGCTGTGGAAGTGGGGATAGCTATTCAACAATGATTATCTTGAAAACATCTTCTGCTGATGTATTTACATATATCTCGTTAAAAGTTGCATTCGACAGAATTTGGAGAAAATTTACAAAGACACATTTTAAAAGTTTTTTATGAGGGTTAAAGTAGTAATAATATATCTAAATTTATGAAAAACAAACATTACGAGGGTCATTCCAATAGTTTATGCAATCACTTATTTTTATAAAGCTGCAACTTTCAAAGTTTCAGAGTTCTCCACAGTATTCATCCTTAGCAACTATGCAAGAATTCATCCGTGAAAACCAATTATCGAAGCACTTACACCAGTCATCTTCGGGGATGGAATTTACGGCATTGATAAAAGCTTGCAGTGCTTCATCATCATTGTCAATTTTTGCCCCTTTCAACAATAACTTAAATTTTGGAAATATGAAAAAGTCACAAGGTGCTAGATCTTGTGAATATGGTGGATAATTGGTGAAAAAAGTCGCGCCCTCTATGAATCCTTGTTGTTACTATTTTAGAAAAATGTTTATGTTGGGTAAAAATTGCATGTAGATTTTAATGGTATAATTTATTTTTATATTTTAATTATTTAATATTGATTTCAAAACCCTTTGGAGTGACACTTGTATGTATATACTAGAACATAAGCACCGTTCTATAAACAGGTCTAAAACGACAGTCAGTTCTAAGCTTTATTAAAATTTTACCTTTATAAAGTTTAAAATATTATGCGTGAGACAGTATGTTTCGCTAATAGATATGTTTAACTACCTAATGGGAAAAACTGTTTATCAAGATATAGTTTTTCATATAAGTCTTTTATATATTCAAAAAATAAAGTTTTTTTACTAGGGTGATGCAAAAGTGCCATCGTTCTGATGTACAATAAAATTGTTAGAAATATTTCTCCTTTATATGAATAGATACTTTGCATAAAGCAATAACGCGCCATCTATACATATAAAATAAAAGGATTTTAAAAGCGCGAATGTTTCTTTTATACATAAAACGAACTTCTACTGTCCTTACTGCGATGAAAAGTCCTTACTTGCGAGGCCAAGCCCTCCTAATATATTTTTTCATCGCAGTAAGGACAGTAGAAGTTCGTTTTATGTATAAAAGAAACATTCGCGCTTTTAAAATCCTTTTATTTTATAAAGATACTTTGCATTTCTTTTATTTTTTTTTTACGTTTTAAAAAGGAAAAAGGATGCTACCTATGCCAGTGAAAGAGGTCCTGACTCGTGGCCAACACGTCACTTGCTGATAGAATAAACATACCCTTTTTTTGCAAGTCTTAAACTCCACGTCTAAGTTTATTTCTGGAGTGCTTCTTGAAACATTTCAATGTGAGTTTCTCAGTGGTACAGAATTCTCGGGATATATCTTCGCGACAAAAAGGGAGAGCTGGTTCTATAGATATATATATGAAAAAACAATAGAAAAAAATAAAAATAAAAAGGTCAGGTGTTGATATTAAAAATAAAGAAGGTATATCCTGACCAAAAGCACATGCGCCATCTGGTGGAACAGAAATCAACTGCTGTGTGTAAGAGGATACCTCTCCCTAAAGGACACTTGTATGTCTAGGTTTCCTTTTGCCTTTCCCAAATGGTAGAACCCTGTTTAGTGATGGACCCAGAGATTATCATCCCTCTAGTTTGTCAAGAATCAATTCTAATGATGGGGTGAGAAAATGACCACTCAGCCAGTCTGAATGATTCGATCCAACTTATGGAGAAGTTTAGTCCACAAAGAGGTAAAAACTCTACATGGAAAGTTTTCAGGATATTTGATTCTGATTATTTTCATCTACCAGTCTGGGCATCTGACTCATCAACAGGTGCACCTCCACATGAGTAGAGTGAGGGCCAAATATATCTACTCTCACTCTCATTGATTTAACCTGTTCCCTGATTGATTTCTGTTCCACCAGATGGCGCTATGCCATCTAAAAAGCACATGTGCTTTTGGTCAGGATATGCTTTCTTTATTTTTAGATACATATATACGAGGGCCATCCAATAAATAAGTTTCCCTATTTTTTAACAAATAAACAACATTATTAACAATCATGCAGTTATTTTTTTACATTATACAACTCATAGACTACTTCTCTACATAATCACCATTTCTGTCTAAACATTTTTGGTACCGTTGTAGCAATTTTTTGATACCACTGTTGTACCAAGCCGTGTCCTGTCTTCGTAGCCAGTGGTTCGCCTCCGCCTGCACTTCGTCATCATTCGCAAAGTGCTTGCCTCCAAGGTGCAACTTGAGTGCTGGAAAAAGATGGAAGTTTCTTAGGTCAAGATCCGGAGAATAAGGTGGATGTGTGAAAATTCCCCATTTGAAGATTTCCAGCAACGTTTGGGTCGTTCGAGCTGCGTGAGGGCGAGCATTGTCATGGACGAGTAACACTTTCCGAGACAAAAGTCCAGGACGTTTTCGTTTTATTGCAGCTCTGAGTTTAGTGAGGACTTCGCAGTACCTCGCAGCGTTAACCGTAGTGTTTGGGGGCAGGTAGTCAACCAATAAAACACCCTTTCAGTCCCAAAAGACGATAGCCATAACTTTCCCTGCAGAGATTGTGACCTTCGCCTTTTTTGGTGCACTTTTCTCAGGCTTCTTCCACACCATGCTTTGTCGTTTTGTTTCTGGAGTTGAATGATGCACCCAGCTTTCATCTCCAGTGACAATACGGGAAAACAGTTGATCTCCATCTCTTCGATGCATTTCCAGGAAAGCTCGGGATGCCTCCATCCGTTGTTGCTTGTGATTTTCCGAGAGCAAACGCGGGACCCATCTTGCGCAGACTTTGCGAAAATTCAAAACATCTGACATGATTGTTCCAATCGAAGAGCGTCCAATTTCGATTCCAGGAGGCAGTCGAATCATTATTTCGTCAATGGTGACGCGGCGATCTGCTTCCACCACATTCCGAACAGCAGCAACGGCTGCATTGTCCGTAGCAGTAACAGGCCTGCCGCTTCGCTCGTCATCATGCACGTTTTGCCGTCCTTCCAAGAACCATGAACGCCATCGGCGAACCATTTGGATGCTCATACATCCTTCACCATACACTGACACTAAATTGAGATGAATATTGACAGCAGTTTCATTTTTCGCCGTGAAAAAACGAATTACAGAACGGAGTTCGCAAGTGGAAACGTTCATCAGTGGTAGCTCCATGGAAACTGAAGCACTACGGACTTGCGCGTACGAGTAGCGTGATTTTGAAGGTCACACGCTTCCAACGCATCCTAGTGACCATTTCTTACACTACTAACTAATTTTTACAACCTTTCGTTCGCAGAAAAAAATATAGGAAACTTATTTATTGGATGGCCCTCGTATATTGGGTTGGCCAAATATCAGGGAACAGGCTAAATCAATGTTTAGTTGATTTCTGTTCCACCAGATGGCGCTCTGCCTTCTGTAAAGACACGTGCTCCTGGTCAGGATATGCCATTTTTATTTTTAATATCAACACCTGACATTTTTTTTTTTTCTATCATTTTTTTCACATATATATAAATATATTAAAAACGAAATATGCATTTCCTAACCGCTCATATGAGGGGTCATAAAATGACCTTTTTACTTTTTAATATCAACACGTGATCTTTTTATATTGTTCTTACTTTTTTCACACACATATCATTTACTTGGAAATATAATGTTGTTATGGCGTTATGTTATAAAAATATAACATTTTAGCCCCTTCTTATACACAATGGTAATGCACATGTGTATTTCGAAGCTATTTAAACTAAAATGTTAAACATGTTTGTGGAATGTCCATTTAAAATCTTTAAAAAATCATTTACAAAGACATCTGCAGCTGCTTTCTGTATGTATATATTATGGAGATTTAAAAAATGAAATGACCTCACGCATGCGTCGAGCTGATTAGCTTCAACTGATGACATTGGGAAACAGACACAAAGAATATCTAGACATTGACATCATATACACAGAGAAATTGAATCCATTAAAGCCTATATTATAGTGATGACTATAGCGACATTCATTGAAACTGGTGAACAATTGGCAAACTTTTGAATTAACCAATATTTCCGACCATGTGACAGTTTCATTTGATATCAATGTTAACTTAGATATTACAAACAATCAACAAAAATCTACATGGAAATTTAGCGTAAAGAAAGCAGATTGGTCACTGTTTTCAAATACAATTTCTAAACAGGAAGTAAGAAGATTGGAAAACGATATAAAAAAGGTCGAAAAAGAAACTGATATTGACATGGTAGTTGACAGGCTAACGGATATAATTCTGGAAGCTGCATATCAATCACTGGAGGTGAAATCTTCCAACTTCACTTTCGATACCGGGATCAAGTGGTGGAACAAAGAATTAGAACAAAAGAAAAAGTATTTTCATTATGTGAGAAATCTATACTTTCATCATAAAGCAATTAGTGTAAATGAATATAAGTCTGTCAGAAATAAATATAAAAATAGTATAAGAAAAGCTAAGAGGAATAGTTGGCGAGATTTTATAGAATAAAATGGATCTAATAATCCGTTTGGAAACGCCTATAGAACCTTAAAAAAAACTGAGTTCCTCTAATCAACAAAAGGGATTACCAATAATTGAACAGGCACCAGTAGATTCTAAAGAATCTCTAATAAAAGATCTGATTAATGAACTAATTCCTGATGATACAACTATATCGGATACTGCTCACCATACATCAATAAGGAACTATACACCGAATTTTACAAACTCCAACTCATGCAATATTCATAAGAAAGAAATAGAAGAGCTAATCGACAAAATTAATGTAAATAAAGCTCCTGGTCCAGACAATATTAGTAATAATATGATAAAGAATGCTTTTCAACTAATACTTCCGATTTTACACTCAATATTTAATAAATGTATTCAAATAGGATACTTCCCAAAAAAATGGAAAACAGCAGCACTCAAAATAATAGCCAAACCCGGCAAAACCAATTATGAATCAGCTAAAAGCTACCGTCCGATATCTTTATTATCCAATTTTTCAAAGATTCTAGAAAAAATTCTCAAAAATAAAATATATGAATTTTATATTCAAAACAATCTGTTAAGCTCGAGGCAGCACGGATTTATCAAGTCAAAGTCAACTATCACTGCTTTGAATACTGTAATCGATGTGTTAATGGAGCATAAGCAAAAAGAACTGTCTGCACTAGTTACAATAGATATCTCGGGGGCTTTTGATAATGCCTGGTGGCCAGCGATCATCAAAAGAATAGATTCAGACAATTTACCGGGAAAACTGATCAAAATTCTACAATCATATTTAAATTCCAGGATCATTTCATTCAGTTACGACAATCTAACAACTTCAAAGCCAATTACTAAGGGGTGTCCTCAGGGCGGTCCGCTTTCTCTACTTCTATGGACAATTTTGTTGAACGATTTGCTATTGAATTTTCAGGTGCCCAATAGTGAGTTGATTTGTTATGCGGATGATATTTCGATTATATGCTGGAATAAAGATCTAACATCACTAAAAACAGTTATAGAGGAAGCAATAAATACTATCGAATTGTGGTGTATTAAGAACAAGTTAGAAATCAGTTCCGAAAAAACAAACATTTTATATTGGAATAATAAAGAGAAGATCCCAGTTAAATTTAAGAGTGGATTAATTTCACCAGTACAAAAAATAGAAATTTTGGGAATAACAATTGCAAATCATAGATGAAAAAACAAATTAAATTTTGCTTTTCATATAGAGGAAATAGTGAGCAGAACTCTAAGAATAAAAAATTTTCTATTCTCTCTGTGCAGCAAATCATGGGGTTTAAGCTCCCATAAAATAATTACATTGTATAAATCTTTATTCAGATCTACTTTAACATATGGATCAGATATATGGTTCAAATTTTTAAACAAAAAATCGATACAAAAATTAAACTCAATGCAATATCAGATATTAATATGGAGCATTCAAGCATACAAGACAACTTCATACAACTGTGTTCACAGTTTGGCTAGGGTTCCATTGATTGCAGATTACATTGAAGCAAAAAATATGAAATATGACTTAAATAACTTATCGTTCGAGGACAAGCAAAAATACAACATCGATATTCCCTTTATAATTAAATCCTATATAGACGAAAGAATGTTGCTCTTACTGAATAATACAAACGAGACATTTACAAGTTTTTTCAACCGGGGTATTCTAAATTATTTTCACCCTAATTTCTACAACACACAATTTGTAACCAACCATGGTAATTTCGGAAGTTTTCTGGAAATAATCCATGCATCGGAGGATCCGGACTGTTTTTGTGGATGCCGCATTCAAGATTCTACTCATCTTTTACTTAAGTGCCCAGCATTTCAAGACTACAGACTCAATAACGGTATTCTCTGTACCGATCCAAGAGAACTGATATCCAGCAGGGATTCATACATTGTATTCAATAGATTTTGTAAATATATATCAAAGTTTTTAAATAATATCATGTGTTAGGTATAATTAACTATGTGCTGTATATATGATTTTTTTTCCTTTTTTCTTTGTTTTGAGATGTGTTTAAACTAAATTACCAATGTATATAGTATGCTTGTTTGAAATCAATATCAGGAATATGGTAAATGCCTTGAGCATATGTTAATAGATTCTCCCTCTCTCTCTCTCTCTCTTGTGTTGCTTTCCTTTGGGCGCCAGTGTCCTTGGCGGGACATCGCGCTTTGTATTTACAGTTGAATAAAGTTGAATAGCGCCATGTATATGCATTTATAATTTGCATACCTATATACATTCTTTAACATTTTAAAAAGAAAAAGGTTTGATATAATAAACAATTTAATCTTTATATTACGATGCATTAACGCGCCATCTTTTATGAAAATGGGAAACTATTATAGACGGGTATGATTATTTTTTAAAAATTAAACAATTTCTACTGCCCTTACTACAATGGAAAATTTAATGGGAGGGTCTGGCTCATCAGCTAGGAGGGTCACGACTGATGAGCCAGGCCCTCCCATTACTTTTTCCATTGCAGTAAGGTCAGTAGTAATTGTTTAATTTTTAAAAAGAATCATACGTGTCTATAATAGTTTCGGAATTTAATCTTTGTTGCTATTTATTCAGAAACGATGAGAGTTGTAGCATCTGGTACATTTCAACCTGGGCGTGAACATTGCCTGGTTTGTTTGGGAAGCTGCGCGAATCGATCGTTTGGGGTGAATATCCTTCTGGCAGGGATGGATGCCGGATCTGTGCCGTTCTGTGCTGTATTGAGAGCTGATACTCTAGAGAGAACTAAACTTGATTACATTACAATCTCCCATCAGAGACCATTAGCTAAAATATTAATCTGGTTTCTCTTGAGAGGTCTCTCATTGGAGAGAGGATCCAGGTTAAAGGGTTGCTTTTCGTAAGATCGGTTAGCAATTGAATATTTTACAGTATTTCATAAAAATATGTTGGCCTCTATGATTGATCTAGAAATCTGCAATATCAACTTTTCAGAGAAAACAAAGTTTCGTTTTGAAATGATGAATGGTAGAGAAGAAAGAATTGAAAGAAATGAATCTTAGATTACATCGAGAACTAGAAATGAGTAATTTTTATTAGGATAAATAACGTGAGGGATTTGAGCTAAAAAGGGGCTCTGAAACTGCCTCACACCACTAATAATAGTGTTGTTAAAGAGTCCCCTTATTAGCTCAAAAAAAAAAAACTAGGCTCTCAATATATAATTTGGTAATAAGATAGTAATTGCTATTCTAAGATTAATATTCTCTTGTATAATACCCTTCGAGAGAAAAAGAAATCCATTCAGTGAAAAATGTGCAAGACACGCTTTTCCTTGGATGCATTTCTTTTTACTCTCGAATGATAATCATTGCTATATTTCATATAAGGGTAATAGAAAGTGGCGTTCTCTTAGTTGATATGTTAAATAATATATATATATATATATATATAACATCAATAAAGCATTCAGGGCTAAGTTTCTTGTATAGTTTTATTTATCTAGATTTCGGATTAACATGCCCTCCAACAGGAGCAACTAAGGAGTATGAAGGGTATGTTAGCCCGAAAGCTAGAGAAGTAAAATTATACAATGAAACTTAGCCCTGAATGCTTTATTGATTTTTATTAAATTATAAGTCAGGGGAGGAAGTTTAATTAAATAACAGAAGAATTCCAATTATGGATATTTTAACCCGATAAGTATGAAATTTTATAATCTTGACCATGGTTGTCAAATTAGGAAGTAGCAGATTGTACGCCAAGCTTTCAAGACAATGCCTTATAGGTCAACAAAGTAGGAAGGCCACAGAGATTCTAATAGAATTATGGTCTCTTTAGATAGATAAAAGTCCAATTCAGATATCGCTGAACTGTTTAGTGTTGGAAATTGTTGTAAGGTTTAGGTAAAGTAGAACTTCCCTGTAAAGGACAACACCTAATTGCAGACCCAAAGTGTCCTTCAGGGAAAGGTGTCCTCTTACAGGAGAGTTGCTAAATAGTAAATATGTTAATTTTGTAAATGAAAACTGTCCTTTGTAGAGAGGTGTCCGCTAGCGTGGTGGCCGCTAAAGGAAGGATGTACTGTATTTACAGTTTGTGGGAAGGCATGAGGCCGTTGATGGTTATCTGATAATAACCTTTATTATTTATTTAAAAGTAAAAGTTAATAGCGAACAACATTCAATATTTATATTTAATTCTATTGTACTAGAAGCTCTTATGTCCATAGTTTTCTTGAAAACTATTTCTGAGATTCCACCCTTCAGTGTAGCATATATAAGCAGAACCGTCCAATATAGTATTAGAGCTTTAAGAATATAAAGCCCTCTCAATATATTTTTTATCGCAGTAAGGACAGTAGAAGTTCCTATTGTATATAAAAGAAACATTCGTGCTTAAATTCTTTCATTTTATAAACATTCAGAGAGTAAACATAGGTGAAAAGGTAAACAAAGAGAATGATGATGATAAATCCAGGGTGGCGGAGGTCGTAGCATTCAGTTCCCAACAGAAATTCATCTATCTCCTGAATACAAAGAAAAATTGACAGCCAGAAGCGATGTGTTCACCGCTTTCCACAGAAACCAACATGGCCAGCTTCTAAATTTAACAGAATGTCTGTCGCAATCAGCACCCAGGCTCTATCTTGACACCCAAAGTCTTTGTCTAGTGTCAGGAGTACACCGACCTATCTTAGACTGTATGGAAGTCTCTGAAGATCTTAAAGATAAACCTCATGTTGTCTCTAGCAGGTATCTCCGACTTTCTCCAAAGTAAAATCCAATGAAGATGCGAAATTAACTAGAAACTGTACTTTATTTCTACTTACGACTATATTGTATTTTATAATTTACTAGTACGAGTATGTAATTTTGAATTGTTTTATACCTATCTACATAGATAAAACGCTGATAAATCTATACAGATAAACAAAGAAAATTAATATATTCGTTTTCCGTTAATGTTATTTTCGCCAATATTGTCCTAGCTGTATTAGAAGAATTCTTTGATTCGTCTTCTTCTTCTTTCTTATCTCCACACTGGGTGAAGTAGAATGCGTCTGCCTTTCTCATCAAGACTGGGAGCACTACTCAGTGGCAGGCCGACTTAGCTCCAAAAGAAATGGCCGCCTCTTACATGAGGAACAGACGCCATGTGCAGCTGCTCCTAACATGGAGCACAAACGCTCCTCATCCTGTATCCCTGAATTAGGAGCCCTTACTGGGTACTATCAGCTAGGCCAACTGAGCCCAGGTTATTTACCGAGCTTGTTACTGCTCCCCCTCCTCCTTTTTCATCCGGGCTTGGAACCGGCAAAGGCGGAGTTCCTCTTTGATTCGTTAAATATACAAGCCGAACCAATATACCGTGATGGAAAGCGATGTGACAGCCTGTGACCATGGAAATATACATGATGATTCTATGACAATAGGATATATAACGTTGCTATGATAACACCTATCAATAGAGTATATCACTAAAAGTATTTTAAACTTAAGGTCACTAAAAATATATTTTTAAAAACTATAAACTAAAGTTTGATTTTGTTTTGGGATGGCTTGGGTGTTAAAAAACAATAAAATAAAAATAACAACAAAAGCTATAACTATAAAAACCTAAAAGTTTGATTTTTTCTCGTAACTTTTTATGTAATAATAGAAACTTATTCGCCTACTCAATATTTGCATAAAACTTATACATTTATCTCTCTCTAGAAGGTTAGTAAATATTTAAATAAGATTATTTTATTAAAATAGAAAACGTATTAAAATAAAATACATTATGGTCAAATTAGCGCCCCATCTGTTATAAAAATTATACACTATTTTTTGACGTGTATGATTCTTTTCAATAAAAAAAAAATTCTAATGCCTTACTATATATACTATATATTTATAATTGTATGTATTATTTTACTCTGTGTGTCCTCAAAGCTTATGTCCATAGTTCATTTATTAATTCATTGCAGTAAAGGCAGTAGAAATTGTTTAATATAAAAGAATCATACACGTCTATAATAGTTTCGAATTTTCATAACAGATGGCGCGCTAATGTATCATAGTTCATTTAAAATGTCCCTTTCAAGAATCTAGCTTCAGTATCGGTAAAAGGAAAAGAGAAAAATGCAATATTATAGCAGTGTGGTAGATTAAACTGGTGAAACCGCTGGGAGAGTTCACCACTGATGAGCAAGGCCCTCCAATTATTTTATCATTGCAGTAAGACGATTAGAAAATTGTTTTAATTAAAAAATTCTTACACACCTCAAAATAGTGTATATTTCTTATAATATCATCGAGAGAATTAAGCAAAACACTAAATATAGTTATAAAATCGTGTAAAAGAGTGCTCACCCAAAAAAGAGCCTTTTCTGCAATTATGTCGGCCGCCCGAGCCGCTTGTAGATTCTCGGGAAAGGAATATCTCAGATTCCACTGGAGATTTTCCTGTTCTTGACGATGGCAGCTGCTTCCTTCTCTTTGAGTCGTTTGCTGGATCCCTTTCACCAGATGGACAAATCCTCAGAGGTTACCTTGGATCAGCGTGTTCCGTTACGCACACAGGACTATCTGCCACTACTGCTGCGACTCACTCGCTTCAAGAGGCTATATAGCCGTCACCTCTCACGTGATTGAATGAAAGATTCCTGATTGGATGATGACTCGCCAGACGATGTCATTCTCTCAGCAAAGAGAGGGGGGGGGGATGGATTGAAAAGAGAGAGAGTATATTAAATAAATAAACAAAAACTATTTTATACACATATAGGGCTTTAACAAAATAGTTCTATAATATATTTACATATTTTTTGTGAATTGTCCTGGATAAATTGCCAGTTTTTGCAATTGCTATGCAACATTGAAATATATTACGAAAGGTTGTCATTACAACTCAATAAGTATAGCACGAAAGTTTTCTTTTACAAACTAACAATGACACCTCGACAATGCAATGTAGCACGTAAGATTGCTAGAACAGCCCAACAATAGAATATAGCACGTAAAGTTGCTATGACAACCCAACAATGGAATATAGCATGCAAGGTTACTATGAAAACCCAACAATGGAATATAGCATATGAGGTCACTATGACAACCCAACAATGGAATATAGCAGGTAAGGTTCCCATGACAACCCAACAATGGAATACAGCACTTAAGGTTCCGAATACAACCCAAAAATGAAATATAGCACGCAAGGTATTCAAGGCAATCCAACAATGGAAAATTACATACATTGTAATTGTTGTGAAAATCTAACAATAAGAAGTTTCTATGACAACTCAACAATGGGATATAACATGTAAGATAAGCTATGATAATCTAATATTTTTATATTTTTTGGCTTCTTACCCTTTATCCCGTTATCTCTTGATACTATTGAATAAATTCATATCAAATTGTGTGAAAACTAACTCTTTGATTTATTTAAATAAATTTCAAAATATAGCAATATACTATTTTATTTGATATTTTATTGCTATGGTGTAACTATTTTATATGGAATGTCGCCAAACATCGACACAATGACATATCGTATTATAAGGTTATTGTTATATTTTGAAAATTAAAATAACAAGTAAGTTTAGCTTCGTCAATGTAATTATAATTTATAATTATTTTAGATGGTACAAAAATTCAAAATAAAATCTCATTGTAACCATTAATGATAGAGAGATAAAGCTTTTTCATCAAAAATTTATGTATATAAGGTTGTCCCAAAAAAGTTCTTGTTTTTCTTAAAAAGTTGTTTTTCTTATTACTTGTGAATAATATTATTATTGCGAATACATAATAATACATATTACAATTACTTTATACATAATACAAACTCCGCCTTTGCCGGTCCCAAGCCCGGATTAAAAAGGAGGGGGGGGGGGGGGGGGGAAGCAGTAACAAGCTCACTAAAAAAACCTGGGCTCAGCTGGCCCGGCTGATAGTACCCTGTAAGGGTTCCTAATCCAGGGATACAGGATGAGCAGCGTTTGTACTCCATGTTAGGAGCGGCTGTACATGGCATCTGTTCCTCATGTCAGAGGCGGGCCATTTCTTTTGGAGTTAAGTCGGCCTGCCACTGAGTAGTGCTCCCAGTCTTGATGACAAAGGCAGACGCATTCTACCTCACCCAGTCATTATGGTCATCAAGTCTCAAGCTTTACAAGCTTGATACCCTAATATGATTTATTGGAGATAAGAAAGAAGAAGATACATAATACAAAGACATTATACATCAAGGCGAATAATATTATGGTGAATAATATTGGTATTTCAATTTTTTGCAAGTGTTTACGAACTTTTAGGACAACCTTGTAGATAACAAAGATAGGAACAATATTAGGAAGGAAACATCAGGATTCAGAGGAAAAGTTTCTTTTCGAAATTTTTTGAATAAGATCCTCTAGCTTTCTCAAGTCCGAAATCCCTTCTACAGAAGGGCAATAAATCGCTATTAGAACACGATAATTATAATATTTCTACCAATTCTATTAAGAACTATGAACAATATCTTATATAAACATTACACATATTGACAAACACTTAAGGAATTATTGTGATTCATAAGATATATTAGTATTCAGCAATAACTCTGAAAGAGATTTGATACACAGTGACCTTTATTGAAGACAACGAGATAACAAAGTGTGAACAAAATTGCCTCCGACTCCTTAAAAAAAAAAAAAAAAAAACAGACGACCGGCGAATACTTTTTCTCTTCCTTAAGTTTATCTATGAGTTTATGTCACAAGAATCAACACATAGGCTATATAAAGAAAAATATAACGTAACCAAAAACACATATATACATATTGTAAGACAACTTTAAGCATATATCAAATAACAAAGAATTTGAATACCAAATAGTTTAAAAATACAAAACTATTTTCTCACAATGGGTTTCTTAACTTCGTAAAATTCAAGCTTTCAAGCAATAATCGCTCTTTAACGGGGCTTAATTAAAGATATAGTCGATGTTTTTTATTAAGCCTGTTGAAGAGCGATTATCACTCGTAAGCTAGCATTTTAAAATAGAAAGAAACTCATTGTGAGAAATAAGTTGTGATTTTTTTAACGTTTTCCACAATTATATCATGAAGCCTCAGTAACGTAGTTATAGCTGTCGAAGGGCTGTTGAGCCCGAAAGCTTGTATTACTGTTATATATAGAAGAAACTATTTCCTCAGCGAATTGTCTTTTATTTATCATTTTACTGAAGAGAGATTATATTAATAACATGAACCAAATATGAAAAATAGTACAAAAGTGAATTTGTATTTGAATCAGGTAGATAAATTAAGAAAAAAAAGGCATGTCCTTTTTTCAGGATGCCCCAAAGACAGCCTTTTTGGTCGTTGAGAGGTACAGCTTGTACCACGCTGACGAAACGCGTATGTGGTTAGCTTTTCTTGATTAATCAAGAAACGGTATTTGGCCAATTCTAGAATAATTAAAAATCAATGATTAGTTGATATTTATTCCGACGATTCCGATAGATGGCTCAAGCCATCAGCAACTTTCAGTTGCGCGATCAGGAAATGCCTTTTTTCTTAATGAACCAAATATTTTGTTGGGTTTCTTCAGCGTACCTAGTTTGATGACCAGTCAGGAAGAAACTATATTATCCTTATTCTAACTATCCCCCTCCCCCAGGGTACATAGCTCTAGGGCCCGTGTCTATGGCATTACTTTATCCTGTTTCCTTTTAAACAGGTTAGTTCCGCATTAATTAAGATTCTACTTAATTTCCTATTTAAATAGCTAATATATATACAGAAAAACCTGACTATAGCACCCCCTCTCTATAGCACCCTATTTTGGTGAGTCCCAAGAGGGGACGCTGTAGACAGGTTTAACTGTGTATAGTCTAACTTTAATTCCACACCCCAAGTGATCAGAATTTTCTGTTGAAAAAAAGTCAGTGCTGAATTATAAATTGGCTATAAGTTGGTTAAATAGGTTGATTGGAATTAGAAAAAACTAAAATACAGTAAACCTGTGTATAGCGCCCCCTCTTAGGACTCACTGAAATAGGGTGCTATAGAGAGGGAGTGCTATAGACAGGTCACTTTTAATGTAAATAGCATCGTACTACGTATTTAAAAACGGGTGCTATAAAGAGGAAGGCGCTATTTAGAGAGGGGCGATATAGACAGGTTTAACTGTATATATTTTTGTATTTCACAGTCAATTTTAGCTAAAAGACATTCGTTTACTCATACAATAAAAATATTGTAGCGAAGCATAGTTTATTATTAGATAGTAAAAAGGCATATATTGAATTGAATAAAAGTTTTATTCATCCCAATATATGCCTTTTTACTATCTAATGATTTAAGTATGGATTGCTCTATTTTCAGAACAAAATTATTTTATTATATTTTATATACAGATTATTATTTTTTAATATTTATATTATTTATATTTTGCTACTCTAGAAATTTCCCTCATTGCTTATCTTATATCTTTTAAATGTTGACTTTGTGCTTGCCTTAAATAAATTACGGTGTCATCCTGAAGTTTGTCTTTCCTGATTTTCTATCTTACAATATTATTGAAGATATTGGACGGCAAAGATGAACTTTTACCAAAACACTTTGTATGAAAAAGTAAAAGTTGTATAAGCTTATAATTTTGCCTTGTTTTAAAAATGAATCGATGTTGGTTCCATATGCTTGAATTGAATATTACACCTTAGTTCTATATATTTTATTGCTTAAAAAGGAACACAACAATTAAAAAAAGAAACTACAGTTGCAAATGATTTGATAACTAACAAATAAAAATAAACAATTTTATAATTGAATTTTAAAATATACAAGTATCAGTCATCAACAATCAATTCTGTCATCGTTTGCTTTTGTGAATGGAATAAATACCCAAATATGGCCATTTATTATAAGCATCGGTGGTTCAGTGGTAGAATGCTCGCCTGCCACGCGGGTGGCCCGGGTTCGATTCCCGGCCGATGCATTTTTTTTCATAATTTTTAAAACTCATTTATATTATTAAAATATACAAGTATCAGAGTCATCAATTCTGTCATCGTTTGCTTTTGTGAATGTATGTAAATAATGGATTTAATATTTTTTATTAATTTTTGTTCTGGCCTTTATTTGTTTAAATCTCTTTTTAAAAATCGTTTAAAATGCAGTCGCAATCATTAGCGAACACATATGTTTGCCTAATATTTCCATATGCTCTTTTATTTTTTCACAGAAAAATATTTACATGCCAGTATTTTGGATAAATTTTTTTTATAAACCTATTTTTTTTTTATTATTCTTACTAAGAAGATGGGCATCGCAGTCAGGATTCTTTACAGTCAGTCACTCAACTCAGGCAATTTCAAAGGTTATTGGGGGTTTGGTGGAAAAGCTGCCGTCTATTTAAACTATATTAATTTTGAAACAACTAAATGGATTGCAAAAAATAATTAAATCAAATATCTAAACACTAATATAATACAATTTTTGCCATTACACACTTTTCCCTGTAGTTTATGTGTTTCTTCTGTATTGCTATTCTATGGCACTTCTACTATTTATTATTGATGTACTTTCAGTATGAAGGATACTTCACTCGGGGGATTTCTCGGCCGAAGCCGGGTCATTCTTCTAGTATTGAATATATATATATAAACAATATATAATGAATATAAAAATAAATATTTTTTAAAATGATGATAAAAATGAATATGTCTGCCAGAAAAATGCTTCTATGAATTAAAAAAAAAATTAAGAATAATTACAAACTTAACATATAAACTTCAAACACACTTTGTATAGATGAAAGGGCCTCAATTGAAGAACTTTCAAAGATTTCGGTAAATTATACTGAGATATGCTGAGTGAAGAAATAGAAAAAAGAAGCAGAAATCAATTAGAATTTTACAAAGTTTAATATATTTAAAGCTTCAGGAAATGTAGATGTGTTGCTTTTCGTCATAATCTCTAAACAGCAATATATTATATTAGAATATTTTAAATATAATATTTAAACTTTCAAACAGATTAATTTGAAACCAATACAGTAGAACCTCCCTGTAATGGACACATAATTGCAGAGCCAAAGTGTCCTTTAGGGAGAGGTGTCCTTTTACCGGAGAGTTGAAAAAAGGTAAAAATGGTAATTTTTCAAATGAAAACTGTCCTTTGTAGAGAGGCGTCCTCTTACCGGAAAGTTGCAAAAAGGTAAAAATGGTAATTTTGCAAATGTAAACTGTCTTTTATAGAGAGGTGTCCTCTAGCGTGAGTGTCCTCTCATGGAGGTTTTACTGAATATGAATCTGTTATAGCCTATACATCATTTATTATGCGATGTTACTTAAACCACATCTGTAAATATGGGGGGAAAATATATATAGAATAAATCAAAATTATTTTATAACTACCAATTATGGTCTTGTCTACAATACAGCAATGTATCAGTCTACAGTCGAAACAAAACCAGTCGTACAGGTAGGCGCAACAATATATATATAAATTTAAAAAAACTTGTAAAAAATACATTACCATTTCAAATTATCCTTAGGTCTGTTAGCCTCGATTTGGATGCCTCACTGTCTTTAGCAAAATAGAAGTGCATTGAACCTAATCAATTTATGTGGGTTCTTTCGCAAGCATCGCCACAGCTTGCCTAGTAGAAGGCACGAATTGGGTTACATAACACAGAAAGCCGTTGTCCTCATTGCAAAATACATCTGTGTGCACAATATTCTGCTATCGGAGGATAATATAGCTGGATACACGTAACTTTACACGTGGAAAGTTTTCCAGTACCTCTCTGCACCTTGTAGGACCTTTAACAGTTCTCATAGAGTACAGGCAGTCGTGGTCGAGGCAGAGTGGAAAGCTTGGGATTGTCCACACACAAAAAAAAAATCGAAGAGACACAGTTGTAGTAGGAAAGTTCCGTGAACAGGTAGGAGTCGACCTAAGAGCAAGATGGAGAAAGAAGGTTTCTTACTGTTTTACATGGTCGATGAGGTGGACCTGGCTGGAACCAACAAGGGCTCACGCCGACGGTGAATGACTGTCTAAGTTCGGCTAAAACCGAGGTTTTATATACCACTAGACGAATGGCCCGGGCAACGCCCGGGATTTACCCGAGTGCGAATATATTTTAAAAACGTTTTAATTCAAATACTATTCGTTACAATTATAAATTGGCGCCATGGATGTCACTCTTGTGAAACGTCCCGTTCCAAACTGTGTGTTTTTAAAAGTGGTCGCTATAGACAGGGTGGTCTGTATAGACAGGTGGATGTATCACACAGCTGATAACAGGGTTGCCTAGAGTGGCCGCTATAGACAGGGTGGTCTGTATAGACAGGTGGATGTATCACACAGCTGATAACAGGGTTGTCTAGAGTGGTCGCTATAGACAGGGTGGTCTGTATAGACAGGTGTATGTATCACACTGCTGATAACAGGGTTGCCTAAAGTGACCGCTATAGACAGGGCGGTCTGTATAGACAGGTGAATGTAACACACTGATGATAACAGGGTTGCCTAAAGTGACCGCTATAGACAGGGTGGTCTGTATAGACAGGTGGATGTATCACACAGCTGATAACAGGGTTGTCTAGAGTGGCCGCTATAGACAGGTGCATGTATCACACAGCTGATAACAGGGTTATCTAGAATGGCCGCTATAGACAGGGTGGTCTGTATAGACAGGTGGATGTATCACACAGCTGATAACAGGGTTGTCTAGAGTGGTCGCTATAGACAGGGTGGTCTGTATAGACAGGTGAATGTAACACACTGATGATAACAGGGTAGCCTAAAGTGACCGCTATAGACAGGGTGGTCTGTATAGACAGGTGGATGTATCACACAGCTGATAACAGGGTTGTCTAGAGTGGCCGCTATAGACAGGTGTATGTATCACACAGCTGATAACAGGGTTATCTAGAATGACCGCTATAGACAGGGTGGTCTGTATAGACAGGTGGATGTATCACACAGCTGATAACAGGGTTGTCTAGAGTGGTCGCTATAGACAGGGTGGTCTGTATAGACAGGTGTATGTATCACACTGCTGATAACAGGGTTATCTAGAGTGGTCGCTATAGACAGGGTGGTCTGTATAGACAGGTGTATGTGTCACACTGCTGATAACAGGGTTGCCTAAAGTGACCGCTATAGACAGGGTGGTCTGTATAGACTGGTGGATGTATCACACAGCTGATAACAGGGTTGTCTAGAATGGCCGCTATAGACAGGTGTATGTATCACACAGCTGATAACAGGGTTGTCTAGAGGGGGGCAGGGAGGACACGTGTTCGCCGGCAGCCAATGGGCGCGCATTCTATCCGTGAGCTTCACACAGACAGAATAAGGCAATTATATATAGAGATTCCCGAGGAGTGTGAGGAGAGTTTGGACTTTGAACGTCTGCGGCATTCTGCATCCTTTGACCTTGATGGCAACGGGCTGCCAAATTCCATTTTAAGGTTGTCTCGATTTTAGACGTTTTTGAACTTCTCAATCTTGCTTTAACTCAGCTCTTAATCTATTACATAGTTTTATTTATTTATCCTCAGTTTGTACAAAGTACATTACATATGGTGATGCAATGACACATGTCAATCATGCGTATAATTATTTATAGATGTGTTTCTATATACAACATGACAATCTTGTTATAAGTAGTATACAATATAGGGTTGTTGGTTTTTAAATTACCATATATACATATTTGTTTTATTACTCAATAAACACCTTAGCTGTGCTATATAAAGGAAAAGAGAAGAGGATATTATAAAAAACAATAAAAAGACAATTTTCCTCTTACTTATGTCTTTTCCGTTATATATATAGACACTCATTGAGAAACCCTAAGATAGTTGTACCTTTTAGAATGTATATCGGGATTCAGACAATACCTCTGAAAGATATTTGATACCTAGTGACCTTTATTGAAGACACACGAAGTAACCAAGTGTGAACAAAATTGTGTGTGCCGCTGTCTTCTTAAAATAATTTAAAAAAAAAAGACGACCAGCGAATCAAAATATGAAATTTTCTTATGTTTTGTCTATGAGGGTATATTAAATTATGGTTATTTATAACTATTATAGTAGATATATATTGAACTATTAAAAGGAATACTATATGAGCTATCTTAAATATGAATAAAAATATCGTTTTTTACGCATACAGAGAGAGTTTTAAAAATAGTTCAAATTTCTCAAATAGATAAATGAAACAGATAAAAATACATACGAATCTAGTCAATGTTTTTTTTTTTTTTACTTATCCTTTTACTAGCGGAAGTACCCGGCTTCGCCCGGGTTTTACCCGAGTAAAGGTTTGTCTAACGAATCTCTCGATAAAGTGAACATTTTCCCCGGTTCCTTGAAAAATACTCGATAAGTTGAATAAAATTAATATTAATTGGTTCCCTCGGTAATTGGAAGTTAAAGGAATAGTATCTTGCCTTGGAATTGTATCATTATTCTTGTCTCAAATAAATTGCCGTGTCATCCTGAATTTTGTCTTTCCTAATTTTCTACATTACAAAATCATCGTATCATAATGATAATATTTAGAGCAGATTGTTGAATTATAACAGATAAATCAGAATATTTATCTTGATTATTTTTAGGCGAAAAGTTATTTCAAAAATTTATTTGCTATAAACCTTCCCAGTACTATACTAAATAACTTCCCATAGTTTCATGGCGTTCCAATGAGTGGTTTGGTCAGGCATAAAGGACAGACAGACACACATACATTCATTTATATATATACGGACGTACCCGGCTTCGCCCGAGGTTTTACCCGAGTAAAGGTTTGTCTAGCGAACATTTGTTAAAACAATTCTCTAAAAACTTATTTAAAAAAAAAAAGATATATTTTGATAATTTGAAACTCGTAAATTTGAATCTCTCGATAAAGTGAACATTTTTTCCCGGTCCCTGTGTGCCGTGTCATCCTGAATTTTGTCTTTCCTAATTTTCTACATTAGAAAATCATAGTTTTATCTAGTGAACATTTTTTCCCGTGTCACATTGCCGTGTCATCCTGAGATAATCTTACTTTTGATAGATAATATTTAAGATAACAAACTTAGTGATAAGAAAACTTGTTATCATCGTCACAATGGGGGCGCTGCTTGCGAGTTAAATCTACAAATCTGCAAATAACTCTAAGGATATTCAAGATATTCATGAAATTATTTTTCAAAAACCTTCCCGGTGATATACCTAATAATATCCCAAAATTTCACGGCGATTGGATGTATGGTTTTTGAATCTATAGAGTACAGACAAACAGACAGACAGACAGACATTCAATTTTATATATATAGATTAGTCTAAATTAGACAAGATCTTGGAGGTCGTGCTCATAAAGAAGTTCAAGAACTCTTCTTGGTTCTCTGCACAGGGATCCTTTGCCCTTCCAATACAATTTAGTATATATTGGGGAGTGGCCTCTTCGGTTTTGCACCTAGTGCACATGAGGAAGCTTTTGGCTCCCTCTTTATAGACTAGAGGGCGCAGGTGACCAGATTTCCATCTGGCCAACTGTGTCGACTTCCTTCTGTTTAGTTGAAGGGTATGTTTTTTTTTTGGGTTTTCTATTTGGTACCAAGAATGATGGAAACTATCTCTATGGTTCCTTATCAGTTGTAGTTTTAGTTTGTTAATATGGTCCCTTGCTGAAAGGTAGGTCTCGGAGTTCACCGCATCAGGATGTCCAGCTGCTCCTTCCTTTGCCAATCTGTCGGCCTCCTCATGTTTTAAATTTTGGGAAAATTAAAGAATTTTATAGTAGTAACATATATGTAACCCTGGGTTCTGGAGAGATCTTTATATCGCTAACTACCGGCCTGTTCTAGGGTTTATATGTGTGTTTCGCTTGCCCTACTGAACATTATTTTAATTAGTTATTTACGAGTTTATAGATAGAAAAACCAATCCTCAAAATGTATTAAAATATTCTCCCCTAGTAATAAGGTTTTAATTTTATATATTTCTAAAATATATCTTTAAACACTATTTTATGGAGAGCTTGAACAAGAATCTATGTGTATGTGAGAAGAAACAATAATTTATATATAAATTATTAATTAATCAAAATTATATTAACGTAAACATTTATAATATATAGTAGAACCTTCCTGCAGAATACACCTAATTGAAAAGACAAAGTGTCCTTTAGAAAGAGGTGTCCTCTTACCGAAGAGTTGCAAAATGGTAAAAAATTGTAATTTTGCAAATGAAAACTGTCATTTGTAGAGAGGTGTCCTCTAGTGTGAGTGTCCTCTCATATAGGTTACACTGTATTTATTTATACATATTTTTCTATACTAAAATGTATTTTATACAATTATAAAAGTCTATGAAAGCAAACTAATAAGTGAGAAAAAAATTGGGTCCCTTTGTTTTGGTTGCTAATGGGTGTCGAGTTATTGATTTATTCCATTGCGTGAGAGAAGCCAAGCAATTTCTTTTGAATATGGTCAATGGTCGGATCAATAACAATATCTCACTTACTCTATGATTTATTTTTATTTTCTTGGTCACGCTGTCAATGAAAAAGAAATGAATTAGAGTCTATTTTTTTTAAATCTTTCTAAATAATGTTTACTTACGTTTTATTTATTGAAATTATTCTTTTATAAACTCATGAATAAAACTGAAGAAAGTTGTATCTTTTAACGTGTATTTTTATTTTATTAATCAACCAGGCGCGATATTGAAATATTTGCGCCTATTACAGAGGAAACAAACAAAACAACAAACAAATTAGAAATTATAATTATATATTTACAAATTTACATGTATTAATCGACAGAATTCATGAAATTTATATAGACAAAGTGGCTGATGTAAGAGAGTTAGATCATTTAGATCAGGGAACAATCGATGTCTAACTTCTGTTTGGACAATCGTAGATAAGGTGAAGAGCAGTATTCATTTATTTTAACTATTATATTTTATCATATTTATTTATTTATTAAAGGAGAATGGTTTGAATTTACATATATGGTAAATCCACCGTTATATAAGCAAATAAGGAGTGGTGTATCCTTAAAATAGAAAACTTCCTTAAGTTTTGACCACAAGGGTATTTATACCATTAACAATTTAGTAATACACAATTTAAAACTATTATAATAATAATAATTTAAAATACAATATAACGCGGCTGTTGATTGTAAAACGAAAATTGCAATTATACCGCGAATGTTTCTTTTAAACAAAAATCGAAATTTATTTTAAAGAGAAATAACGAATATTTCTAACTTTAAGGATGAAGTATGAAAGGGTGAAAAATATGAAGAGTAATGGCGAACGGAAAAATAAAAGTGTCCAGGGGCGGGAACCGAACCCACGACCTTCCGCTTACCGGGCAGATGCCATGTCCACTAGGCTACCCTGGACATATCTTTCCGTTCGTAAATATTATATAAAGTAATTTAAAATACAATATAACGCGGCTGTTGATTGTAAAACGAAAATTGCAATTATACCGCGAATGTTTCTTTTAAACAAAAATCGAAATTTATTTTAAAGAGAAATAACGAATATTTCTAACTTTAAGGATGAAGTATGAAAGGGTGAAAAATATGAAGAGTAATGGCGAACGGAAAAATAAAAGTGTCCAGGGGCGGGAACCGAACCCACGACCTTCCGCTTACCGGGCAGATGCCATGTCCACTAGGCTACCCTGGACATATCTTTCCGTTCGTAAATATTATATAAAGTAATTTAAAATACAATATAACGCGGCTGTTGATTGTAAAACGAAAATTGCAATTATACCGCGAATGTTTCTTTTAAACAAAAATCGAAATTTATTTTAAAGAGAAATAACGAATATTTCTAACTTTAAGGATGAAGTATGAAAGGGTGAAAAATATGAAGAGTAATGGCGAACGGAAAAATAAAAGTGTCCAGGGGCGGGAACCGAACCCACGACCTTCCGCTTACCGGGCAGATGCCATGTCCACTAGGCTACCCTGGACATATCTTTCCGTTCGTAAATATTATATAAAGTAATTTAAAATACAATATAACGCGGCTGTTGATTGTAAAACGAAAATTGCAATTATACCGCGAATGTTTCTTTTAAACAAAAATCGAAATTTATTTTAAAGAGAAATAACGACCCTACAAATAATAGCGTCTTAATAAAGGTTTTTGTTGTTGTTGTTGTTTATTACCTTCTCTTTTTGCTTTTCTCACTTTCTACGTCTCTTTGATACGTTTTCTTTAATTAAATTTCTCTTCTCTAGGTGGTTCAACACGAATCTTCCCAGGATTTTTATTTGTCTTTCAGTAAAGAAGGTCAGGAATGTTATCTGTGTATAAACAACCGCCCTAAGGGAGTTGTCATTATCTCGACTGTCAATCTTTTACAGGGGAAAAGGAAAATTCTCTTGGAAAATCTTACAACTGTTATCTGACATTAGTCGTTATCGGCGAGATAAGAGTGAACCCCCTGGTGCAAAAAGATTGTTCGATTGTCTCAAAGCTGCTACCGAATAATTCAACAAGACCTGACATGATATGATGTTTATTCCTTCCTTGCTTTAATTTCTTATATATTTCGCTTTCTATGAATGAAAATATTGTTTAAAAAATCTACGCTTCAAATTTTTATAACCTTCATTCATCAGCAGAGAAATTATTTTATTGAGACGAAAAATCTTGGTGTATGTATCATATGCAAATTCCAGTGTTTTTTTTTTTTTTTTTCATTTTTTTATTTTGAACCTTTTTTTTCCTCTCGGATTTACCCTTTCAAATATGTTAATGAGCTCAATTGTCTTAACTATAATGTATAAATTTCATTATCTCAATATTGATTGTGATTAGCTTTTGCTTTTTTATCTTCATTTGCGGTGAATCCGTGGCAAATCCATGAATAATAAATTTATTTTCCTCCAATTTACCCAGACTAATCTATTAGCTTGATTGTTTTATAAAATGTTTCCACTATAATGTACCATTAAGGTACTATTATTTTTTTATTTATTTATTTTTTTTTCCTGTATGTATCCTACATTTCTGCTTGGAGAATCTGTATAAGACTAAAAGGTCTTAATAAAGTTTTTGTTGTTGTTGTTGTTGTATAATAAATTTCTTTTCCTCCAATTTACTCAGACTAATCTATTAGCTTGATTGTTTTATAAAATGTTTCCTGTATATACCATCCATATTTCCAAATTTTTTTTTATTTTATTTATTTATTTTTAAAATTCTTCTTATTTCTTTATTCTTTCTTATAATCTGTATATATTTACCATATGTATATATTCTTTCACCATTTTTATTTCCCACTTTCTCCGTTTTGTAACCCCAAGGAGAATCCTCTGTAAGACCTGTGTGTCTTAATAAAGGCTTTTGTGTGTGTGTGTGTGTGTGTGAGAAATAACGAATATTTCTAACTTTAAGGATGAAGTATGAAAGGGTGAAAAATATGAAGAGTAATGGCGAACGGAAAAATAAAAGTGTCCAGGGGCGGGAATTAAGTAATAATAAGTTAAATAATAAGTTAAATATTTAATGAGATAAGTATGGATTGATCTATTTTCAGAACGATTTATATATGTGTGCTGAAAAATATCATTATACGTTTTTATTACAATTTCTGATAACTTCAGACTTGATATTTATTATAAATGTGGGGGCTCGGTGGAAGGCTGGTTAAACCGTTTGGTTTTCGACCGCTACGACCCAGGTTCGATTCCCGCATTGGACACTTTTTTCTGTTAAAAAAAAAGTGCTCCAATGGCCCCCCGATTCTTGCAAAAGTCCAACCTCACCAGCGAGTGAAAGTAACCAAACGGGGCTCTGGCACATTTGTAAGTGCAAAGTCGAACTGCTTTTCACATGTGTAGATATGTGGTGCGCTTACAGTAAAAGCAGTCGCTAACTACCCACCATGATTATCATGGCCTGTACCACGTGTACTAGGGATGAGCAAAAAAAAAAATTATAAATGTTCGTTACCTATTAAACTTATGTCAAATATTCCTTAATCACGTATCATTTAATATACAGGGTGATCCAAAAGTCCCGCACAACTTTAAAAATTAATAACTCCGCCAATATTTGCGCTAGAGCAATGCAGTAAACACCATTGTGTTCAGGATGCAATGGGATTTTTTATGGCAAATAATGAAAAATTCGAAATTGATTTTAGTTACAAATTTATTTTCTAGATGGCGCTCTACCAGAATCAGAGATTGAGCGGCCAAATTGTTTGATAAATTGAAAAATATAACTGAACGACACGTATTTTTCCTTTTTGAATACCAGGAAAGAACCCTAATAATATCAATTGATAAATTGATAAAACACCATTTCGCCAAAAGTTAGAAGAAATGGTTAACGATTTTTAAATACAATTTGAGATATGTAAAATAGGTATATGCAAATTAAAAACATGTAGCAAAAATATTTATATTTTAGATGGAGTTTTGTGAAATAGATTGAATGTTTGAAAAACACTGCTGATATCAATACACGATTTTTGAAATGTTAATATAGTACCAAAAAGTATGATGGCACTACTAATAGGATTTCGTGCTATAAGGAATGTGTAGTTTCTTGACTGATTGGCGACACTTGACTATTTAACTGGATATTTGTCATGATCCAAAAATGAAATATAGAGGGGGGTGACAAAATCTATTTGTTGTACTTTATTCCAAATATCCTATGGGTTTGTCAAATGCTATCATTGTTTATTATACTGTACATAATTTTGAAAATGTATCCCCTAAAAAAATCATTTTTAAATCGACCTTTTGCGTTGAAAAACGTGGTAGTAAAATCATTTTGTATTAATTTTTGCGCAAAATTTCTAAAGTTGGATGGGTACGGAGAATATTCCTTATGCTATTTCTTCTAATGAGCGAAAAGTGATAAACTAAACATAAGGGGTAAAATTGTGTGTACCTGTTTTATTCGAGATGTTATAACACTTTGGCCTGCACGACATAATATTAGATGTGGGCATGTGACAAACAAAAAAATTACTGTTCACAGAAAAAAAAAAAGAGTCAAGATGTGAGGACAGCATTTATTATTCCCATAACCCAAAACAAAGAGCTGCAAAATTTAACACATGAGGTAACTGCCTTCTCTCTTGTATTAGGTCACAATCCTTGCTCAATGTGGCGCCCTTCATTCTCAAACACCGCCTGCAGACGATAGATGACAGAATGGTCACAATTAAATAGTTGAAATTTATAAAACGTGCCATCTGATAGAAGCCTTCAACATGGCCAATGTGTAAGGCCGGCATCGATAAAAACGCGACTTAATGTACCCCCATAACCGAAATTGTAAGGCGTCAAGTCTGGTGATATTGGAGGCTACTGGTATATAAAGTGGCGACTTATCCCACGATTTTCACCGAACGTATCCTTCAGCAATTGTTTGGCACCGCGGGAGATATGAGGAGGTCCACCATCTTGCATGAATGTTATTTCGCTTAGTGCTTGTCTGTCCTGCAATACGGGAATAACCTTTTCTCTCAAAAGTTGAACATAACGTTCACCAGTTACAAAAACGGTTTTAAAAGTTATTCCATTGATTTTTTCAAAGAAAAATGGCTCAATAATAAAAGAAGAAGTGAAACCACACAAAACTGTAACTCTGGGCTGATGAAGTGGTATTTCTGTAAAAATCCTAGGGTTTTCTGTTGCCCAAATGAGGCAGTTTTGAATGTTAAATTCTCCCTTTAGATAAAAGTGAGCATCATCTGTTCTTAGAACATCCCCGTTTGTCGAGAAACTTGTCTAGCACTTACTTCTTCATACGTGGATAACGTTTCAATAGCTTCAGCATTCTGCAAAACCGTAACAGCCACTGACTTGCATGTCGATGGTCTTCCACTCCGAGGTTTTGCTTCCAGAGATCCAGTTTCCTCAAAACTTTTAATCATTCGCCTTAGAGAGTAGCAACTCATTGGTCCTTTACCGCTTCAAATATCTTTAAAGGAACAAAACGCTCGTAAAGCTTCAGTGGCAGATTCTGAATCACAATTTTAAAAAATCACCAAGAGTGCTTTATCCTGTAGTGACGGCATTCCAGGGGGAAGGGGAGAAGTCCGACCACACCTCCTTGCGGTCCCCCCTGGACCCTTGGAATATTTGACCGAATTCTGGTTCGTTTCAAAGGTAACTAACGTTGCAACGGCACCCCATTTTCAAATGAAGAGCAAAACTGATATCTCCAGTAATGCTACCGCGTCCGAGGTAACCGCCGCGTCAGGAGCTGCAGCTCGAGCTCATGATGAGAAATCTACTACGAGAACACAATTCAATCTACTACAACTCAATATAAATGGTACCCAGAGGAAAATAAAGAGCTGACTTGTCTTCTCTGTGACAACAATGTGCATATTGCTTGTCTTCAGGAGACAAAATTGAATCCGAATCTGAGATTAAATATCAAAGGTTATACAACACTGCGAAAGGACAGACCGGGAAAATTTGGAGGAGGACTTGCCGTTTTGATTAAAACTCTAGAAATCAAATTTAAGGAAATCGCCTATAATCAGAGTAAGTCTACAGAAAGCACAACAGAAGCTCAGGCAATAGAAATCTACCTCCCAGAAAAAAACAATAACAATCATAAATATTTATCACCACGATAATACTAGAATTAATACAGGCCTGATAGAGACATTAAGTGAAGCGTCTTCGGATATCGCAATCATACTTGGTGATTTTAACGCCTAAAGACCAACTTGGGGAACACCTGTCCAGGATAACAAAGGTCAGCAGGTTGAAGACATGCTAACCGACCTCGACCTTACACCGTTAAATAACAAAATAGACTTGAATAGAAGTCCACATGCACAGAATCCGCAATAGACATCACAGCGATAAATTACAACATCGCACCCACAACACAATGGAAAATTCTGAAAAGTGCAATCAGTGACCACAGACCAATTTTAACAACCCTAAAATCAAAATTGAGAATGTCCAACAGAATAAAAGAACACTGGAAAAAATTTCACCGAAAAGCTTGAAGAACTGTGCAACAAAGAATTAAATCACAGAACGATTGACAAAAAATTGGAAAAAATTCTCTTCGAACATATCCAAAGCTGCAAAAGTATCGAACCAAGAGGTAGAAGTAAACACCTGTGAATACCTTACTGGAAGGACCACAATATCGAGGCAATGATTGCAGAGAGAGACAAATTCAATGAACTTCTTAGAACAAATAAAACAGAAGAAATCATAAAGGAACTTATTGAAATTAGTCACAAATTAGAACAAGAAATTTGGATATTCAAACAAGAGAGAGAGAGAAAAATGGGCAGAATTCTGCGAAAAAAAAATGGATCCAAAAAGGAAAGCCATTACTGGTATATAATTCGTGTTATAAAACAATCAAAACCAACACTTTTCCTCCAAAACTCTAACCGATGTGAATAGCGAGAACGAACAAACAGATGGCTGACATAATTGCTGAATATCTTTCAAGCACTTCCAGACTCAGCTATATGAATGAAGGCAGGACTCTAAAAAATAATGTAAACAAGTTAGTTAAACAAGCGAGAAATTACCATCAACAAGATATTTTCTAGAGAGACTTCACACTGAATGAGCTAAGCTTATCAATAGAAAAGTTAAATCCAAGATGTCACCTGTCTTTGGTCAAATGATTAAACACTTTGGAGACGAAGCTAAAAATCAACTTTTACGAATACTGAACATTTCATGGCAAACTGGTAAACTACCAAAGAATTGGAAGATATCAATTATAGTGCCAATACTGAAACCAAACAAAGATGCCAAGGAATGCAAGAACTATCGGCCAATTGCTCTTACCAGCATACTTTGTAAAATAACAGAATGAATTATCCACTCTAGGCTCATAGTCTGGCTCACTAACAATAATAAAATAAACTTCTACCAAACTGCCTAAAGATCCAGACACTGTACAACTGATCAACTGTTCTACTTCTGCCAATCAATAATAAATTCTTTCCAGGAAAAACAGCCAAAGAAGACAACGGCCGTATTCCTGGATATGACCTCAGCTTTTGATCGAGTGTAGAGGGAGAAATTATTTGAAAGGCTGCACAACATCGGAGTAAAAGGAAAAACCTTAATCTGGATTGCAGACTTCTTAAGGGGAAGAAGGATAAAGGTTCGGGTCAATGGAGCATTTTCCAAGGACCGAAGAACATGGGCTGGTGTACCTCAGGGATCTGTGCTCAGTCCTTTACTCTTCTCGCTATATATTAACTGTTGTGTATATAAATAGATGAATATTATTTGTATTATTTAAGGCCTCATTATGTAAAAATATATGTATATATAAATTGGGCATTTGTTGTTGGCCGTGGTCAAGTTTGAGCTCTTGTACGTCTAATTACGACACAACAAAAGTGGCGACGAGGATGCGCGATCTACAGAGCCAGTAAAAAGCTGAGGAAAACGGCGTCTACGCAAGTATAACAACTACATCGTTTAAAACTATCTGATCAAGAAAACAAAGGAGTAGAAAAGATCAGCATGACAAGTTCAAAGTTAATAGTACCTTCTAGATGCTATAGCCCAGTGGAGAACACTTCGATCATTTTGTACAAAAATTTGAGGCTTTATTTTTGGCATCTGAAGAAGGAGATTAAAGTGCTGATTTTTACCTCGCTACCAGATTATGAAACTTGAAGCTGGGAAACGACATTTTCTTCCTGGACCGATGAAAGATCAACCCTATGATACTATCATTCAAAGAATTAGGCTGCATTTGGATCCAAAGAAGAAAGTGATACCACAGCTATGCAGATTTTTGAAGAGAATTCAACAGGAAAGAGAATCAATTTCGGAATATCTTAGAGAATTGAAACATTTAGCAATATAAGTAAAAGATTTGAAGCGTACGAGGATACTTTTCTTTTAAACTTTAATAAAGATTCGAGCTTTCGGGCGAAAACAGCCCTTCTACAGGAACATTAGAAAAACAATTTCAAATAGTAACATTTGTAAACAAATAAATGGTATCTCTATTTGGTCTTGTATTGCGTGAGTGAATCTCATACCCACGCGACTCAGACTATGATACATTGATTAAATCTGCTAAGTTGAAACTTTCCGAAGTAAAACAAACTGGCAAAGGGCAACTATGGTACACAATTTATGGAAATATTGCTTTATATGCGTCATGGATCTCTATGTGTCGGTTAATACTATTGTGTTTACAAATGTTACTATTTGAAATTGTTTTTCTAATGTTCCTGTAGAAGGGCTGTTTTCGCCCGAAAGCTCGAATCTTTATTAAAGTTTAAAAGAAAAGTATACTCGTACGCTTCAAATCTTTTACTTATACTCATCAGAGGATTCTAACTTTCTATATATTTAGCAATATATTGTAATTTCGGCGATATGCTGGGAACCATGTTGCGAGACCGTTTTGTGGCTGGAATCAAGTTGGAAAGCCTGCAAAAGAAGCTACTGCAAGAGAATGACGATGTCACCTTGGATAAAATTTTGCAGTGGCGATCTCGTTCGAACTGGCGGTGATAAATACAAGAGAATTACAAGTTAAATTAGTGACCAAGATATCCCTGTAAATGGAAATGATAAAAAGGGTGAGTACAATAATAGTATGGTGCAGCATAGGCCTTTCAGGCAAAGGGGAAAAATAATGTGTTATAGATGTGGTGAAAGACATTCATACGTGGCCTCTGTTTGGCCTCATAGAACAAAGACTTGTTTTAAAATGTAAAAAACTGGGTCATTTAAGTAGGGCCTGCAAAGTTGGTAAAAAAATATGGGGATGTAAATTTGTACAAGAGGACTCTATATATTCTGTACAGGGCGAAACTGATGCCACAATAAATTTAACAGTAGATGATAATTCTTTGTGCTTTACAATAGATACAGGAAATCCAGTTACGTTAATACCTAAAGATATCTATAAGATATATTGGCAAGGTAAAAAAAATATTTCCAACAAATTTAAGATTAAAATCCTTTTGTAGTAAATCAATAAAGAATATAGGGCAAAGAAATGTTTTTGTAAAAAAAGCCAAACCAATATTTACGATTAATAGTTGTAAATGAAAAATCCAGGTGATTTTTTTAGAAAGAGAATGACTTAAACAGTTAAAACTTGATTATTCTAGATTGTTTAGCATTAAAAATTTAAATAATGAATCTAATAGAAATAGTTTGATTGATAGATATGCAGACTTGTTTAACAAAGATTTGGGCTGTCTAAAGGATGTTAGAATAAATTTTAATTTAAAAAAGGATGTGACTCCTGTGTTTTGTATGGCCAGAGGTTTACCTTTCTCTCTAAAAAACAAAGCAGAGAATGAAATTGTTCGTTTAGTGAATTCTGGAATTTTATAACCTATAGTTCATGCATATTGGACCGCTCCAATAGTACCAGTATTAAAAAAGGATGGTAGTGTAAGGATATGTGGTGATTTTAGATGTACAGCTGATAAAGCAATAGAATTAGATAGGTATCCCATTCCATCGATCGATGAGATCTTTTCAAAATTGTCTACAAGCACCGTATATTCGACTCTAGACCTATTACAGGCTTACTCACAAGTAATGTTAGCGGAAGAAGCCAAACCTGTTGTTAATATGAACACAACAAAGGGTTTGTTTTCTTATAAAAGACTACCATATGACGTAGCGGTAGCACCAAATAAATTTCAGAGGATTATGGAAGGTCTATTTGCTGATTTGCCAGGTGTGGCCTGCTACATAGATGATATTTTGGTTGCAGAAAAAGACTTTGAAGATCATGAACAAAAGTTGGATCTAGTGTTTAGATGATTTCTAGAAAAAGGTTTAAAGTTAAACAGATATTAAATGTAAATTTATAAAAAGAAATCGGTGGAATATTCATGGTTTAAAATGGATAAAAATGGACTGCATCCCTTATAAAATAAAATTAAAGCAGTGATAGAGGCGCCTGAACCTAAAGAATGTTTCGCAATTAAGATTTTTCATAGGACTCTTAATTTATAATTATAGATTCATAAAGAATATAGCAAACATTAAGCGCTATTCTATCAACTTTTGAATGAAAATTGTAGATGGAATTGGACGAAAGAATATCGAATGTTATTTTAAAAATGTAAATCATTATTAATGGACTATGGACTATTATGGGCTAGGCATAATTCTGAGTCATAGAAATGATAGAAAGGAAGAATGCCCTATAGCTTTTGCTTCTAGAACATTAACTGAAGCGGAAAAACGTTTCTCTTAATTAGAAAAGAAAGCGTTGAGCATAACTTATGGCGTTGAGAAATTCAGACAATACTTACTGGGACGAAAATTTGTATTGGTCACAGACAACCGACCCTTAATTCATATATTTTCACCTCAGAAACCAATTCCCATATGTGCATCATCCAGAATTAAAAGATGGTCCTCAAATTAGATGCATTTAATTATACTGTGGAATTTCCAAAAACTAGTGATAATTCCAATGTTGACGCATTGTCACGTCTTCCTTTAGAATTGAGTGTCAGGGAGTCTCTTGATGAAAACCAGGTACTTCTTCTCAGGAAGTTGAATGAGGTACCGTTCTCTTTTATGGAGGTGGCATATGAGACGTCCCGAGATAAAATACTGTCTATAGTATTAAGGAATGTTAGAGAAGGCAACTGGAAATTCACAAGGGTACCGAGGGAAAATCCACTAGCTCCTCATTATAAGATCAATGAGGAATTAAGTTTGGAGTTTGGTTGTCTTCAATGGCGTGAAAGAGTGGTAATTCCCCACAAAAATTAAGATCTTTAAAATTAAATGACTTGCATGAAATACACATGGGGATTGTTAAAATGAAGATGATTGCCAGACGGTATTTTCAGGTGGCCAGGCATAGACAGTAACCTCGAGGAGTTAACTAGAGAATGTAGAGTATGCCAAGAATCGGCAAGCATGCCCCCGGCTACCATCTCGGAATGGACTTGGCCCGAAAAACCGTGGCATCGACTTCATCTTGATCTAGCGGGTCCGTTCATGGGAAGAATGTTTTGGTTCTCGTGGACGCATACTCAAAGCGGATAGAAATTTTTATCAAAGATATTACCAGCAAAACGATTATATATCATCTTAGAGAAATTTTTGCCAGATTTGGATTGCCCGAATTTTTGGTTACAGATAACGGAAGACAGTTTGTCTCCGATGAATTCGAGAAATTTACCAAAATGAATGGTATATGGCACACTAAGACCAGTCCGTATAATCCTAGTACAAATGGTTTAGCTGAGAGATATGTAAAAGAGTTTAAAAACCTTTTGAGAAAGAATAATGGGAAGGATGATTTAGAGACGAATCTACAAAGATTCTTATTTGCTCATAGAGCATTCCCCCAAACTGTAATAAAGGAATTCCCCCGCGGAACTGCTAATGAAGAGAAGTTTAAGATCAAAATTCTCGAATTTAATACCAAGATGGGAAATCCGCGAGAGGTATTTCATGAGGCCGTAAGAAGGCAGAAGCAGTGTACTATAGGTTGCGAGGTTTTATTTCCGCAACTATGCAACTGGACCTAAACGGTAAAAAGGTACCATTTCGAAATTATTGAGCTACCGTCACTACCTTATAAGTTGCGAGGGCCTCGTGTATAAGAGGCATATCAATCAATTGCGACCTGTGAGAAAGAAACGAGTGGAGACAAGAAATTTGATACTTCCTCGAACATCAGGAGAGAAGCCTGTAGGTGGAAGTCAGAAAGAAAGTGAAGAGGAGGTTCCAGAGGTTGCATCAGGAAACAAGGAGGAGACTGCTTCTGTGCACGTACCCTCTTGCCCTCCTAGACAGGGGCCTGCTGCTATGCACATGCCCTCTTGCACTCCTAAACCGGAGCCTGCCGCTGTGCAAGTGCCCGTCCGCAGTCGTAGACCTCAGAGAGCCAGGAAACTCCCAGACCGACTGTAGTATTATTAAGGGGGGAGATGTGTTGTGTATGTAAATAGATGAAGCTTATTTGCATTCTTTAAAGTCTCATTATGTAAGAATATGTGTGAATATAAATTGGACATTTGTTGTTGGCCAAACGAAAAGAATAAGAGCTAAAAAGAGTCATAGTCAAGTTTGAGTTGTTGCATATTTAATTACGACACAACCTTAACAACTTCCATCCTTACCCCACTGAAGACATAAAAGTTGCCTGTTATGCAGATTATATAGCCATATGGCACACAAGTATCAGTATAGAAATATCAGAAAAATACTGAACACATCAATGAGAGGACTGGAGAAGTGGGCAATGAAACTCAAAATGACCATAAACCCAATAAACACAAACCAATAGGTTTCCTTCATAAAGAGAACAAAAACATACTTAAAAAGAAAGGACTTGACACAATTGGTTTATGCGATCAGATAAATTATTTAGCAGCATATACAGATGGATCATCAGACCTTACCATAAGTAATGGAGGGGCTGCAATAAACATAATACTGCAAGATGAAACATACATCAAAATCAAAGAAGGAGCAAGAAAGATTTCGTCAAACTTCACTTTTGAACTGACAGCTATCTGGAAAGCTCTTGGTGTATGCCTTAACCAACCATCCCTGCATCAAGCAGAAGGAACTATAATATACAGCGACTTCATATCTGATCTAGAAGAAATTCAGAAGGGCAATACTAAAATCACACAGAAAATACACTCGTTGCTTACTCAACTGATATCATTGGAGAATAACTGCATTCTACAATGGATTCCTGCCAGTGTTTGGATAGGCGGTAATGAAATGGCAGTTGAATTTGCAAAGGAAGCCAGAAAGTTGAGCCAAAGGAAAGAACAAATGTCATTTTTTGACGCTAATGCTTTTGCAAAATACAAGATAATTAAACAAAAAATAAGAAAATATCAAAATGTGAAATAAACTCTGAGAGAAAAATGACAAAACTGTAACAAGATTTAGAACAAAACATTATAAAGGAATGACAATGCATCCAGATGGCACAAGAACTATAGAAAATGCAACAACTGTCCTGGTGTGGAACTAACACCTACCCACATATTCTCATGCCCGCAGCCTTGCAGAAAATTGACATAGACCCAGAGCAGCTGCTTTACACACCCAAGATAGTGGAGAATGCTGCTGCTGCTGTGATAGAGATGCATGGAGACATCTGAGGCTCTTTATTGGACACGACAAAAACAACAACAGCATTCCAGAGTAAAATAAATCATCAGAGATAGATAAATATTTTTCAAATGAATTAAAATAAATATAATCGATACTGAGAGAGAGTTGAATTTAAAAAAAATTAGAAAATTATTATTTTCGAAATTTAAATCGCTGAGAGGATTCCAGCAAACAGCATCTAAAATATCAGTTTTTTTTTTTTTGCTACATGTTTCAATTTGCATATACCTATTTTACATATCTCAAATTGTATTTAAAAATCGTTAACCATTTCTTCTAACTTTTGGCGAAATGGTGTTTTATCAATTTATCATTTGATATTATTAGGGTTCTTTCCTGGTATTCAAAAAGGAAAAATACGTGTCGTTCAGTTATGTTTTTCAATTTATCAAACAATTTGGCCGCTGAATAGCTGATTCTGGTAGAGCGCCATCTCTAGCAGGTAAAGTTGTAACTAAAATCAATTTCGAATTTTTCATTATTTGCCATAAAAAAATCCCATTGCATCCTGAACACAATGGTGTTTACCGCATTTCTCTAGCGCAAATATTCGCGGAGTTATTAATTTTTAAAGTTGTGCGGGACTTTTGGATCACCCTGTAGTATGATTAGAGAATTGTGAGAAAATAAAGGTAAAAAGTAGAATTACGGTTGAATAAAATGTTAGGAACCTGTAAAAGTTTGCAGGGCTCAACTTATATTTATTTTTTATTTATTTTAAGATGCTGTACTTCTACATTTTTGATTGATTCTATTCACACAAAATGTCCTTCAAATAACCTTCTGATACTTAATTTTGTAAGCATTCTGTAATATCTTTCCTCAGGGCCATGTTTCAGCCTAAAATAAACATCTTTCATTCATCTAAAGAGTTTTCATCTTTTCATGTAACCTCAACAATTACGTCCTTTTTAATCCAATTATTCTAATATAATTACACACAAAAATGTAAACTCTTGCTAATTTACTTGAAATGTTTATATAAAATAAACTTTTTTGCAATATCTAAACCGAATAGGAATAATATTGCAAGGATATAGCTACTTGGTGGTGGATCCTATATTCTTCTTTATATATTGTGAAAAAACTGAAAGTTTATCCATTGAAATACGGAGAAAATCTGGATATTAGAGAGAGAGATTGAGATTGAAACTGATTTATTACAATGTCCATGTAAGATTATATAAGGCTAAATACAGAGAGAGAGCGTTCCAGAGAGATTTTCAAACAATTATTTTCTAAACTGAAGATTAATAATATTGCAAGGACCCCCCTGGCTATTTGGTGATGGATCCTATATGCTTATTTAATATATAGTGAAAAAATTGGAATTTTATTCATTGAAATGCGGAGAAAATCAGGATATCAGAGAGAGAGAGTTCCAGAAATATTTTCCAACAATTCTTTTCTAAACTGAAGATGGCGAATATTGCAAGGACCTGGCTATTTGGTGATGGACCCTATATGCTTATTTATATATAGTAAAAAATTGGAATTTTATTCATTGAAATGCAGAAAAAATCTGGATATTTCTCAGTTCTAGTGAGGTTTTCTGACAATTATTTTTATAAAATAGCCATGAAAACTATCTAAGCGTCATATAATTCTATTTATTACAGGGTGTCCCAAAATAACGGAGTTAATGTTTAATTTATCCTAACACGAAAGTATTAAGCCATAATAAATTAATTTATATTTTGTCGGATTTTTCATGTTTTCATGTACCATTAATTATAAAGCGATAACGTGCCATCTATGCTTCCATTTGTTATATATAGATAGCACGTTATCGTCTTATAATTAATTATACCTAACTGGCCTTGTATTTATTGTTTGCGGAAGAGCATTGCTCGATTCAAATATTTATATGTAATTCTACTGTCCTAAAAGCTTATGTCCATAGTTAGCTTGAAAACCATTTCTAAGATTCCACCCTTCAGTGTAGTATATATAAGCAGAATGATCCAATACAGTATTAGAGCTCTAAAGAAGCGGTCTGGTAGATTGAGAATTGGTGAAACCGCTGGGAGGGTCACCACTGATTAGCCAAGCCCTCCAAATATTATTTCATTGCAGTGAGGACAGTAGAAGTTTGTTTTATATTTAAAAAGAAACATTCGTGCTTTAATGCTTCCATTTCTTATGTATAAATATGTTGAGTTTCGACTTTGTGCTATATTATTTTGTCGGGTTTTTAAGATATCAAATAAACGTAGTGAAATTATTGACACCCTATATATGAACAATAAATAGATCGTTTTATTTTCACCTAATCACAATGAAATGAACCTTTTAAAGCTATATGTTCTTTAAGAATATAGTAAATGCAGAGCACAAGTAGTTTTAAATCAATATTATAAAAGTAAATAATCGTATAGAAAAACTTTAAAATACTGATATATAAACCAGAAAAGGTTCAAATAATCAGTATATAATCAAATGAAGAAGTTTGACCCATCTCTAATTGATAATGGTGAACTTTTTAGAGGTTCAACACCTGAATAAACAATCGGTATATTTAGAAAAAACAAAGAAAAATACATCCTGATCATGAAACTAAAAGTTGTTGATGGTTGCGCCATCTGTCGAAATGACAACTATCATGACTGGGTGAAGTAGAATGCGTCTGCCTTTGTCATTAAGACTGGGAGCACTACTCAGTGGCAGACCGACTTAGCTCCAAAAGAAATGGCCGCCTCTGACATGAGGAACAGACGCCATGTGCAGCCGCTCCTAACATGGAGTACAAACGCTGCTCATATTGTATTCCTGGATCAGGAGCTCTTACAAGGTACTATCAGCCGGGCCAGCTGAGCCCAAGTTTTTTAGCGAGCTTGTTACTGCTCCCCCCTCCTCCTTTTTTTAAAATCGGGTTTGGGACCGGCAAAGGCAGAGTTTTCTGTCGAAATAAATACTAACTATTCGGTAATTATTCCAGAATTGGCCAAATACTCTTCTTGATTAATCAAGAAAAACTAACAACAGCGATTCCGACAGCAAGCCATCAGCAACTTTTAGTTGCACAATCAGGAGATGCCTTCTTTTTTTTCCCTCAATTTATTCACCTGATCTTTCAGTACAATTTCACTTTTGTAACTTTTTTTTTCAAAATGGTAGATTATCGGTTCAAGTTGAAATAGTTAACAAGAATTGCTGCGGGTTTAAGAGAAGTAGTTACGACATATTATGCAACTACCCTCTATTATCTAAATTGGGAGTTCTCGTCTATCTGAATGTATAAATTTGGTCAAATATGAAGAAATAAGGAAGATTTATTTAAAACTTGCGAATCATATAAATTTGTTTGATTTCTTATTTGGGATTAAGGATTAGTATATAACACCAAGTTGACGACGAATGATATTCATGTACCAAAAAAGGCATCTCTCTCTTTAAGTCTGCATTAGTATGATAGCACTATGCACCAAGTTTGTCTTAATTTGCCGAAAATAGTGTCATGGGCTCATTATTTATCATCACTAGTTTTTTATTATTATTATCCCTAGTACACGTGGTACCGGCCATGATAATCATGGTGAGTAGTTAGCAACTGCTTTTACTGTAAGTACACCACATATCTACACATGTGAAAAGCAGCTTGACTTTGTACTTTCAAATGTGCCAGAGCCCCGTTAGATTACTTGCACTTGCTGGTGGGGTTGGACTTTTGTAAGAATTGGAGATCATTGGAGCATTTTTATTTTTTTATGAGAAAAAAAGTGTCCAATGTGGGATTCGATCCTGGGTCGTAGCGGTCGAAAAGCAATGGTTTATCACCCTTCCACCGTCCCCCATATCATCACAAGTAAAGTCTTTTGGGATGATGTATAGTGCCACCGTTCTGATGTACATTTAAAGGTGAGGTGTCTCTTTTAGTACAGAATCATATATAGATTTAGCTTGTATAACTTTTTTGATATAGGATGAAAACTGTCTTAGATGGTTTCATTAAAAAGAAAAATTTATATTTATAGGATCCAACAATTTTTGAACTCTGACCACGAGTTGTATGTTGAATTGTAATGATTGGATTGTAGATAATATTGTAACAAAGTATTTATTATTTTATTAGCAGAGTTGCTTTTTTATGTTTATATTTTGCTACTCTGTACACTTCCCTCTTTGCTTCTCTTTTTGTTTTATCATTCATAGTTTATTCTGGCCTTAAATAAATTGTGTCATCCTGAAGTTTGTCTTTCCTAATTTTCCACGTGGCAATATAATAATGAACGAAATAGATTGAATTGAAACATGGAATTGAAGCTGAATTATATCTCAGAAGAAGGCCAAGTGACACTCACTCCTCACTTTCTTACTGCTACTCTTTTTGTGTTGTTTTTCTTGCTTCCCTCTTTCTCTTTCTTGTTTTTTTTCTTTTTCTTGTTTTTTTTTCTTCCTTTTCTTCTGTATATATCGTTATTTCCTTTGTCTCACTGCTTTGTTCTTATGCATACCTCTGGTGAATCCTGTATAGGGTCAGTGACCCTGAATAAAGGCTTTTTGTTGTTGTTGTTGTTGATTGAAGCTGAATTTTCTATGATCATTCTTAAATCTCTTATACTACAGAAGTTCTAAAATCAATATATAGTCACGCAGAAATTAGAAAACTTCAGAATGACCCTCTCTCTCTCTCTTAAGGTACCCCGGATCCCTGGAGCGTACTATAGTCAGAATTACACAGCAATTTATTTAAGGCAAGAACAAAATCAACATTTATATTTATTAGATATTTAGATAACCCAGTAGGTTCCACGTACAGAAGTCACCAACTACCCGGGCTGACATCTAAGTCTTCTTGGTTTTATTTACAGTGTCAGTGGAAGTCCAATTACTGAGGTTGTGCCAACAATAGTAAGATACAAGATAAGCAATGAGGGTAGTTTCCACAGTAGCAAAAAATATAAATATAAAAAAAAATAATAATCTGTATTTATATCTTCTATATTAATAATGGACATCACTAAAAACTTTCGTTACAATGCATCAATTTCAACCAAATTTTCAACATTTATGTAAAACGAGATGGAGCAGGTTTTGCTTAACATCAAAATATATTTCCTAACATTAACATACGTAACTTCTCTGTTATCGATTAAATACAAAAAAAAATCAACAGAGTTAATTTTATTTATATATAAATACAAAATTAAATTTCAACAGAGTTAATTTTTCTACATACTAGCTAATAATCTCAATCTAAAAAATATTCAAAACAAGCAATTTTAAGATAACACCATATGTAAAACAGTCGGCCAAGAAAACAACAACGATATTACATCTTTCTCACATATTCACACACAATCTTGATTAATAATTAAAACTAATCTTTAACATTGTTTATTATACTTCAACTTTTATTTCTACATTTGTTTTTAAATACCCAATTGTTTTATCATGTTTCTAATTTCGCCTAAAAAATATACAAATTTATAGTGACCAACATATGCAAATTTTATCTTTGTTTTTATTTAACTTGATATCGTAAACATAACATCCATTGTAAGCATTTTTCTGTTCACCTTCCGTGGTTTCTCTTTTCTCTGATAGTTTTTAGGTGTAGTATATTTTCTTATTACTAGACTACAAACATTCCCTCGAGAAAAACCTGGGCGAAGCCGGGTACATCCGCTAGTATATATATAAATGAATGTATGTGTGTCTGTCCTTTATGCCTGACCAAACCACTCATTGGAACGCCATGAAACTTTAGGAAGTTATTTAGTATAGTACTGGGAAGGTTTCTAGCAAATACAATTTTTGAAATAACTTTTCGCCTAAAAATAATCAAGATAAATATTCTAATTTATCTGTTATAATTCAACAATCTGCTCTAAATATTATCATGATGATACGATGATTTTGTAATGTAGAAAATTAGGAAAGACAAAATTCAGGATGACACGGCAATTTATTTGAGACAAGAATATAATGATTCAATTCCAAGGCAAGATACTATTCCTTTGACTTCCAATTACCGAGGGAACCAATTAATATTGATTTTATTCAACTTATCGAGTATTTTTCAAGGGACCGGGAAAAAATGTTCACTTTATCGAGAGATTCGTTAGACAAACCTTTACTCGGGTAAAACCCGGGCGAAGCCGGGTACATCCGCTAATATAAAATATAATAAATACTTTGCTATAATATTAATAAAGGATTAAGATTTTTGTCTAAAGACATTAAGTTCTTATCTATTTTAAATAATTTAAAATACAAGGTGCGTTCATTAATTTCCAGGACTGGTTAAAAAATAAAATAAATAAAAAAGCTAGAGAAAATATTTTTTACAGAGTTGAATATTGGACATTCGACCACACCTGACTGAAAGCACGAGTCTCGTGGCGCACGCGCCGATCTAAAAATATAACAAAATAACTTCCTTGTAAGGTTCGCATTTATAATTTTAAAATGGCCATTTTCGAAGAGCAGAGAATCTGCATTGAGTTTTGTTTTAAATTGAAAAATAAGTGATACTGAGACGTATGAATTGATTAAAGAAGCTTTTGGCGATGCAGCTTTATCCCGTTCAAGAACTTTTGAATGATTTTCACGCTTCCACAAAGGTCGGGAAAAGGTAAACGATGATCAGCATACTGGGCGTCCAAGATCATTTCGTTGCGAGGAAAACAAGCTCAAAATAAAGGAGTTAATTAAATCTAACAGAAGAATTATCTTCAGTGACTGGACTATCTGTTTATTTGGGGATAATGAGGTGCTTAAGGGAGGCAGTGCGCCTTAAAATACCTGAAAGATGGCAAAACAATGACTGGATACTTCACGTCGGTAATGCGCGGCCGCGCACAGCCCATGTTGTTTTGCAGTTTTTGGCCAAGCATTCAACCATACAGATCCCTCATCCACCCTATTCCCCCGACTTAGCCCCCAATGACTTTTTCCTCTATCCTAAATTGAAAATTAACTTGAAAGGACGGAAATTTGACAACGTTGATATGATATAAGCTGAATCGAAGGCAACCTTGAGGAACCTCTCAAAAAGTGATTTTATCTCCTGCTTCGACAATTGGAAAAAAAAAAATGGAACGGGTGTATTGAGGCAGGAGGGGCATATTTTGAAAAATATTGAATTAGTTTTTTTATTTGTTTTATTTTTTCAAAGATACAGAGCAGTCCTGGAAATTAATGAACGCACCTTGTATTACACATTTTATTAACAAAAAAGACATATCCTGACCGCTCTCATGAACATTTTAAATAACAGAGCGCCATCTAGCAAAACAAAAATAAACTAAACGTTGATTTAACTTGTTAACTGATATTTGACTAACTCATTTTATTGATAAATCAAGAAAAGTCAACCACGAATGCGTTTGGGCTGTTGGATTTCGTTAACGTGGTGTAGGTTGTACCTCATTTTATATATTGAAAAGTTTCGTAAATAAATTTGTTATTAGGATTTTTTAAAATTGAAAATCATTCATTATTTTTTAATGATAGATGTATTATATTGTAGAGTAGAAATCAAGTCTTATTATATCTGGAGATGTGAAAGTATTTATTGATAACGTCACCACGATCAGTCGACAAATATTAGCAAATCAACCCCAAACTATCTACAGCTAGAGAATATCGAGCAAGCAAGCTAGGCAACTAAATGATGATTTAACAAAGGCAAAATTTCAACTCTGTTTCAAATATTTCCGTTTAATAATCAAATTAAATATAAATCATTTTTTCGCCACAGTATATTTTATACCGAAGAGTTCGGAGGTCAATTTTTAAACTACAGAAATTCTTTAAAAGGATTTTTCAATACTTACGTTTTTGAAGATTCCAAGTATTTTTACTTAAAAGTATAATGGGATAAATTCTAAACAAGGTATTTTCCTAGTTTAAGCTTTGGTTTTCAAGTTTAGGAGCTCTTGATAATGTATGAATTAAAGAAAATCAGTTAAAATGTAAAGATAATAGAATGAATTCTAAACAGATCTGACTCGAGACAGTTAAAGGCAGTTATGGAAAGGCTTTAGGAAATTTTAAAGAATAGCTACCCTCACTAAATAGCAATTAAACTTCAGGACAAAATTAACATCCTTAATTAGTCACAATCATCAACAAATAAAATTAATTATGTCTTGGAAGTAAAATTGTTACTTTTCTACTTGAATAATTAATCAAATATGTTTACAATTCATTGTTGATTAGGTCCTTCCTTATTATGGAGGGAGTTAATATAGAACATTGTTTAGAGGAAAATTTTAATTGTAGTTATGGCTTTTACAAAGTAATTGAACAATTTTTAGTTTTTGTATGATGACTATCATCATTAGACTTTCATTTATTATATTGTAGCAAATTAGTTATTATATTTTATATACATATTATTAATTTCTCTTTCGATATTTATATTATTTATATTTTGCTACTCTGGAAACTTCCATAATTGCTTCTCTTTTATTTTATAAATTTTAGTTGGTGTTTGCCTTAAATAAATTGCTATGCCATCCTGAAATTTGTCTTTTCTAAGTGTTTTAGTGGTTATTATTTACCCATTTCAAAGAGGATAGCTTTGGCTCAGAGCTAGCTTACGCTTATATTTAGGTGAGAAAAGACTACCTATTCCGTTTTAAAATGCATAAAAACAATTCACAATGTTCACTATCTTTGGGTAAAACGCACAAATTTTGTTTAAAGAACGCATCGCAACATCATCTTTGAGAAATTTAGACAAAATTCAACCTGTATTCCATGGTGTAGGAATAAGGCCCTCATCACTACAGAGGCGGCTTCTATTTCGCAATATTCTTCCTCTGCATATTGATGAGAGTCTTTGACAGAAACCATGATCTATAGGTTGGAATTTGCCTAGATTTGTTTAAAAACTTGGCATTTATATCATCTGAATTTGCTTGTTTTGCGCAAAGATAATGAATAATGTATTCTTTAATGCTGGTTTAATGTTTAACACATTGTCTCACAACACAGGTTGTCTCGCAACACGGTTTGTCTCATAACACGGGTTGTATTGCAACACAAGTTGTCTCCCAACACAGATCGTATCATAACACAGGCTGTTTCACAACACAGGCTGTCTTAAAACACAGGTTGTCTCACAACACAGGTTGTCTCACAATACAGGTTGTCTCACAACACAGGCTGTCTCACAACACAGGTTGTACACAACACAGGTTGTCTCACAACACGGTTGTACACAACACAGGTTGTCTCACAACACGGTTGTACACAACACAGACTGTCTCACAACACGGGTTGTACACAACACAGGTTGTATCACAACACGGGTTGTACACAACACAGGGTGTCTCACAACACAGGCTGTCTCACAACACGGGTTGTACACAACACAGGGTGTCTCACAACACGGGTTGCACACAACACAGGTTGTCTCGCAACACAGGCTGTCTCACAACACGGGTTGTACACAACACAGGGTGTCTCACAACACAGGTTGTCTCACAATACAGGTTGTCTCATAACACAGGCTGTCTCACAACACGGGTTGTACACAACACAGGGTGTCTCACAACACGGGTTGTACACAACACAGGTTGTACACAACACAGGCTGTCTCACAACACGGGTTGCATCACAACACAGGCTGTCTCACAACACGAGTTGTACACACCACAGGGTGTCTCACAACACAGGGTGTCTCACAACGCAGGCTGTCTCACAACACGGGTTGTACACAACACAGGTTGTATCACAACACAGGTTGTATCACAACACGGGTTGTACACAACACAGGCTGTCTCACAACACAGGGTGTCTCACAACACAGGCTGTCTCACAACACAGGTTGTATCACAACACAGGTTATCTCACAACGCAGGCTGTCTCACAACACGGGTTGTACACAACACAGGTTGTATCACAACACAGGTTGTATAACAACACGGGTTGTACACAACACAGGCTGTCTCACAACACAGGGTGTCTCACAACACAGGTTGTATCACAACACAGGTTATCTCACAACACAGGCTGTCTCACAACACGGGTTGTACACAACACAGGTTGTATCACAACACAGGTTGTATCACAACACGGGTTGTACACAACACAAGTTGCATCATAACACAGGTTGTATCAAAACACAGGTTGTCTCACAACACAGGTTGTATCACAACACAGGTTGTATCACAACACAGGTTATCTCACAACACAGGCTGTCTTACAACACAGGTTTTCTCACAACACAGGTTGTCTCACCACATAGGCTATCTCACAACACAGGTTGTCACACAACACAGGTTAAATCATACTTACTGGATAACTATAGCCTCATACAAGAGGTATACGCTTAGAGCCAAGTCAGATTAAGATAGCTTCTCAACTAGATCAAATATGGAACAGATTCGATCATGTATTACAACCTAAAGGTCAACTATATCCACCTTTGTGAATCATCATTTCTCTGCTAGCATTTATTGATATCAAAAACCTCATTTGAATCTAGTCTTCTTGATTATATATATTTTGACCTATATTGCAAACATATATTAAGACATACAAAAAATATTTGCTTTTTATTCTATATTTCACATATATAGTGTAATGTCTGTCTTAAATTTGAACATGTTGTTGTCTCAGGTAGTTCTGATGCTACCAAGTAGCTGTGTAACCAAGCCAAGATGTGACTTGTATAAAACAGCTGTTTTTACCCAAATTTCAATTTGCATTACGTATTCAATTCATGTATCAGATAATAGGTTTATGCAGAAGGAGATTAAAATAAATCTCTATGCCTAGTTCAAATATAGACAGAACAGCAATAAAAATTATATATTCAACTCTTATAATAGATTATAGTAGTAATATTATCTCATATATATATACACTCATAGACAAGACTTAAGGAAGTTGTGCCTTTTAGCATGTATATCGGGATTCAGACAAGAACTCTGAAAGATACACTCATAGACAAAACTTAAGGAAGTTGTACCTTTTAGCATGTATAACAGGATTCAGACAATAACTCTGATAGATATTTGATACACAGTGACCTTTATTGAAGACAGAGATAACCAAGTGTGAATACAAATTGCCTCTGTGTCTCCTCAAAAAAAAAAAATATATATATATATATATATATAGACAACTGACGACATGAATAAATGAAACTTCCTTAAGTCTTGTCCATAAGTGTATATATCCTAAATATGTTAAATTTATAACATTGACGAGAATGTTAAAAAATAGGTATATTTAATCTTTTTTTTTTGTTTAATATTGCATGGAAATTTTTAAAAATAAAATGAATGTGGTCAAATAATTGCTTTCTGGTAATTCTAAACTGGTTAGGTTTATAATATTTAGATTATCTTTTATATTTATAAAATCTGATAAATTGAGGTAAGTGTGTTGGAATTTAGCTATCAATGATCGAAAAATCAAGAATAAGTGTTTAATATTTCTGATTTGCAATGTATAGATATTTTTCAAATTAGTTAATCGTTGCACTATGTAATAATCTAGAATGTTAATATATATATTTTTAAATCTTTAAATGCAAAAAGAAAATTTTTCCTCCCTCTCATTGAATATTCAAATAAAATTAGAAAAAAAGTACATAAAATAGGTAAAGACAAATGAATAAAAAATCATGTAACTATATAGAAACATCGTAGAGATAGAGGTTGCCTGGCCGGCATTCATATTTCTATGACACTTCGGCCAGTTAGAGTTTTATTAATTTAAAATTTACAATTTAATTAATTTAAAAAAAACTCTAACTGGCCGAAGTGTCTATTTTTTCATAGAAATATATAGAAACATCGTCTGCAAGGAAAATTAAAGTGAGAGTTGAACATAAATAACGTGCAGACGATTGTGTTTATAGCGCGCGCTCACCTTGCGTCTGTCGAGGCATTCCGCAGCCCGGCAACACTGGAGTCACGTGACATCGACCAGCTGCCGTCTGCTGGCGTTTTGACAAGCTGCCCATTTAGTTGAAATTAGACTTTCGCCATTTTTATTGGGAAAATGAATATTGGACAAGGGATTTTTAAATATCCAAAATTCCATAATTAACAAATTTTACAAATATAAAATTATATAATAACTGAAAATAAGGTATATATATATAAATAGAATAAGTTGGAATGAAGAAAGATACAATTATATAACTACCAGTTTTATATAAACTTTTGTGAAATATTGTTGAATAGAAATCTTTGTTGCAAATAAATGGTAATGTTTGAAGCTGTACGAATTGATAATCGCTATAGAGTACTGTTTTCTATTGTGTAGATTGTATTCCCGTGAGTGTCCACACTGAGCTAGCTACTTCTCAGCGCTTATAAACAGTTTAGTACTCTTAAAATAGTCAAAATGGAGATTTTAAACAATTTAAACACATTTCGGTTTAGATATACCCTCGAAATAACCTATCGCACTTACGACGGGTAGAATAGAGAATTGAATAACTATAGAGATATACAGTAAAACCTACCTGTAAAGGATATCTAATTACAGAGCCAAAGTGTCCTTTAGAGAGAGGTGTCCTCTTACCAGAGAGTTGCTAAATAGTAAAAATGATCATTTTGCAAATGAAAACTGTCCTTTGTAGAGAGGTGTCCTCTAGCGTGAGTGTCCTTTCATGTGGAGGTTCTACTATATAAAGAAAAAAAAAAAAAGGGGGGGGGGGGCATTTCCTTTTATATTTCAGTTGCTGATGGCTTGCGCCATCTATCGGAATAAATATCAACTATTCGTTGATTTTTAATTATTCCAGAATTGATATTTATTCCGATAAATGTGATGCAAGCCATCAGAAACTTTCAGTTGTACGATAAGGAGATGCCTTTTTCTTAATTTATGCACCTTATCCCAATACAATATGATATTTCTGCTTTTTTTTTTTTCATATTGTAGAGATAATACAAAGTTAAGGAAATTTCACTTTTACTTCAAGTGTATTTACAGTAACAATTCCAATGTTCATCATTCGAACTCTAATGCCAGAATGTAGTGTGTACTTACAATAGAAAGAGTCACAAATAACTATTCACACCATGATAATCATCGCCTGTACTATGTGGGTTTGGGATATGTGACTATACTTGTTTAGACTGCTACACCATCTTGGTATTTTGTAGCTACAATGTTGTTGTTGTTGTCTAATGAAGAGCCTCAGATGTTTCCATTACATCTCTATCACAGTAGCAGCAATGTCCAGTATCTTGGGTGTGTAAAGTTCTGGGTCCATGTTAATTTCTGCAAGGCTGCGGCCATTGCTGGGCATGAGAATATGTAAGTAGGTGTTAGTTCCACACCAGGACAGTTGTAGCTACAATGGTAGATGTATTTAGAAAAACTGCAGACGAATTATTTGCTCATACGTATTGCCGAGCTACATTTGCATAACCGGCTGTGAGGTCTTTGACAGAAAGGTTTGTGAAACCCCAGGCTGTGTCGTAAGTTGCTCCAAGATTGCGTCATTCGAGGGGTTGAAGTAAGAAACATGAGTGTTTACTTTATTTATATAATTTTGTCATGAATAACGTTTAGAATAAATAGCTTCGATTTAACGCTAATACCATAATTCAAACGTTAAATCGAGGAAATTTTTTTTTCATAAAATTATTGAGAATTAAAGCCTCGTACTATATGTATGGTATCTAAATACACATATCAGATTATAGTCAGTACAGTCAGTATAAGTCACCTCTCCCTTTAAAATGGCCATCAGAACTATGGTACTATTGCATCACCCTGGTAAAAAAAAAACTTTACTAGTGATGATAAAGTATAAGCTACAACACCAATTTTGGAAATTTCAGACAAAAAAGAACCTGTATACCAAACTGGTGTTGTGACTCATTCTTTCTCATCACTAGTAAAGGTTTTCACTAGGGTGATGCAATAAGGCCATCGTTCTGATGCGTATTTAAAAGGAAAGATGTCTCTTTCTGTACATGAATATCATCCTCCCGCAACCTCATGTTATAATCTTGCCTGAAAATCGGCCCTTGCCACTTCACCATCTTAAAAATCTGTTTGGTAAATTCTACCGATTTCATAATCCCTCTTGTATGATGTTATGAAATCGAAGCCATCCCTGTACTGATGAAGGCCAAAGACCGAAACCGTGGTATACAGGGTGGTTTTTTTTGTCTGGATTTTCCAAAACTTGTGTTATGGCTCATTCTTTATTATCACCAGTAACATTTTTTACTAGGGTGATTGCAATAAGGACATCGTTCTGATGCACATTTAAAGAGAAAGATGTCTCTTTTAATACTTGACTAGCATCCTTCCGCAACCTCTCTCCCTCTCTCTCTCTCTCCTACTCTCCTACTCCTACTCCTGGCTGGTGGAGTCTGGAGCCTGGATGACCCCCTTGTCCTCGGGTTCCTGGTTGCTGCCTCGCCGCCGCCGGCTGCTGGATCTATGGGGGCAGGCCTCCTCCATCCTGGGCCTGAACCATCGGGTGTTGCCTGCTCCCACTCTACTGAACCTGCCCCTCGTCGGTGCCTGCAGGTTCCTGGCGACGCCATCGCTTCGGGCTCCCTCTAGATGGAGAGGAGTTCGCGTCCGCGACCTGGCAGGCCCTGCTCCGCCGCCCATCGCCAGGCTTACAAGAAGCGCCTGCGAAGATGCAGCTGCTCTTGGGGCATTTTGCCAACGCCTGGTGGCGGACAACGCGATGAGCGTCTACAGGGAGCGGACCTTGGAGGAAGCCGTGGTGCTGCGCGGGACGGCCACGCCGTTCTTGCGCATCAGCACACGCACTGCGCGTCGCATGTTGGAGCGTCCCCGCCTGGCCGCCGTTCCCATCTCACGGTATCTCCGGCGCTGGGCGCCTGTCGTCGACGTGCCCTCCACCAGCCTGGCGTTCTCATCTCTCCGTCGCTGCTCCTTCAGGGGCCATGCAGCGGACATCGCTCTGCGGCTAGCCCTGCACGCCCTGCCTCATCCGGGGCACCCGGCGTCGAGCCAGCCCGTCTGCATCGCCTGCGGCTCCAGCGACCTGTCGCTGGCTCATCGCTACTGGTCCTGCAGCGCCGTCCGCCCTCTCATCCGAGAGGTGTTCTCCATCATCGGGCGGCCGCCGGACCTGCAATCCTGGATCTTCGCGGTGAACCTCGAGAACCACGCCATCACCATCTCCTCAGCGGCAAAGCATGCCATCTACGTTTTCTTCGTAGATCGCGAGATGCGTGGTATCTCTGGGGACCCATTGGCGATCTTCCATCAAACTCTGCAGCGGTGGCAGAGGCGCCATGTACATAGTTGTATTTTTTAATCATTTTCAAAATCATTTTTTTATTATAACCATCATCCTCATTATTAGTGCGGACTGTGCACTTTACATGTATTGACAGGATGTCAATAAAAATATGTCAATTGTCAATTGTCTCTCTCTCTCTATTTTTCTATTTTTCCTATATTTATCATTATATAATCATATTTATGTATTTAATCTTTTATAATATTAAATGGACGTTATAATAAATCAGTTTCAATCAATCTCTCTCTCTCTCTTTATCTTATATTATATCAGATTATATTAAAAACTAGCGGACGTACCCGGCTTTGCTCGGGTTTTACCCGAGTAAAGGTTTATCTAACGAACATTTGTTAAAACAATTCTCTATAATCATATAAAAAAATAATAGATATATTTTGAAAATTTGAAACTCGTAAATTTGAATCTCTCGATAAAGTGAACATTTTTCCCCGGTCCCTGTGTGCCGTGTCATCCTGAATTTTGTCTTTCCTAATTTTCTATACATTACAAAATCATCGTTTTATCTAGTGAACATTTTTTTCCCGGTCCCTTGAAAAATACTCGATAAGTTGAATAAAATCAATATTAATTGGTTCCCTCGGTAATTGGAAGTTAAAGGAATAGTATCTTTGCCTTGGAATTGTATCATTATTCTTGTCTCAAATAAATTGCCGTGTCATCCTAAGATATTCTTACTTCTGATAAATAATCTTTAAGATAATAAACTTAGTGATAATAAAACTTATAGATAAAAAAAAAACTTGTTATCATCGTCGCAATGGTGGCGCTGCTTGCGAGTTAAATCTACAAATCTGCAAATAACTCTAAGGATATTCAAGATATTCAAGAAATTATTTTTCAGAAACCTTCCCAGTACTATACTAAATAACATCCCAAAGTTTCATGGCGTTCCAATGAGTGGTTTGGTCAGGCATAAAGGACAGACACACATACATTCATTCATATATATATATATATATATATATATATATATATATATATATATATATATTAAAAAACGAAAGAAAAAAATAAAAGATAAAAAGATCAGGTGTTGAAATCAATATTAAAAATGGCATATCCTGACCAGGAGCACATGTGTTTTTCAGAAGGCAGAGCGCCATCTGGTGGAACAGAAATCAACTATTCATTGATTTAGCCTGTTCCCTGATATTTGGCCAACCCAATTTCTTGATAAATCAAGAAAAGCCATCCACGAACGCGTTTCGCGCTTTTGGCGCTCGTCAGCGTGGAGTAGGCTGAACCATTGCGACCAAAAAATAATTTTTGATCCCAATGGCTTCCTGAAAAACCAAGAAATGGGTATTTAAGGCCAAACTTGCGTAAATACGCTTAGCACATTAAAAAAAAATTTTTTTTTTTTCGTTTTTTAATGTGCTAAGCGTATTTACGCAAGTTTGGCCTTAAATACCCATTTCTTGGTTTTTCAGGAAGCCATTGGGATCAAAAATTATTTTTTGGTCGCAATGGTTCAGCCTACTCCACGCTGACGAGCGCCAAAAGCGCGAAACGCGTTCGTGGATGGCTTTTCTTGATTTATCAAGAAATTGGGTTGGCCAAATATCAGGGAACAGGCTAAATCAATGAATAGTTGATTTCTGTTCCACCAGATGGCGCTCTGCCTTCTGAAAAGCACATGTGCTCCTGGTCAGGATATGCCATTTTTAATATATATATATATATATATATATATATATATATATAATAATAAATAGTTATTTAATTTTATAGTCCAGTTTTGTATTAAGATTATCTTCACTATCATGATCATTTAAATTCAAATTATAAAATTTGTAAAATGTTATTAATTTGTAGATAGAGAGAAAAAAAAATCCTTTACTTCTAATACATCATCAAGTTAATTATATATTTATAATTAATAACAATAAAAATTAACAACGTAACGTCTTTTGCATCGGCTTTTACACGTCATTTAGACATACTCTATCCTATATATAGAATAATAGAAGTGATAATATATTTAATATTATAAATTTTAGTAGTTAGAGAAAAGAGAGAAAGACAGAACCATGCACTTTTAATCAAACTAATAATAAGGAAAAAAAAAAGGTTTGTAAAGAAGGTAGATAAGATTGTTAGTATATATATATATATATTTATAATTTTATATTTTATCCTTTTTTTTTTTTTAAAGATTTTTTAAGGTTTTTTTTATTTTATAATATGATTATAAATAGTTGTATTTAGTAATATATCTATAGTATGAATTAACATTTGTTATAAGTTTGGTTATTATGTTTTCATTTTATTAATTATAAATATATAATTAACTTGATGATGTATTAGAAGTAAAGGATTTTTTTTCTCTCTATCTACAAATTAATAACATTTTACAAATTTTATAATTTGAATTTAAATGATCATAATAGTGAAGATAATCTTAATACAAAACTGGACTATAAAATTAAATAACTATTTATTATTATAATTAATTTAGATTTAGCTTGCTAATCTAATCAAATCTAATTGATATGAGTTATCATTCTTATCAGTTTGCTCCTTAAGTTTTAAAAGTAGAATCACTGTTATAATTTTGTTATATAGTTTCTACACTATATATATATATATATATATATATATATATAGTGTAGAAACTATATAACAAAATTATACCAGTGATTCTAATTTTAAAAACTTAAGGAGCAAACTGATAATAATGATAACTTATATCAGTTAGATTTGATTAGATTAGCAAGCTAAATCTAAATTAATTATAATAATAAATAGTTATTTAATTTTATAGTCCAGTTTTGTATTAAGATTATCTTCACTATTATGATCATTTAAATACAAATTATAAAATTTGTAAAATGTTATTAATTTGTAGATAGAGAGAGAAAAAAAAAATCCTTTACTTCTATTACATCCTCAAGTTAATTATATATTTATAATTAATAACAATAAAAAAAATTAACAAAGTAACGTCTATTACATCGGCTTTTACACGTCATTCAGACATACTCTAATCCTATATATAGAATAATCGAAGAGATAATATATATAATAGTTAGAAAAAAGAGAGAAAGACAGAACCATGCACTTTTAATCAAACTAATAATAAGGAAAAAAAAAAAAAAAAGAGTTTTATAAAGAAGGTAGATAAGATTGTTAGTATATATATATATTTTTTTTTATGATTTTATATTTTATCCTTTTTTTTTTTTTTTTTTTTAAAAGATTTTTAAAGGTTTTTTTATTTTATAATATGATTATAAATAGTTGTATTTAGTAATATATCTATAGTATGAATTAACATTTGTTATAAGTTTGGATATTATGTTTTGAAACCCTAAAGGTAGACCAGACATACACAAAAAACTTTAAATTGAAATAAATTGGAAAAAGAGATCTGCTGGAACGGGGATCATCAGATAAAATTCCAGCGACATTTCAACCCCTTCTTTATTATGTCATAGATCTCTTTTAAACCGTATTTTATGTGTTAATATTAAGTTGTTTCAGTGAAATATTTAAATGAACATATAACAGATACAAGTGTTAACAAATTCAAACTGTAAACCTACCTTGGACGCTGCTTCCTCCATTGTGTATATCTATTTCTGGCTGGCACATGTCGCGGGAGGGGAATGTCCCCCCACATTTCAAATTTAGACCATTTATTCAGAATTTTTTTTGAACAACAAGAAAATTAAAGAAGATAGGAAAAATAGTTAAAGGAAGAAAGCTAAGTTTTATAATCTTTACAGATAGTTAGATCAAAATAACTGATTTAACACTTATTCATCTTTTAATATTCCTTTAAAAAGGCAAATTATAAGAGTTTAATAAAGCTATTAATTGTGCAAATTCATCTTTATTTAACTTCCATTTTCCTCCCCAGAAATTGGAGATTAAACAAAAATGAACTATATACTTTAACACTTTAAAAATCTTGTGAAAAAATCTTTTAATCAGTTATTTAATAAAAGTTTAATTAACTGTTAAAGAATATAAATTTGTATTAGTTAATATTAAGAGAAATTATAGAAAGTTGATTTCATAAATGGATATTTCCATTTATTTTTTTTTAAATATTTTATAATTGATATACTGTTGAAATATTTTACTTGTTTGATACTAAATTTGTTTTTAATAAATTCCATGTTTAAATTTTTAACATCTTCTATGAAATTATCTAATATATTATTTATTCTATAAAATCTTAGAAACTGACCATAATATATACCTTTACAGCAATTTAATGATATATTAGAATTCATATTACAGTATTTTATAATATTGAAATTATAATTACTCTTTTTATTATAAACTCTAACAGCACTATTTGTAAGGTCTATATTCAAGTCTAAAAAGTTAACTTTTTTGTTTCTATAAATTTTTTCATTGTTCTTAAGTTTCAAGTATTTAGGATATATTTCCGGTATTAATTTTTTAAACAGTGGATTATTAAATATTATTATGTCATCTACATATCGGAATATTTGCCAATTAATATTATTTTGTAGAAAGTATTCTCTTTCGTACCAGAACAATATTAAATTTGCTAGTAACGGACTAGAAGAAGTACCCATGGGAACGCCTTCTGATTGAATATATATTTTATTTTTAAATTCTATATAGTTAAAATTTAAAAATGTTTCCAGTAGAGTTTTTGCTGTTTTAAGATCTAATTTAAATGTTTTATATCTGTTATGAATAATTTTAATGTAGAAAGTTTTGTCATTAATTAATTCATTAAATAAATTGGTTATTTTATTATTTAGATCTCTTAAATTTATTTTAGAATATAGGTCCTCAAAGTCAAATGTGTGTACTGTTTCAATGTTTGTCCAATTGTTCATTAAATAATTAATGATTTTTTTATTTGAGTCGATAAATTTATAATTATATTTATTAGTTAATTTATTTATAATAAATTGTAGTGTTGAGGCTAATTGTATATCAATATTTTTTATGACTGAATTTATACCAGATGTGATTGTTCTGAAAGAAATACAACCCATATTCAGACATTCCTTCTTTCAAAGAAAATATAATTAATTTACAGAAGGACTATATTATCACTCCTATAGATAAATGTCCCAATAATTTATCTTTAATTTGTAAAAATCTATACCACGATATACTAAAAAAGGAAATTGATAATAATCATAAATACACTTTTGCTAGAACTTTTTCACAAGATTTTTAAAGTGTTAAAGTATATAGTTCATTTTTGTTTAATCTCCAATTTCTGGGGAGGAAAATGGAAGTTAAATAAAGATGAATTTGCACAATTAATAGCTTTATTAAACTCTTATAATTTGCCTTTTTAAAGGAATATTAAAAGATGAATAAGTGTTAAATCAGTTATTTTGATCTAACTATCTGTAAAGATTATAAAACTTAGCTTTCTTCCTTTAACTATTTTTCCTATCTTCTTTAATTTTCTTGTTGTTCAAAAAAAATTCTGAATAAATGGTCTAAATTTGAAATGTGGGGGGACATTCCCCTCCCGCGACATGTGCCAGCCAGAAATAGATATACACAATGGAGGAAGCAGCGTCCAAGGTAGGTTTACAGTTTGAATTTGTTAACACTTGTATCTGTTATATGTTCATTTAAATATTTCACTGAAACAACTTAATATTAACACATAAAATACGGTTTAAAAGAGATCTATGACATAATAAAGAAGGGGTTGAAATGTCGCTGGAATTTTATCTGATGATCCCCGTTCCAGCAGATCTCTTTCTCCAATTTATTTCAATTTAAAGTTTTTTGTGTATGTCTGGTCTACCTTTAGGGTTTCAAAACATAATATCCAAACTTATAACAAATGTTAATTCATACTATAGATATATTACTAAATACAACTATTTATAATCATATTATAAAATAAAAAAACCTTTAAAAATCTTTTAAAAAAAAAAAAAAGGATAAAATATAAAATCATAAAAATATATATATATATATACTAACAATCTTATCTACCTTCTTTATAAAACTCTTTTTTTTTTTTTTTCCTTATTATTAGTTTGATTAAAAGTGCATGGTTCTGTCTTTCTCTCTTTTTTCTAACTATTATATATATTATCTCTTCGATTATTCTATATATAGGATTAGAGTATGTCTGAATGACGTGTAAAAGCCGATGTAATAGACGTTACTTTGTTAATTTTTTTTATTGTTATTAATTATAAATATATAATTAACTTGAGGATGTAATAGAAGTAAAGGATTTTTTTTTTCTCTCTCTATCTACAAATTAATAACATTTTACAAATTTTATAATTTGTATTTAAATGATCATAATAGTGAAGATAATCTTAATACAAAACTGGACTATAAAATTAAATAACTATTTATTATTATATATATATATATATATATAGATGAAGAGGCGTACTTCGGTTCCAAAATCACTTTATTAGGTACCGTTCAAAAAGAGCAGCCTAGTTTCTGATAATTGAAACAGTGAATAATAAGTGAAGTTTATTCACATATTAAACAAAATGTTAACGTGGGATTCGATCCCGGTTCATGGCTGTCGGGAATCGAGGGTGTTACCCACTTGTCCACCGACGAATAGGGGTAGTTCCAGTTTCAGTTCCAAATAACTTTATTAGGTGCCGCTCAAAAAGAGCAACCTAGATCATCATATTTACAATATACTGTGGGGGTGGTTATGTACAGGGGTTCATTTATAATTTATATTGATGTTGTTGGGTCCTCAGGTCCTTGGGGATATTGTTCTTGAGAAGGTTTTTTTTCTGGCTTGTTTGATATTCAAGGTAGGTTTATTTTTCCTTTTTTTTCCAATTTTCGTCATTCTGGCTTAATTGATGGAGAATTTGTCTAGGTTTTAAGAACAGGGTTTTTTGGATTTAATTTAAGCACGCTCTTTTTTATAAATTATGAAATGGATATTTTGAAAGGCTGAACATATTTATTTTTAGAAGCTTTTATTTAACTTGCTTCCCTGTCTGTCTGTCCTTTTCTGATTAGAGGACATCTCTCCCTAAAAGGCGCTTTTGTTCTGAAACTAGGCGTCCTTTAGATGATAATTGATTTTCAAAAAATGATACGATTTAAAGTTAATCCTGTTAAAAAAACGACTATAATACATATACATGCAGTTGTTCTCTTATGTCTCACAACCTTCCAAGACATAACTGATAACCTACTTTATAATGATAGTCATTGTTTTGTTGCTACTTTTCCTTTTCTTGGACTTTGAGGCGAGTTAAAATAAGACGACATGTCGTATAATAAAAGGTTTTAGGTGTCGTAAATCCATCGTAACAAATCAAGGTCCATTACTATAATGGATACCTCGGTGTGTGTCTATCCTCTTATATAATAGTCTTTGTGACTATGTCCGTCTGTCGATCTGTCTGGCTGAAACATTTATAATTATGATGATGAAAATATTGTAACATTTTTGTGTTAAATGCTAAAATATGTTTTGACATTGTTAATTTAAGCTTATATATAGAAATTTTGCCGGGAGGATATTGATCTAAAGAGACAAAGGTCGTCTCTCCCATCAAAATAGACGTCAAAACTAGACGCCATCTATTGACCGTGCCGCAACACCAGCTACCGTACCAGCTTTGGCAAATTGAAAAGCGTCCACCTAGAGACCATGGTTTCGGGCTAATGGCCCTCGTCAGCCTAGGGCGGACTAATTTAAGCTTGTTGTTATTTTATAATAATGATGCAAAAATAATTGTTGTTGTTTATTATCGTTTGTTAAAAAAAAACACATTGCATGTGATGATGATAACAAAAATGACTTTTTAATTTAATATAAAAAAATCTGTGAAAAAAAAAGAAATAATTATAAAATTCACAAAGTGACAATATATAATATTATTTTGAAAATAGAGCAATCCATAAATAAATATTTAATTAAAAAGGCATGTATTGAATCAAAATATCATAACTTTGATAAAGGTTGGCGTTAAGCCAACTGAAATATTGGTAAAATAAATGATATTTTGATCCAATATATGCCTTTTTAATTAAAAATATATAATATTAATTTTAAAATCATGTTGTTGTTTTTCTTATTCCCTTGTGTAAAGATTACATGAATTCTATGAGTTCATGGAATGGGGTGTAGGGGTGCAGTTTTCATTGATCATGGCACCATGATCCAGGCACACCTTGGTGAAAGTCTGACTTCGCCTGTAATTTGAGGCTGTTCCTAACATGGAAGCCTTTGCTGCTGCCTTTAACATGAGTACATACGCAGCTCCTCCGTATCCTTGGAGAGGAATCTTTGCTGAGGTCTATCAACTGGGTCATTTGATCTCAGGATTTTTAAAGAGGTCCTTCTCCTCTTTTAACAAATGCTACTGTTGGTCCGTGACTGCTTATTGGTCAGTTATTCTGATTGTTTCACAGCTGGCCTTCATATCTGAAGGTCATTCCCCTATCCGCCACCTGGGGACATGCCCTATTACAGTCAGCTCTGCCGAGGGAGATGTTCTTCTGTTGAATACAAATCATCCTTTAGTTAACGGCCAGCCACGGGGAAGTGAACTTTAAAAATCCTAATTAAGTTAATAATTCATTAGTACTTAGGATCAGCTGTAGTTTTAGATAAGTCCATTGAACAAGCATTCTATTATCACATCTATGTATATATGTATAGGAAATTTGAACTATTCTTGATACGTATGATTCTTTTTTAAAATGAATCAATTTTCTACTGCCTACAATGATAAAATAATAGGATGGCCTGTCTCATCAGTGGTAAACCCTCCCATTCATGATATATTGTGAAAAAAATTTTAAATTACAAAATATTTTCTCACAATGAGTTTATTTTTATTTCAAAACGCTAGCTTTCAACGGGCTTAATAAAACTATATCGACTATATCCTACAAGAAATATTTAACAAAAACATACGCGGGCAGTGTGAATATTTACAACCGAAATTTTAAATTGATATGTAATTTAACAATATTATGGAATATGTCAATTTTTATTTGGGATATAGTCGTTGTTTTATTAAGCCCGTTGAAGAGCAATTATCGCTTGAAAGCTAGCGTTTTGAAATAAAAAGAAATTCATTGTGAGAAAATATTTTGTAATTTTAAAACCCTCCCATTCTTTTATCATTGAAGTAAGAACAATAGAAAATTGTTTCAATTCAAACAGAAGCATACGTATCAAAAATAGTTTATATTTCTTATACGATCCAATATATAGAGATCAAAATCATGTTTTGATATTGTAGTCTGTAGAGGATATAATTCACTAAGATAAGATGAAACTTTATAACCTTCTCACCGGTCGATACGTAATCACTTATAGATGGTAGTTGGGAACAGACCGGCTGGCAGAATTCCAAAATATACTCACTCGACTGTCTTATATCGTAAGTTTATTTATACAACATCTACCCCTGCGTGTTCTTTTTAGATTGTTTCTGGGGCCATGTAAATAGCTATCTTATTGTTCTGATCTATAAACACGGTTTAGATTCACTACTTCGTCTTGAAAATACACTTTTTTGTAATTGTAATATCTGTATAAATTTCTGGTAAATATATTTGACTATTTTACTCAATGTGGGGCTCTGGCATATTTGTAAGTGCAAAGTCGAACTGCTTTTCACATGTGTAGATATGTGGTGCACTTACTGTAAAAGCAGTCGCCTACTTCTACCCAACATGATTATCATGGCCTGTACCACGTGTACTAGGGATAAGCAAAAATATATATATATATTTTTTAGATGATCTTAAAACTGTAAACGTTTTATTTGTAATTTTGAAGTACCGATTATTTTCATGGTTGTATTTATGAAAATTTTGATATTATTATTTTTATTGTTTTGCATCCTGCCCATAAGTCTAACCCCTCCTCTACGTGGTGGATGGGAAAAGAAGTACAAGTAAGGGACTACCTTGTAGGGCGAAATACGGTGTCGTGAGCCCCGAGTCGCTACGGTAACCGTGAAGGCCTACAAGGAACTCTGAAATGTTGCTGACTAACGGGACAATGGTAAACCCCCCTTTCCATGGAGCAACTTCAGCTCTTTATTTGGCAGACATCGGTTGGCTGGTATTATGATCAGGATGCACGGATCGATTTGATCTGCTTCATGGACAAGACACCACCACCACCATCGTTTTGTATTATAGGGATTTGGTACTTGATCTTATTATTCAATGTTTGCTTTACTTATTCCAAATACACTCGGTACAAGTGCATCATATGTCTACACATGTGGAAAGAAGTTCGACTTTTACACTTACAAATGTTCCAAAGTCCCCGTTTTGCTATTTGCACTCTCACTAGTGGCGAAGAATTTGCAAGAATCTGAGGCAATTGAAGCATTTTTGAACAAAACTTAAGGAAGTTGTACCTTTTAGCATGTATATTGGGGTTTCAGACAATAAGTGAAAGATATTTGATACACAGTGACATATTTGAAGACACACGAGATAAACAAGTGTGAACAAAATTGCCTCTTTCTCTTTCAAAAGAAACAGACTACCGGCGACATAAAAAAATACTTCTTCAAGTTTTTTCCATGAGTGTACATGAAATAAACCTATATGATTTATTCCCCATTGTCGATTTGTATTTTGCGATGAGGTTTACATCAGATCTTTCGTCCACGACATTAATCTGCTACCTAGTGTGGTGGTCAGAGTTCAATATCTCCAGCTAAGTGACTTAGAATGATTCTGGTGTTTTCAAACGACATTTACCTCACCATAAGGTAAGCAAAAATAAGTCCATACGTAATTGTGGTATCATTTACTGTCATTACAAAGATTTGGCGATTTCCCGTTTGTACTCAATTACTCAACCTGATACTTTGAGGTTCTTTTGCTTAGGTTTGTTTGAGATAAACAATAATTAGAATTGCATAGATTACATGATGGTGGTGGTGGTGTCTTGTCCATGGAGCAGATCAGATCGGTCGATGCACCCTGATGACTCAGTAGCATGGACGGTCCATTCCTAATTTTGTTGCTCCATGGAAAGGATGGGGGGAGGGGGGGGGGTAGCCATTGTCCTGTTAGTCAGCCACATTTCAGAGTTCCTTGTTCACGATTACCGTAGCGTCTCGGGGCTCACGACACCATACTTCGCCCTACAGGTAGTCCCTTTCTTGTTCTGCTTCTCCCTCCCGCCACGTAGAGGAGTACTTCTGAGCGGGCATAAATTACATGGCGTCTTTGTCATGAAGATATATTAAATATATAACACTTGTTGAAAATATATAATTTTAAATTTTGATTAAGGAAAATGGCTCTAGATGGCGTGCATCACGGGATGCGCCACAGAGTCCGTCCACGTGACCCTTTAGACGACTATAAAAGTCGCGGCGAGAAAGAGGTCGGGGGAGAAGAGAGGACAGGGCATAGGCGCGCGGAGAAAAGAAGGTATCAGATCGGAGTTAGGTGTGTGACTGAAGGTGGATCAAGAATAAAGTTAAAGTTTAAAGAAGTGAAGTTAAAGTTTAAAGAAGAGGAAGTTAAAGTTTAAAGAAGTGAAGTTAAAGTTTAAAGAAGTGAAGTTAAAGTTTGAAGAAGAGGAAGTTAAAGTTTAAAGAAGTGGAGTTAAAGTTTAAAGAAGTGAAGTTAAAGTTTAAAGAAGTGAAGTTAAAGTTTAAAGAAGTGAAGTTAAAGTTTAAAGAAGAGGAAGTTAAAGTTTAAAGAAGTGAAGTTAAAGTTTAAATAAGAAGAAGTTAAAGTTTAAAGAAGTGAAGTTAAAGTTTAAATAAGAGGAAGTTAAAGTTGTAAGAAGTGAAGTTAAAGTTTAAAGAAGTGAAGTTAAAGTTTAAAGAAGGGAAGTTAAAGATAAATTTAAAGAACTCTAAGAAGTTAAAGATAAATTTAAAGAACTCTAAGAAGTTAAAGATAAATATAAAGAAGTCAAGGCTAAAGCTGGAGAAGATAAAATTAGAGAAGTTAAGGTGGAATGTATATATGTAAATAAAACCTTATATATATATATATTATATAATCTAAAAATATTATATAATCTAAAAACTCTAAATATTTCTATATTTTAAAAATATATATTTCATTTTATTCATTGATAATTTTTATTTTTGTTATCATCGTTTTTAGAAAGACTTTTAGTTTAGTTGTTTAGTTTCGTTGTATAATTTTGTTGTAAATATGCGTAGTTAACCAATCAATCCTTTTAAATCACTAATATAGGATTAAATTATAAATTCTATATAATGTGAAAACTAACAAATGTGTAATCTTTCCTCAAGTAATTGAAAATAAAAGCTACTTGACGGTAAATATTTATTTTTTTTATCACGACTGCACCTCAACCCTTTATCTTATCGATCCTTTGTCTTATCAAGCCTAATCTAACAACAACACAAAATATTCATAACAATATATATATTAAGAATCAAGAATTTGCAGATAGGCAAAATAAAAAGATATATTTTATGACAATTTGGTCTATTTTACATTTCCTCGAATTGCGCGAACAGGGCTGGTGAACCACGACATTTTTTATTTTTTATTTTCAACATTACTGGTGAGCCGGACGTGATATCACCTTGTGGTGTTCGTGCGGTTTGTGGAGATGGAAAGGCTTAAAAGAGAAAGAGCTCCCTTAAGATCTGAAAGAAGTGGATATAATTTTGATAAGGGCCAAATTTGAAAGATTGACCATTCTTAATGATAGACTGACGTCGATTGATGATAGAATAAAAGAAATCTTATTGGCTGATTCCAGGTCCACAGAAGCTCACATTGCAAAACTCACAGAAGAAAGGGACTTGGAAAGACAGAAGGTTGTACAAGTTAGGACAAGAGCAGAAAAGGCAGAATCAGATATATCAAATATTGAACAAGAATATATCAATTTAAAGAGAGAAACTAATAAATTGGAAGGACAGGTTAAAACATTAATTGAAGAAACTTCCAAGACAAAATAATCTTTGCTCCAACAAATTGAGCAAGATAAAAGGAAGATTGAAGATTTGCAATTTCGTCTTGAAGAAGAAGCACTGATTCGTATGGAAACCTCTGATTCTAGAGTGGCTCAACTTCAAGAAGAAACTTTCAGAAAGATGAACCAATTGCCCAATTGGAATCACAGTTGGAACATTACCGTAAAGAAAGCACTACTCTCTTAGAAAGATTGAGAAGTTCGCAATGTGATTATAGTATTGTTCAGGAAGACTTGGATAAAGAGGCGAAATCCATAGATGTTGAAAAGCTTAAAGAAAGTCATCAAGTGACCTTAAGAGATTTAAAAAGGAATTATTCTGAAACTGAAAAGGGCTATATAGTTAAACTGGAAGAATTGGAGAACCAACTAAAGAGCATCGAAATGGAAAAAATCAATGTGGATTCTAAAGTTGCTGATTTGCAAGAAGAAAATTTGAAGAAAGATGAACAGATATCTGAATTGGGTTCACAATTGGCGCAGCAGTATAAAGAAAATAATCCCCCTAAGATCCACACAATGGCGAATCAAGTATTATTTGTTAGAAGGACCAACTTACCGTGTTTATTTTGTGACAAGGATAACCATCTTAGCCAAAACTGTTTTAAGGCAGCCAAGATCAACATCTTGGCTGCCTTAAAACAGTTTTGGCTAAGATGGTTATCCAGACAGATTAAAAAAGGCACGGGATGCGAAGGTATGCTTTAAATGCTTGAAATAGAATCATTTGAGGAGGAATTTTCGATCTTTTGTGAGATGCAAGCGTTGCCAAGGACCTCATTTTGAGATAATATGCAGAGGAGCCTCACATAGGCAGAAAAATTTAAATTGGAGGTCAGCTAATAGATCTCACAATAGTTCAGCAGAGCAGAATAAGGGGAAGAATGAGCCTGTAACAGCAATGGCGAATCGGGTATTATTTGTTGGAAGAACCAACTTGCCGTGTTTGTTTTGTGGGAGGGATAACCATCTTAGCCAAAACTGTTTTAAGGCGGCCAAGATGTTGGAATCAGGCAGATTAAAAAAGGTACGGGATGCGAAGGTATGCTTTAAATGCTTGAGAAAGAATCATTTGAGGAGGGATTGTCGATCTTTTGTAAGATTCAAGCGTTGCCAAGGACCTCATTTTCAGATAATGTACAGAGGAACCTCACATGGTCAGGGAAATTTAAATTGGAGGTCAGATAACAGATCTCACAAAACGTTCCAAAGTGAAAGTAGATGAAGAACCCTGTCCAGACAGTTTCAAAGTGAAAGTGGATAAAGAAGAACCCTGTCCAGACTGTCTCAAAGTGAATGCAGCTAAAGAAGAACCCTGTCCAGACAGTTCCAAAGTGAAAGCAGAAACAAGTGCTCAAATGGTTATCGCCTTGCTTGCGGGCCAACAGAGGGTGACATTCTTATGGGAATTGGAAACAATAGGGATACGAGATCCTGCAGAGGTCATAGAACTCCATGTCTTTGGAGATTCGGGCAAAGGGGCTTATGCAACAGTTGCCTTTTTGAGAGATGTACAGGATGGAGTCGTTCACGTCTCCTTGATGGCCGCTAAAACTAGAGTTGCACCTTTGGAGTCTATTGCCAATATAGTTGATTGGAGATTTGTACCGGGTGCACACAGCCCTGCTGACCTGCCCTCGAGAGGTTGCTATACACCACAATTCATTTTGTCTAAATGGTGGGAGGGACCCCAGTGGTTGAGAGAATCTGAGGACAAGTGGCCAAAACAAAAGCCAACTCCAAGGGAATAACAAATTTTAGAGGAGAAAAAAGGGACGGTGGTGCAAAGCACTATTGTATAAAATAGGATTTATTGCTTTTTTTTTTTGTTTTTGTATTCCCATACAAAAAGGTGGGACTGTATGTTGAAAATATATAATTTTAAATTTTGATTCAGGAAAACGGCTCTAGATGGCGTGCATCACGGGATGCGCCACAGAGTCCGTCCACTTTAGACGACTATAAAAGTCGCGGCGAGAAAGTGGTCGGGGGGAGAAGAGAGGACAGGGCATAGGCGCGCGGAGAGAAGAAGGTATCAGTTCGGAGTTAGGTGTGTGACTGAAGGTGGATCAAGTATAAAGTTAAAGTTTAAAGAAGTGAAGTTAAAGATAAATTTAAAGAACTCTAAGAAGTTAAAGATCAATTTAAAGAACTCTAAGAAGTTAAAGATAAAGAAGATAAATATAAAGAAGTCAAGGCTAAAGCTGGAGAAGATAAAATTAGAGAAGTTAAGGTGGAATGTATATTTGTAAATAAAACCTTATATATATATATATATGATACATTTTGAATGATAGAATGTAAATTTTATTTTGTTTTTTTTACTAAAGATTTAACTAAATGGTGTATGTAAATTTTTGTTTTGTTTAAAAAAGATTTGAAAAAATAAAGAGAGGATTACTGAGGTGGAGACGGCCACAAACGACTGCAGTTTCTTTTTTTTCACATCTATAGAAATACTACATATATATATTAAGAATCAAGAATTTGCAGATAGGCAAAATAAAAAGATATATTTTATGACAATTTGGTCTATTTTACATTTCCTCGAATTGCGCGAACAGGGCTGGTGAACCACGACATTTTTTATTTTCAACAACACTAGTACACACACTTTTTCCTTCTCAATATTTGAAAGTTGTTTCTAGTAAATTCCAATCCGTAGATCATGAATATAATCTCGTTTTTCAAAATTAGCTCAATTTTTAAAAAAATATTTGAAAATATTTAATTTTATAAAGAAGCTGATGTCATCTCTGTCATCAAAATATTTTTAAAATATTGACTTTGTAAGCATAAAATTTAATCATTATTTAGATGAAATGCATACCATTGCAATTTTATAGCAAGAAAATGTTTAACAATACATTTATTTTCATAAATATTTTTAAATATATGAATAATGGCGCTTAAATGCAAAGCTGTTTCAGAAATGTTCTGCTACATTTGTAAAAAAAATAAAATTCCCAAACAGAGGAAACGTATCACCCCAAAGATAAAAGAATGCTATAAAGAATATTTTGATGTGGCCTTAGGTGATCAAGATAAGTGGTGGTGCCCCCATAGTGTGTGCGGAACGTGCTATCAAGGGCTTTTGCAATGGAATTCGGAGAAATCAAAAGGTATGCCCTTTGGTGTACCAATGGTTTGGCCTGAATCTAAAAAATTACCATGACGATTGTTATTTCTGTGTCTGCAAAATCAAAGGCCTTAATAGCAAAATAAGCAAACTAACTTTTATCCTGATATACCATCAGCTAGGCAACCTATTCCTCATGACCTCGAGAATCCCATACCGATTCATAAAACGGTTCAAGAAACCTATATCAAAAAGGATGTTCAGCACACAGCATTTGCAGATGATCATCAATTATAAGATCCTGAATTTTTTCTCAAATGAAAGTGGCATTCCACATTTATTTGTTCAGGCATCGTTAAAATATCTAGTTAGGTATATAGGGCTATCAAGAGAATCAGCAGAAATTCTTGGATCAAGATTAAAGCAAAGGAACTTCTTGTGACCACAAACCAAAATCTCTGTCTATCGTAATAGGGAACAATAGGAATTTTACAGGGCTTGCAGAAAGGAAAAACAAAGTATCCTTGCTTTTTATGCAAGTGGGACAGCAGAGAAAGAGAGAATCATTATATACAAAAAATGTGGCCTGAAAGAAGTATGTTTCGCTTAGGTGAACAAAACGTTGAAAATGAACCGCTTTTCCATAAACTAAAAATGCTTCTTCCCCCTTTAAATATCAAATTAGGGTTAAAGAAAATTTTGTAAAGGCTTTAAAGAAAGATAGTGATGCTGTCAAATATTTAATGACTAAATTTCCGAATATTAGTTGTTCTAAGATAACTTTCATTGGACCTCAAAATCGTAAACTAATAAATGACGAAAAGTTTATCGCAACATTGAAAGAAGATGAGAAAAATGCTTGGCTTGCACTCATTGACGTTGTCAAACACTTTTTACGCAATAATAAGTCACCGAATTATGCGAGAATCGTATAAAATATGATTTCCAAATCCTATAAGCTCGGGTACTTAATGAATCTAAAATTGCATTTTATTGATTCACATTTAAACTTTTCCCTGATAATCTCGTTGCAGAGAGCGAAGAACAAGGTGAACGCTTCCACCAAGTTATTAAAATCATTGATAAACGATACAATGGTCTTTGGAATCAACATATGGTGGCGGATTATTGTTGGAATCTGATACGTGATGACGAGCAAAATATAATAGACTTCACAAGAAAAATCTTTAAATCCATGAATATAATTTTTTTATTACTTCCTAAATATTACTGCATCTTTATAAATAATGTTTATTAAACCAAATAAAATGTTTGTTCGCATTCACAGATTTTTGTTAAGACCTTCCATCTTATATATAAAAGCAATTCTCCTGATAATTTTGAAAAAGAAAGGGAAATAAATTAGATTTTTTAAAATATATAAATGAAAATTTATATGGATTGAATAAGTAGTTTGATAAATATATATATCTAAGGGCAGTTATTGAAGTAAAATATATAAACATGCATATATATATAATATTGTTTCTTCATTTGCACTATCTTTGGCGCATTTATTTATATAGTAATAAGTTTAATGTCATAACATTTCCTCCAATAGATGAATATCATGGGTAAAAGGCATGGATATAATATCCATAACTTGAGAAATTGAGCTAATCGAAAAAAAAATTGATACCACGTTAATCAGCACAAAGATTTAACCCAGAAAATGTTTTGTTTATTTGAGGAGGTACTTTTTTTTTTCATTTTGTGTACTAGTGTAATGTATGAAGTATTGTTATGATAATGTATTATGTATATTATTATGATAACAAACATAATTCAGAATACATATTAGCATTGCATATTATGAGCGCCAAATAGGCAATTTAATCTGATATTTTGCTATATCAAATTATGGGGTCTAATTACTTCAAGATCTATCACAATTTCATATTCACATCTATCACAAAAAAGTGTAAATTAGTTATTGGATTATTTGAAAAGGCTTTTAATATCCTATTAATTTTCATCTATACATCAACCTCAGCATGGAACTTTCTGGTCAACTGGTTCAACTCAGCAATCAAAACAGGACGCGAGTAAAAGCGCTCAACACTAGTCCATACTAGTGAGCTGGACTTCCTGGGTAGTTGGCGTTCTGCGCTCCAGGAACTTGGGTTATAAATATATCTCTCTATACACCTACCTGATAAATTTATCATTTTATTAGTAGTTTTAATGGAAAATAGTTAAAGAGAGTGGACTTTGAACTTTCATTTTATAGGTATATCACTTCGCCCGTGTCCTGTTCGAATGAACGTTTCGCTGAAAAAAATCTTGTTTCTGCCTATTAAAGATGGTGTTACTTCGCCGGTGTTCTGCTATAGTTAATGATCCCCTAAAGAATTTTGCTTTTGCTTAAAATAGTATATACAGTTGACAAAGAAGTTCTATGCTGAGGTTGAGTCTGGGAGGCTGGCCATAGATGTAGGGTTGAGGTGGGTCAGTCCAAGCAGGATAGCTGTTTGCATCCTATGTCTTAGGAAAACTGGAGACCATGTTTTATATATATGTAATGAGTTGAGTTACTGTTGACTCTTGTAGAATCCTGTCGACTAGAAATGTGATGTGGTGAGTTATACTGTAACTCTCGCTATACGGTGTTGACCGAGAGGAACAGTCAGGATGGGGAATTTTCCAGTACCTCTCTGCACCTTGGAAGATCTTTAAAAGTTCTCACAAAGTACAGGCAGTCGTGGTCGAGGCAGAGTGGAAAGCTTGGGAATGTCCATACACAAAAAACGAAGACACAGTTGCACTAAGAAAGTTCCGTGAACAGATAAAAGTTGAGTTAGGAGCGAAAGATGGAGATAGAAAAGTTCTCACTGGTCTACATGGTGGATGAGGTGGACCTTGAGTACAACCTACGAGGGCTTGGCTGAGGGTGAACTGACTATCAAGTGACTGTAAAGTGACTGTATTTTTGGCTGAAGACGGGGGCCTTTTATATATCTTTCCCGAGAAAGGGGAGTATTGCATTACAGCACATGCGAGAGGGGCGCGGATCGTCTGGCGAAACTGGACACTGGCGCCGTCCTGGCAGCTTCCAATCTATCTTTAGAAGTTGTTTTGTGACTTACATCTATCTCGAATTTAGACGTTTTTGACTTCTATCCTCTTTAGCTCAACTCTTAATCTATTACAGAGTTTTATTTATTATCCTCAGTTTGTACAAATTACATTACATATGATGATGTAATGACACATGTCAATCATGCATATAACCATTTATAGATGTGTTTCTACTATACAATATTAAAATCTTGTTATAAGTTATATACAATATGGGGTTGTTGGTTTAAATTACCATAGATGGGCCCCGGGAGTGAAAGGGTTTATCCGGGTTTAAGCGGGTAAAGCCTCTCTAACACAGGTAAGTAATTAAAATTTCTTTTAATTAATTTAAACTGTGAGGGTTAAAAAGGGTTATAACAAGATGATTTGCTTGGATATATAAAATGAAATAAAAATGACATGTTTGTTTGATAAAAAAAAAGATGATTAAAATAAAATGATGACATAAATATTCACATTCTAAGAGAATATCGGCGGGCGTTGGAAAGGGTTAGTAGTTGAAGAATATGCAATGTTAGGAGTGCACATGTAAATCAAATAATCAGATCCAGGTGCAAAGCGAGGATATAGACTTGAGCGTCTTTCTAGGCAATGGTTCACTTGCGATCCTATATAAGGGTTACAGTGCTTTGTCACAATTGTAGGGTTATTGGGTTAAAAGTTGTTGAAGAAAAGTTGCTTATTAATATGATTGAAAGGGGTGGTAGAGCCATGCGATAAGTAGAATTGTAGCGACAGTAGGTGATCTGACTTGACTTGAAATCAAAGGTTGATTGTGGTCCGCTAGAGCTGAAAATAAAATTGATAAAAGTGAACGCTTTGTGCATGCGCTGGTGATGTGCTCTGCGGATGATTTAAATAAACTCTTGAAGCGTGTTCAGGCCAGAAGTTGAGATTTGTAAATCTGGGGAACTGTGTTCAAAGAGTTTGTTGAAATACGAAATAAAAAAAAATTGTCAAGCAGTGCTGTCGTTTTTCTACAATGAATTGAAGCAATGGCTGAAAAGACAGTGATGAAAAATATAAGGAATTGGTTAAGGAATATGATTGTTGAAAGCGGTTGTTGCACGCCCGATAGTTGATGATAAACATTGTCATATAATAAAGGTATTTAAACAAATATAAAATATAGTGAATAAAAAGATAGAAATATGATTGCGGGTAAAAAGTGTAAGTGGACAAAATCAAGCATGTAATATATAAAAAGATATAATAATTGAGTAAATAAAAATGATTTTTGAAACAATTAAATGTTTTTCAATACTAAAATAATATTATGGAAAATAAAAGTAAATTTGATTAAAGGTTTTTTTTTTCTCAAATAATGTTGGACTAAAAATTGATTATATAATTGAAAGATAAAAATAAACTAATTATTCAAGATTTTATACAAAATTTAAAATATAATTAAAGGTCATTAATGATTGGATAAATTTTGGATAGTAGAAAATTGAACAAAAAGTATTTCTCTTGAAAAGAAGTTACAATTGTTGTGTGTAGATCATATCCCATTGTTAAACATCGGTGTTTCTATAACTCTCTGAAACTGGGAATACGTGAAATGACATTTTCATTTGTCCAAAATGGTGATATGTAGAGAATAATTTCTCTTTCGCGTCATAAAGTCTATATAAGACTTAACCAAATTGTTTTAATTGATGATATCAATTAACATGTAAAATGTCTAATGTATGTTGTGTGTTGTGATTAAGGCGTTGGTGAGATGTGTAAGAAAACCTAAATGGTTAGTGTGAAACATGTGTTTAAAAAAAATGGCGATCATGAATGAAAATAGCGGTCATTTACATCTGCCTTGAGGGGAGAAGGACGTTGGACGGGGATATGTAACTGAAATAGATTCGGGGGACCCTATTACTGGCGGTCACTCGTGAGGGTTTTTTTTTTATTTTTGTCGTTTACTTGAAACTGATTTTCTCTCTACTTTTGTTGAAGTTGGCATTTTACTGTTATAATTGAAAGATATGATTTTCTCGGTGTTCGTAGTTGTTGTGTTTCGAAGTTAGTTTAGACTTGGCAAAAATGTTATTCAGTGATGTCAGGTTTAGATGTGTGGTGAAAGTACGACTTTCGACGTGGACACGCTTTGGGGTGAGATGTCATAGGCATGAAGGCGTCTTTGGCCTGAAAAGTGAAAAGGTTTTGTGGTGTAGCGCTATGACACGAAGTGAAAAATTGTGAATGAAAAGGTGTCCCGTGAAGTCGTTGTTTGGTACAGAATCTAAACTGTTTCACCATGAATATCAAATTCACTAAAGTCATGAGTGGTGGTTGTACGAACACATATTGAGAATTTTTAGATTGTTATGGATGTGGCACGTTTAATGTGAAAATGCTTAGTGTGCGTTTAGTGGACGATATGGAGCTTGTGTGGCTCGAAATTGGATTTGTGTGTTAAGTCGCGCACTAAAAATTGTTGCCAATTGGAGAGAGTGATGTGTGAGGGTGTTGTAAGGTTTGTTGAAAGAAATGTGTTGATGATTAAATATGCATGTAAAAGGAAGGGGGTAGAAGACGAGGGAGTGTATTTATCCTCGAATATTAATTCGAATATCTTTGTAAAAGGCAATGTCGTGATAGTGACAAGAATATTTTGAATTGTGGCGTTTACTTAAAATGGTGAATATAACAATTCTTTTTAAAATATTTTAAGTATTTGATTACGAAATGGGTGTTTTGGTATAAAGATAACTAATAAGAAAAACAAAAATAATTTAGAATTAGGATGAATGAGAGATTTTTTTTTAAATATAAAAATAATGATTTTTTTTCAAGTTGTAGATTTGGATAATGCCGTTATAGGTAAATTTAGGAAAGGCATGTAAGATTAGTAAATTAGTAAAAATGCGTAATGGGCGAATTTTTTTTAAAAATAAAATAGAGAGTAATAACTTGAAATTTATAATTTGATTAAAATTGAATTAAATTTGATAAATGAGAGTGTGAAAGTTTTAAAAATTGAATAAAAAATGATATAAAAAAGGTAAAAATTGATTTTAAAATGCTTAAAGTGAAAATATAATACAAAATTTATGGGGAATCAAGTTGTGAACTTGAGGATAAAGTTATGTAAGATTTTAAAACTTACAGTTTTGAAGATAGTTCAGTCAGGAGACTTGATCTTTGGTTGTCGTCCTGCTGTCGTGGAAGTCGCTCCATGTAAAGCTTGTAGAAGCTTGTAACTTCTGGAAAGTTGATTGCGGCTTGTTGCCTTGAGCATTGTCTCGACGATGTCTGGTCGAAGGTGAAGAAATTCTCACTGGGTTTGCGTAATTCTGCTCCTCGATTTCCATGACTTGCGGGAATTTCGACTGTGTCGTTGGGGATGTCAGACAGCTTGCTCCCGGCGTTGGCGATCTTTTAGTGGGTCTGCGGAGGTCCCTTGGGGCGGCGTTTGCTCCTTAAATATCTCTTGTTGGGGAGAGATTGCTTTGTCGTTTCGTTGGAATGGTCGGTTTGTTCCTCCATCTTTGCTCTTTCTCGCTTCTATCTGGACAGGCTTCTTACCTTTTCGATGTGTCATCCTTCGTTTTGGTCATCCTGTCGGCTAACTGTAATGAGTTGAGTTACTGTTGACTCTTGTAGAATCCTGTCGACTAGAAATGTGATGTGGTGAGTTACTGTAACTCTCGCTATACGGTGTTGACCGAGAGGAACAGTCAGGATGGGGAATTTTCCAGTACCTCTCTGCACCTTGGAAGATATTTAAAAGTTCTCACAAAGTACAGGCAGTCGTGGTCGAGGCAGAGTGGAAAGCTTGGGAATGTCCATACACAAAAAAACGAAGACACAGTTGCACTAAGAAAGTTCCGTGAACAGATAAAAGTTGAGTTAGGAGCGAAAGATGGAGATAGAAAAGTTCTCACTGGTCTACTTGGTGGATGAGGTGGGCTTGGAGTACAACCTACGAGGGCTTGGCTGAGGGTGAACTGACTATTAAGTGACTGTATTTTTGGCTAAAGACGGGGGGCCTTTTATATATCTTTCCCGAGAAAGGGGAGTATTGCATTACAGCACATGCGAGAGGGGCGCGGATCGTCTGGCGAAACTGGACACTGGCGCCGTCCTGACAGCTTCCAATCTATCTTTAGAAGTTGTTTTGTGACTTACATCTATCTCGAATTTAGACGTTTTTGACTTCTATCCTCTTTAGCTCAACTCTTAATCTATTACAGAGTTTTATTTATCATCCTCAGTTTGTACAAATTACATTACATATGATGATGTAATGACACATGTCAATCATGCATATAACCATTTACAGATGTGTTTCTACTATAAAACATTAAAATCTTGTTATAAGTTATATACAATATGGGGTTGTTGGTTTAAATTACCATATATATGTATTGGGTTGTAAAGAAAGTTCGTTCGGTTTTATTCGACCATTTTATTTAGACAAAAAAACATTAATTATAATAATTAATTAATCATTCTCCGTTATTATTTACGATTCCTCCCAATGTTCGACTAGTGTGTTTATGCGTTCCGCCAAAATTCGTCCGGTCTGGTGTTGAAGAAGTTGTTGAGCCAGGTTTTGAGGTCCTCTTCATCATCGAAGGTAGTGCCTCTCATATGGTTCAACATGGAGCAATATGTTCTAAAACTTCTATTAATGACATGAATATCGAGATGATCTTCGAAAACTACGAAAATTCTCTTACAATAAGTTTCATTTTATTTAAAAATGCTAGCTTTCAGGCGATAATCGCTCTTCTCTCAACGGGCTTGAATGATTTTAAAATAAAAAAAAATAATAATGATTGTGAGAGAAATTTTGTAGTTTTTAAACGCTTTACACAATTTTTCTTGAATTATGAAAAGAGATGATGTGTTTAGAGAAAAATGGCTTTTTATAACAAAGTTTAGTTTTTTTTTTTTTTTAATAAAGAACATTAGGTCTTCAAAGAAAAGTTTCTTTTGTATTTACAAATATTTCAGGTTTTCGGGCAAGAAATCCCTTCTACGGAAGAAAAAAAAAGAAACTTTTCCTTGGAGGCCAAATGTTCCTATTTTAATATTGATTCAAGGGATTTTTTTAAATCAAATTTTAATTTTTTTTTTATTTTTCGAATTGAATTTTAGAAAACAAATGATTCTTACTAAACATCAGTTCTAAAACTTTTCCCAAGGTTCTAATTGGTGACATTCAAAATGGCACTGTATTATTTAAGATATAGATTTTTAAAATTCAAATATTGCTTATTTATTGATTTTATTTTGAAAATAAAATTGTATAGAAGGTGAGATTTATATTTTGAAAAATGCCCTAAAGACATCTCAGCATCAAGAGTCGTTAAAGGAAAAATTTGGTAGCATAAGTTACAGTAGGAGTTTATCAATAAACAAACGGATAGACAAAGAAATTTTGATTTTGATAATGATAAAAGAAATTTTAATTTAGAAAAATATTGTTTATAATTCAAAACATAAATTAATTAAAATATTTATTCTGTGAAAGCTTACACAGAGAGATATATATCTATAACCCATGTTCCCAGAGCGCAGAGCGCCAACTACTCGAGTCAACACATCTTTATATAAGTTATTGTAAATTGTAATATAATTTTTTTTCTTCTCAAGTAGTTGGCGTTCTGCACGCCAAGAACCTAGGTTAAAAATTGCTCTCTCTTTTTCCTTTCACTTTTACGCTTAATAAACCTGGGATTAACTTAATAATTAATTATAAAAAAAAAACACTTTTAAAAAAAGCTTTTATTTAAAATTCACTAAAAATAACAAAATAAATATTTCTGAAGTATTGCTTTTTTTTCTGAAGGTACCATTTAACAAATAAAATAATAGACTTAAAAATAAAAGCGGTGGGGGATGATAATCATTTATGCAGCAAATAGGTATAAATTTAATGAAAGGAATAATCTTGCTAATCATTTGCTTCATATAAAATCACATTGATCTCAAATTTATTATTATTGTACCCCACCGCTTCTATTTCTAAGTCTATTATTTTATTTGTTAAATGGTACCTTCAGAAAAAAAAGCAATACTTCAGAAATATTTATTTTGTTATTTTTAGTGCATTTTAAATAAAAGCTTTTTTTAAAAAGTGTTTTTATAATTAATCATTCACGCTATTTTTAGTCGTATATATGCCAGTCCAAAAAAAAAAGCCTTATCACTGAGACGACGTTGGCCTTAAATAGCTGCAAGCCTGCTCGTAGCAGATTGGTCAATTCCTCGTGGGAGGTCGGAAGTGACGTAAGCAAAATCCGTTACTAACAGAACTGCGTCTCTTTGCTTTTGGGAACCCTAAATTTATTGAATTATATTACAAAGTTAGAGACACCCAGTGGATTATTGTTAGGGGATAATTGGTACATATAAAATTTGAATTATTATTAAACAATTGATTAAATAGTTAAAAGTAACAACATACTAATTGAAAAAGGGGAACTATATAAAAAGGTGTCGTGAAATGTATGGTGGTATATTGTTACACACACACCTATATATATATATGTCATAATTTGTATATAATTGTATGCACCCCCGACCCACTATGCATGTACAATGTATGATTTTCAAAGATTTAATAAAGAATAAGGTAACTGGAGGAAAGAAAGTAGCAACAAGACATAGGAAGTAGGCTTAAAGCGGGTACAATTATTAATAACTTGTACAGCCAATACTTCCTGACAAGGCCGGACGTATCTGGTGACCGCAGAAGTTATAAAAGTTGAGAGACGCCCAAATTTCCGGGGCAGGACCGGACGTATTTGATAACCGCGGAAGTTATAAGAGTCGAGCTAACACCCAATACTTCCTGACCAGGCCGGACGTATCTTCCACCAAAGAAAGCCGCAGGACCAATTAGAAAGTATCGCCTAAATAGGTCAACCAATAGAAAACGGTCATGTGACATCTCTCGACCAATAGGAAAGAAGCTAAGTCTTGGTGTTAAATCGAGAAGCTAGATTTGTCAGTCTTAGACTCGCCCCCACCGAGGTGACATCTGCTCTAGACCTCTCTCCCTCTGCTCATCCCATAGCTAAGTCCAATCACCACCATGTGATCAGATAATTAATAAGTCAAAATCGCTCCGCTCTTCTCAAGCTTTCTTTCCTCCAACCCAGTTGCCTTTTATTTTCAAACCCCATCACGTGTCCTGATTATTCCTAACTGTATGCTTCAACTTCCACTCAAACGACTGCGTTTCAATCAAATCTCACCATTCTCATCGAACAACAAGAAATTCCGCAACGATATTGTCACAGAACGGTTAAGTCGACAGGATAAAGATATTATGGAGTTTAATCAGGATCCCATAGGCGTAAAAACGGACAACCCTACGAAAGAAAGAGGAGAAGACGGCAGCCAATTGAGAGAGAACGAACAGGCAGGAGAAAGGCAGGAAATGACCGGCCGCGAGACAACTGCGCCCCTAGCGGACGTCGTCACCCAACTGTCGGCCCTCTTGACCCGAACAAAGATTTCTGATGGAGCTGAGGCGACAATCGCGCTTTTCGATGGAACATATAGCGCGACACAGTTTTTCCAAGCGTTCGACCGAAAAATGGAAGACGCATCCATGGGAGAACAAGAAAAATTACTCCGCCTACCAAACTACCTGGTGCGACAACCCCTGGAGCTCTTCAGGAAACTTCGGCTGGCCGACCGGAGCTATTTCCAGGTGAGGCAAATCCTCCTAGATCTCTATCCTGAGTCAAGCGAAGCGTCCTTTGCGAAATATTTCGCCATGAAGCTTACTGGGCAAGCCAACCTAGAGACCTACTACCGGGAGAAAACCGCCATGGGATTGCAACTAGGACTTCCACAGGAGGTGATTCTCGAGACGCTGACAGAAGGACTGCCATTCAACGACCAGCGCCTAGTCCGCGTAGTGCCTCCCGAGAACCTAGGAGAGTGGTTCCGACTGGTACAGCGGATCCACGGGCCCAGTGTACCGACAACGCGACCCAGAGAAGATCAACCACCCACAATGTCGGGTCCGTATCACAACACACCCCGACGCCCAGGTGCATGGAATGCACCTCTTCCGCTGTCCAACTGCAAGTTCTGCGGCGCGAGGCACTGGCACAGCGAATGCCGACATCGACCAGTCCCGGCGACCCACGAAAAGGTTCGGACAGTGCAAACGGTCCCAAAATCACCAGTCCCGATTCCACAACAACCAAGTCAAGCCAGAGACACCCCAACCGAGCAGCCCTTTCGAGACTGAGGTAGGATCCCTAAACCAACTGACTATCAAACTTTTTCTAGCCCCTAATATACCATGCCCCTTTTTAATTGATACAGGCGCCAGCCTGAATATAGTGCCATATAAGCTTTATCATATGTTAAAAACCCATCTGCCTAATTTAACCCTTGAGGGACATTCACTGAACCTCCAAACCCTAAACGGTTTTGCAAAAACCATGGGTAAACTGTCTATCCCACTGACAATAGGACAAATATCCCGAGGAGAGAATTTCCATGTAGTGAATGCACCGTTACCATTTGGAATTCTTAGTATCAATAGCCTCCATAAATTCAGATTAACCATAGATTTTAATAAATGCACTATATTCCAGCTGGGCGTCCCATTGTCTACCCCATCCTACCATTTTAACAATGTACCAAATGTATGCACGTACTGGCAGTGTCAGGCGATGTCACAAAGACCTCACCATACAACCAAATCTTCCGCCTATGACAACCATTGCGTGCATTCATTGAAAAACACCCCCTTACCTACATGCCCTTTTTTCACTAAGGCCAATTGCCTTTTTTACATGCCCTCAAATAACCAAGTCACAACGACTTCAACTTGTAAACATGCCCAAAACGCACCCACACAGCGGGACAACTCGCACACCAAGCACATAGGTGATCACACACCGTCACACAACTACCACATGACAAAACCACACAACGAACTCGACACTCCCATTGATACACAACAAAATCCTTTGCCACATGCATACTACAACACAACATCTAACACTCACTATACACCGCAGTTCATAACACTTCTACAGAGATACACTCACATTTTCACACAGAACAAATTCAACGTACCATGCTTACGGATTCCACCAGTAAAAATACCCACGAATTCCGATAAAATAATTACCATACGTCCATATCGTGTTCCGATATGTGACCAACAAGAAATCCGTCATCAAATCCAACAAATGCTGGAGAACGGCATCATAGAGCAATCTTTTTCACCTTTCTCGAGCCCTGTCACCCTCGTCACTAAGCGCGACAAGACCAAACGGTTTTGTATCGATTACAGAAAGGTGAACGAGCTAATCAGCTCTGATGTCCATCCCCTCCCGAGAATCGAGGATATCCTAGACCGCCTCGCACAGGCCAAATATTTCTCCACGGCAGACATATCCTCCGCGTATTGGCAAGTCCCGATACACCCCGATTCTCGACCACTGTTAGCATTTGCCACCCTCGAAGGGTTATACCAACCCACTCGACTACCTTTCGGATTAAAAACCAGCCCTCAGATTTACGAACGAGCCATAAGTCAGGTCCTACAGAGACACGGACTTGACTGTGTGGCACATTACTTTGATGATTTCATCATTTACTCCAACACATTGGAGGAGCATCAAAACCACCTGCGACAATTTTTCGCCTTTTGCGAAGCGGAGAAGCTACAACTTAACTTCGTGAAATGCGAATTTTTTAAGCAGTCCATAGATTTTCTAGGTTACACCATTACAGCTGGTACAATTACACCACTCACACGTAACACCGACATTATCCACGCCATCAAACAGCCACACAACCGAAAAACGCTACAATCCTTTTTAGGCGCTGTAAACGTCTATAACAAATTCATTCCGGAATACGCTCGCTTGCGAGCACCACTCAATAACCTCCTCAAAAAGGATGTCGTGTGGAACTGGAATGAAGTTTGTCAAGAGGCGTTCATTGACCTGAAAGGAAACCTCACACAACACCCCATTTTACAACTTTACAAAGAAGGTCTGCCATGCCAAGTGTATTGCGATGCATCCACCCTCGGTATAGCAGGCATTCTCAAACAAGTTCACCCTGACGGGAACGTATATCCAGTTCAGTTTTTCAGCCGAACATTGCGCCCACACGAGAAAAACTACTCCATCTCTGAACTTGAGTGCTTAGCAATCGTTGAGAGTGTGGAGAAGTTTCGCATCTATCTTATGGGCAGAAAATTTGCTATATTTTCTGACCATCACGCATTGCAGTGGTTGAAAACCATCAAAAACCCGTCCGGCAGACTGTTTCGATGGAGTTTACGACTATCGAGTTACGAATATGAGGTCCGCTACATAAAGGGAAAACTACAATATGAAGCAGATCTCTTGTCCCGTAACCCGTTTTGTGGATTCTTGGACGCCACCCTTATCAAGACACACCAACCTCCTCCATCGAAAGAGTCTAGTTTGACCATTGATCATAATGGATTACATACAGTTTCCCGAAAAGGTGTAACCAAGATTATAATTCCAAAACCACTCATACAACAACTCTTACAAACAGTACACATACAATACAATCACCCCGGCATTTCACAAATGTCACGACTCATATCCACGCAATATTACTGGCAAGGTATGTCAAAAGATATTAAACAAAAGGTTAAGACCTGCCCCACCTGCCAGTTAACAAAACGACCATTGGGACCCACTTACGGGGAATTAAGTCAGCCTCCGGAAGCCAAAGAACCCTTTGACCTATTATCCCTTGACACCATAGCAGGATTTGCCAAATATGGCAACACCAAAATATACCTCCATGTGGTAGTCGATCATTTTTCGCGCTACGCGTGGACTTTTCCATCTAAATCCACCAGCATCATCACCTACCAACAGGTACTTAAGCGAGTATTACAGGATGGCTCTCCAAAACGCCTTCTTACGGATAGAGCCCCTGCTTTCACTTCGCCAAAATTTCGTAGTTTCCTACTCAATAGAAATATTCACCCGTTACTCACAACCAGCAACAATCCACAGGCCAACGGTCTATGTGAACGCCTGAACGCCACCCTCACGGGAAAACTTAGGCTATTGCATCTAGAAAATCCTAAGATCGCATGGACCAAGTTGGTCAAAAGAGTTACAATTATATATAACAAAACCCCACACTCTACCACAGGTTTTCCACCCATCTACTTAATGTTTGGTATCCTACCCCCCGAACTCTCTAACCACAGCACACCTTACCCAGATACCGACAAAGCTAGAAAAATTGCACACACACGCACACAAAACAAGCACTTACAAGACAAAAACATTTATGATCAACGACACAAACAACCACATTTCGAAGTAGGTGATCTAGTGTTAGTAAAATTATATCACCACCCAAATACAGGGAAACTTGCGCCATATTTCACAGGACCTCACACAATATTAGAGATTATTTCACCAAATGTGGTCCGTATAGATCGACCAAATCAACCACTTCAAAGAGACACTGACACGATTCACGTCAACAAGCTTAAACTGTATACAGAAACAATCCGTTACATATCACCACCCACCGTTAGAATATGTCATATAAAGCACAACCCCAATTACACGTTCCCTTTCAAACATTTAACACCCGAATTATTCCCAGCAGAGTCATTAAGGCTCAAACCCACCAGCAGCGAGCCTTTCAGGCATTTAGACCCTGCCATTTTTGCAACAAGGCGATTTGCAGCACTCTTCCCCGATGTTAAAAACTGCAAACCTGACAACCATTTCAATCATATCACACCACTCCCCAAAGATATCAAACAGTGCGAAATTAAACGACCAACAATGAATAAGGTTCGAACAAATATTTCAGAGTCCCCATTTACAATAATATGGAAGAACATGGGGCAATACCCTATCTTTCATCTGATTTTCATCCTTTGTTTGTTAGTTCTACCATACAAATATATCCCAGTTTTATTTTTTAGTTATTTGTTTATTTATATCATGCCCCCTCATAAAATTTTCGAACTACAAGAGGCAGTTTTTAATTTTGGACAAACATTTATAAAACTTCTCGTAATTTTAGGAAACATTTTTGAAGAAAATCTAAATAAACTCCGAAGAAATAGAAGTAACTGAAAGTAACAAGATCCGAGTCGCACCCAAAAAACAAATAAGCGGAAGGAAGTGAGAATTTTGAGACGCCGCGACAAGGACGTAGTCCCGCGAGGTCGTAAAATTCGAGTAAGACAGCAAATACAAAAAAGGGAGCGTACTTCCTCGGCACCATCCAGTCCAGATCCAATTACCACCCCTCATTTCCGGCCAACACATAAAAATAAGTCACCGCTTTTCCCCAGCCTCAGATTTCTCCATATCATCCCACTTTTTCATGCCACCGATTTTGGATTCCAGTTCGAGTCTGCGTATCGATTTTTACCATACAATTCCGCACGCACAAGACGTCACACACATTTAAATGAGTTCATATTCCTATTATAATTAATCATAATTACTTTACAGACTTCTAACATTTTTCACAACACACACGAAGACAAAAAATTATACATAAAGGTTATATAGATTTCCATGTCTCCTGTACACATAGCATAAACGCGCACTTGAGGGCTAGGGTCACGTTTCCACCGAAGTGTCGCTACAGATGAGACAAAAAATTTATAGGGCATAATGGAGCAATCAATACATTTAGATCAGGGCATGTAGATACAAAAGGGTTCAAAACAATACACCTTATTGTTCATATTAATCATTTTCATTATTTTCTCTCAATTAAAATTTAAATATATAATCAATTTATCAATTTATTCAACTTATTATCACTTTTAATCATTAATTATCATTTTTTTTACCAATTAGTTTATATTATCATAGCTTCAAATCAACGAAAACTCATTGGTTTTCTTTTAAAATTGGATATTATATTTTATTTTGATTTACAAAAACATTCTTTTTTTTTTCCACCATGCAATCAAGCATTCACTTTGATTTCTTCCAACTTTTTATTTTTATTTTTGATTTCTCAAAAGACCTAATAGTACTCCCTCGATTTCCATTCCCAATTTCGAGTAGAATATAGTTAGGCATTTTTCCTTTTTCTCACCATGCACCAAACATTCACTTTGATTTCTTCCAACCTTTATTTTTATTTTTTGATTTCTCAAAAGACCTAATAAAAATCCCTCGATTTCCATTCCCAATTTCGAGTAAAATATAATTAGGCATTTCTTTTTACCATGCAACAAGCACTTTTCTTTTTTTTCACCATGCAACAAAGCTTTTTTTTTTCCTCACCATGCAACCAAGCATTTACTTTGATTTCGTCCAACTTTTTATTTTTATATTATTTTTGATTTCTCAAAAGCCCTAATAGAACTCCCTCGATTTTTTTCCAATTTCGAGTAGAAATTAGTTAGGCGCATTTTCTTTTCTTTTTAATCCACTATGTACCATAGCATTCATTTTGATTTCTTACAATTAAAAAATTTTTTGATTTCTATTAATTATACTCAACCTATATCATCAACACCATTCTATTTTACTTCTTATATCACCACCAATGCTTGTATATAACCTCTCAATACCCACAACTAATTTTCCCACAAAATTATTTTTTACTTTACAGAATTCTCTCAGGCTAACCCCTTCTTGAATTCTTCACATGTAGGGGGCGCATCTGTCATAATTTGTATATAATTGTATGCACCCCCGACCCACTATGCATGTACAATGTATGATTTTCAAAGATTTAATAAAGAATAAGGTAACTGGAGGAAAGAAAGTAGCAACAAGACATAGGAAGTAGGCTTAAAGCGGGTACAATTATTAATAACTTGTACAGCCAATACTTCCTGACAAGGCCGGACGTATCTGGTGACCGCAGAAGTTATAAAAGTTGAGAGACGCCCAAATTTCCGGGGCAGGACCGGACGTATTTGATAACCGCGGAAGTTATAAGAGTCGAGCTAACACCCAATACTTCCTGACCAGGCCGGACGTATCTTCCACCAAAGAAAGCCGCAGGACCAATTAGAAAGTATCGCCTAAATAGGTCAACCAATAGAAAACGGTCATGTGACATCTCTCGACCAATAGGAAAGAAGCTAAGTCTTGGTGTTAAATCGAGAAGCTAGATTTGTCAGTCTTAGACTCGCCCCCACCGAGGTGACATCTGCTCTAGACCTCTCTCCCTCTGCTCATCCCATAGCTAAGTCCAATCACCACCATGTGATCAGATAATTAATAAGTCAAAATCGCTCCGCTCTTCTCAAGCTTTCTTTCCTCCAACCCAGTTGCCTTTTATTTTCAAACCCCATCACGTGTCCTGATTATTCCTAACTGTATGCTTCAACTTCCACTCAAACGACTGCGTTTCAATCAAATCTCACCATTCTCATCGAACAACAAGAAATTCCGCAACGATATTGTCACATATATATAATGAATATAAATATATGCGTGATGATATTGGAATAAGATGACTAAATTATAACAGATAAAATTAATATATTTGTTGGCTTTTCTAATTTATTTGCTTGTAATTCCAAGGACGTTTTAGATAGGAATCTGAATATTTGGATTTCTAATTCCTTCCATGTCTTGAACATTTATTGAAAAATTCCTTTCGCAACCTCCAGCATTTTCCGAGTAGATATAATGCAACAAATAATATTAAAAAAGAAATATAGATAATGGTTCATTTCCCGCCTTCCCGACCACCCAGAAGTCTGAAAATTAGTACACTTGCATTGTTAATTGGGCTGAGCAAGTATTGTGAGTTTCATTATTCTATATGGTCTGGAAGCATATTAAAATTAAATATACAAAATTTGAAAGGAAATTTGGAAATTTGTCCGTTCTTCGCCAACCTGACAACCCAGAAGTCTGAAGATTGGTCAGCTAGCATTGTCATCAGGTTTGAACATGTGTACCAAATTTCATATTTCTAGGTGCCCTATAAGTATATTAAAAATTGATTACAAGATTTGGCGACAGACATCCAGACAGACAGACATGGAGGCAAGTTAAATAAAAGCTTTTAAATAAAAAAGTGGACCAATCTCAATAAAAATGGTACCATTAGAATGAGTGTAAAAAGTATACCAAGAAAGCATAAACAAAGAAGGAGAACGGTTCGCGAGATATTGGCAAAACAAAATAAATAGAATTAAATATACAAAATGTGAAAGGAAATTTGGAAATTTGTCCGTTTTTGGCCAACCTGACAACCCAGAAATCTGAATATTGGTCAGCTAGCATTGTCATCAGGTTTGAACATTTGTACCAAATTTCATATTTCTAGGTGCCCTATAAGTATATTAAAAATTGAATACAAGATTTGGCGACAGACATCCAGACAGACAGACATGGAGGCAAGTTAAATAAAAGCTTTTAAATAAAAAAGTGGACCAATCTCAATAAAAATGGTACCATTAGAAAGATAGAAAGAGTGTAAAAAGTATACCAAGAAAGCATAAACAAAGAAGGAGAACGGTTCGCGAGATATTGGCAAAACAAAATAAATAGAATTAAATATACAAAATGTGAAAGGAAATTTGGAAATTTGTCCGTTTTTGGCCAACCTGACAACCCAGAAATCTGAATATTGGTCAGCTAGCATTGTCATCAGGTTTGAACATTTGTACCAAATTTCATATTTCTAGGTGCCCTATAAGTATATTAAAAATTGATTACAAGATTTGGCGACAGACATCCAGACAGACAGACATGGAGGCAAGTTAAATAAAAGCTTTTAATAATTATTATTTTCAGCTATTCACCAAAAAATATTTTTTTCCAAAGTTAAAAGGTACAATCGTGGTATTGAGGCAATTTAATAAAGCTCCAAATTATTTATCTTCCGTCCCCATGTCAATAGTGAGTGGTGAAACCATTTCATTAAATTCAAACCTGACAAACAAAAGAAAAATTTCATTTTCTCAGAATCTTTATTTCACCCATCAAAAAAGGCTTTCAAAAAGGTTTTTTGATGTAATGTTCAAGGATACCACTTTCCTCCCATCAAATGATTCTAAGCATATTTACGTCGAAGATTTACTAAAGAAAATAATAGCAGCCAACAAGGACAAGCTTGACATCCATGAAAAAGATATCAAAATTGGAGTGACTAGCGACATTCCTAAAGATATGCCTATATGTATTTTTCTAGGCCACATTGTGGTTAATACAACTTGCTTCAATTTAATGAATAGCAAGGATGCTATGGCAACCACAATCGCTCATGAATTGGGACACATGCTCCAAAACGATTTGGTAAAATATATATATATTTCTTTAGTCCTCTTGTTATTCTTGGCTTTCCCGCAATATTGCCAATTTCACTAACCACTAAGATGTATTTCGCAGGGATGTCAGTTTTTATCTTGATAGCTAACAGGTTTAACATGAAACTTGTTGAATTCCGAGCTGATCGAATTGGCATAGAGATGGCATCGAAAGCTGGCTTTGATGTGCTACCTTTTGCGGATGTCTTACGAGAAGAGGAAAAAAACGATAAAAGAAGTTTTTTCGAAAAGTTTTTTTCAACTCATCCTTCATTCGCCAAGAGAATCCGTGTAATTGAGAAATTTTCAAAAATAAGTAAACAAACTCTTGTCTGAAATGTATTATATACATGTTACTACTCTATTTCTGTAAATTTTTGAACGTGTGTGTCTCTATAAAACTATATTTATAATAACTTTGCTTTCAAATGTGTCTTACCTCTTTTATCTGATCACAAGGTTAGTGATAACTTTTTCCGTAATAAATACACTCATTATTTGTCCTAAGATTCATGCAGATAATTTTCTATTTTATATATACACTCATGGACCAACCTTTACAGGTTCAAAAGGTATGTGGCGACTACACTTTGCTTCAGCGAGCGCAAACTAGGACGGCCTCGGCAACCGCGAGCGTCAACCTGACTACGCATGCGCGCGGGACGTCATCAGAGACTCTGGCCACTCGCGGTAAACATCTAGGCTAACTCCGACGGCCGTTACTTCAACCGTTGCTTCTTTACTATTTCTATATTTCTGGCTTTGAATAAATTAATTTTAATTATAATTTTATCAGCAGCCTTTTCACAAGCCACACCAGCACATCACGCAGCAATCCTACAAATTGGTGAGCCGGACGTGATGCAAAAGTTATTTTAATCACACTTCTATATTTTTTTATTATTATTATTTCATCCACGAAACTTTCAACAGCCCCAGAATGCAAGACGCAACAGCGGAACAACCGGAAGGGCCAACATCCACGGCACCCTCCCAAATATCAAGATTGGCTTTTCGTGCACCACCATTCTGGCCCAACAACGTTGAACTGCGGATAAGCCAGCTAGAAGCCGCTTTCGGTCTAGCCGAGATGTCCCGCGACGAAACTAAATTCCAAGCAACGGTAACGAGCCTAGACCATCCAACCCTTACTTACGTCGCGGACATCGTAACGGCCCCCCCACCCTCTGGTAAATACGATGCGCTGAAAGCACGCCTTCTCCAACGACTCGGTCAATCAAAACAAACTAAAATCTTACAGGTTCTGGATGGGCGTCCCATGGGAGATCAGAAGCCATCAACAGTCCTAGCCGCGATGCAACATCAGGCAGGAAGAAATTTTTCCGATACAGTACTGAAAATGCTGTGGACTCGACGCCTACCTCAGGACATAAGGGCCGCTCTCGCAGCATCCTCTGAAACAAGTTTGAGTAAGCTGGCGGAAATGGCAGACAACATACACGAAGCCACACTGCCAACGGTCTCAGCAGTGGACCAACCAAGCACAGGTCATAGCGCGGAAGCCCACCAACAGCTGATGACGCAAATCCAAGACCTGCATACGCAAGTCGAAGCTTTGAAGTCATCCATGGACACTCCACACAATCGCTATCCGAACGATAGGTACCCGACCCACAACAAAAAAAGAAACGCAGGAACTTGCTGGTACCATATGAAGTTTGGAGCGCAAGCTAGGAAGTGCCTTCAACCATGCAACTTCAAGGTCCATGGAAAACGAATACGCCCGCCGTCAGTAGGAGCCACTGACAGCGCAGGCCTTACTCGCCGGCTCTTCATTACGCACCGACGCAGCGCCTATTTGTTTTTGGTCGACACTGGAGCCGAAGTCTCAGTGATTCCACCACCAGTAAAAAACGCTAGGCCCTCGCACAGGCAGCTTTTCGCAGCTAACGGATCTATCATCCACACTTTCGGGGAACGACATCTTGAGCTTGACCTCGGTCTCGGACGATTATTCCGTTGGCCTTTCATCATAGCCGACGGCGGCGTGTCCATCATCGGCGCAGACTTTCTCCGACATTACGGGCTGACAGTAGACCTGCGTAATCACCGGCTGAGCGACCCAGTATCTTCCCTTCACTCCAATGGACAAGTTTCCCCTTCCCCCGCTGTTAGCATTCACCTTACAATCGCCAATTCGCCTTACTCCAGAATACTCAGACAATTCCCAGAGCTCACTAGTCAGAATCTTGTAAAAAGGCCTCCCCGTCACTCAGTGACTCATCATATCGTCACAAAGGGCCCCCCGATTGCAGCAAAACCGCGACGACTCCCCACGGACAAACTCGCCGCGGCAAAGAAAGAATTCGCCTTCATGATGGAGAAAGACATCTGTCGTCCATCCAAATCACCGTGGGCCAGCCCTCTTCACCTAGTACCCAAAAAAGACGGCTCGCTACGACCATGTGGAGACTACAGGAAACTGAATGCCGCTACCGTCCCCGACCGATATCCAGTCCCTAACATTATGGACTTTGCATCGCATCTGCATGGTAAGAAAATATTTTCTACTATCGATCTGGTTAGAGCGTACCACCATGTGCCCGTGGAATCTAGAGATATCCCTAAGACTGCGGTTATTACGCCTTTCGGCCTTTTCGAGTTTCCCCGCATGTCCTTTGGCCTATGTAACGCAGCCCAAACCTTTCAAAGGCTCGTCAACGAAGTACTCCAAGGTTTGGATTTTGCATATGCCTACATTGACGACGTGCTTATCGCATCCGATGATTCAGAAAATCAACATGTATCCCATCTTCAACAACTTTTTGGTCGCCTTCGAGACTACGGCCTGACGATCAACAAAACCAAATGCACCTTCGGCCAACCTTCAGTCAAATTCTTGGGGTTTATCATCACTAACGCCGGAATCTCGCCGGACCCTCAGCGAGTACAAGCAATTAGAGACATCCCAATCCCCGATACTGTCGGAAAACTTCGACGTTTTCTGTGTATGTTAAATTTCTATCGGCGCTGCCTCCCCAATGCCGCTAGTACTCAGGCACCACTCCACGCCATGGTCGAAGGGCGCAAGAACGCTTCCAGACAATGGACCCCAACAGCACTCCAGGCTTTCGACCAGTGCAAATTTCAACTAGCCAACGCTGCCCTCTTGCACCATCCTTTTCCAGAAGCGCCTCTCTGCCTTACGGTAGATGCCTCGGATTTTACTGCGGGCGCCGCGCTTCACCAGCAGGTTGGCAACAATTTCCAACCAATAGCGTTTTTCTCAAGGAAACTAGACGCTGCACATACAACAGAGAACTCCTGGCGGTATACTTGGCTATCAAGCATTTCAGGCATTTATTGGAAGGGCGACAATTTCCGGTCTATACGGACCACAAACCTCTCACATACGCCTTTCAACAAAATCTTGACAAAGCCTCACCGCGCCAATGTCGACACCTCAATTTCATCGGGCAATTCACAACCGACATCCGCCACATCGCGGGCTGTGAAAATGTACCTGCAGATTTCCTGTCACGCGTGGAACCCATCTCCCATCACCAACCTTATGACTCGAAATCCCTCGCCGAAGCGCAAGCAGTAGACCAGGAGCTACAAGCTCTCTTGACATCGGAAAACCGCAGCTCACTACAACTGGAAAAAGTACAAATCCCAGAAACGAACATTTCCCTGTACTGTGACGTTTCCACAGCAAAACCCAGACCATTCGTACCCGCACCCTGTCGCCGCATAATTTTTTCTGCATACCACAACTTGTCTCACCCCGGAGTACGAGCTACTACAAGGATGGTCACCGCCCATTACGTCTGGCCGGCCGTCAAGAAGGATTGCGCACTTTGGACTCGCGCCTGCCACCGCTGCCAAGTCTCCAAAACCGCTAGACACACAAGAACGCCCCTTCAGTCGTTTAGTCCCCCAGACGGAAGGTTCAGTCATGTTCACATTGACCTGGTCGGACCATTACCACCGAGTGAAAACTATCGGTACATATCCACCTGCGTCGACCGATTCACTAGGTGGCCCGAAGCCCTACCCATACAGGACTAACCGCCAAAACAGTAGCAAATGCCTTCCTATCGGTCTGGATATCTCGTTTTGGCGTGCCAGAAAAAGTGACTACAAACCAAGGCAGGCAGTTTGAATCAGCACTTTTCGGTGAGTTGACACGGCTTCTGGGAATCAACAGAATAAGGACATCACCCTACCACCCAGCAGCAAACGGCCTGGTAGAAAGATTCCACAGACAGCTGAAAGACTCCCTTCGCTGTCACGATTCCACGAGCTGGTCCTTGAAACTTCCCCTGGTGCTCCTAGGGATTCGTTCGTCGCTAAGGGAAGATCTAACACCACAACCGCTGAGCTGGTCTATGGGAAGCCCCTACCCCTTCCAGGAACATTTTTCGAGCTCCACCCTTCTTGCCCAAAGACATTCCATTGTGGCTCAACCAACTGGAAGCTGCCTTTAATTTTGCAAACATCGCCAGCGACGACGATTTCAAGTATAACACAATAATCGTTAATTTGGATAGACTAGCTCTCATCTGCGTCTTCGACATTGTTGAGAACCCACCAGTTTCAGGAAAGTACGCGGCGCTCAAAGAATGACTTCTCCTGCGATTTGGCCGGTCACGCCAGGTACGAACAGCTCAAGTCTCAGAAACTAAGCCCATTGCTGATCAGAGACCCTCGATTATCCTGGTCGAATTGTCTAAGCCACCTCCATCTCAGCACGGTGATCCCTGTACTCCCACCTCCAATAGCCTCCAACACCTGGAGCAGACGGATTTACCCCGTGACATGAATGTCACAACAACTGCCCCGGTGACTACAGTCCATAACGTTGAAGACACTAACTCGAGCTCCACCTTGCTTTCTCCCACCAGATCTCTGAGTGACTCTTCATCCCTGGACTCCTCATCGTTCTGCTCCAACCCTCCTTCAAACACCATCTCGTGCCCCCCTGAAACTGTTTTCTCCACCCCAGTGCACAGTGACAATCCCTTGCCCCAACAGCCGCCGTCTCATGAAGAGCCCTTGCCCCAGCAGCCGCCGTCTCACGAAGAGCCCTTGCCCCAGCAGCCGCCGTCTCATGAAGAGCCCTTTCCCCAGCAGCCGCCGTCTCACGAAGAGCCCTTGCCTCCATCCTGCGAGCAGAAACATCCACTCTTCCTAGAAGAAACCAATAACGCTGCTGAAACGACTCCTCTCCACTTGCAGCCCGCCCAAACTTCGGTACCACAACCTCTCCAACCTCAAAACACTCTCCAACAGTCATTACCTCCTATTGAATCAAGAGTCACTACTTCCCCAATACCAATAGCTCCTCAGGTACTCTCGGCGACTACACCCATCGCTGAGCAACCCATCGTGTCCCTGCAAGCTAACAAGATGGTCGCCACCCATTACATCCGGACAACATTTGAAAAGGACAGGTGCCTCCCTCAAGCCCCCAAGACCAGATCCCAACCCAACAAGGCACCCTACCATGAGTTCCCTCTACGACTACATAGGATCTTTAAGGATCCTACTGGAGGGGGAGTAGTGTGGCGATCGCACTTTGCTTCAGCGAACTGGGATAAAGCTTCAAAACACATACGGGCAGAAGCTTGGCGAGCACGTGTTGGAAGAACACTTCACTACGCATGCGCGGGCGTCATCCAGAACTTTCAAGCGACTGGCTTCTTCCGACACTTGATCTGGCCACTTAGCGGTAAACAACAAGGCTAGTGCGGCGGCCGTTATTTCAACCGTTGCTTCTTTTCTCTTTATAATTTCTTGCTTTAAATAAATTAATTTTAATTATAATTTTATCAGCAGCCTTTCCACAAGCCACACCAACACAGCACATCAACAACCATCCTACATACCTAATAATATCCCAAAATTTCACGGCGATTGGATATATGGTGTTTGAATCTATAGAGTACAGACAGACAGACAGACATTTAATTTTATATATATATAGATAATTATATGAATATACGAGGGCCATCCAATAAATAAGTTTCCCTATTTTTTTGTGCGAACGAAACGTTGTAAAAATTAGTTAGTAGTGTAAGAAATGGTCACTAGGATGCGTTGGAAGCGAGTGACCTTCAAAATCACGCTACTCGTACACGCAAGTCCGTAGCGTTTCAGTTTCCATAGAGCTACCACTGGGGAACGTGTTCACTTGCGAACTCCGTTCTGTAAATTGTTTTTTTTTTTTTTTTCCATGGCGAAAAATGAAACTGCGGTCAATATTCATCGCAATTTAGTGTCAGTGTATGGTGAAGGATGTATGAGCATCCAAATGGTTCGCCGATGGCGTCATGGTTCTTGGAAGGACGGCAAAACGTGCATGATGACGAGCCGAGCGGCAGGCCCGTTACTGCTACGGACAATGCAGCCGTTGCTGCTGTTCGGAATGTGGTGAAAGCAGATCGCCGCGGCACCATTGCCGCGATGATTAGACTGCCTCCTGGAATCAAAATTGGACGCTCTTCGATTGGAACAATCATGTCAGATGTTTTGAATTTTCGCAAAGTCTGCGCAAGATGGGTCCCGCGTTTGCTCTCGGAAAATCACAAACAACAACTGATGGAGGCAGCCTGAGCTTTCCTGGAAATGCATCGAAGAGATGGAGATCAACTGTTTTCCCGTATTGTCACTGGAGATGAAAGCTGGGTGCATCATTCAACTCCAGAAACAAAACGACAAAGCATGGTGTGGAAGAAGCCTAAGGAAAGTGCACCAAAAAACGCGAAGGTCACTATTTCGGCAGGCAAAGTTATGGCTATCGTCTTTTGGGACTGTAAGGGTGATTTATTGGTTGACTACCTGCCCCCAAACACTACGGTTAACGCTGCGAGGTACTGCGAAGTCCTCACTAAACTCAGAGCTGCAATAAAACGGAAACGTCCTGGACTTTTTTCTCGGAAATTGTTACTCGTCCATGACAATGCTCGCCCTCACGCAGCCGAAACGACCCAAACGTTGCTGGAAAACTTCAAATGGGAAATTTTCACACATCCACCTTATTCTCCGGATCTTGCCCCAAGCGACTTCCATCTTTTTCCAGCACTCAAGTTGCACCTTGGAGGCAAGCACTTTGCGAATGATGACGAAGTGCAGGCGGAGGCGAACCACTGGCTAAGAAGACAGGACACGGCTTGGTACAACAGTGGTATCAAAAAATTGCTACAATGGTACCAAATATGTTTGGACAGTGTGATGTTCCTCTTCGATTAAATAAATAAATATGCTTTATTAAATTAATAAACAAATTTTAATTATATATCTTTCTGATGTCAAACATTAACTTTTTAAATAGATTCTTAACAACAACAATAATTACAGTACTGCCAAATTCAAACAATCAAAAATAAATTGATTAAACAGAGTACATTATAATATTATTATAAGGTATATTACAACTTCCCCGACTTCAAGCGACTTCACCCCTCCTGGGATGTCGTGGAAATAAGGTTGGATATTGGAGATGTGAGCCGTTCTTGGAGTTTTATCATCAGACTCATATTCAACATATTTTGGGTGGCCATCCATTTTGGTTACCCTTGTCACTCGATGCGGACCAGATAGCTTCCATTCCTTTCGAACCTTCTGATGTCTTACCAAAATATAATCGTCGATATTCATCTCTGGTGGCAGGGCTTTCTTACGACTGTTAAAATAAAACTTTGTTCTTTGTCGGTAGAGGTTTTGCTCAATTTGACTTTTTTCTGTTTCATAAAGGGGACAGTGAAGATTAAGCTCTTTATAGGGGAAGTTTTTGTAAGTTTAAATAAAGGGGAGCAACCCAGGTAGGAGTTGTAGGATCTATTATGGTAGCGTACTGCCGCTTCTAACGCATTTTTCCATCCACCCTTGAAGTGAAGATAGCACGAGAGAAAGGTCTTTATATCTCGTATAGCTCGTTCCGCTAAGCCATTTCCTGCAGGGTGATAAGGAGAAGTAGTTATTAATCGGATGTCTTTGGAGGTTGCCCACCTAGAGAATTCTCCATACACAAATGATCTCCCTTGATCGGAGACTATAGTTCTCACTGATTTCAGATCCTCATGTTCGTTGAAATATTTTATTAGAGCACGGCCATGTTGTTTCATTGCCGTTGCTTGAACCACTCTAGTAGCCTCGTCAATAATTAGTAAACTTATCCTTGATGTTAGAAGGAGCCTCGGCGAAATCCACATGTACAGTATGGAAAGGTACCCTTGATTGATGGGGCAAACTCATCTTTGAAGGACGGCTCTTATATTTGAACTTGACCCTTTGACAGATAGGACAAGAAGATACATATTTCCTTATGTCATTCTTCATACCAGGCCAAACAAAGCGTTGCTTCATTTTATAATATGTCCTCCAAAACCCCGAATGTCCTCCTGATAAGGGATCATCATGGTACATAGATAAAATTGAAGTTCGATGTTCGTGAGGGACAAAATAGTTCCCGTGATCTTCTAATTTTAAAGGAATACTCTGATGTTTAACAAACACTACGGTTTGATCGCTGGAATTAGGTGTTTCTACAGCCAATATAGACAGCGCGTCTGCATCGCTGAGCTCCCTGCCAGAACGGTGGTTCACTCTCATTTCGAATGAGCTCAGAAACAGCTGCCACCTCGCAAGTCGATCCCGGAGCTGGCCACAGGAAAGTAGCTGTGTCAATGCGCGATGATCCATGTGGACAACAAAAGACTTCCCTTCCAAATACCATCTGAAGTGTTTGACAGCCTTCAACACGGCAAGGCATTCTTTTTCAGTGATGGAATAATTTTGTTCAGCCTTGGAAAATGATAGGAATAATAACTAATCAAACCATGGCTGCTAGTAGTCCCAAAACAGATGAGGCACGAAATTCTTAAAGATGTCCACGACACTCCAATGGCCGGTCATTTGGGGTTTGCCAAGACCTATGACCGCGTTAGAAAGAGATTCTATTGGCTTGGACTTTATAGGACAGTTCCCAATACATTGCTCATTGTAAAGAATGCCAGCGAAGGAAGGGCGTGCCTCAGAAACCTCCTGGACTACTGGTCCCAATACCGCCAACTACCTCGCCTTTTCAAAAGATAGGAATTGATTATCTGGGAAGATTCCCCATATCTCACATTGGAAATAGATGGATAAGAGTCGCGACTGATTATCTCACCAGATTTGCGATAACAAAGGCCGCGACAACAGCGGAAGCTACTGAATTAGCAACCTTCCTTATTGAAGACGTCATACTCAAGCACGGCGCTCCTCGGGAAATCATCACGGACAGAGGAAGAAATTTCATGTCTCAGACCATACGAGAAATAAATACTCTAAATGGAACAATTCACAGATTTACCACGGCGTACCACCCTCAAACGAATGGTTTGACAGAAAGACTTAACAAGACCCTAACTGACATGATCTCGATGTATGTTGACGTTGATCAGAAAAATTGGGACAACATCCTACCATATGTGACCTTCGCCTACAATACCGCTCGACAAGAGACAACAGGATACAGCCCGTTCTTCCTCGTCCACGGCCGAGAAGTTGAAACACCGCTGGATTCTATACTGCCGTACCAGCCGGCAGGAACTGCAGAAGATTATGTGGGCCATCTTGTGACCAACGCTGAGGACGCACGGATGTTAGCCCGTCTTAACATCCTGCAGGCTCAGAGAAAAGACAAAGAACGCTACAACAAGAAGCATCAGGAGGTGACGTACAAGGAAGGTGATTTGGTGTGGGTGTTTACCCCAGTCCGTACCGTTGGCTTGTCGGAGAATTTATTAAAGATATATTTCGGACCCTATCGAGTGATCAGAAAAATATCGAGTGTAAATTATCAAGTAGAAGGCGTAACGAATACTAGGAGAAGACGAAAAACCCAAGATATCGTCCATGTAGTGAGAATGAAGCCCTACCACGACCCCGAAGCCCAAGAACAGATTGCCCAGGGTCATGTGACCGACTAGTAAACAGCGGGACGCTGTTTCTCTTGTGGAGGGAGTGATGTCGGGAGGACAGAGTTTCCTGATATTCCCTCTTATCTGGACCGACCGGTCGGGGTAAACAGTGGCGCCACGAAAAAGGAGGAAAGATCTCAGTTCTCCCCTCTGGCTCTAACGGCTGGGTCGATTTGGCTCATGTAAATATTAACTCTTATTTTATATTTAAAATCTCGCATATAACTAATTAAAGTAATTCGAAGGCCTAGTTAATTATTTTTCATCGCGACAATATATCTTGATTGGTTATTGGAGCGAGAGAGGACCTAGACGAAGACTGCGGATCACGACCAACGAGGAAGACAACGAATAAATAAATGCAATCACTTTAAAAGGTAATTTATTTTTATTTACTTTTATTTATTTGCTTTGAATATGGAAACCCGCTCGGGAAACGTGTATAACATCAAGAAGGAATAAACGATGGTCGACGACTCTGCAAAGCTGCAACTTGGTGCAACAATATATTCATATAATAAAGAAGTTTCAGAACCGATAACAGAGGGTCCTCAACTGTCCAGCTATCCTGAGACATAGGATGCAAACAGCTATCCTGCTTGGACTGACCCACCTCAATCCTAACTATATGGCCAGCCTCCCAGACTCAACCTCAGCATGGAACTTCCTAGTCAAAAGGTTCACTCAGCAATCAAAACAGGACGCGAGTAAAAGCGCTCAACACTAGTCCATACTAGTGAGCTGGACTCCCCGGGTAGTTGGCGTTCTGCGCTCCAGGAACCTGGGTTATAAATATCTCTCTCTCTCTCTGACACAATGTCGATGACATCATTTATTAACCCAGGTTCCTGAAGCGTACATATGTAATTACAACACATAGCGTACATATTTACATATAAAATCAAATTTATATGTTGAGATAGAAAATTCTCAAATATTAATTAACCAATTCTCTTCAATTTTTCTATATACCTTTTGAACCTGTAAAGGTTTTAGGCTCATTTTAAAAAAATAATTTTTGTTACAATTTTATTTTCAAAAATTAATTTAAAATGTAGGAACTAAGCAATAATATTTTTTTTATCTATATACTATACACAGAGGCAACGTCCGGGTTTAACTGATTTATTTTTTTGAATGTTTATGTGTAAAATAAAATACTGCTTCTAAATATTATATAATATTCGTTACAATTTTATATTATGACCCGACCTTGTTCTCCCCAAGTAAATGTTTGCCCAAAGAATACGGCTTTATTATTTTCAATATGACTCTATCTCTGAGTATTCAGGAACCAGATTTAGTAGCTTTAATCAAGGAGAAGAAGATTATTATAGTATCTGATACATTTCAAAATATTTCATACATATATATAGTATATTTTAAACTGTATAATAATGACAATTTTAGTATTTTTCACATATCTTCCAATTAGATAGAGCCGACACTTTATAAGTATCGGCTATAAGTATAAGTAAGCCGATACTTCTATTAAAATGTACACTGTTCCTATTTGCTACCACCCCCATATTTTGAATATATGCTATATCTTCATTAATATAACCTGTACACCCTTATTTGTATTTAAACCCAAAATTATGACGTCAAAATAAAAAGCCAAAGAGGGGTCAGCTGGGGCAAAGAGAGAGGAAATAGCCAACGCCCAGATGCCCCCCCCCCCCCCTCCAGGGCTTTATATAGACGACCCCTGTTAACAGGTTTTAGCAGGGGGTCAGGACAGTATCTTCTACAGGATGTCCATCGGCAGATCGTTTATGTCTCCCTCTGTCGCTTATGAAGAACCCATGATTTGTTCTGGTCTATAGTTTCATGCCGAAATACGCGAGATAAATTTGTCTTACATAGTTTGTAATATTACTCATGTGATATTTATCGTCTGGCAAATTTCACAACGTCTCGATCTGTGATGACCTAGGCCGTATTAGTTCTGAACATAGCTTGCCAAAATAACACCCACTCAAAAATAAAATCAATAATTAATGAAGATAGGGAAAAAAATCTTATGCGATAAATTATTAGTAACAACATCTATTAATATTTATTTAAAGTTCATGCACAAACCACGAATAATATTCGAAACATTCTTTTACTTCTGCGCGCCATCTATGAACAATATTCTTAACTAATTTTACATTTTACGATGTCAAGTGTAAATTTTTATCTAAATATATTTTAAATATATGTAATATACATTAAAATTTGAATTATATATATATTAAATTATTTTTAAATAATTTAAATAATTTGGTGAAATATCAAATTTTCTCAACATATATATACGCAATAGTGGTTGCAACCTACGCCTCGTTTGGTACCAATTAAACTAAAATACAGTCGAACTTATAAATAAACTCACCTAAACTATTTAAAAAAAAATTCATTTGCCATCTATCATTAAAATTTGTGAGAGTTATTTTTGGTAGTGTGTTTCTTTTCACATATTAAATATCTCTACAGACCTTACTGCAATTATTAAAATTGTTTAATAAGAGGGCTTGGCTTATAAGTGGTAAACCCTCTCAGCGGTTTCACCAAATTAATCTCCAGACCACTCTACTATTGTATTGTATTGGATTATTCTTGTTGTTCTTGTTCCAAAATCACTTTATTAGATACCGCTCAAAAAGAGCAACCTAGTTTCTGATAATTGCAACAATTAATGTGAAAGTTATTCACATAGTAAACAAAATGTTAACGCGGGATTCTCGGTTCATGACTGTCGGGAATCGAAGGTGTTTCCCACTCGTCCATCGACTCTTATATTGGATTGGTTTTCTTATATACCCTGCATTTACTATGAAAGGCAGCTTAGAGGTGTTTAGGGAACCTATGTAACATAAGCTTGTAGGTCTGTAGAGGTGCATACATATAATTACAAGAAGTTGCATCGAGCAATGGTCTTCCGCATATTGGGTGTCGCAGTGTTAATTATTGTAGCAGTTTTTAACAAATTTATTTATTTTTATTCAATAAAAATAACATTTAATAAAACATATTTAAATGATTATTCTGTAGCATTTTCATCATTGAATTTAATCACTGTTTTCGATATTTTTGAGACCACGTACGCTGGTCAAATGTCCTACAGTGAAATCTTCGCAAAACATTTTATCAATAGTTGTCAATCTTTCGTCCTCTTCCATGGATGTCATCGATATTTGATGGTCAAACTTTTCTCTTATTATCTGCGAAAATTCCTTCGCCAGAGATGCACCGCGTGCATTCATAGTTCTTAAAATTAAAGATACTTCGGCCCAATAAATATTTTATTATCTCGACGTTTCAACAAAAATATTTTGTCCTCGTCAGAAACAAATAAAGATTAAAGCTTTCATTTCTATTTGCTTCTGACGAGGACAAAAGATTTTTTCGAAACGTCGAGATTTATACTGGCCGAAGTATCTTTAATTTTAAGAATATAATATGCCGAATATGAATACGGTTTTTAGTACACATTTTTTTTATTTTCTAAAAAGAGAGATAGGATTTTACTTTCCTTAAAAAAAAAGGTCAATGCCAATTTTCAAAGAAGAAAAAACTGTTGCGGAAAAGATCGCAATAATTAGGGGTACCAATCCCCAATAATATAATACAATAAAGTTTTACAATTTTAAACCTCTCTATGAGGTTATGTAACTACCATGTAGTTGAATATATATCACAGTACTCTAAGTTTATTCTGTTTCAAATTTAATTATACCTAGAGAAAGCTTCTCTCTTCCATATACTGTTTTAAAATATTAAGTAAAAGGCATCTTTCCTGATCATGCAAATAAAAGTTGCGCCTATCTGTTGGAATAAACATCAACTAATCATTCATTTTTAATTATTCCACAATTGGAGCAAATACCAGTTTTTTGTGGTCGTTGAGGTAAATCTACGCTGATGAACGCGTACATGGTTTGTTATTCTTGATTAATCAAGAATCAAGAAAGGGCATTTGACCAATTGTGGAATATTTGAAAATCAACGAGCAGTTCATATTTCCAAAATCACTTTTTTAGGTACCGCTCAACAAGAGCAACCTAGTTTATGATATTTGTAACAATGAATAATATGTGAGTTATTCACATATTAAACAAAAGGTTAACGTGGGATTCGATCCCGGTTCATGGCTGTCGGGAATCGAGGGTGATACCCACTCGTCCACCGACCTGTTTTTTTGTAGGTGATATTTATTCCGACATATAAGCCATCAGCAATTTTTGTTGCACGATCATAAGATGCCTTTTTCTTTTTTGAAATATATTATATGATTATTTATTATTCTCTATAAAATTCGAAGTCAACAATTTTTAAAAATTGTTTTTTATGCTAATGTTAGTATAAAATGTGCTTTTGGGGAACCGTTTTAGCCAATGGGGAAGATGAGCAGAAGAATTTTCTAGCAATGTCAGTCAACCTGTTAGGTTTTTTTTTTATTATTATTATTGTATTTTATTAATTAATTATAATTCATATTGTTGCATCATGATTAATGCGCGTATTTTTAAAATTATTTATAATATTATCTTTAATATATTTAAAATTTAAATTATACATTTATTTATTTTTATAAAACAGATTATTACTATAAAATATTATGTACTATAAAACATTTGTATTTTGATACACTAAATACCCCACCTGCTTTAAACTTTGATGTGATAAATAAAGACATATTCTAGGTGCTACCTAAATATATAGTTGTCTTATTATTGACTGGTTTAACCTTGCAAGATGGTCGAGACACGTTCTGGAAAGATGCAAGACACGTCTGAGGAGAGACTCAAGACTGAAGAATCTGCCAAACCGCAGCCCAGTGCAACAATTGGTAGAGATGCAAGTGCCGACCCAGTTGTCTTGAACCCCAACATAGACATCCCCAAATATGATGGAACAGAAGACCCTCGCCCATGGATTGAGTCCCTTGAAGAAATTGGCTTCCTGTACCACTGGGCAGAATATATTATTTCTCGCTATGCAGCCATGAACATGATTGGTAGCGCCAAAACCTGGCTGGACCTACACAAGATAAGTTTTACCAGCTGGGAACATTTCAAGAGCCGCCTAATTCAGGATTTTGCCTCAGACGCCAACAAAGAAGAAATTAAGATGAGGCTGAACAGAATGCAGAAGTGGAATGAACCTGCAATCAGGTTTGCAGAGGATATCCTGGTTCTGTGCAACAAGGTCGACCCCCAAATGGAAGAAGAGACTAAAATAAACTGGGTTATTGGAGGGTTAAATAAAGAATACTCTTTTGCCCTCTACTTAAACCCTCCTAAGAATACCAACGAACTCCTAAGATTGTGTAAAAAGATGGATTTGTTTGAAAATAATTATCAAGAACGTATAGAAAAGTCAAAGGCTCTATTTAATGGACCACGCTCTCCTCGTTCCCATCATCAAGAGCAATGGAAGAACGCTCCGTCGTTCAGAAGACCAGACCAGAACACCTTCAAGCCCCAGGCCCCCGCTCCGAGATACTACCAGAACACCCCCAAGCCCCAGGCCCCCGCTCCGAAGTACTACCAGAACAAGCCGCTGTCCCAGGTATCTGCCCCTAGACGATTTTACACTCCCAATCCTGAGCCAAAACCGGTCTACCCAAGGAAAACATACAATAAGAGTCCAGATTCAAACAGGAATAGGACAGAAGACGGGACACCAATATGTTTCAAGTGTAACAAGCCAGGACACGTAGCGCGGTATTGCAGAGTCAAGTTTGTGAGGATCGTAGAAGAGGACCCCTCAGTTTCCCAAGACAAGAGCCAAGAAAATCTTCAAATGGACGAAAGGAAAGATTATACACGGCCTCGCCTCTATGCGGATGTTTGTAATGACACACAAACGAATATTCCTACACGGAATATCTATTCCGTGTAGGAAGATTTAAACTAAGTGTCGCGCCTGATTCCTTCAATCAAAGCAAGTCGACCATAAATGGAATTAGAAAGTTGGACCCTAGGTACAAAATTAATATTAATGTGGACAAGATAGGGTTATGCGAAGCTTTGATTGATACAGGCGCCGATCTTTCAGTGGTCGACCTAAGAACAGCACTTTTTGCAGGCCGTGAAATAAATAGTCTCACTAAAACGTGTTCAGGACCCGATGGGAAAAAATTAGATATGGTAGGTAGCATTATTTTAGATTTAAAAATTGATGACACTGAATTATCCCACGAATTTGTAGTAATGGACGCGCATCTACGAACTCTTATTCTTGGATGAGATTTCCTTAAAAAAATGAATGCTAAAATTGATTGTAAACGAGAAACAATAAAATATAATTTGATGAGTAATCATGACGTAAGCAATTATGATCTAAAAAAAATAAAGAGCACTACAGATACCGTTATACCTAAACTATCTATTAAATTGATTAGGGCCTCAATAGAGGCAGAGGATGGCGAATATGTGATCGAAGAGAACAATAGAATGACTCAAACAAATGGTCTTCGATTGGCAAGAAGTTTGCTTACTGTCACGGATAAGAAAACCCATATCTGGATAACGAACCCTTATCCTCGACCTTTAAAAATCATGAAAGACCAAACATTGGCTTATGGAAGTCTTCCTGCAGGGGTAAATTTTATAGAGAATAAAGAGAAGCAAAATGAAAATGACGAAATACAATTTCAAATAAACAAAAATTTATCATTTAAAGAACAAGAGAGGTTAAAACAAATTTTGGCCAAGTATACTGATTTGTTCTCATCAAGGTTAAGCAGGACCAATTTGGCAAAACATCAGATTCATACAGAAGACGCAAAACCGATAAAACACAAGCCTTACCGGGTAAGCGCTAAGGAACGAACCATCATAAAGGATCAAATAGACGAGATGCTTGAAGAAGGAATAATTAGACAATCTTCAAGTCCCTGGTCCATTCCCGTTATATTGGTCAAAAAAACGAGATAGCAATTACAGATTTTGTGTGGACTACAGGAAATTAAATGAAGTAACAGTGAAGGATGTTTATCCAATCCCAAGAATTGATGATGTAATGGATACTCTCCAAGGATCCAAGTACTTCTCAGCAATAGATCTCAAATCGGGATATTGGCAAGTCGAAATTGAAGAGAGAGACAAAGAGAAGACGGCTTTCACTACGGCACATGGGTTATATGAATTCAACGTAATACCCTTCGGTCTATGCAACGCCCCTGCTACTTTTGAGAGGAACATGGACAATGTCCTCGGAAATCTGAGATGGCAGATTTGCCTTTGCTACCTGGACGATGTGATTATATACAGCTCGGACTTTCCAACCCACATTAAAAGACTCGAAGCTGTCCTCAGATGCTTCAGCGAATCTAATATAAAACTGAACGCCAAGAAATGCAGATTTGCTTTCGAGGAACTTGAGATCCTTGGACATATAACCAACCAAGAGGGTATAAAACCTGCCGAATATAATATCAAAGCCGTTAGAGATTTTCCTCAGCCCAAGAAGGCCAAAGAAGTGCAATCATTCCTAGGAATGTGTTCATATTATAGAAAATTTATTAAAGATTTCTCATTAATCGCTGACCCATTGACCAGTCTCATCAGAAAAAATGTGCAATTTATCTGGACAGGAAAACAGGAAGAAGCGTTCCAAAACCTTAAAAAGCTCTTATAAATCCGCCAATTTTAGGTCACTTTGATCCAAATGCAGCCACCTGCATTCACACAGATGCCTCTAACATCGGCTTAGGCGCAACACTAATTCAAAATATCGGTGGCGAAGAGAAGGTAATATCATATTTGAGCCGAACCCTAAGTAAACCTGAGCAAAATTATTCAACCACCGAAAAGGAATGTTTAGCTGTAGTGTGGTCGATATCAAAATTACGGCCCTATTTATATGGAAGGCACTTTAAAATCGTCACTGATCATCACGCACTATGCTGGCTTAAGAATTTAAAAGATCCGACCGGTCGATTAGCACGATGGGCACTGAAGATTCAGGAATATAATTTCGAAATTATACATAAATCGGGAAAAAACATCTGGACGCTGATGGTCTATCTAGAGGACCCTTACCAGAAAACGAATGGGACGAGGATTATGAAAGACTATTTCTGAATCAAATAATAGACGAAAAGTATGATTTTATTGAGAATATTAAGGAGAACCTTAGTGGAAACAAGCGTTCAATTACACAGAACTTTAAATAATAAAATGGGTGTCTCTACAAGAAAAATCCAAATCCTGAAGGTAGAGAATGGTTGCTGGTAGTGCCAAAGAAGAGAAGGAAAGAAATCATGAGTGAATACCACAACCATATGCTGAATGGCCATCTGGGCGTCGCCAGAACCACATACCGATTGAAGAATAAATACTATTGGCCTTCCATGCTGAAAGATGTTTCCGAATTTGTAAAGACGTGCCATCTTTGCCAAAGTCGGAAAGGTTCAAATCAGTTGCCATCTGGACTTTTACAACCTATTCCCCCAGCTAATTACCCTTTTGAAAGAATCGGAATTGACTTTGTTGGCCCCTTGCCATCAATGAAAAGAAGAAGGAAATGGATAATTGTGTTTACGGATTATTATACCAAGTATGCTGAAACAAAGGCAGTACCAGAAGCGACAGTGAAAGAAGTCTCTACATTTTTAATCGAACATATATTTTTACGTCACGGGGCACCAAGATTTCTTATCAGCGACAGAGCTTCACAATTCACTAGCAATTTGATGAAGGAGGTCATGAAAATGTGCAAAGTTAAACATTGTTTCACAACGAGCTACCACCCCCAGACTAACGGACTAACGGAACGGCTAAATAGAACTTTAATCAATATGATCAGCATGTATGTGAATACGGATCAGAAGAACTGGGACGAAATCCTACCTTTTATCACCCACGCGTATAATACCATAATTCAAGAAACCACAGGCTACTCTCCATTTTTCCTGTTGTTTGGAAGGGAACCCATGTCCCTCTTAGACGACGAGAATATCCCAACGGACAGTAACATGGACGATTACGACGAATATACAGAAAACTACTTAGATAAAATAGCAAGGAGAGAGAGAGAGAGAGAGACGAGACAGGTAGTCATTAACAACACAGAGAAGACTCAGGAAAGAATGAAAAGAAACTATGACAAAAAACACAACGAGAGAATCTATGAACCAGGACATTTAGTGGCAGTTTGGACACCAGTCAGGAAAATGTGAAAAACTATTGAGAAAATATTTTGGCCCATATCGAATATTAAAGAAGCTGTCCAACGTAAATTACTTAATTGAGCCGAAAGATAATCCTGGCCAAGACCCATTGATTGTCCATGTCTCAAGACTCAAACCCTATTTTGAAAGAATTGATGAGGTCACTCACGAGGACGTGACGACCTCTGGAGAGGGGGAAGTGTTGCATCATGATTAATGCGCGTACTTTTAAAATTATTTATAATATTATTTTTAATATATTTAAAATTTAAATTATACATTTATTTATTTTTATAAAACAGATTATTACTATAAAATATTATGTACTATAAAACATTTGTATTTGATACACTAAATACCCCACCTGCTTTAAACTTTGATGTGATAAATAAAGACATATTCTAGGTGCTACCTAAATATATAGTTGTCTTATTATTGACTGGTTTAACCTTGCAAGATGGTCGAGACACGTTCTGGAAAGATGCAAGACACGTCTGAGGAGAGACTCAAGACTGAAGAATCTGCCAAACCGCAGCCCAGTGCAACAATATTCAAAGAATTTTATTGTTACTTATCATCATTCTTTTTGTTGTTTTTTTTTTCTTCTTCTGTTTTCTTTTGTGTTATAAATACAACTAAATCGCATTAAATCGTAGTGTAATTCTCTTTTGTTGTTTGAAATAAATCGAATTGAGTCAGCTCGTTCTTTCTAGAAGAAACTTCAAAGGAAACGTGCTAACATTTTTTGGTGCCGAAACCCGGGAAAGAAGTAGAAGAAATAGAAAGTTCTTAGAAGCCATAGAAATAAAGAAAGGTAAGGTTTTAAATACTAATCTTTAAAATATGGAAGCAGAAATCTTAATTTTTGAATCTCTGATTAAAAGTTTAGAATTGATAAAAGCAGATGTAGAATATAATTTAGAAGGCAATGATAAATACGCACTTATGCAAAATAAAGAAGACTTGTTAAATTTAAGAATAATGATACAATCCCATGGCAAGATACAATTCCTTTAACTTCCAATTACCGAGGGAACCAATTAATATTGATTTTATTCAACTTATCGAGTATTTTTCAAGGGACCGGGAAAAAATGTTCACTTTATCGAGAGATTCGTTAGACAAACCTTTACTCGGGTAAAACCCGGGCGAAGCCGGGTACATCCATACAAGAATAATGAAACAATTCCAAGGCAAGATACTATTCCTCTAACTTCCAATTACCGAGGGAACCAATTAATATTGATTTTATTCAACTTATAGAGTATTTTTCTAAGGACCGGGAAAAAATGTTCACTTTATCGAGAGATTCGTTAGACAAACCTTTATTCGGGTAAAACCCGGGCGAAGCCGGGTACATCCGCTAGTTAATTATAATTCATATTCATAGAATTTTATTGTTACTTATCATCATTCTTTTTGTTGTTTTTTTTTTTCTTCTTCTGTTTTCTTTTGTGTTATAAATACAACTAAATCGTAGTGTAATTCTCTTTTGTTGTTTGAAATAAATCGAATTGAATCGAATTGAGTCAGCTCGTTCTTTCTAGAAGAAACTTCAAAGGAAACGTGCTAACACAACCTATGAATCCTGTCAGAAGATTGTGATAACAAGTTTAATTTAAACAATACCACAGGTTTCTGGAGCTGAGTTTAATTTTATTAACGTAGTCTCAAGCTTTCGGGCATCTCTGCCCTTCTAGATTTTTGTAATAGTTTAGAATCAGGCGGCGTTTTATTCGTTTATTTATGTTCTCCTGTAGAAGGGTAGTGATGCCTTAGAGCTTGATTGTATGTTAATAAAATGAAAAGAAGCTCATCTCCAGAAACCTGTGGTGTTGTTTGATTTATGTAGATTTAAATCAATTGATAACAAGTGTAAGTTGTGTGTGTAATCACAGAGTGGTTCAGCAATGAATCTTACCTTGGTCCGTCAACTCCAGTGATCTTGACGTAGTCCAGATTCCTAAAAGTCCGGGGTTCCATAAGGGAAAGCTTTAGTCCAAGATGGCCGTACAGCTGGCAATGGACCGCTATGGCCAGGGTCAATATTGACTGACATAGAATCTGTCAACAAACACTCTTTGACCTTAAATTATAGAATCAATATTTAGATCAGTGTATGGAAATTAGAGAAATTTATTAAATATCCTATAATGCAAATTGATTTCTTTGATGTCTTCTGCTATGATTTATATTTCATTGAGCCGTTAGTTCGATCTTGGCCAAAAATAGTTGATCAATGGTTCTTGATATTCAATATGAATTGCCTTGATTTTAGTACATATTTATTTCATCAAAAATTACATATTTAAGACTTCTTAAGAATTAATTTGTCGAATCAAATTCACTTTTCATTATATTGTGTCAAAAATATGAAAACCATTAATTTTTGAATAAGAAACAGCAAACATATTGAGCGCGGTTTAAGAAATAAAATCACATATTCTTCTCAACTTGTATATAATATCCTAAGTAAGTTTTTAGGAAAATTGGAGAAAATAATATTTGATTCTTTAATACTGAGATGCATCCCTATTTCGTAAATGGGAGGAATGCAGGGGGAAATCATCAGAATAATTGAAAGGGAGTTGCAATTCGATCAAGTAGAAAGAATAAAATTTTGAGTAAATATATTTATATCGTATATTTTAAACTGTATGACACTTTTAGTATATTTCACATATCTTCCAGTTAGAGCCGATGCCTTAAAATATCCTACCTTCTATTAAAATGTACACTGTTTCTATTTGCTACCACCCCCATATTTTGTATATATGCTATATCTCTATTAATAATACCTGTAAACCCCTATTTGTATGTAAAACTAAAAATGTTGACGTCAAAATAAAGATCCAAAGAGTGTTCTATCAGCTGGTGGCAGGGACAGAGGGGAGGAAAAAAGCCAGGCCCAGCCCATGTGGGGCCACCAGGGACTCTTTATAGACGACCCCTGTAAACAGGACAGTTTTTGGCAGGGGTCAGCAGATGTTCTAGGGTGTGGCCATTGGCAGGCGGCTTCTGTCTCACATATGCAGTCTCTCTCTCTCTCCATGTCTCAGTGATAAGCATCCAAGTTTGTGTCATGGCCTCTACCTCTGTCCCGTGGGCTGTCCCCGATCACGCTCTGTGCTAACATCTAACCCTGCCTCTGCTTCTTGTTGTCCGCGTGTGGGAAGAACATCAACACTCGCCTCACGTACACGACTGCCATCTTATCCATGCGTCGACATTTGCAACAATATTACATATATATATATATATATATATAAAAGATGGCATATCCTGACCAGGAGCACATGTGCTTTACAGAAGGCAGAGCGCCATCTTTTATGATTTCAACACCTGATCTTTTTATCTTTTATTTTTTTATTTCGTTTTTTAATATATATATATATATTTAAAATGTATAAAGTAGTATTCAATCATTCATAGATATGGCTCCATTGTTGCCTTCTTAATGAAATTCTTAAGCTATAAAAAGCTATCAATAATTATTGATATAAAAAAGAGAAATGTCTTCAAAATTGATATCTCTCTTTTAATATAATGTTACCTTATACCCAGACGCTGTTGGTGTTCTATTTCTGATCAGGATGGTATAAAGATAGAACACGTGAGTTCGTAAGGGATGCAGCAAAAGTTAGCGCTTTATTATGCGTCGCACTGAAGTGAAGGAATAAGTGGCACTTACCTTCAATCTGCCCGTAAGAAGGATCCTTGGTGCCGAGGATGTCACTCTTGTGAAACCTTCCGCTTCACACTGTACACGTCCAGCCTGGACTACACCGCTTTGTAGGCCGTTCCAATGCCAGGCTCTCCTGGCACCGTCTTGCAGAATCATCCACACGCCCCGAAGGCAACTCCCCGCACCTTCTGTCACCGCCGATATCACCAGAACTGTCTATTTTCCCCCACACTGGAAATCCGTTTTTGGCGCCTGTTTCCTCACACATGGGCCATCCCCAACTTTACTCTCCCCAACTTTACTTTCCCCAACTTTACTCTAGAATCTTGGCCTCTCGGATAGCTTGTCATTAATTTTACAATAATTTTAAAAGGCAGTATAACCTCTTATGAGATACCATATCATAAAAACATGGATAGTTTTGGTATTTTCTGGAGGAGGTCTGTTAATGGAGTTTGTGACATGTCATGGCATGTTTAATTTTAAAAAGAATGACCAGATATGTTGGGCTAGGATTGATTGTAGGTATTATAAAAGCCATGGCTTCAATGGTTCAATCTGAACCCCAGGAAGACGCAAGTCTCTATCTTTCAGCGGCGAAGAGTTCGTCAATTCCGATCCAAGACTTAAAATTCTTAGCCAGTCTATCACTATCATAAGAACCAATTTATTATCTATATACCTATTTTACTTAACTCTCTAAAATAATTGCTCTTAAACTTTGAGATGTCTTAAAGGTTCAATATATTACACTTATATATGCACAACCATCGAATTTAAAAATGTCTTTAATAAAATCAAAAAGATGCATTTCATGAATTCATATCAATATCATTTATGTATCAATTAATAAACCGCTTTAGGACAGGTCAGGGAAGGTGTGCAGAGCTGATGAAGTTATGGGGCTTCACCAAAGATCCAAATTGTGCCTGCAACGTCCCACAATCAATGTCCCATATACTAGATGACTGCCTGCTGTACAAATTCAATGGAGGAATCTCCAATCTCCATTCTGTCACCCCGGAAGCCCTGAACTGGCTGAAGGCCTTGCCTCTCAGACTTTAATGACCGATATGTCCTCACTTCTTTTTTCTAGATTTAATTCATTCTGTCTCCTCTCTAATTGTAAATACGCTGCTGTATCACCTCATAAGCATAAATAAATAAATATCAATTAATATCTTTGATGAAAGTTTGCTTAAGCATTAAAGCTCATATATTTTTTTTGAAAAATAGTTTATGTTAATTTTTTTAGAGCCTATATTACAAAAATTTTAAATAACTTTATAAAAATAGATAGCTTCAAAAAAGCAACTAACACACAGTTTCGAACCTAGGCTGCAGTAATGATGGAAGACGTAGTAGCACAAGCCGCGTTACAAAATCAACTAAAGTTATTTCAGGCCTTCTAATATTGAAAAAGTCGTTTTTATTAGTTTTTTATTTATTATTTAATCATTTTTTTACATACAAATATTTTTAATATATATATTTTTGGAACACATTTAGCATTTTAACAATTTACAAATGTAATATCAGTAGATGCCACGAGAGGCGCTACTTGGGAGTAAAATTGGCAAATTTGCAAATAAAATTACAATGATTGTTTATTTCAAATCGAATTCAAACCATAAACCTTCCCTGTAATATTATAAACAACTTCCCAAAGTTTCATGGCGATCAGATGTGTGGTTTGGTCAGGCATAAGGAACAGACAGGCAGACAGACATTCATTTTATATATAGAGACTATCTAATGGAGGTAGAGTGGAAGATAATATTCTGATACATTCATCAATAAAAGCGCTTGTGTGTGTACAAAAGTTTAATTTTAACTACTAAAGCATATTTTTATGATTTGTATAAAATGAAAATAAAATGTTTGTTCATATATATTTTTCGCAAAATAATTGGAAAATGGCACAGGGATTACCTGGATAGTTTCAAAATCTCCCTCAACCAATATAGGCACTACAGATCTGTGTAAGGGCATGGGCTGGGATGGTGGAGGCGTCGACACTGGTCCACTCTGGGTGTCCTGACGATGGGCGAATCACTTGGGGTTTGAAGGGGCAGGTGTCTCGCTGATGTTCTTGGCGGTAACACTTGCTACACATCATGCAGTAGGTGATGTAAGCGGGTGTGGACTCTTCTTTGAAAACAATCACCTGCTTGACTGAGAGCTGGTGGAGTTTCGGCCCTTCATTTAGAAGGACTAGGGCTTCCCTGTTGCTGCCACAAGACAACTCTTCATAGGCTAGGGAGACAACCCGGCAATATGGCATCAGGGTTGAAATAATGTCCTCATCCCTCACCGCGATAGGCAGGTTCCCGGTTATAATTTTCTCCACTTTATTTTTGTACGGGAATGCCCTGAATGGTAAGCCCTTCCTCCACCAGGTGCTCCGTCTTCTCAATGCTGCCCAGTCTGACTAAAACATGGCCAGACATTCTCATCAGCTGGTATTTTCCCCAGCATCTCCTGCAAGGCCTTCATGTAGTGCACAGGATGGAAGTCCGCACACTAATCGACATAGCAGCACTGGTCGAGTTATATTGCCGCCGATCTGACTTTGTTCAACATCTGATGCTCTCTGGTGTTCCTGACGAAGGCCACGAAATCCTTTGAGGCCCTTCTTGTCTGTTTAGTGGGCCTTGGGCTTCTAGAGTCAGACTTTGCGATTTTGGCTGGTTGGCTTTTGGAGTCTGACCCCTTTTATTTGCTTTACTTGGATGAAAAGTACAGTATTCTCAACCATTTCCGCAGTCTCCACTTGATGCGCTCAATTTAAATTTGTTTTGATTTTTCAACGACCTGATTTGCATCTCCGCTAATTATCCAACAGCTTTGAATTCAGTTCTTTAACTCAATATTAGAAAATTATTAAGCCGATTTCTCATCCATGGTTGGTTTTTGTTGGATGGGAGTTTCATCAACATACTCCGCATCATCCTGTCTTCCCGCCAGTATCCCAAATGTGTTATAAATTTATATCCTTCTATCTCCGATTCGAAAAACGCGGAGATCGCGTGGCTGAGAGAGAGAGAGAGAGAGAGAAGATAATTAGTAATATAAAAAGAGGTTAGTGTCAAAATATAATGTTAGCTAAAAGCTAAAAAAGCTTTCATAAGTATAAAAATATATTTAAATATATATATAAATATGTTTTAGGCTTCCACAAGGATCAATGTTTAGACACATATGCTTCCAACTACTTTTTAAAAAATAAATTATTAAGTAAAAATTTAA
>CP092877.1:46507049-46609773 GCA_030710605.1 Cordylochernes scorpioides | reverse complement strand
GGACAGGGCATAGGCGCGCGGAGAAAGAAGGTATCAGATCGGAGTTAGGTGTGTGACTGAAGGTGGATCAAGAATAAAGTTAAAGTTTAAAGAAGTGAAGTTAAAGTTTAAAGAAGAGGAAGTTAAAGTTTAAAGAAGTGAAGTTAAAGTTTAAAGAAGTGAAGTTAAAGTTTGAAGAAGAGGAAGTTAAAGTTTAAAGAAGTGGAGTTAAAGTTTAAAGAAGTGAAGTTAAAGTTTAAAGAAGTGAAGTTTAAAGTTTAAAGAAGAGGAAGTTAAAGTTTAAAGAAGTGAAGTTAAAGTTTAAATAAAAGAAGTTAAAGTTTAAAGAAGTGAAGTTAAAGTTTAAATAAGAGGAAGTTAAAGTTGTAAGAAGTGAAGTTAAAGTTTAAAGAAGTGAAGTTAAAGTTTAAAGAAGGGAAGTTAAAGATAAATTTAAAGAACTCTAAGAAGTTAAAGATAAATTTAAAGAACTCTAAAGTTAAGATAAAGATAAATAAAGAAGTCAAGGCTAAAGCTGGAGAAGATAAAATTAGAGAAGTTAAGGTGGAATGTATATATGTAAATAAAACCTTATATATATATATATTAAGAATCAAGAATTTGCAGATAGGCAAAATAAAAAGATATATTTTATGACAATTTGGTATATTTTACATTTCCTCGAATTGCGCGAACAGGGCTGGTGAACCACGACATTTTTTATTTTTTATTTTCAACATTACTGGTGAGCCGGACGTGATATCACCTTGTGGTGTTCGTGCGGTTTGTGGAGATGGAAAGGCTTAAAAGAGAAAGAGCTCCCTTAAAGAATCTGAAGATCTGAAAGAAGTGGATATAATTTTGATAAGGGCCAAATTTGAAAGATTGACCATTCTTAATGATAGACTGACGTCGATTGATGATAGAATAAAAGAAATCTTATTGGCTGATTCCAGGTCCACAGAAGCTCACATTGCAAAACTCACAGAAGAAAGGGACTTGGAAAGACAGAAGGTTGTACAAGTTAGGACAAGAGCAGAAAAGGCAGAATCAGATATATCAAATATTGAACAAGAATATATCAATTTAAAGAGAGAAACTAATAAATTGGAAGGACAGGTTAAAACATTAATTGAAGAAACTTCCAAGACAAAATAATCTTTGCTCCAACAAATTGAGCAAGATAAAAGGAAGATTGAAGATTTGCAATTTCGTCTTGAAGAAGAAGCACTGATTCGTATGGAAACCTCTGATTCTAGAGTGGCTCAACTTCAAGAAGAAACTTTCAGAAAGATGAACCAATTGCCCAATTGGAATCACAGTTGGAACATTACCGTAAAGAAAGCACTACTCTCTTAGAAAGATTGAGAAGTTCGCAATGTGATTATAGTATTGTTCAGGAAGACTTGGATAAAGAGGCGAAATCCATAGATGTTGAAAAGCTTAAAGAAAGTCATCAAGTGACCTTAAGAGTTTAAAAAGGAATTATTCTGAAACTGAAAAGGGCTATATAGTTAAACTGGAAGAATTGGAGAACCAACTAAAGAGCATCGAAATGGAAAAAATCAATGTGGATTCTAAAGTTGCTGATTTGCAAGAAGAAAATTTGAAGAAAGATGAACAGATATCTGAATTGGGTTCACAATTGGCGCAGCAGTATAAGAAAATAATCCCCCTAAGATCCACACAATGGCGAATCAAGTATTATTTGTTAGAAGGACCAACTTACCGTGTTTATTTTGTGACAAGGATAACCATCTTAGCCAAAACTGTTTTAAGGCAGCCAAGATCAACATCTTGGCTGCCTTAAAACAGTTTTGGCTAAGATGGTTATCCAGACAGATTAAAAAAGGCACGGGATGCGAAGGTATGCTTTAAATGCTTGAAATAGAATCATTTGAGGAGGAATTTTCGATCTTTTGTGAGATGCAAGCGTTGCCAAGGACCTCATTTTGAGATAATATGCAGAGGAGCCTCACATAGGCAGAAAAATTTAAATTGGAGGTCAGCTAATAGATCTCACAATAGTTCAGCAGAGCAGAATAAGGGGAAGAATGAGCCTGTAACAGCAATGGCGAATCGGGTATTATTTGTTGGAAGAACCAACTTGCCGTGTTTGTTTTGTGGGAGGGATAACCATCTTAGCCAAAACTGTTTTAAGGCGGCCAAGATGTTGGAATCAGGCAGATTAAAAAAGGTACGGGATGCGAAGGTATGCTTTAAATGCTTGAGAAAGAATCATTTGAGGAGGGATTGTCGATCTTTTGTAAGATTCAAGCGTTGCCAAGGACCTCATTTTCAGATAATGTGCAGAGGAACCTCACATGGTCAGGGAAATTTAAATTGGAGGTCAGATAACAGATCTCACAAAACGTTCCAAAGTGAAAGTAGATGAAGAACCCTGTCCAGACAGTTTCAAAGTGAAAGTGGATAAAGAAGAACCCTGTCCAGACTGTCTCAAAGTGAATGCAGCTAAAGAAGAACCCTGTCCAGACAGTTCCAAAGTGAAAGCAGAAACAAGTGCTCAAATGGTTATCGCCTTGCTTGCGGGCCAACAGAGGGTGACATTCTTATGGGAATTGGAAACAATAGGGATACGAGATCCTGCAGAGGTCATAGAACTCCATGTCTTTGGAGATTCGGGCAAAGGGGCTTATGCAACAGTTGCCTTTTTGAGAGATGTACAGGATGGAGTCGTTCACGTCTCCTTGATGGCCGCTAAAACTAGAGTTGCACCTTTGGAGTCTATTGCCAATATAGTTGATTGGAGATTTGTACCGGGTGCACACAGCCCTGCTGACCTGCCCTCGAGAGGTTGCTATACACCACAATTCATTTTGTCTAAATGGTGGGAGGGACCCCAGTGGTTGAGAGAATCTGAGGACAAGTGGCCAAAACAAAAGCCAACTCCAAGGGAATAACAAATTTTAGAGGAGAAAAAAGGGACGGTGGTGCAAAGCACTATTGTATAAAATAGGATTTATTGCTTTTTTTTTTTGTTTTTGTATTCCCATACAAAAAGGTGGGACTGTATGTTGAAAATATATAATTTTAAATTTTGATTCAGGAAAACGGCTCTAGATGGCGTGCATCACGGGATGCGCCACAGAGTCCGTCCACTTTAGACGACTATAAAAGTCGCGGCGAGAAAGTGGTCGGGGGGAGAAGAGAGGACAGGGCATAGGCGCGCGGAGAGAAGAAGGTATCAGTTCGGAGTTAGGTGTGTGACTGAAGGTGGATCAAGTATAAAGTTAAAGTTTAAAGAAGTGAAGTTAAAGATAAATTTAAAGAACTCTAAGAAGTTAAAGATCAATTTAAAGAACTCTAAGAAGTTAAAGATAAAGAAGATAAATATAAAGAAGTCAAGGCTAAAGCTGGAGAAGATAAAATTAGAGAAGTTAAGGTGGAATGTATATTTGTAAATAAAACCTATATATATATATATATATATGATACATTTTGAATGATAGAATGTAAATTTTATTTTGTTTTTTTTACTAAAGATTTAACTAAATGGTGTATGTAAATTTTTGTTTTGTTTAAAAAAGATTTGAAAAAATAAAGAGAGGATTACTGAGGTGGAGACGGCCACAAACGACTGCAGTTTCTTTTTTTTTCACATCTATAGAAATACTACATATATATATTAAGAATCAAGAATTTGCAGATAGGCAAAATAAAAAGATATATTTTATGACAATTTGGTCTATTTTACATTTCCTCGAATTGCGCGAACAGGGCTGGTGAACCACGACATTTTTTATTTTCAACAACACTAGTACACACACTTTTTCCTTCTCAATATTTGAAAGTTGTTTCTAGTAAATTCCAATCCGTAGATCATGAATATAATCTCGTTTTTCAAAATTAGCTCAATTTTTAAAAAAATATTTGAAAATATTTAATTTTATAAAGAAATGTCATCAAAATATTTTTAAAATATTGACTTTGTAAGCATAAAATTTAATCATTATTTAGATGAAATGCATACCATTGCAATTTTATAGCAAGAAAATGTTTAACAATACATTTATTTTCATAAATATTTTTAAATATATGAATAATGGCGCTTAAATGCAAAGCTGTTTCAGAAATGTTCTGCTACATTTGTAAAAAAAATAAAATTCCCAAACAGAGGAAACGTATCACCCCAAAGATAAAAGAATGCTATAAAGAATATTTTGATGTGGCCTTAGGTGATCAAGATAAGTGGTGGTGCCCCATAGTGTGTGCGGAACGTGCTATCAAGGGCTTTTGCAATGGAATTCGGAGAAATCAAAAGGTATGCCCTTTGGTGTACCAATGGTTTGGCCTGAATCTAAAAAATTACCATGACGATTGTTATTTCTGTGTCTGCAAAATCAAAGGCCTTAATAGCAAAATAAGCAAACTAACTTTTATCCTGATATACCATCAGCTAGGCAACCTATTCCTCATGACCTCGAGAATCCCATACCGATTCATAAAACGGTTCAAGAAACCTATATCAAAAAGGATGTTCAGCACACAGCATTTGCAGATGATCATCAATTATAAGATCCTGAATTTTTTCTCAAATGAAAGTGGCATTCCACATTTATTTGTTCAGGCATCGTTAAAATATCTAGTTAGGTATATAGGGCTATCAAGAGAATCAGCAGAAATTCTTGGATCAAGATTAAAGCAAAGGAACTTCTTGTGACCACAAACCAAAATCTCTGTCTATCGTAATAGGGAACAATAGGAATTTTACAGGGCTTGCAGAAAGGAAAAACAAAGTATCCTTGCTTTTTATGCAAGTGGGACAGCAGAGAAAGAGAGAATCATTATATACAAAAAATGTGGCCTGAAAGAAGTATGTTTCGCTTAGGTGAACAAAACGTTGAAAATGAACCGCTTTTCCATAAACTAAAAATGCTTCTTCCCCCTTTAAATATCAAATTAGGGTTAAAGAAAATTTTGTAAAGGCTTTAAAGAAAGATAGTGATGCTGTCAAATATTTAATGACTAAATTTCCGAATATTAGTTGTTCTAAGATAACTTTCATTGGACCTCAAAATCGTAAACTAATAAATGACGAAAAGTTTATCGCAACATTGAAAGAAGATGAGAAAAATGCTTGGCTTGCACTCATTGACGTTGTCAAACACTTTTTACGCAATAATAAGTCACCGAATTATGCGAGAATCGTATAAAATATGATTTCCAAATCCTATAGCTCGGGTACTTAATGAATCTAAAATTGCATTTTATTGATTCACATTTAAACTTTTCCCTGATAATCTCGTTGCAGAGAGCGAAGAACAAGGTGAACGCTTCCACCAAGTTATTAAAATCATTGATAAACGATACAATGGTCTTTGGAATCAACATATGGTGGCGGATTATTGTTGGAATCTGATACGTGATGACGAGCAAAATATAATAGACTTCACAAGAAAAATCTTTAAATCCATGAATATAATTTTTTTATTACTTCCTAAATATTACTGCATCTTTATAAATAATGTTTATTAAACCAAATAAAATGTTTGTTCGCATTCACAGATTTTTGTTAAGACCTTCCATCTTATATATAAAAGCAATTCTCCTGATAATTTTGAAAAAGAAAGGGAAATAAATTAGATTTTTTAAAATATATAAATGAAAATTTATATGGATTGAATAAGTAGTTTGATAAATATATATATCTAAGGGCAGTTATTGAAGTAAAATATATAAACATGCATATATATATAATATTGTTTCTTCATTTGCACTATCTTTGGCGCATTTATATATAGTAATAAGTTTAATGTCATAACATTTCCTCCAATAGATGAATATCATGGGTAAAAGGCATGGATATAATATCCATAACTTGAGAAATTGAGCTAATCGAAAAAAAAATTGATACCACGTTAATCAGCACAAAGATTTAACCCAGAAAATGTTTTGTTTATTTGAGGAGGTACTTTTTTTTTTCATTTTGTGTACTAGTGTAATGTATGAAGTATTGTTATGATAATGTATTATGTATATTATTATGATAACAAACATAATTCAGAATACATATTAGCATTGCATATTATGAGCGCCAAATAGGCAATTTAATCTGATATTTTGCTATATCAAATTATGGGGTCTAATTACTTCAAGATCTATCACAATTTCATATTCACATCTATCACAAAAAAGTGTAAATTAGTTATTGGATTTTTGAAAAGGCTTTTAATATCCTATTAATTTTCATCTATACATCAACCTCAGCATGGAACTTTCTGGTCAACTGGTTCAACTCAGCAATCAAAACAGGACGCGAGTAAAAGCGCTCAACACTAGTCCATACTAGTGAGCTGGACTTCCTGGGTAGTTGGCGTTCTGCGCTCCAGGAACTTGGGTTATAAATATATCTCTCTATACCTACCTGATAAATTTATCATTTTATTAGTAGTTTTAATGGAAAATAGTTAAAGAGAGTGGACTTTGAACTTTCATTTTATAGGTATATCACTTCGCCCGTGTCCTGTTCGAATGAACGTTTCGCTGAAAAAAATCTTGTTTCTGCCTATTAAAGATGGTGTTACTTCGCCGGTGTTCTGCTATAGTTAATGATCCCCTAAAGAATTTTGCTTTTGCTTAAAATAGTATATACAGTTGACAAAGAAGTTCTATGCTGAGGTTGAGTCTGGGAGGCTGGCCATAGATGTAGGGTTGAGGTGGGTCAGTCCAAGCAGGATAGCTGTTTGCATCCTATGTCTTAGGAAAACTGGAGACCATGTTTTTATATATGTAATGAGTTGAGTTACTGTTGACTCTTGTAGAATCCTGTCGACTAGAAATGTGATGTGGTGAGTTATACTGTAACTCTCGCTATACGGTGTTGACCGAGAGGAACAGTCAGGATGGGGAATTTTCCAGTACCTCTCTGCACCTTGGAAGATCTTTAAAAGTTCTCACAAAGTACAGGCAGTCGTGGTCGAGGCAGAGTGGAAAGCTTGGGAATGTCCATACACAAAAAACGAAGACACAGTTGCACTAAGAAAGTTCCGTGAACAGATAAAAGTTGAGTTAGGAGCGAAAGATGGAGATAGAAAAGTTCTCACTGGTCTACATGGTGGATGAGGTGGACCTTGAGTACAACCTACGAGGGCTTGGCTGAGGGTGAACTGACTATCAAGTGACTGTAAAGTGACTGTATTTTTGGCTGAAGACGGGGGCCTTTTATATATCTTTCCCGAGAAAGGGGAGTATTGCATTACAGCACATGCGAGAGGGGCGCGGATCGTCTGGCGAAACTGGACACTGGCGCCGTCCTGGCAGCTTCCAATCTATCTTTAGAAGTTGTTTTGTGACTTACATCTATCTCGAATTTAGACGTTTTTGACTTCTATCCTCTTTAGCTCAACTCTTAATCTATTACAGAGTTTTATTTATTATCCTCAGTTTGTACAAATTACATTACATATGATGATGTAATGACACATGTCAATCATGCATATAACCATTTATAGATGTGTTTCTACTATACAATATTAAAATCTTGTTATAAGTTATATACAATATGGGGTTGTTGGTTTAAATTACCATAGATGGGCCCCGGGAGTGAAAGGGTTTATCCGGGTTTAAGCGGGTAAAGCCTCTCTAACACAGGTAAGTAATTAAAATTTCTTTTAATTAATTTAAACTGTGAGGGTTAAAAAGGGTTATAACAAGATGATTTGCTTGGATATATAAAATGAAATAAAAATGACATGTTTGTTTGATTAAAAAAAAGATGATTAAAATAAATGATGACATAAATATTCACATTCTAAGAGAATATCGGCGGGCGTTGGAAAGGGTTAGTAGTTGAAGAATATGCAATGTTAGGAGTGCACATGTAAATCAAATAATCAGATCCAGGTGCAAAGCGAGGATATAGACTTGAGCGTCTTTCTAGGCAATGGTTCACTTGCGATCCTATATAAGGGTTACAGTGCTTTGTCACAATTGTAGGGTTATTGGGTTAAAAGTTGTTGAAGAAAAGTTGCTTATTAATATGATTGAAAGGGGTGGTAGAGCCATGCGATAAGTAGAATTGTAGCGACAGTAGGTGATCTGACTTGACTTGAAATCAAAGGTTGATTGTGGTCCGCTAGAGCTGAAAATAAAATTGATAAAAGTGAACGCTTTGTGCATGCGCTGGTGATGTGCTCTGCGGATGATTTAAATAAACTCTTGAAGCGTGTTCAGGCCAGAAGTTGAGATTTGTAAATCTGGGGAACTGTGTTCAAAGAGTTTGTTGAAATACGAAATAAAAAAAAATTGTCAAGCAGTGCTGTCGTTTTTCTACAATGAATTGAAGCAATGGCTGAAAAGACAGTGATGAAAAATATAAGGAATTGGTTAAGGAATATGATTGTTGAAAGCGGTTGTTGCACGCCCGATAGTTGATGATAAACATTGTCATATAATAAAGGTATTTAAACAAATATAAAATATAGTGAATAAAAAGATAGAAATATGATTGCGGGTAAAAAGTGTAAGTGGACAAAATCAAGCATGTAATATATAAAAAGATATAATAATTGAGTAAATAAAAATGATTTTTGAAACAATTAAATGTTTTTCAATACTAAAATAATATTATGGAAAATAAAAGTAAATTTGATTAAAGGTTTTTTTTTCTCAAATAATGTTGGACTAAAAATTGATTATATAATTGAAAGATAAAAATAAACTAATTATTCAAGATTTTATACAAAATTTAAAATATAATTAAAGGTCATTAATGATTGGATAAATTTTGGATAGTAGAAAATTGAACAAAAAGTATTTCTCTTGAAAAGAAGTTACAATTGTTGTGTGTAGATCATATCCCATTGTTAAACATCGGTGTTTCTATAACTCTCTGAAACTGGGAATACGTGAAATGACATTTTCATTTGTCCAAAATGGTGATATGTAGAGAATAATTTCTCTTTCGCGTCATAAAGTCTATATAAGACTTAACCAAATTGTTTTAATTGATGATATCAATTAACATGTAAAATGTCTAATGTATGTTGTGTGTTGTGATTAAGGCGTTGGTGAGATGTGTAAGAAAACCTAAATGGTTAGTGTGAAACATGTTTTAAAAAAAATGGCGATCATGAATGAAAATAGCGGTCATTTACATCTGCCTTGAGGGGAGAAGGACGTTGGACGGGGATATGTAACTGAAATAGATTCGGGGGACCCTATTACTGGCGGTCACTCGTGAGGGTTTTTTTTTTTTTTTGTCGTTTACTTGAAACTGATTTTCTCTCTACTTTTGTTGAAGTTGGCATTTTACTGTTATAATTGAAAGATATGATTTTCTCGGTGTTCGTAGTTGTTGTGTTTCGAAGTTAGTTTAGACTTGGCAAAAATGTTATTCAGTGATGTCAGGTTTAGATGTGTGGTGAAAGTACGACTTTCGACGTGGACACGCTTTGGGGTGAGATGTCATAGGCATGAAGGCGTCTTTGGCCTGAAAAGTGAAAAGGTTTTGTGGTGTAGCGCTATGACACGAAGTGAAAAATTGTGAATGAAAAGGTGTCCCGTGAAGTCGTTGTTTGGTACAGAATCTAAACTGTTTCACCATGAATATCAAATTCACTAAAGTCATGAGTGGTGGTTGTACGAACACATATTGAGAATTTTTAGATTGTTATGGATGTGGCACGTTTAATGTGAAAATGCTTAGTGTGCGTTTAGTGGACGATATGGAGCTTGTGTGGCTCGAAATTGGATTTGTGTGTTAAGTCGCGCACTAAAAATTGTTGCCAATTGGAGAGAGTGATGTGTGAGGGTGTTGTAAGGTTTGTTGAAAGAAATGTGTTGATGATTAAATATGCATGTAAAAGGAAGGGGGTAGAAGACGAGGGAGTGTATTTATCCTCGAATATTAATTCGAATATCTTTGTAAAAGGCAATGTCGTGATAGTGACAAGAATATTTTGAATTGTGGCGTTTACTTAAAATGGTGAATATAACAATTCTTTTTAAAATATTTTAAGTATTTGATTACGAAATGGGTGTTTTGGTATAAAGATAACTAATAAGAAAAACAAAAATAATTTAGAATTAGGATGAATGAGAGATTTTTTTTTAAATATAAAAATAATGATTTTTTTTCAAGTTGTAGATTTGGATAATGCCGTTATAGGTAAATTTAGGAAAGGCATGTAAGATTAGTAAATTAGTAAAAATGCGTAATGGGCGAATTTTTTTTAAAAATAAAATAGAGAGTAATAACTTGAAATTTATAATTTGATTAAAATTGAATTAAATTTGATAAATGAGAGTGTGAAAGTTTTAAAAATTGAATAAAAAATGATATAAAAAAGGTAAAAATTGATTTTAAAATGCTTAAAGTGAAAATATAATACAAAATTTATGGGGAATCAAGTTGTGAACTTGAGGATAAAGTTATGTAAGATTTTAAAACTTACAGTTTTGAAGATAGTTCAGTCAGGAGACTTGATCTTTGGTTGTCGTCCTGCTGTCGTGGAAGTCGCTCCATGTAAAGCTTGTAGAAGCTTGTAACTTCTGGAAAGTTGATTGCGGCTTGTTGCCTTGAGCATTGTCTCGACGATGTCTGGTCGAAGGTGAAGAAATTCTCACTGGGTTTGCGTAATTCTGCTCCTCGATTTCCATGACTTGCGGGAATTTCGACTGTGTCGTTGGGGATGTCAGACAGCTTGCTCCCGGCGTTGGCGATCTTTTAGTGGGTCTGCGGAGGTCCCTTGGGGCGGCGTTTGCTCCTTAAATATCTCTTGTTGGGGAGAGATTGCTTTGTCGTTTCGTTGGAATGGTCGGTTTGTTCCTCCATCTTTGCTCTTTCTCGCTTCTATCTGGACAGGCTTCTTACCTTTTCGATGTGTCATCCTTCGTTTTGGTCATCCTGTCGGCTAACTGTAATGAGTTGAGTTACTGTTGACTCTTGTAGAATCCTGTCGACTAGAAATGTGATGTGGTGAGTTACTGTAACTCTCGCTATACGGTGTTGACCGAGAGGAACAGTCAGGATGGGGAATTTTCCAGTACCTCTCTGCACCTTGGAAGATATTTAAAAGTTCTCACAAAGTACAGGCAGTCGTGGTCGAGGCAGAGTGGAAAGCTTGGGAATGTCCATACACAAAAAAACGAAGACACAGTTGCACTAAGAAAGTTCCGTGAACAGATAAAAGTTGAGTTAGGAGCGAAAGATGGAGATAGAAAAGTTCTCACTGGTCTACTTGGTGGATGAGGTGGGCTTGGAGTACAACCTACGAGGGCTTGGCTGAGGGTGAACTGACTATAAGTGACTGTATTTTTGGCTAAAGACGGGGGGCCTTTTATATATCTTTCCCGAGAAAGGGGAGTATTGCATTACAGCACATGCGAGAGGGGCGCGGATCGTCTGGCGAAACTGGACACTGGCGCCGTCCTGACAGCTTCCAATCTATCTTTAGAAGTTGTTTTGTGACTTACATCTATCTCGAATTTAGACGTTTTTGACTTCTATCCTCTTTAGCTCAACTCTTAATCTATTACAGAGTTTTATTTATCATCCTCAGTTTGTACAAATTACATTACATATGATGATGTAATGACACATGTCAATCATGCATATAACCATTTACAGATGTGTTTCTACTATAAAACATTAAAATCTTGTTATAAGTTATATACAATATGGGGTTGTTGGTTTAAATTACCATATATATGTATTGGGTTGTAAAGAAAGTTCGTTCGGTTTTATTCGACCATTTTATTTAGACAAAAAAACATTAATTATAATAATTAATTAATCATTCTCCGTTATTATTTACGATTCCTCCCAATGTTCGACTAGTGTGTTTATGCGTTCCGCCAAAATTCGTCCGGTCTGGTGTTGAAGAAGTTGTTGAGCCAGGTTTTGAGGTCCTCTTCATCATCGAAGGTAGTGCCTCTCATATGGTTCAACATGGAGCAATATGTTCTAAAACTTCTATTAATGACATGAATATCGAGATGATCTTCGAAAACTACGAAAATTCTCTTACAATAAGTTTCATTTTATTTAAAAATGCTAGCTTTCAGGCGATAATCGCTCTTCTCTCAACGGGCTTGAATGATTTTAAAATAAAAAAAAATAATAATGATTGTGAGAGAAATTTTGTAGTTTTTAAACGCTTTACACAATTTTTCTTGAATTATGAAAAGAGATGATGTGTTTAGAGAAAAATGGCTTTTTATAACAAAGTTTAGTTTTTTTTTTTTTTAATAAAGAACATTAGGTCTTCAAAGAAAAGTTTCTTTTGTATTTACAAATATTTCAGGTTTTCGGGCAAGAAATCCCTTCTACGGAAGAAAAAAAAAGAAACTTTTCCTTGGAGGCCAAATGTTCCTATTTTAATATTGATTCAAGGGATTTTTTTAAATCAAATTTTAATTTTTTTTTTTTTTTCGAATTGAATTTTAGAAAACAAATGATTCTTACTAAACATCAGTTCTAAAACTTTTCCCAAGGTTCTAATTGGTGACATTCAAAATGGCACTGTATTATTTAAGATATAGATTTTTAAAATTCAAATATTGCTTATTTATTATTATTTTATTTTGAAAATAAAATTGTATAGAAGGTGAGATTTATATTTTGAAAAATGCCCTAAAGACATCTCAGCATCAAGAGTCGTTAAAGGAAAAATTTGGTAGCATAAGTTACAGTAGGAGTTTATCAATAAACAAACGGATAGACAAAGAAATTTTGATTTTGATAATGATAAAAGAAATTTTAATTTAGAAAAATATTGTTTATAATTCAAAACATAAATTAATTAAAATATTTATTCTGTGAAAGCTTACACAGAGAGATATATATCTATAACCCATGTTCCCAGAGCGCAGAGCGCCAACTACTCGAGTCAACACATCTTTATATAAGTTATTGTAAATTGTAATATAATTTTTTTTCTTCTCAAGTAGTTGGCGTTCTGCACGCCAAGAACCTAGGTTAAAAATTGCTCTCTCTTTTTCCTTTCACTTTTACGCTTAATAAACCTGGGATTAACTTAATAATTAATTATAAAAAAAAAACACTTTTAAAAAGCTTTTATTAAAATGCACTAAAAATAACAAAATAAATATTTCTGAAGTATTGCTTTTTTTCTCTGAAGGTCCATTTAACAAATAAAATAATTAGACTTAGAATAAAAGCGGTGGGGGATGATAATCAATTTATGCAGCAAATAGGTTTAAATTTTAATGAACGGAATAATCTTGCTAATCATTTGTTCATATAAATCACATTGATCTCAAATTATTATTATTGTACCCCACCGCTTCTTATTTCTAAGTCTATTATTTTATTTGTTAAATGGTACCTTCAGAAAAAAAAAGCATTACTTCAGAAATATTTATTTTGTTATTTTTAGTGCATTTTAAAATAAAAGCTTTTTTTAAAAGTGTTTTTATAATTAATTATTCACGCTATTTTTAGTCGTATATATGCAGTCCAAAAAAAAAAAAGCCTTATCACTGAGACGACGTTGGCCTTAAATAGCTGCAAGCCTGCCTCGTAGCAGATTGGTCAATTCCTCGTGGGAAGGTCGGAAGTGGACGTAAGCAAAATCCGTTACTAACAGAACTGCGTCTCTTTGCTTTTGGGAACCCTAAATTTATTGAATTATATTACAAAGTTAGAGACACCCAGTGGATTATTGTTAGGGATAATTGGTACATATAAAATTTGAATTATATTAAACAATTGATTAAATAGTTAAAAGTAACAACATACTAATTGAAAAAGGGGAACTATATAAAAAGGTGTCGTGAAATGTATGGTGGTATATTGTTACACACACACCTATATATATATAATGAATATAAATATATGCGTGATGATATTGGAATAAGATGACTAAATTTAACAGATAAAATTAATATATTTGTTGGCTTTTCTAATTTATTTGCTTGTAATTCCAAGGACGTTTTAGATAGGAATCTGAATATTTGGATTTCTAATTCCTTCCATGTCTTGAACATTTATTGAAAAAATCCTTTCGCAACCTCCAGCATTTTCCGAGTAGATATAATGCAACAAATAATATTAAAAAAGAAATATAGATAATGGTTCATTTCCCGCCTTCCCGACCACCCAGAAGTCTGAAAATTAGTACACTTGCATTGTTAATTGGGCTGAGCAAGTATTGTGAGTTTCATTATTCTATATGGTCTGGAAGCATTAAAATTAAAATATACAAAATTTGAAAGGAAATTTGGAAATTTGTCCGTTCTTCGCCAACCTGACAACCCAGAATCTGAAGATTGGTCAGCTAGCATTGTCATCAGGTTTGAACATTTGTACCAAATTTCATATTTCTAGGTGCCCTATAAGTATATTAAAAATTGATTACAAGATTTGGCGACAGACATCCAGACAGACAGACATGGAGGCAAGTTAAATTAAAGCTTTTAAATAAAAAAGTGGACCAATCTCAATAAAAATGGTACCATTAGAATGAGTGAAAAAAGTATACCAAGAAAGCATAAAGAAAGAAGGAGAACGGTTCGCGAGATATTGGCAAAACAAAATAAATAGAATTAAATATACAAAATGTGAAAGGAAATTTGGAAATTTGTCCGTTTTTGGCCAACCTGACAACCCAGAAATCTGAATATTGGTCAGCTAGCATTGTCATCAGGTTTGAACATTTGTACCAAATTTCATATTTCTAGGTGCCCTATAAGTATATTAAAAATTGATTACAAGATTTGGCGACAGACATCCAGACAGACAGACATGGAGGCAAGTTAAATAAAAGCTTTTAATAATTATTATTTTCAGCTATTCACCAAAAAATATTTTTTTCCAAAGTTAAAAGGTACAATCGTGGTATTGAGGCAATTTAATAAAGCTCCAAATTATTTATCTTCTGTCCCCATGTCAATAGTGAGTGGTGAAACCATTTCATTAAATTCAAACCTGACAAACAAAAGAAAATTTCATTTTCTCAGAATCTTTATTTCACCCATCAAAAAAGGCTTTCAAAAAGGTTTTTTGATGTAATGTTCAAGGATACCACTTTCCTCCCATCAAATGATTCTAAGCATATTTACGTCGAAGATTTACTAAAGAAAATAATAGCAGCCAACAAAGGACAAGCTTGACATCCATGAAAAAGATATCAAAATTGGAGTGACTAGCGACATTCCTAAAGATATGCCTATATGTATTTTTCTAGGCCACATTGTGGTTAATACAACTTGCTTCAATTTAATGAATAGCAAGGATGCTATGGCAACCACAATCGCTCATGAATTGGGACACATGCTCCAAAACGATTTGGTAAAATATATATATATTTCTTTAGTCTCTTGTTATTCTTGGCTTTCCCGCAATATTGCCAATTTCACTAACCACTAAGATGTATTTCGCAGGGATGTCAGTTTTTATCTTGATAGCTAACAGGTTTAACATGAAACTTGTTGAATTCCGAGCTGATCGAAATTGGCATAGAGATGGCATCGAAAGCTGGCTTTGATGTGCTACCTTTTGCGGATGTCTTACGAGAAGAGGAAAAAAACGATAAAAGAAGTTTTTTCGAAAAGTTTTTTTCAACTCATCCTTCATTCGCCAAGAGAATCCGTGTAATTGAGAAATTTTCAAAAATAAGTAAACAAACTCTTGTCTGAAATGTATTATATACATGTTACTACTCTATTTCTGTAAATTTTTGAACGTGTGTGTCTCTATAAAACTATATTTATAATAACTTTGCTTTCAAATGTGTCTTACCTCTTTTATCTGATCACAAGGTTAGTGATAACTTTTTCCGTAATAAATACACTCATTATTTGTCCTAAGATTCATGCAGATAATTTTCTATTTTATATATACACTCATGGACCAACCTTTACAGGTTCAAAAGGTATGTGGCGACTACACTTTGCTTCAGCGAGCGCAAACTAGGACGGCCTCGGCAACCGCGAGCGTCAACCTGACTACGCATGCGCGCGGGACGTCATCAGAGACTCTGGCCACTCGCGGTAAACATCTAGGCTAACTCCGACGGCCGTTACTTCAACCGTTGCTTCTTTACTATTTCTATATTTCTGGCTTTGAATAAATTAATTTTAATTATAATTTTATCAGCAGCCTTTTCACAAGCCACACCAGCACATCACGCAGCAACCCTACAAATTGGTGAGCCGGACGTGATGCAAAAGTTATTTTAATCACACTTCTATATTTTTTTATTATTATTATTTCATCCACGAAACTTTCAACAGCCCCAGAATGCAAGACGCAACAGCGGAACAACCGGAAGGGCCAACATCCACGGCACCCTCCCAAATATCAAGATTGGCTTTTCGTGCACCACCATTCTGGCCCAACAACGTTGAACTGCGGATAAGCCAGCTAGAAGCCGCTTTCGGTCTAGCCGAGATGTCCCGCGACGAAACTAAATTCCAAGCAACGGTAACGAGCTAGACCATCCAACCCTTACTTACGTCGCGGACATCGTAACGGCCCCCCCACCCTCTGGTAAATACGATGCGCTGAAAGCACGCCTTCTCCAACGACTCGGTCAATCAAAACAAACTAAAATCTTACAGGTTCTGGATGGGCGTCCCATGGGAGATCAGAAGCCATCAACAGTCCTAGCCGCGATGCAACATCAGGCAGGAAGAAATTTTTCCGATACAGTACTGAAAATGCTGTGGACTCGACGCCTACCTCAGGACATAAGGGCCGCTCTCGCAGCATCCTCTGAAACAAGTTTGAGTAAGCTGGCGGAAATGGCAGACAACATACACGAAGCCACACTGCCAACGGTCTCAGCAGTGGACCAACCAAGCACAGGTCATAGCGCGGAAGCCCACCAACAGCTGATGACGCAAATCCAAGACCTGCATACGCAAGTCGAAGCTTTGAAGTCATCCATGGACACTCCACACAATCGCTATCCGAACGATAGGTACCCGACCCAACAAAAAAAAAAACGCAGGAACTTGCTGGTACCATATGAAGTTTGGAGCGCAAGCTAGGAAGTGCCTTCAACCATGCAACTTCAAGGTCCATGGAAAACGAATACGCCCGCCGTCAGTAGGAGCCACTGACGGCGCAGGCCTTACTCGCCGGCTCTTCATTACGGACCGACGCAGCGCCTATTTGTTTTTGGTCGACACTGGAGCCGAAGTCTCAGTGATTCCACCACCAGTAAAAAACGCTAGGCCCTCGCACAGGCAGCTTTTCGCAGCTAACGGATCTATCATCCACACTTACGGGGAACGACATCTTGAGCTTGACCTCGGTCTCGGACGATTATTCCGTTGGCCTTTCATCATAGCCGACGGCGGCGTGTCCATCATCGGCGCAGACTTTCTCCGACATTACGGGCTGACAGTAGACCTGCGTAATCACCGGCTGAGCGACCCAGTATCTTCCCTTCACTCCAATGGACAAGTTTCCCCTTCCCCCGCTGTTAGCATTCACCTTACAATCGCCAATTCGCCTTACTCCAGAATACTCAGACAATTCCCAGAGCTCACTAGTCAGAATCTTGTAAAAAGCCCTCCCGTCACTCAGTGACTCATCATATCGTCACAAAGGGCCCCCGATTGCAGCAAAACCGCGACGACTCCCCACGGACAAACTCGCCGCGGCAAAGAAAGAATTCGCCTTCATGATGGAGAAAGACATCTGTCGTCCATCCAAATCACCGTGGGCCAGCCCTCTTCACCTAGTACCCAAAAAAACGGCTCGCTACGACCATGTGGAGACTACAGGAAACTGAATGCCGCTACCGTCCCCGACCGATATCCAGTCCCTAACATTATGGACTTTGCATCGCATCTGCATGGTAAGAAAATATTTTCTACTATCGATCTGGTTAGAGCGTACCACCATGTGCCCGTGGAATCTAGAGATATCCCTAAGACTGCGGTTATTACGCCTTTCGGCCTTTTCGAGTTTCCCCGCATGTCCTTTGGCCTATGTAACGCAGCCCAAACCTTTCAAAGGCTCGTCAACGAAGTACTCCAAGGTTTGGATTTTGCATATGCCTACATTGACGACGTGCTTATCGCATCCGATGATTCAGAAAATCAACATGTATCCCATCTTCAACAACTTTTTGGTCGCCTTCGAGACTACGGCCTGACGATCAACAAAACCAAATGCACCTTCGGCCAACCTTCAGTCAAATTCTTGGGTTTATCATCACTAACGCCGGAATCTCGCCGGACCCTCAGCGAGTACAAGCAATTAGAGACATCCCAATCCCCGATACTGTCGGAAAACTTCGACGTTTTCTGTGTATGTTAAATTTCTATCGGCGCTGCCTCCCCAATGCCGCTAGTACTCAGGCACCACTCCACGCCATGGTCGAAGGGCGTAAGAACGCTTCCAGACAATGGACCCCAACAGCACTCCAGGCTTTCGACCAGTGCAAATTTCAACTAGCCAACGCTGCCCTCTTGCACCATCCTTTTCCAGAAGCGCCTCTCTGCCTTACGGTAGATGCCTCGGATTTTACTGCGGGCGCCGCGCTTCAGCAGGTTGGCAACAATTTCCAACCAATAGCGTTTTTCTCAAGGAAACTAGACGCTGCACATACAACAGAGAACTCCTGGCGGTATACTTGGCTATCAAGCATTTCAGGCATTTATTGGAAGGGCGACAATTTCCGGTCTATACGGACCACAAACCTCTCACATACGCCTTTCAACAAAATCTTGACAAAGCCTCACCGCGCCAATGTCGACACCTCAATTTCATCGGGCAATTCACAACCGACATCCGCCACATCGCGGGCTGTGAAAATGTACCTGCAGATTTCCTGTCACGCGTGGAACCCATCTCCCATCACCAACCTTATGACTCGAAATCCCTCGCCGAAGCGCAAGCAGTAGACCAGGAGCTACAAGCTCTCTTGACATCGGAAAACCGCAGCTCACTACAACTGGAAAAAGTACAAATCCCAGAAACGAACATTTCCCTGTACTGTGACGTTTCCACAGCAAAACCCAGACCATTCGTACCCGCACCCTGTCGCCGCATAATTTTTTCTGCATACCACAACTTGTCTCACCCCGGAGTACGAGCTACTACAAGGATGGTCACCGCCCATTACGTCTGGCCGGCCGTCAAGAAGGATTGCGCACTTTGGACTCGCGCCTGCCACCGCTGCCAAGTCTCCAAAACCGCTAGACACACAAGAACGCCCTTCAGTCGTTTAGTCCCCCAGACGGAAGGTTCAGTCATGTTCACATTGACCTGGTCGGACCATTACCACCGAGTGAAAACTATCGGTACATATCCACCTGCGTCGACCGATTCACTAGGTGGCCCGAAGCCCTACCCATACAGGACTAACCGCCAAAACAGTAGCAAATGCCTTCCTATCGGTCTGGATATCTCGTTTTGGCGTGCCAGCAAAAGTGACTACACCAAGGCAGGCAGTTTGAATCAGCACTTTTCGGTGAGTTGACACGGCTTCTGGGAATCAACAGAATAAGGACATCACCCTACCACCCAGCACAAACGGCCTGGTAGAAAGATTCCACAGACAGCTGAAAGACTCCCTTCGCTGTCACGATTCCACGAGCTGGTCCTTGAAACTTCCCCTGGTGCTCCTAGGGATTCGTTCGTCGCTAAGGGAAGATCTAACACCACAACCGCTGAGCTGGTCTATGGGAAGCCCCTACCCTCCAGGAACATTTTTCGAGCTCCACCCTTCTTGCCCAAAGACATTCCATTGTGGCTCAACCAACTGGAAGCTGCCTTTAATTTTGCAAACATCGCCAGCGACGACGATTTCAAGTATAACACAATAATCGTTAATTTGGATAGACTAGCTCTCATCTGCGTCTTCGACATTGTTGAGAACCCACCAGTTTCAGGAAAGTACGCGGCGCTCAAAGAATGACTTCTCCTGCGATTTGGCCGGTTCACGCCAGGTACGAACAGCTCAAGTCTCAGAAACTAAGCCCATTGCTGATCAGAGACCCTCGATTATCCTGGTCGAATTGTCTAAGCCACCTCCATCTCAGCACGGTGATCCCTGTACTCCCACCTCCAATAGCCTCCAACACCTGGAGCAGACGGATTTACCCCGTGACATGAATGTCACAACAACTGCCCCGGTGACTACAGTCCATATCGTTGAAGACACTAACTCGAGCTCCACCTTGCTTTCTCCCACCAGCTCTATGAGTGACTCTTCATCCCTGGACTCCTCATCGTTCTGCTCCAACCCCCTTCAAACACCATCTCGTGCCCCCCTGAAACTGTTTTCTCCACCCCAGTGCACAGTGACAATCCCTTGCCCCAACAGCCGCCGTCTCATGAAGAGCCCTTTCCCCAGCAGCCGCCGTCTCACGAAGAGCCCTTGCCTCCATCCTGCGAGCAGAAACATCCACTCTTCCTAGAAGAAACCAATAACGCTGCTGAAACGACTCCTCTCCACTTGCAGCCCGCCCAAACTTCGGTACCACAACCTCTCCAACCTCAAAACACTCTCCAACAGTCATTACCTCCTATTGAATCAAGAGTCACTACTTCCCCAATACCAATAGCTCCTCAGGTACTCTCGGCGACTACACCCATCGCTGACACCCATCGTGTCCCTGCAAGCTAACAAGATGGTCGCCACCCATTACATCCGGACAACATTTGAAAAGGACAGGTGCCTCCCTCAAGCCCCCAAGACCAGATCCCAACCCAACAAGGCACCCTACCATGAGTTCCCTCTACGACTACATAGGATCTTTAAGGATCCTACTGGAGGGGGAGTAGTGTGGCGATCGCACTTTGCTTCAGCGAACTGGGATAAAGCTTCAAAACACATACGGGCAGAAGCTTGGCGAGCACGTGTTGGAAGAACACTTCACTACGCATGCGCGGGCGTCATCCAGAACTTTCAAGCGACTGGCTTCTTCCGACACTTGATCTGGCCACTTAGCGGTAAACAACAAGGCTAGTGCGGCGGCCGTTATTTCAACCGTTGCTTCTTTTCTCTTTATAATTTCTTGCTTTAAATAAATTAATTTTAATTATAATTTTATCAGCAGCCTTTCCACAAGCCACACCAACACAGCACATCAACAACCATCCTACATACCTAATAATATCCCAAAATTTCACGGCGATTGGATATATGGTGTTTGAATCTATAGAGTACAGACAGACAGACAGACATTTAATTTTATAATATATAGATAATTATATGAATATACGAGGGCCATCCAATAAATAAGTTTCCCTATTTTTTTGTGCGAACGAAACGTTGTAAAAATTAGTTAGTAGTGTAAGAAATGGTCACTAGGATGCGTTGGAAGCGAGTGACCTTCAAAATCACGCTACTCGTACACGCAAGTCCGTAGCGTTTCAGTTTCCATAGAGCTACCACTGGGGAACGTGTTCACTTGCGAACTCCGTTCTGTAAATTGTTTTTTTTTTTTTTCCATGGCGAAAAATGAAACTGCGGTCAATATTCATCGCAATTTAGTGTCAGTGTATGGTGAAGGATGTATGAGCATCCAAATGGTTCGCCGATGGCGTCATGGTTCTTGGAAGGACGGCAAAACGTGCATGATGACGAGCCGAGCGGCAGGCCCGTTACTGCTACGGACAATGCAGCCGTTGCTGCTGTTCGGAATGTGGTGAAAGCAGATCGCCGCGGCACCATTGCCGCGATGATTAGACTGCCTCCTGGAATCAAATTGGACGCTCTTCGATTGGAACAATCATGTCAGATGTTTTGAATTTTCGCAAAGTCTGCGCAAGATGGGTCCCGCGTTTGCTCTCGGAAAATCACAAACAACAACTGATGGAGGCAGCCTGAGCTTTCCTGGAAATGCATCGAAGAGATGGAGATCAACTGTTTTCCCGTATTGTCACTGGAGATGAAAGCTGGGTGCATCATTCAACTCCAGAAACAAAACGACAAAGCATGGTGTGGAAGAAGCCTAAGGAAAGTGCACCAAAAAACGCGAAGGTCACTATTTCGGCAGGCAAAGTTATGGCTATCGTCTTTTGGGACTGTAAGGGTGATTTATTGGTTGACTACCTGCCCCCAAACACTACGGTTAACGCTGCGAGGTACTGCGAAGTCCTCACTAAACTCAGAGCTGCAATAAAACGGAAACGTCCTGGACTTTTTTCTCGGAAATTGTTACTCGTCCATGACAATGCTCGCCCTCACGCAGCCGAAACGACCCAAACGTTGCTGGAAAACTTCAAATGGGAAATTTTCACACATCCACCTTATTCTCCGGATCTTGCCCCAAGCGACTTCCATCTTTTTCCAGCACTCAAGTTGCACCTTGGAGGCAAGCACTTTGCGAATGATGACGAAGTGCAGGCGGAGGCGAACCACTGGCTAAGAAGACAGGACACGGCTTGGTACAACAGTGGTATCAAAAAATTGCTACAATGGTACCAAATATGTTTGGACAGTGTGATGTTCCTCTTCGATTAAATAAATAAATATGCTTTATTAAATTAATAAACAAATTTTAATTATATATCTTTCTGATGTCAAACATTAACTTTTTAAATAGATTCTTAACAACAACAATAATTACAGTACTGCCAAATTCAAACAATCAAAAATAAATTGATTAAACAGAGTACATTATAATATTATTATAAGGTATATTACAACTTCCCCGACTTCAAGCGACTTCACCCCTCCTGGGATGTCGTGGAAATAAGGTTGGATATTGGAGATGTGAGCCGTCTTGGAGTTTTATCATCAGACTCATATTCAACATATTTTGGGTGGCCATCCATTTTGGTTACCCTTGTCACTCGATGCGGACCAGATAGCTTCCATTCCTTTCGAACCTTCTGATGTCTTACCAAAATATAATCGTCGATATTCATCTCTGGTGGCAGGGCTTTCTTACGACTGTTAAAATAAAACTTTGTTCTTTGTCGGTAGAGGTTTTGCTCAATTTGACTTTTTTCTGTTTCATAAAGGGGACAGTGAAGATTAAGCTCTTTATAGGGGAAGTTTTTGTAAGTTTAAATAAAGGGGAGCAACCCAGGTAGGAGTTGTAGGATCTATTATGGTAGCGTACTGCCGCTTCTAACGCATTTTTCCATCCACCCTTGAAGTGAAGATAGCACGAGAGAAAGGTCTTTATATCTCGTATAGCTCGTTCCGCTAAGCCATTTCCTGCAGGGTGATAAGGAGAAGTAGTTATTAATCGGATGTCTTTGGAGGTTGCCCACCTAGAGAATTCTCCATACACAAATGATCTCCCTTGATCGGAGACTATAGTTCTCACTGATTTCAGATCCTCATGTTCGTTGAAATATTTTATTAGAGCACGGCCATGTTGTTTCATTGCCGTTGCTTGAACCACTCTAGTAGCCTCGTCAATAATTAGTAAACTTATCCTTGATGTTAGAAGGAGCCTCGGCGAAATCCACATGTACAGTATGGAAAGGTACCCTTGATTGATGGGGCAAACTCATCTTTGAAGGACGGCTCTTATATTTGAACTTGACCCTTTGACAGATAGGACAAGAAGATACATATTTCCTTATGTCATTCTTCATACCAGGCCAAACAAAGCGTTGCTTCATTTTATAATATGTCCTCCAAAACCCCGAATGTCCTCCTGATAAGGGATCATCATGGTACATAGATAAAATTGAAGTTCGATGTTCGTGAGGGACAAAATAGTTCCCGTGATCTTCTAATTTTAAAGGAATACTCTGATGTTTAACAAACACTACGGTTTGATCGCTGGAATTAGGTGTTTCTACAGCCAATATAGACAGCGCGTCTGCATCGCTGAGCTCCCTGCCAGAACGGTGGTTCACTCTCATTTCGAATGAGCTCAGAAACAGCTGCCACCTCGCAAGTCGATCCCGGAGCTGGCCACAGGAAAGTAGCTGTGTCAATGCGCGATGATCCATGTGGACAACAAAAGACTTCCCTTCCAAATACCATCTGAAGTGTTTGACAGCCTTCAACACGGCAAGGCATTCTTTTTCAGTGATGGAATAATTTTGTTCAGCCTTGGAAAATGATAGGAATAATAACTAATCAAACCATGGCTGCTAGTAGTCCCAAAACAGATGAGGCACGAAATTCTTAAAGATGTCCACGACACTCCAATGGCCGGTCATTTGGGGTTTGCCAAGACCTATGACCGCGTTAGAAAGAGATTCTATTGGCTTGGACTTTATAGGACAGTTCCCAATACATTGCTCATTGTAAAGAATGCCAGCGAAGGAAGGCGGCGTGCCTCAGAAACCTCCTGGACTACTGGTCCCAATACCGCCAACTACCTCGCCTTTTCAAAAGATAGGAATTGATTATCTGGGAAGATTCCCCATATCTCACATTGGAAATAGATGGATAAGAGTCGCGACTGATTATCTCACCAGATTTGCGATAACAAAGGCCGCGACAACAGCGGAAGCTACTGAATTAGCAACCTTCCTTATTGAAGACGTCATACTCAAGCACGGCGCTCCTCGGGAAATCATCACGGACAGAGGAAGAAATTTCATGTCTCAGACCATACGAGAAATAAATACTCTAAATGGAACAATTCACAGATTTACCACGGCGTACCACCCTCAAACGAATGGTTTGACAGAAAGACTTAACAAGACCCTAACTGACATGATCTCGATGTATGTTGACGTTGATCAGAAAAATTGGGACAACATCCTACCATATGTGACCTTCGCCTACAATACCGCTCGACAAGAGACAACAGGATACAGCCCGTTCTTCCTCGTCCACGGCCGAGAAGTTGAAACACCGCTGGATTCTATACTGCCGTACCAGCCGGCAGGAACTGCAGAAGATTATGTGGGCCATCTTGTGACCAACGCTGAGGACGCACGGATGTTAGCCCGTCTTAACATCCTGCAGGCTCAGAGAAAAGACAAAGAACGCTACAACAAGCATCAGGAGGTGACGTACAAGGAAGGTGATTTGGTGTGGGTGTTTACCCCAGTCCGTACCGTTGGCTTGTCGGAGAATTTATTAAAGATATATTTCGGACCCTATCGAGTGATCAGAAAAATATCGAGTGTAAATTATCAAGTAGAAGGCGTAACGAATACTAGGAGAAGACGAAAAACCCAAGATATCGTCCATGTAGTGAGAATGAAGCCCTACCACGACCCCGAAGCCCAAGAACAGATTGCCCAGGGTCATGTGACCGACTAGTAAACAGCGGGACGCTGTTTCTCTTGTGGAGGAGAGGAGTGATGTCGGGAGGACAGAGTTTCCTGATATTCCCTCTTATCTGGACCGACCGGTCGGGGTAAACAGTGGCGCCACGAAAAAGGAGGAAAGATCTCAGTTCTCCCCTCTGGCTCTAACGGCTGGGTCGATTTGGCTCATGTAAATATTAACTCTTATTTTATATTTAAAATCTCGCATATAACTAATTAAAGTAATTCGAAGGCCTAGTTAATTATTTTTCATCGCGACAATATATCTTGATTGGTTATTGGAGCGAGAGAGGACCTAGACGAAGACTGCGGATCACGACCAACGAGGAAGACAACGAATAAATAAATGCAATCACTTTAAAAGGTAATTTATTTTTATTTACTTTTATTTATTTGCTTTGATTATGGAAACCCGCTCGGGAAACGTGTATAACATCAAGAAGGAATAAACGATGGTCGACGACTCTGCAAAGCTGCAACTTGGTGCAACAATATATTCATATAATAAAGAAGTTTCAGAACCGATAACAGAGGGTCCTCAACTGTCCAGCTATCCTGAGACATAGGATGCAAACAGCTATCCTGCTTGGACTGACCCACCTCAATCCTAACTATATGGCCAGCCTCCCAGACTCAACCTCAGCATGGAACTTCCTAGTCAAAAGGTTCACTCAGCAATCAAAACAGGACGCGAGTAAAAGCGCTCAACACTAGTCCATACTAGTGAGCTGGACTCCCCGGGTAGTTGGCGTTCTGCGCTCCAGGAACCTGGGTTATAAATATCTCTCTCTCTCTCTCTGACACAATGTCGATGACATCATTTATTAACCCAGGTTCCTGAAGCGTACATATGTAATTACAACACATAGCGTACATATTTACATATAAAATCAAATTTATATGTTGAGATAGAAAATTCTCAAATATTAATTAACCAATTCTCTTCAATTTTTCTATATACCTTTTGAACCTGTAAAGGTTTTAGGCTCATTTTAAAAAAATAATTTTTGTTACAATTTTATTTTCAAAAATTAATTTAAAATGTAGGAACTAAGCAATAATAATTTTTTTTATCTATATACTATACACAGAGGCAACGTCCGGGTTTAACTGATTTATTTTTTGAATGTTTATGTGTAAAATAAAATACTGCTTCTAAATATTATATAATATTCGTTACAATTTTATATTATGACCCGACCTTGTTTCCCCAAGTAAATGTTTGCCCAAAGAATACGGCTTTATTATTTTCAATATGACTCTATCTCTGAGTATTCAGGAACCAGATTTAGTAGCTTTAATCAAGGAGAAGAAGATTATTATAGTATCTGATACATTTCAAAATATTTCATACATATATATAGTATATTTTAAACTGTATAATAATGACAATTTTAGTATTTTTCACATATCTTCCAATTAGATAGAGCCGACACTTTATAAGTATCGGCTACCCTTCTATTAAAATGTACACTGTTCCTATTTGCTACCACCCCCATATTTTGAATATATGCTATATCTTCATTAATATAACCTGTACACCCTTATTTGTATTTAAACCCAAAATTATGACGTCAAAATAAAAAGCCAAAGAGGGGTCAGCTGGGGCAAAGAGAGAGGAAATAGCCAACGCCCAGATGCCCCCCCCCCCCTCCAGGGCTTTATATAGACGACCCCTGTTAACAGGTTTTAGCAGGGGGTCAGGACAGTATCTTCTACAGGATGTCCATCGGCAGATCGTTTATGTCTCCCTCTGTCGCTTATGAAGAACCCATGATTTGTTCTGGTCTATAGTTTCATGCCGAAATACGCGAGATAAATTTGTCTTACATAGTTTGTAATATTACTCATGTGATATTTATCGTCTGGCAAATTTCACAACGTCTCGATCTGTGATGACCTAGGCCGTATTAGTTCTGAACATAGCTTGCCAAAATAACACCCACTCAAAAATAAAATCAATAATTAATGAAGATAGGGAAAAAAATCTTATGCGATAAATTATTAGTAACAACATCTATTAATATTTATTTAAAGTTCATGCACAAACCACGAATAATATTCGAAACATTCTTTTACTTCTGCGCGCCATCTATGAACAATATTCTTAACTAATTTTACATTTTACGATGTCAAGTGTAAATTTTTATCTAAATATATTTTAAATATATGTAATATACATTAAAATTTGAATTATATATATATTAAAATTATTTAAATAATTTGGTGAAATATCAAATTTTCTCAACATATATATACGCAATAGTGGTTGCAACCTACGCCTCGTTTGGTACCAATTAAACTAAAATACAGTCGAACTTATAAATAAACTCACCTAAACTATTTAAAAAAAAATTCATTTGCCATCTATCATTAAAATTTGTGAGAGTTATTTTTGGTAGTGTGTTTCTTTTCACATATTAAATATCTCTACAGACCTTACTGCAATTATTAAAATTGTTTAATAAGAGGGCTTGGCTTATAAGTGGTAAACCCTCTCAGCGGTTTCACCAAATTAATCTCCAGACCACTCTACTATTGTATTGTATTGGATTATTCTTGTTGTTCTTGTTCCAAAATCACTTTATTAGATACCGCTCAAAAAGAGCAACCTAGTTTCTGATAATTGCAACAATTAATGTGAAAGTTATTCACATAGTAAACAAAATGTTAACGCGGGATTCTCGGTTCATGACTGTCGGGAATCGAAGGTGTTTCCCACTCGTCCATCGACTCTTATATTGGATTGGTTTTCTTATATACCCTGCATTTACTATGAAAGGCAGCTTAGAGGTGTTTAGGGAACCTATGTAACATAAGCTTGTAGGTCTGTAGAGGTGCATACATATAATTACAAGAAGTTGCATCGAGCAATGGTCTTCCGCATATTGGGTGTCGCAGTGTTAATTATTGTAGCAGTTTTTAACAAATTTATTTATTTTTATTCAATAAAAATAACATTTAATAAAACATATTTAAATGATTATTCTGTAGCATTTTCATCATTGAATTTAATCACTGTTTTCGATATTTTTGAGACCACGTACGCTGGTCAAATGTCCTACAGTGAAATCTTCGCAAAACATTTTATCAATAGTTGTCAATCTTTCGTCCTCTTCCATGGATGTCATCGATATTTGATGGTCAAACTTTTCTCTTATTATCTGCGAAAATTCCTTCGCCAGAGATGCACCGCGTGCATTCATAGTTCTTAAAATTAAAGATACTTCGGCCCAATAAATATTTTATTATCTCGACGTTTCAACAAAAATATTTTGTCCTCGTCAGAAACAAATAAAGATTAAAGCTTTCATTTCTATTTGCTTCTGACGAGGACAAAAGATTTTTTCGAAACGTCGAGATTTATACTGGCCGAAGTATCTTTAATTTTAAGAATATAATATGCCGAATATGAATACGGTTTTTAGTACACATTTTTTTATTTTCTAAAAAGAGAGATAGGATTTTACTTTCCAAAAAAAAAGGTCAATGCCAATTTTCAAAGAAGAAAAAACTGTTGCGGAAAAGATCGCAATAATTAGGGGTACCAATCCCCAATAATATAATACAATAAAGTTTTACAATTTTAAACCTCTCTATGAGGTTATGTAACTACCATGTAGTTGAATATATATCACAGTACTCTAAGTTTATTCTGTTTCAAATTTAATTATACCTAGAGAAAGCTTCTCTCTTCCATATACTGTTTTAAAATATTAAGTAAAAGGCATCTTTCCTGATCATGCAAATAAAAGTTGCGCCTATCTGTTGGAATAAACATCAACTAATCATTCATTTTTAATTATTCCACAATTGGAGCAAATACCAGTTTTTTGTGGTCGTTGAGGTAAATCTACGCTGATGAACGCGTACATGGTTTGTTATTCTTGATTAATCAAGAATCAAGAAAGGGCATTTGACCAATTGTGGAATATTTGAAAATCAACGAGCAGTTCATATTTCCAAAATCACTTTTTTAGGTACCGCTCAACAAGAGCAACCTAGTTTATGATATTTGTAACAATGAATAATATGTGAGTTATTCACATATTAAACAAAAGGTTAACGTGGGATTCGATCCCGGTTCATGGCTGTCGGGAATCGAGGGTGATACCCACTCGTCCACCGACCTGTTTTTTTGTAGGTGATATTTATTCCGACATATAAGCCATCAGCAATTTTTGTTGCACGATCATAAGATGCCTTTTTCTTTTTTGAAATATATTATATGATTATTTATTATTCTCTATAAAATTCGAAGTCAACAATTTTTAAAAATTGTTTTTTATGCTAATGTTAGTATAAAATGTGCTTTTGGGGAACCGTTTTAGCCAATGGGGAAGATGAGCAGAAGAATTTTCTAGCAATGTCAGTCAACCTGTTAGGTTTTTTTTTATTATTATTATTGTATTTTATTAATTAATTATAATTCATATTGTTGCATCATGATTAATGCGCGTATTTTTAAAATTATTTATAATATTATCTTTAATATATTTAAAATTTAAATTATACATTTATTTATTTTTATAAAACAGATTATTACTATAAAATATTATGTACTATAAAACATTTGTATTTTGATACACTAAATACCCCACCTGCTTTAAACTTTGATGTGATAAATAAAGACATATTCTAGGTGCTACCTAAATATATAGTTGTCTTATTATTGACTGGTTTAACCTTGCAAGATGGTCGAGACACGTTCTGGAAAGATGCAAGACACGTCTGAGGAGAGACTCAAGACTGAAGAATCTGCCAAACCGCAGCCCAGTGCAACAATTGGTAGAGATGCAAGTGCCGACCCAGTTGTCTTGAACCCCAACATAGACATCCCCAAATATGATGGAACAGAAGACCCTCGCCCATGGATTGAGTCCCTTGAAGAAATTGGCTTCCTGTACCACTGGGCAGAATATATTATTTCTCGCTATGCAGCCATGAACATGATTGGTAGCGCCAAAACCTGGCTGGACCTACACAAGATAAGTTTTACCAGCTGGGAACATTTCAAGAGCCGCCTAATTCAGGATTTTGCCTCAGACGCCAACAAAGAAGAAATTAAGATGAGGCTGAACAGAATGCAGAAGTGGAATGAACCTGCAATCAGGTTTGCAGAGGATATCCTGGTTCTGTGCAACAAGGTCGACCCCCAAATGGAAGAAGAGACTAAAATAAACTGGGTTATTGGAGGGTTAAATAAAGAATACTCTTTTGCCCTCTACTTAAACCCTCCTAAGAATACCAACGAACTCCTAAGATTGTGTAAAAAGATGGATTTGTTTGAAAATAATTATCAAGAACGTATAGAAAAGTCAAAGGCTCTATTTAATGGACCACGCTCTCCTCGTTCCCATCATCAAGAGCAATGGAAGAACGCTCCGTCGTTCAGAAGACCAGACCAGAACACCTTCAAGCCCCAGGCCCCCGCTCCGAGATACTAGAACACCCCCAAGCCCCAGGCCCCCGCTCCGAAGTACTACCAGAACAAGCCGCTGTCCCAGGTATCTGCCCCTAGACGATTTTACACTCCCAATCCTGAGCCAAAACCGGTCTACCCAAGGAAAACATACAATAAGAGTCCAGATTCAAACAGGAATAGGACAGAAGACGGGACACCAATATGTTTCAAGTGTAACAAGCCAGGACACGTAGCGCGGTATTGCAGAGTCAAGTTTGTGAGGATCGTAGAAGAGGACCCCTCAGTTTCCCAAGACAAGAGCCAAGAAAATCTTCAAATGGACGAAAGGAAAGATTATACACGGCCTCGCCTCTATGCGGATGTTTGTAATGACACACAAACGAATATTCCTACACGGAATATCTATTCCGTGTAGGAAGATTTAAACTAAGTGTCGCGCCTGATTCCTTCAATCAAAGCAAGTCGACCATAAATGGAATTAGAAAGTTGGACCCTAGGTACAAAATTAATATTAATGTGGACAAGATAGGGTTATGCGAAGCTTTGATTGATACAGGCGCCGATCTTTCAGTGGTCGACCTAAGAACAGCACTTTTTGCAGGCCGTGAAATAAATAGTCTCACTAAAACGTGTTCAGGACCCGATGGGAAAAAATTAGATATGGTAGGTAGCATTATTTTAGATTTAAAAATTGATGACACTGAATTATCCCACGAATTTGTAGTAATGGACGCGCATCTACGAACTCTTATTCTTGGATGAGATTTCCTTAAAAAAATGAATGCTAAAATTGATTGTAAACGAGAAACAATAAAATATAATTTGATGAGTAATCATGACGTAAGCAATTATGATCTAAAAAAAATAAAGAGCACTACAGATACCGTTATACCTAAACTATCTATTAAATTGATTAGGGCCTCAATAGAGGCAGAGGATGGCGAATATGTGATCGAAGAGAACAATAGAATGACTCAAACAAATGGTCTTCGATTGGCAAGAAGTTTGCTTACTGTCACGGATAAGAAAACCCATATCTGGATAACGAACCCTTATCCTCGACCTTTAAAAATCATGAAAGACCAAACATTGGCTTATGGAAGTCTTCCTGCAGGGGTAAATTTTATAGAGAATAAAGAGAAGCAAAATGAAAATGACGAAATACAATTTCAAATAAACAAAAATTTATCATTTAAAGAACAAGAGAGGTTAAAACAAATTTTGGCCAAGTATACTGATTTGTTCTCATCAAGGTTAAGCAGGACCAATTTGGCAAAACATCAGATTCATACAGAAGACGCAAAACCGATAAAACACAAGCCTTACCGGGTAAGCGCTAAGGAACGAACCATCATAAAGGATCAAATAGACGAGATGCTTGAAGAAGGAATAATTAGACAATCTTCAAGTCCCTGGTCCATTCCCGTTATATTGGTCAAAAAAACGAGATAGCAATTACAGATTTTGTGTGGACTACAGGAAATTAAATGAAGTAACAGTGAAGGATGTTTATCCAATCCCAAGAATTGATGATGTAATGGATACTCTCCAAGGATCCAAGTACTTCTCAGCAATAGATCTCAAATCGGGATATTGGCAAGTCGAAATTGAAGAGAGAGACAAAGAGAAGACGGCTTTCACTACGGCACATGGGTTATATGAATTCAACGTAATACCCTTCGGTCTATGCAACGCCCCTGCTACTTTTGAGAGGAACATGGACAATGTCCTCGGAAATCTGAGATGGCAGATTTGCCTTTGCTACCTGGACGATGTGATTATATACAGCTCGGACTTTCCAACCCACATTAAAAGACTCGAAGCTGTCCTCAGATGCTTCAGCGAATCTAATATAAAACTGAACGCCAAGAAATGCAGATTTGCTTTCGAGGAACTTGAGATCCTTGGACATATAACCAACCAAGAGGGTATAAAACCTGCCGAATATAATATCAAAGCCGTTAGAGATTTTCCTCAGCCCAAGAAGGCCAAAGAAGTGCAATCATTCCTAGGAATGTGTTCATATTATAGAAAATTTATTAAAGATTTCTCATTAATCGCTGACCCATTGACCAGTCTCATCAGAAAAAATGTGCAATTTATCTGGACAGGAAAACAGGAAGAAGCGTTCCAAAACCTTAAAAAGCTCTTATAAATCCGCCAATTTTAGGTCACTTTGATCCAAATGCAGCCACCTGCATTCACACAGATGCCTCTAACATCGGCTTAGGCGCAACACTAATTCAAAATATCGGTGGCGAAGAGAAGGTAATATCATATTTGAGCCGAACCCTAAGTAAACCTGAGCAAAATTATTCAACCACCGAAAAGGAATGTTTAGCTGTAGTGTGGTCGATATCAAAATTACGGCCCTATTTATATGGAAGGCACTTTAAAATCGTCACTGATCATCACGCACTATGCTGGCTTAAGAATTTAAAAGATCCGACCGGTCGATTAGCACGATGGGCACTGAAGATTCAGGAATATAATTTCGAAATTATACATAAATCGGGAAAAAACATCTGGACGCTGATGGTCTATCTAGAGGACCCTTACCAGAAAACGAATGGGACGAGGATTATGAAAGACTATTTCTGAATCAAATAATAGACGAAAAGTATGATTTTATTGAGAATATTAAGGAGAACCTTAGTGGAAACAAGCGTTCAATTACACAGAACTTTAAATAATAAAATGGGTGTCTCTACAAGAAAAATCCAAATCCTGAAGGTAGAGAATGGTTGCTGGTAGTGCCAAAGAAGAGAAGGAAAGAAATCATGAGTGAATACCACAACCATATGCTGAATGGCCATCTGGGCGTCGCCAGAACCACATACCGATTGAAGAATAAATACTATTGGCCTTCCATGCTGAAAGATGTTTCCGAATTTGTAAAGACGTGCCATCTTTGCCAAAGTCGGAAAGGTTCAAATCAGTTGCCATCTGGACTTTTACAACCTATTCCCCCAGCTAATTACCCTTTTGAAAGAATCGGAATTGACTTTGTTGGCCCCTTGCCATCAATGAAAAGAAGAAGGAAATGGATAATTGTGTTTACGGATTATTATACCAAGTATGCTGAAACAAAGGCAGTACCAGAAGCGACAGTGAAAGAAGTCTCTACATTTTTAATCGAACATATATTTTTACGTCACGGGGCACCAAGATTTCTTATCAGCGACAGAGCTTCACAATTCACTAGCAATTTGATGAAGGAGGTCATGAAAATGTGCAAAGTTAAACATTGTTTCACAACGAGCTACCACCCCCAGACTAACGGACTAACGGAACGGCTAAATAGAACTTTAATCAATATGATCAGCATGTATGTGAATACGGATCAGAAGAACTGGGACGAAATCCTACCTTTTATCACCCACGCGTATAATACCATAATTCAAGAAACCACAGGCTACTCTCCATTTTTCCTGTTGTTTGGAAGGGAACCCATGTCCCTCTTAGACGACGAGAATATCCCAACGGACAGTAACATGGACGATTACGACGAATATACAGAAAACTACTTAGATAAAATAGAGAGAGAGACGAGACAGGTAGTCATTAACAACACAGAGAAGACTCAGGAAAGAATGAAAAGAAACTATGACAAAAAACACAACGAGAGAATCTATGAACCAGGACATTTAGTGGCAGTTTGGACACCAGTCAGGAAAATGTGAAAAACTATTGAGAAAATTTTGGCCCATATCGAATATTAAAGAAGCTGTCCAACGTAAATTACTTAATTGAGCCGAAAGATAATCCTGGCCAAGACCCATTGATTGTCCATGTCTCAAGACTCAAACCCTATTTTGAAAGAATTGATGAGGTCACTCACGAGGACGTGACGACCTCTGGAGAGGGGAAGTGTTGCATCATGATTAATGCGCGTACTTTTAAAATTATTTATAATATTATTTTTAATATATTTAAAATTTAAATTATACATTTATTTATTTTTATAAAACAGATTATTACTATAAAATATTATGTACTATAAAACATTTGTATTTGATACACTAAATACCCCACCTGCTTTAAACTTTGATGTGATAAATAAAGACATATTCTAGGTGCTACCTAAATATATAGTTGTCTTATTATTGACTGGTTTAACCTTGCAAGATGGTCGAGACACGTTCTGGAAAGATGCAAGACACGTCTGAGGAGAGACTCAAGACTGAAGAATCTGCCAAACCGCAGCCCAGTGCAACAATATTCAAAGAATTTTATTGTTACTTATCATCATTCTTTTTGTTGTTTTTTTTTCTTCTTCTGTTTTCTTTTGTGTTATAAATACAACTAAATCGCATTAAATCGTAGTGTAATTCTCTTTTGTTGTTTGAAATAAATCGAATTGAGTCAGCTCGTTCTTTCTAGAAGAAACTTCAAAGGAAACGTGCTAACATTTTTTGGTGCCGAAACCCGGGAAAGAAGTAGAAGAAATAGAAAGTTCTTAGAAGCCATAGAAATAAAGAAAGGTAAGGTTTTAAATACTAATCTTTAAAATATGGAAGCAGAAATCTTAATTTTTGAATCTCTGATTAAAAGTTTAGAATTGATAAAAGCAGATGTAGAATATAATTTAGAAGGCAATGATAAATACGCACTTATGCAAAATAAAGAAGACTTGTTAAATTTAAGAATAATGATACAATCCCATGGCAAGATACAATTCCTTTAACTTCCAATTACCGAGGGAACCAATTAATATTGATTTTATTCAACTTATCGAGTATTTTTCAAGGGACCGGGAAAAAATGTTCACTTTATCGAGAGATTCGTTAGACAAACCTTTACTCGGGTAAAACCCGGGCGAAGCCGGGTACATCCATACAAGAATAATGAAACAATTCCAAGGCAAGATACTATTCCTCTAACTTCCAATTACCGAGGGAACCAATTAATATTGATTTTATTCAACTTATAGAGTATTTTTCTAAGGACCGGGAAAAAATGTTCACTTTATCGAGAGATTCGTTAGACAAACCTTTATTCGGGTAAAACCCGGGCGAAGCCGGGTACATCCGCTAGTTAATTATAATTCATATTCATAGAATTTTATTGTTACTTATCATCATTCTTTTTTTTTTTTTTTTTCTTCTTCTGTTTTCTTTTGTGTTATAAATACAACTAAATCGTAGTGTAATTCTCTTTTGTTGTTTGAAATAAATCGAATTGAATCGAATTGAGTCAGCTCGTTCTTTCTAGAAGAAACTTCAAAGGAAACGTGCTAACACAACCTATGAATCCTGTCAGAAGATTGTGATAACAAGTTTAATTTAAACAATACCACAGGTTTCTGGAGCTGAGTTTAATTTTATTAACGTAGTCTCAAGCTTTCGGGCATCTCTGCCCTTCTAGATTTTTGTAATAGTTTAGAATCAGGCGGCGTTTTATTCGTTTATTTATGTTCTCCTGTAGAAGGGTAGTGATGCCTTAGAGCTTGATTGTATGTTAATAAAATGAAAAGAAGCTCATCTCCAGAAACCTGTGGTATTGTTTGATTTATGTAGATTTAAATCAATTGATAACAAGTGTAAGTTGTGTGTGTAATCACAGAGTGGTTCAGCAATGAATCTTACCTTGGTCCGTCAACTCCAGTGATCTTGACGTAGTCCAGATTCCTAAAAGTCCGGGGTTCCATAAGGGAAAGCTTTAGTCCAAGATGGCCGTACAGCTGGCAATGGACCGCTATGGCCAGGGTCAATATTGACTGACATAGAATCTGTCAACAAACACTCTTTGACCTTAAATTATAGAATCAATATTTAGATCAGTGTATGGAAATTAGAGAAATTTATTAAATATCCTATAATGCAAATTGATTTCTTTGATGTCTTCTGCTATGATTTATATTTCATTGAGCCGTTAGTTCGATCTTGGCCAAAAATAGTTGATCAATGGTTCTTGATATTCAATATGAATTGCCTTGATTTTAGTACATATTTATTTCATCAAAAATTACATATTTAAGACTTCTTAAGAATTAATTTGTCGAATCAAATTCACTTTCATTATATTGTGTCAAAAATATGAAAACCATTAATTTTTGAATAAGAAACAGCAAACATATTGAGCGCGGTTTAAGAAATAAAATCACATATTCTTCTCAACTTGTATATAATATCCTAAGTAAGTTTTTAGGAAAATTGGAGAAAATAATATTTGATTCTTTAATACTGAGATGCATCCCTATTTCGTAAATGGGAGGAATGCAGGGGGAAATCATCAGAATAATTGAAAGGGAGTTGCAATTCGATCAAGTAGAAAGAATAAAATTTTGAGTAAATATATTTTATCGTATATTTTAAACTGTATGACACTTTTAGTATATTTCACATATCTTCCAGTTAGAGCCGATGCCTTAAAATATCCTACCTTCTATTAAATGTACACTGTTTCTATTTGCTACCACCCCCATATTTTGTATATATGCTATATCTCTATTAATAATACCTGTAAACCCCTATTTGTATGTAAAACTAAAAATGTTGACGTCAAAATAAAGATCCAAAGAGTGTTCTATCAGCTGGTGGCAGGGACAGAGGGGAGGAAAAAAGCCAGGCCCAGCCCATGTGGGGCCACCAGGGACTCTTTATAGACGACCCCTGTAAACAGGACAGTTTTTGGCAGGGGTCAGCAGATGTTCTAGGGTGTGGCCATTGGCAGGCGGCTTCTGTCTCACATATGCAGTCTCTCTCTCTCTCCATGTCTCAGTGATAAGCATCCAAGTTTGTGTCATGGCCTCTACCTCTGTCCCGTGGGCTGTCCCCGATCACGCTCTGTGCTAACATCTAACCCTGCCTCTGCTTCTTGTTGTCCGCGTGTGGAAGAACATCAACACTCGCCTCACGTACACGACTGCCATCTTATCCATGCGTCGACATTTGCAACAATATTACATTATATATATATATATATTTATATTTAAAAATGTATAAAGTAGTATTCAATCATCATAGATATGGCTCCATTGTTGCCTTCTTAATGAAATTCTTAAGCTATAAAAAAGCTATCAATAATTATTGATATAAAAAAGAGAAATGTCTTCAAAATTGATATCTCTCTTTAATATAATGTTACCTTATACCCAGACTCTGTTGGTGTTCTATTTCTGATCAGGATGGTATAAAGATAGAACACGTGAGTTCGTAAGGGATGCAGCAAAAGTTAGCGCTTTATTATGCGTCGCACTGAAGTGAAGGAATAAGTGGGACTTACCTTCAATCTGCCGTAAGAAGGATCCTTGGTGCCGAGATGTCACTCTTGTGAAACCTTCCGCTTCACACTGTACACGTCCAGCCTGGACTACACCGCTTTGTAGGCCGTTCCAATGCCAGGCTCTCTGGCACCGTCTTGCAGAATCATCCACACGCCCCGAAGGCAACTCCCCGCACCTTCTGTCACCGCGATATCACCAGAACTGTCTATTTTCCCCCACACTGGAAATCCGTTTTTGGCGCCTGTTTCCTCACACATGGGCCATCCCCAACTTTACTTTCCCCAACCTTACTCTAGAATCTTGGCCTCTCGGATAGCTTGTCATTAATTTTACAATAATTTTAAAAGGCAGTATAACCTCTTATGAGATACCATATCATAAAAACATGGATAGTTTTGGTATTTTCTGGAGGAGGTCTGTTAATGGAGTTTGTGACATGTCATGGCATGTTATTTTTAAAAAGAATGACCAGATGTGTTGGGCTAGGATTGATTGTAGGTATTATAAAAGCCATGGCTTCAATGGTTCAATCTGAACCCCAGGAAGACGCAAGTCTCTATCTTTCAGCGGCAAAGAGTTCGTCAATTCCGATCCAAGACTTAAAATTCTTAGCCAGTCTATCACTATCATAAGAACCAATTTATTATCTATATACCTATTTTACTTAACTCTCTAAAATAATTGCTCTTAAACTTTGAGATGTCTTAAAGGTTCAATATATTACACTTATATATGCACAACATCGATTTAAAAATGTCTTTAATAAATTCAAAAAGATGCATTTCATGAATTCATATCAATATCATTTATGTATCAACTAGACGAATGGCCGGGCAACGCCCGGGGTTTACCCGAGTGCGAATATATTATAAAAACGTGACTTGGGTGGTCGCTATTAACAGGGTGGTCTGTATAGACAGTGGATGTATCACACAGCTGATAACAGGGTTGTCTAGAGTGGTCGCTATAGACAGGGTGGTTGTTATGAAGGTTTATGAGAGAGGCACAAACAACTTACAGGTTGTTGACGCCGCAATTCCCAGAGAGAGTGTTTTTTGTTGCATCATGCTGTGACTCACACGCCGACCCAAGGTCAACAGGGGTGGAGCAGCAAGCTTAGGCCTATCACCGTCTGGCGGCGCTGCTTGCGGTTATATCTACAATTCTGCAAATAACTCTAAGGATATTCAAGATATTCAAGAAATTATTTTTCGAAAACCTTTCCGGGGATATACCTAATAATATCCAGAATTTCATGGCGATTTGGATGTATGGTTTTGAATAACAGGGTTGTCTAGAGGGGGGCAGGGAGGAACGTGTTCCCTTGCAGCCAATGAGCGCGCATTCGTTATCGTGAGCTTCAGACAAACAGACAGAATAAGGCAAATATATAAGTAGATTAATAAACCGCTTTAGGACAGGTCAGGGAAGGTGTGCAGAGCTGATGAAGTTATGGGGCTTCACCAAAGATCCAAATTGTGCCTGCAACGTCCCACAATCAATGTCCCATATACTAGATGACTGCCTGCTGTACAAATTCAATGGAGGAATCTCCAATCTCCATTCTGTCACCCCGGAAGCCCTGAACTGGCTGAAGGCCTTGCCTCTCAGACTTTAATGACCGATATGTCCTCACTTCTTTTTTCTAGATTTAATTCATTCTGTCTCCTCTCTAATTGTAAATACGCTGCTGTATCACCTCATAAGCATAAATAAATAAATATCAATTAATATCTTTGATGAAAGTTTGCTTAAGCATTAAAGCTCATATATTTTTTTGAAAAATAGTTTATGTTAATTTTTTTAGAGCCTATATTACAAAAATTTTAAATAACTTTATAAAAATAGATAGCTTCAAAAAAGCAACTAACACACAGTTTCGAACCTAGGCTGCAGTAATGATGGAAGACGTAGTAGCACAAGCCGCGTTACAAAATCAACTAAAGTTATTTCAGGCCTTCTAATATTGAAAAAGTCGTTTTTATTAGTTTTTTATTTATTATTTAATCATTTTTTTACATACAAATATTTAATTATATATATTTTTGGAACACATTTAGCATTTTAACAATTTACAAATGTAATATCAGTAGATGCCACGAGAGGCGCTACTTGGGAGTAAAATTGGCAAATTTGCAAATAAAATTACAATGATTGTTTATTTCAAATCGAATTCAAACCATAAACCTTCCCTGTAATATTATAAACAACTTCCCAAAGTTTCATGGCGATCAGATGTGTGGTTTGGTCAGGCATAAGGAACAGACAGGCAGACAGACATTCATTTTATATTAGAGACTATCTAATGGAGGTAGAGTGGAAGATAATATTCTGATACATTCATCAATAAAAGCGCTTGTGTGTGTACAAAAGTTTAATTTTAACTACTAAAGCATATTTTTATGATTTGTATAAAATGAAAATAAAATGTTTGTTCATATATATTTTTCGCAAAATAATTGGAAAATGGCACAGGGATTACCTGGATAGTTTCAAAATCTCCCTCAACCAATATAGGCACTACAGATCTGTGTAAGGGCATGGGCTGGGATGGTGGAGGCGTCGACACTGGTCCACTCTGGGTGTCCTGACGATGGGCGAATCACTTGGGGTTTGAAGGGGCAGGTGTCTCGCTGATGTTCTTGGCGGTAACACTTGCTACACATCATGCAGTAGGTGATGTAAGCGGGTGTGGACTCTTCTTTGAAAACAATCACCTGCTTGACTGAGAGCTGGTGGAGTTTCGGCCCTTCATTTAGAAGGACTAGGGCTTCCCTGTTGCTGCCACAAGACAACTCTTCATAGGCTAGGGAGACAACCCGGCAATATGGCATCAGGGTTGAAATAATGTCCTCATCCCTCACCGCGATAGGCAGGTTCCCGGTTATAATTTTCTCCACTTTATTTTTGTACGGGAATGCCCTGAATGGTAAGCCCTTCCTCCACCAGGTGCTCCGTCTTATCAATGCTTCCCAGTCTGACTAAAACATGGCCAGACATTCTCATCAGCTGGTATTTTCCCCAGCATCTCCTACAAGGCCTTCATGTAGTGCACAGGATGGAAGTCCGCACACTAATCGACATAGAAGCACTGGTCGAGTGATATTGCCGCCCGATCTGACTTTGTTCAACATCTGATGCTCTCTGGTGTTCCTGACGAAGGCCCACGGAATCCCTTGAGGCCCTTCTTGTCTGTTTAGTGGGCCTTGGGCTTCTAGAGTCAGACTTTGCGATTTTGGCTGGTTGGCTTTTGGAGTCTGACCCCTTTTATTTGCTTTACTTGGATGAAAAGTACAGTATTCTCAACCATTCCGCAGTCTCCACTTGATGCGCTCAATTTAAATTTGTTTTGATTTTTCAACGACCTGATTTGCATCTCCGCTAATTATCCAACAGCTTTGAATTCAGTTCTTTACTCAATATTAAAAATTATTAAGCCCGATTTCTCATCCATGGTTGGTTTTTGTTGGATGGGAGTTTCATCAACATACTCCGCATCATCCTGTCTTCCCGCCAGTATCCCAAATGTGTTATAAATTTATATCCTTCTATCTCCGATTCGAAAAACGCGGAGATCGCGTGGCTGAGATAGAGAGAGAGAGAGAGAGAGAAGATAATTAGTAATATAAAAAGAGGTTAGTGTCAAAATATAATGTTAGCTAAAAGCTAAAAAGCTTTCATAGGTATAAAAATATATTTAAATATATATATAAATATGTTTTAGGCTTTCCACAAGGATCAATGTTTAGACACATATGCTTCCAACTACTTTTAAAAAAATAAATTATTAAGTAAAAATTTAAAATAGGAAAAGTGAGTACGAGTATCTTATTTATTCCCAATTTTAAGCATCTCAAAAAGGAAAATGGGTTATTCAAAAAATAATATATGGATTTTTTAAAAATATTGTAAAGATTTTTCGCTTCAAGTATCTTATGAAAAAAAAAAAACTTTGCAAATAAAAAAGGGGGAGAAAATTTTAAATGTTCTCAATATTTTTATTGGAAAATTTCATTTTTTATGGTTTATGCGTAATAAAATATGTATTGAAAAGTAGAAAATCATAATTGTTGTGAATTATATACATTTTTTTTTAGAATTTAACGCTTTATACATTTCGAAGAAATGTCAAAAATGAGCTTTACAAAATCAAAAATAGCATTATAATCAATTTAAAACGGAAATAAAATTCTTTAAATTTTTTTAGTTGTATTATTTTAAAATATATTGGATTTTAAAACGAAAGTTCTATACAAAATGGAATTGAACCTTTGACTCGGTCACGTGACGTTGTTGTCTTGATCTAACATGGTGGATAATTCTTTAAAATTTATAAAAATAATAAAACGACAACATTAGAGGATTGATTTTTCCTATAGCCCTTGATAAAGTAATTTTAAGATGAGTTAATATAAAAATGTTTCCGTATACATTTTTTCAGAACGATATTAAACAAAACGAGATTAGGGCATGGATAAAAACTAAATATGTAAGTTAAAATTTAAAACCCAGTTTTAATACTTTTTCGTTTAAATAACCTTTTTCAGCAGAAGCCACACATAGATTTCGTATAATATTATCAATTTTAAAATATAGCAAAATGAATAATTCCCATTATTACGTATTATAAATAAACGTTATCCATACACAAATAGCATCAACTTTTGACAACCCAAACATCATGATTTCATTTTGTGTAATAAAATTTGATAAAGTGTGTGTTATTAAAATATTTTCGAGATTAATAAAAGTTTATTAAATATTGATATATAATATAAAATATTTTATGATTGATTTCATATAAAATTGCAAAAAAAATTTTTTTCTGATTTTTGTGATATTTTAATATTTTTAATGCTACTATAGAATAGTACTGAATTAAGAATTTAAATATATATTTAAAAACTCTCTATAAGCAATATATTTTGATTCATCTTGAATATAATAACAAATCACATACTTTAAGCAGAACTTTAAATATAAAAATTTATTGGCCATATTAATGTGCATCATATTTTGTTATTTTCATAAGTTACTATATATATATTAACATTTTTCTTTAAATCATTGTTGAAATTTGTATGACCACAATTAAATGGCTTTCTTTATATATTAATCAAATCTATTCAAAGTTTTATTCTTAAATGGTGCTTTATATTGGGGCATAAATCAAAATAGAAACTTTTTGAACATCAAAGTTTTATAATTTCTTTTGATTAATAAATTTTAAACAATAGTTTTATATATATAAAAAAGGAGAATTGATATGATTTAATGTTATTTGTACTTTAATCATAAAGATAGAGGTTGCTGGCCAGGCATTCATATTTTTTTATAAAATAGACATTTCAACCAGTTAAATTTTCTATAAAACTTTAACTGGCCGAAATATCTATTTAATATTAATGTTGTGTCTATGCATTTATGGGTGTATATATATTCAGTGTCACATGTACTAAAATTCAAGGTAATAAGACCAAATAAATATATAGTGTGTTACGTTTTAGTAACAATGCTGGTACCAAAATGTCACAGACTATTTTTTATATATTTTTTTGGATTTGGTCGAATTCAATCTGTTTCGATATACAAGGTAACAAGACCAAACTACAGTTAAACCTGTCTATAGCGCCCCTCTAAATAGCGCCTCCCTCTCTATAGCGCCCGATTTTAAACGCATAGTACGATGCAATTTACATTAAAAGTGACCTGATAAGGCACAATTTGGATTATAGATTATAAACAGTGTTACCGAAACGTCGCACCACTATTTATTTATTTGGATTTGGTCTTATTACCTTGTGATTAAAGTGACCTGTCTATAGCACCCCCTCTCTATAGCACCTTATTTTGGTGAGTCCCAAGAGGGGGGGGGGGGGGCGCTATAGGCAGGTTTAGCTGTATAATATAAATAGTTTGTAGCATTTCGGTAGCAGTGTTGTTACCATCAGACAAAGTATTGAATGTGTGATGTCACACACTGTTTATTTATTTGGGTTTGGTCTTGTGTTTCTAATCTATACTATATAAATGGCTTCTTTGTGCTAGGCAAAAAAGAATATTCCTAAAAGCTCACAATTTTGTAGAATCTTCAGATTAAAATTCCCAACCATAATATAAATTAAGAGAAAAGAAAGGGTGTCGGTGTAAGGATGGTCTAAACCCTTGGTTTTCGACCACTACGACCCGGGTTTGATTCCCGCATTGGGCACTTTTTTCTGATTAAAAAAAAAATGCTCCAATGGCCCCCCGATTCTTGCAAAATTCCAATCCCACTAACAAGTGCAAGTAACCAAATGGGGCTCTGGCACATTTGTAAGTGCAAAGTCGAACTGCTTTTCACATGTGTAGACATGTGGTGCACTTACAGTAAATTCAGTCGTCTACTTCTACCCACCATGATTATCATGGCCAGTACCACGTGTACTAGGGATAAGCAAAAAAAAAAAAAAAGAGAAAGAAATATCCCGATTGTGCAAATAAAAGTTGCTGATGGCTTGCACTATCTGTCATAATATCAACTAATCATTGATTTTTAATTATTTCAGAATTGGCAAAATATGTAACACATACATGGTTAGTCTTGATTGATTAATCAAGAAGGGTATCTGTGGCCCATTCTGGAATAATTAAACATCAAACAATCAGTTGGTATTTATTCTGACAGTTAGTACTGATGAGGGCCAAAGCCTGAAACCATGGCATACATGTTGGCTTTTTGTTGAATTTGCCAAAACTTTATCACCAACTCCATGTTTTGCATTGGAGTGATAACATAAAATGCATTCTTTCATATTTTTAATGCATTTATTCTGACAGATGGCCCAAGCCATCAGCAACCTTTAATTGCACGTGCAGAAGATGCCTTTCTCTTAATTTATAAAACCTGATCCCAGTACAATTACTTTAGCTTTCTCTTTTTCAATATATTGGACTTTTTTAAACTCTCTATATTAACTTTAATATGATCTTTATGCACCTACCAGATGGAAGTACATGCCTTGATTCTGAAGAGATCACCAATTTTAACTACTTAATGTGTATACTGTTACAAGGCTTCTCAGCCGTCGATGTTTGTGAAGAAGGTTACTAAGAAAACAATGTGGGTTCGTTGTGGATACAGCATAGTACGGTATATTTATTATAAGAGCTTTAAAGAACAGATTAGTAACTATATACAGTAGATGCCTCCATTGTCCACCACCAGAGGTATCCTCCTCGTCACCGTCTTCCCGGTTAGTCCATACGGCCACACGCCCGGAGCCAACTTGCTGTGTCTCCTGTCGCCGCAGATCTGTATATAACTGTCCTCCTCCCCCCCGCTGGAATGCTGTCGTGGCGCCTGTCCTCCCCACACACACATCCTCCGTAGCTGGTGGAGTCCATCCATCTTTCCACAACTTCACTCTGGGATCCCTGCCTCTAAGATATCTTGTCATACAGTGAGGCGGGAATCATCTATATTACAATACATTGAGGGGTTATAGATAAAGTTCCTATAGAGCAATCACCAGACTGGTTGCCAAGTATAAAGATGTTACCAAGACATTGTGGATTTGCCCTTGTTGTTCCAGGAATATTTCCCCTAGTTATACTTTCATCTAGACATAAATACTAATATAAGTGTCCAGAAAATCCTCCTTCAATTCAATTATGTCTAGTTTTATATTGGTTGGACACAGTTAGAAAGGTGCAACCTAATGATGTTTCTTTGACGCCCATGATAAGGCACAATTTGGATTATAGATTATAAACACAAGGTAATAAGACCAAATAAATAGTGTGTAACATTTCTGTAACAGTGTTGTTATCGAAACGCCTTTTACTATTTATTTGGATTTGGTTTTATTACCTTGTGCTTATACGCCCATATTAAACAATGTTGAAGAATGCTTGAGAATAATTCCTATGGTCTTTCTCATCCTTTTCTCTATGGCACCAACCTCCTCCTCTCTAACACCAGGTATGTGTGCAGCCCATGTTGCTCCGGCTGGGCCATGCTCCAGATGCACTCTAGAGGCCCCCACCCACTCTGGAACTTTGTTTTTACCGTGTTTCTAAGGGCTCCACCAACACCTTCCACATCACGTGAGTACACAACCTCACTGACATCTAATACAGGAGAGACTCAATCTATACTATAAAACTGAAAGTTGCTATTACAGTAGAACCTCCCTGTAAAGGACACCTAATTGCAGAGCCAAAGTGTCCTTTAGGGTGAGGTTTCCTCTTACCGGAGAATTGCTAAATAGTAAAATGGTAATTTTGCAAATGAAAACTGTCCTTTGTAGAGAGGTGTCCACTAAAGGGAGGTTCTACTGTACTTCTTTGTAATGATGTAGATGTTTTTTAATTGCCATCTATCGGTGCAATTTATAATTTTTGGAGAATGTGTGTGTGTAGATCTCTACTTTCAATTTTGAGCAGTGTAGATTTCCTCATCATAAATTGGAATAAGCACCAGTGAAATCAGCCAATAATGATGATGCCTATAATTTGAAATAATTGGGTAAAGGCAATTTAGGGTGGTTAAACATTTACTCTGGGAAATTCCAGGCAAAGCTGGTTTGTTTGTCCAATCTTAAATACCATTTTTTAAGTAGGATTTTCGCAGAATCATCTGTATGCTATCAATTTTAAAAGTTGTATAAAGCTAAAATTTACAACTCTATCAGGTGTCAGACACTCCCTAATTATCAAAGGATTACAATTCAAGACACATGCTCACATTTATCAGAAAAATAATGTAAATCAATGTTTCATTTTGATCCCTGTGTAGTTCATGCAGAGTTAAGTAATAGAATTTTTACACTGCCAGCTTTTGATAATTTATTCTTTTGACTCTTGTATTAAATTATATTGTTGAACTATATACAAGTCTTGTACAGTAGAACATTCCCCAAGAGAGAGGACACTCCTACTAGCAGACACCTCTATACAAAGGACAGTTTTCATAGACCAAATTGCCATCTTTACCAATACTCTCCAGTAAGAGCTCTCTAAAGGACACTTTGTCTCTGCAACTAGGTGTTATTCTTTAGAGAGAGGTAGTTCTACAGTACACCTATGTGTGCTTATTATACAAAGGTCATCAGATCGCTCATGGAAGCTTTTTTACCTATCGAAATAAGGAAAAGCCAAATAAGAAGAACTAGCATCTTTACCTTTTTGCCAATCCTTGTGCATTAACCTTTTTAGGCCTGTTACTTTAGAAAACTCTTGCTTTGAGACAAATTTATGTTTGGTTCCGTGTCCTTATTCCCAAAGTTTTACTCTATTGTTGTATTTACTATAGAACCTCCATGAGAGGACCCTCATGCTAGAGGACACCTCTCTATAAAGGACAGGTTTCATTTGCAAAATTACCATTTTTACTATTTAGCAACTCTCCAGTAAGAGGACACCTCTCCCTAAAGGACACTTTGGCTCTACAATAGGTGTCTTTTACAGGGAGGTTCTACTGTAATATGAAGAAGATTTTGTTTCGGCCAGGGTTGGTAAGTTTTTGACATGTTTTAACCAGGAAGTTAACCATCATGTCAATTGTGAGAAGGCAATAAAGGAGGACATTATAAATTAGACTTGCTAGTGGCACAATTTCTTTCAGGCAGTTAATATCCAACCCATTTGATATCTTGAACATTCAATCTCACATATCAACACTTGGACTCAAGTTACCTGTTCCCAACAGAAAAGCTTTAGCAAGATCACTTCTTGTTGAATTCATGTAGAAAAGAAGGGTAATGAAAATCTCTGACAAAGAGAATCTTGGTTGAAGATAGATGAAGCATCATCCACATTGCTTCACTTATTACATCATCTCTCCATGCCATGTTAAAAGGTAATCAAGATTATTCAAGGAATTTGGTCATGGTATTTTTTTTTAAGTGCTATTAGAATCCATGATTTAAGCATATTTTCATACAAAAAAAAAAGTTATGGTTTCAAAAACTGAGGGATCATCAAGGGTTGCTCAAGTAACTGTGATGTTGTAGGCGGAGCTCTCCCCTGAAGGGCGGAGAGTTGACTTGGGGGCTGCTATACCCGGGAGATTGGCAGAGGACTCTGGCCCGGACTCCCCCCTTCAGACCACTTCTAAAGGTAGGCTGGCGGACTTGTTCTAGGTAGTTGTCATCATCTAATTGTGGCTTGTCCAATGAAGAGGTCACCACTTCATTCTCTCTGCCCTGATCTCATCGGCCCCCAGTCTGTTCTCCAGTCCTTTCTTTACTGTTGTCCAAACAATCCTTCTTTGGTCTCTCCACTTTTTTCTATAGTTTTAGCTGCTCAAAGCTTGGACAATACTTGATGTTCCCCTATACCTCCATTTCCTCTTCATAACCTCTTTCAAAGGATTATGTTACTAGACTTCCATTTGATTGTTCTTTTCTTTTTTTTTCCTGGATACTCTTGGTTCTTATTTGCCCATATAGTCACCAAAAAGTCTAACTCAACTTGATGGAGGCTAGCAAACAACTATTTTGGTACATTTAACATGAAATTGTTAGAGAGGCATGATTAGCTAAGGGTTTAATTGCCAATATCATAGCCTATATTCCAGAATTTGAACAAAGCTATGATATTTGCAATTAAACCCATAGCTAGGCATGCCTCTCGTAGTGCCAGGTTGTTCTGAACACGCCTCTTCCACACCATTCTATCTCCTTCAGTCCCTCCAGTACTGTCAATCTTCCAATGATCCTTGGTCTCCATCAAACTCTCTTAGAAGGTAGCTACATATGCTCCATTAAATCTTCTTTATCAGAAATTTTAACTATTTTAACGCATATGATTCTTTGAAAAAAATTCACCTGCCCTTAATGAAATATTCAATTATTGGCAGGGCTTGGCTCATCAGTGGAGAACACTCCTAAACTTGTTTTGCAAGTTTAATCTTCCATATCTCTGTAGTGCTTTTTGCATTTTTTTTTGCTGTTTGACTTTTATACTGATACTGAAGCTGACCTCTTGGAAAAAGTATTTTAAATGAACTAGCTTTGAGGACAGTATAAATACACATAATTATGAATATTTTCCTAAAATGAAACTTCTACTGTCCCTACTACGATGAAAAAATATTAGGAGGGCTTGGCTCATCAGTGGTGAACCCTCCCATCGATTTCGTCAATTTAATCTACCAGACCGCTTCTTAGAGTTCTAATTTTGTATTGGAGGATTCTACTTATATATGCTACACTGAATGGTGGAATCTCAAAAATGGTTGTTTGCTCTTCATCCGAAAATGTATGCTGTTGCCACGTTAGTCACCTTGGACCAGAATTTGGTCAAATATTCCAAGGGTCCAGGGGGGACTGCAGGGAGGTGTGGTTGGACAATGGTATTCAGGCAAATTATGGATATTTATATTAATCATTTTACCATTTCTGCTGTGATAGAGATGCATGGAGACATCTGAGGCTCTTCATTGGACACAACAAAAACAGAACATTGACATAGATCCAGAACAGCAGCTTCACACACTCAAGATAGAGGACATTGCAACTGCTGTGATAGAGATGCATGGGGACATCTGAGGCTCTTCATTGGACACAACAAAAAACAGAACGTTGACATAGATCCAGAACAGCAGCTTCACACGCTCAAGATAGAGGACATTGCAACTGCTGTGATAGAAATACATGGGGACATCTGAGGCTCTTCATTGGACACAACAACAACCAGTCCATTGAGACAGTAATGTGGGCTAATGTTGAGACATGTTGGCCTTTAATTTACCTTTTCTAGAGCTTACCTGCTTCTGTGATCCCTCTTCAAATTGCCCGAGTCTTTCAAATGTCATTCATCTAATAGAGACCTTGTCTTTTAACATTTATTTATACATGTGGGGGAGACTATTGTCATGTAGAAAATTATGTAACAAAATGCTCATTTTTTTATTGACAGTTCATTTTGATGTTTATATTTTGATGTTCATTTTGATGTTTATATTTTTCTACTTTTAAACTTCCCTCATTGACTCTCTGGTATTTTATAAATGTTAATTTGTACTTGCCATAAATAAATAGCCGTGTCATCCTGAAGTTTGTCCTCCTTAATTTTTTACATGACAATATTATTAATTATGATGCATTAGCGTGCCATCTGTTATCAAAATTCAAAACTATTATAGACGCGTGTGATTCTTTTCAATTGTTTTATTTTAAAAAGAATCATACGTGTCTATAATAGTTTTGAATATTATTAATGTACATTGAAAAAAAGCTTCTTCCTTTAAATAAATGAAGTAAAAGGTATTGGGTTGATAAAATGTACCGGAGGATAACAAAGCTTGTTTTTCTCTCTGTCTGACAGACCAATTTACTGGATTGTCCCAAAGGTCAAGGGGGCTGTATATATAATTGAATACTGTCATATACAGTAAAACCCCGCTAATACGAACCCTGGATATAACGAACCTTCCCTTATAACGAACCCACGCCGATTCCCAATTTCATTCCATTAAAAATACCATCGTTATAACGAACTTTGCGATTTTTAGAATAACTACTAACCCTATAACGAACCTATTTTCGGTCCCAAAATAATAAAATGTATTAAAAATACTATGCTTATAACGAACTTAAAATTGTAATTAAAAAAAAAAAAATAAAACAACAAAATTTTGAGCATGTTTCAGCTCGCGGATCGCGATTTCAAAACAATTAATTTAGCGGCATTGTTTGTTTTGATTTTTGCATTTTATTTTTTGCTGTATGTTGTATAATTTTAACACAAATTACTTTTTATTAAATAGAATATATTTGCATCCATTAAATTTGAAATATAAAAAATGCAAATGGCTTCCAAAATGAAGAAAACAAAGGCATTTTAAAAACAAAAGCGTTATTTCTTTTTTTAAAAAAAGGCCATTTTTCAGAACTTTTCAAAGTGAAACAACACAGGAAAAATGTTAAGAACATATTAAAATAAGAGAATATAATTTTTCTATTATAAAAGATAAAATATAAAGCTATTAAAAATTGTTACAACGAGGAATCAACCTCAACTTTTGCCGCGATCGCGATCGTACGTTTTAGGGCTTAAAAAAAAAAGTCCAAATAAACTGGCCTGTGATGAAACAAAAATTATTTTTATGCCATTAACTATGGTGATTTTAAAGTCAGCAATGTTTTGCATGACAGGTTAAAAAAAAAAAAAAACGAAATCTACACCTAGAAGAATATGTGGGAAAAAATGAAATGGAAGTAAAACACTAACTTTATTTGAATGGTGCAATGCTTGAAGAATGCTTTGAAGCAACAAGATGTTAGAGCCATTTTTCCAAGTAAATATTGTATTATATAATGTGATAATGATGTTTTAAAATCATTTTATATCTTTGAATATATATTTAATAAAACTTTGCCTAGGATTTGTCTTGATTTTTAAATTAGACATAGAGGTACATGTATGTTAATGATAAGAAGAACCTATCATTTAATGATTTCTATTATTATTTAGTATTAATATAAGGAAATTGGTCAATTAAGGGAATTAAAACAAGGTGACCACTATTAAGAGGCAACCTCTTCCAGTGTGTATGGCTGTCCTTTAATTATACAGTCTAAAATTTTTGAAAAGTTAAAAAAAATGGCCAAACCGTGGCTATAGTGAACCAAAAGCTCTGTCCCATTGGGGTTCACTATAGAGGGGTTTTACTGCATATAGATGTTGCACGTGTCTTGATGTTACCCTTGAAATATCCAACCCTAAATCTGGATATTGTTAATTGTTCCTCTCTTTTGTGTTGTAATAATCCCTTTTAGGTTCTTTAGTTACAGCCTAACTTCTTTAATTCAACACCCCAAGGGATCACATTTTCAGTTGAAGAGTTTATTTACAGTAGAACCTCCATGAGAGGACATTCACGCTAGAGCACACCTCTCTATAAAGGATTTTTTTTTTTTTTTTTGCAAAATTACTATTTTTGTGCTATTTAGCAACTCTCCAGTAAGAGGACACCTCTCCCTAAAGGACACTTTGGCTCTGCAATTAGGTGTCCTTTACAGGGAGGTTCTACTGTACCAGGGGTGAGCAAGAGATTTTTTCTCTCTCTATCTTTTCAACCCATATTGTTGCCACGTAGGTTAACAGAGAATTAAATGGAAGGTACCAACAAGTTTGGCACCATCCATTGACTTAGCTAGACCAGTCTCTGTGTGTAGACTTGGAAGATGTTCTTGATACTCACTACAGCCCAGCATGGAAGAGCAACTTTACAAAAAAAAAAGCTATCTTAAAGTCACTCAATTCCATGCAAGATATATTCCTAGATTACCAAGTACAACTACTGCTCATTTTCTTAAGATAAGTAAACATTGGGAGATGGGAGTTATTTTTTACTTTATTGCAAGCAGTAATCCCAAGTTGGCCTGCCTACTTAAGCAAATAATGACAACTTGGTATGCTGCCAAGTCTATAGTTTGTTTGTCTGTCTGTGTGGAGGTAGATGGTGGATTTATAGGAACTCACCTACCCCAACCACAGCTATATTGATTTGGAGACTCTAGACCAAATCCAAATAGTGTGTAACATTTCACTAATAGCATTGTTACCATCCTCAAAGCCAGTTTTCTGTCACAAACTCTATACAAACCAAAACTTTGCTGTTATTTCATAAAAAAGAAGCCAATATTCTCAAAAGTAGCAGATGCAGTTACTTGCGGCTTTTGAATATCACTTTCCTTGGTGAAGTTTGGAATACCCCCATGATCTGAGGTAAAATAAATAAATATGACTTGATCTAATGAAGCTCTAGGAAAGAGAGATCGGGAGTTGTTGTTGGTGTCATGGAAGGATCTACTGTAGCATCAGGTTTGTGAACCAATGTCCTCTACGTGTGGTGGCAGTTTGGGAAGTCAGTGAGTCGTCGTCACGCGAGAGTTCGGAGGCAGAGAACCGGCCGGGCCTGGGAGCCCGGCTGGCAGTTCCGCGACGCGCAGTCAAGCATGCCCTGCGCCAGCAACACAAGAGGAGGAAGAGGAACACCGCCATTGCAACCTCTTCACCGCCCCCGCGTTATCATGAAACCCCTGCCTCCTCCCCCAGGTACCTACTTGCTCTGGCATCCATTAGGCCTTGCTTCACATCTCATGCAGTTCTATCTTTAACTATAGGACAATAACGCGTCATCTATATACAGTTAAACCTGTCTATAGCGCCCCCTCTTGGAACTCACCAAAATAGGGTGCTATAGACAGGTTTAACTGTATAAGAAAAGAAAAGATTAAAGCACAATATTTCCCTTACACATAAACCAAAAACTTCCACTATTCCCACTGCAATGGAAAATTGTGTTTGGCAGTGTTTTATGTGTAAGGCAAATAGTCATGCGTTAGTTTTATTTTCTTATAACCCCAATTTAACCCAGGTCCTTGGAGCCTACCTAAGTTGCCCACTCCAACCTGGTGGAATGACATCCATGACTATCCTAGTAGCCAGTCCTCCAATAGGAACTCATCTGCCACAACCACAGCTATATTGATTTGGAGACTCTAGGTAATAAGACCAAATCCGAATAGTGTGTGACATTTCACTAATAGCATTATTACCATCATCAAAGCCAGTTACCATTGATGATGATAACAACGCTGTTACTGAAATGTCACACACTATTTATTTGGAGTTGGGCCTATTACCTTGTGTTTTTAACCTCTATAATCCAAATTGTACCTAATCATTTGAAGAATCTCTCTCTCTGTCTTTAGATAAAAATATATTTTCAGTCCTGCATTAATAAATGTGCTTTTGATAAGGCACAATTTGGATTATGGATTATAAACACAAGGTAATAAGACCAAATTCAAATATATAAATAGTGTGTGACATTTTGGTAACAAAGCTGTTACCGAAACGTCACACACTATTTATATATTTGGATTTGGTCTTATTACCTTGTGTAAGTGTGATTTTATTAATTTGAGGCAATTTCAGTGCTAAAAGTAATCTCTGCCTTCAATTTTGGAAGCAGCTCATATAGAAATATTCTAGAGTGAAGCTCTCTATATACATTAAAACCCCGCTATAGTGAACCCCAATGGGACAGAACTTTTGGTTTACTATAGCCTTGGTTTGGATTTTTTTGTATCGTATATAATTAAAGGACAAACCAACATACACAGAAAAAGGCTACTTCTTAATTGTGGTTTTAGCTTTATTTAATTCCTTAAATTGACCTATATTTTCTTACATTAATGCTGAATATCAAAATGGCCACAAAATATCTTGTGAAAATGATTATACTTATCATTAACCTATATGTACCTCTATTTAAGAATCAAGATAATTCCTAGGCAAAGATTTATTAATTATTTAGTAAACAATTTGTTTTTAATTTTAAATACCTATCATATATTAAATATTATAGTAATCACAGGGCATAATAATTTTAACCTAAAAGAAACAAAGATACTAGATTATGAGAAAAATTATTTTAAGAGACAATTTTATAAAGAAGCCTTTTTCATTCAAAAGAAATGTGCTACAATTAACAGAATGGAAGAAAGAGAAAATATCAATGATATTTATAGATATGTTTTTAATTATTTCTTTAAAAAAAAAATGTGGGTTTTTTTTTCCACTTTTAATTCTAAGAATAATTATCTGTGTTTCTCAGAAAACTATCTTCTTATCTGCTATCTTGTTTACACGCTTGATAACAGTAACTATTTAAACCATGCTGTGGTAAAATTTCTCATTCAGTACTTTTGTCTGAAAATGGTAACAATGCTGTTACCGAAACGTCACACACTAATTATTTATTTGGATTCGGTCTTATTACCTTGTGACTATAATCTATAATCCAAATTGTGCCTATATCATTATAGTACAAAGTTTACTTGAAATCAGTCCTAATACTTTATTGCTTGATATCACTCTTCAAACATTGCCTTTCAAAGGAAGTTAATGAATATTTTTCTTCCTTCCATTTTTATCTCCTATAGTGAGGAATATCACAATTTTTTTTTCTTATTTTCACATGTTCTGAAGTTTTGCCTGCATGTTAAAGAATGCCTTTTCTTTATTTTGGAAGCCATCTACATTTTATTTCAAATTTGATATAAATGCAAAAATATTCTATTAAATAAAAAGCATAATGTGTAAAAACTTTTCATGTGTTGCAAAGATAGAACGTATAGGTAAACCAAACATGTTCCAAATTTATTGTTTTAAAATCTCTATCTGTGAGCTGAAACATGCTTGAAATTTTGCTGCTTCAAAAATCTATTAAGTTATATTTTCAAGTTTGTTATAAGCCTTGTAATTAGAATTTATTATTTTGGGACTTAAAATAGGTTTTAAAAATAAAGGAAGCATATCCTGACCATGAGCACATGTGCTTTTTAGACGGCAGAGCACCATCTAGTGGAGCAAAAATAAACAATTGGGTTGGCCAAATATCACGGAGCAAGTTAAACGTTTAGTTTATTTGTGCTCCACTAGATAGTGCTCTGCCATCTAAAAAGCACATATGCTCGTAGTCAGGATATGCTTCCTTTATTTTTAATATCAATACCTGTATCAATACAGTAAAACCCCCGCTAATACGAACCCTGGATATAACGAACCTTCCCTTATAACGAACCCACGCCAATTCCCAATTCCATTCCATTGAAAATACCATCGTTATAACGAACTTTGCGATTTTTAGAATAACGAACTACCCCTATAACGAACCTATTTTCGGTCCCAAAATAATAAAATCTATTTAAAATACTATGCTTATAACGAACTTAGAATTGTAATTTTAAAAAAAAATTAAAACAACCAAATTTTGAGCATATTTCAGCTCGCGGATCGCGATTTCAAAACAATAAATTTAGCGGCATTGTTTGTTTTGATTTTTGCATTTTATTTTTGCTGTATGTTGTATAAATTTTAACACAAATTACTTTTCATTAAATAGTATATATTTGCATCCATTAAATTTGAAATATAAAAAATGCAAATGGCTTCCAAAATGAAGAAAACAAAGGCATTTTAAAAACAAAAGCGTTATTTCTTTTAAAAAAAAAAGGCCATTTTCAGAACTTTTCAAAGTGAAAACAACACAGGCAAAATGTTAAGAACATATTAAAATAAGAGAATATAACTTTTCTATTATAAAAGATAAAATATAAAGCTATTAAAAATGGTTACAAAGAGGAATCAACCTCAACTTTTGCCGCGATCGTACGTTTTAGGGCTGAAAAAAAAATCCAAATAAATGGTCCCGTGATGAAACAAAAACTATTTTTATGCCATTAACTATGGTTATTTTAAAGTCAGCAATGTTTTGCATGACAGGTTAAAAAAAAAACGAAATCTAGACCTAGAAGAATATGTGGAAAAAATGAAATGGAAGTAAAACACTAACTTTATTTGAATGGTGCAATGCTTGAAGAATGCTTTGAAGCAACAAGGTGTTAGAGCCATTTTTCCAAGTAAACATTGTATTATATAATGTGATAATGATGTTTTAAAATCATTTTATATCTTTGAATATATATTAATAAAACTTTGCCTAGGATTTGTCTTGATTTTTAAATTAGACATAGAGGTACATGTATGTTAATGATAAGAACCTATCATCTAATGATTTCTATTATTATTCAGTATTAATGTAAGGAAATGGTCAATTAAGGGAATTAAAACAAAGTGACCACTATTTAAGAGGAAGCCTCTTCTTGTGTGTATGGCTGTCCTTCAATTATACGGTCTAAAAATTTTGAAAAGTAAAAAAAAAAAAAATAGCCAAACCATGGCTATAGTGAACCAAAAGCTCTGTCCCATTGGGGTTCACTATAGAGGGGTTTTACTGTATATATGTGGTATGAAAGGTGGGGAAATAAACACACCACAAGTTGGAAGAGAAACCCAGACAACCAGAGAGAGACGGTACTGGCACAGCTGGGCAGCCATTCATGTCCCACACCAATCCCCAACTGTCTTAAAAGTTCCAAGGTGTTAACTAACGGGCCCAGTGGTCACCCCTTGGAATGTTGCTGGTATCTCAAGTGACCGGACTTTACCCTCCCGTCTCTCTCTGGGTTGTCTGTAGGTTGGCTTTATTATTCCTGGAAGAGTATATATGACATATATATATAGAGGAGGAGAATTGACAATAATTCACATAATTTTACTGACATTCAGTCCAATTACAAAGTTTTGTTCACAGTTGTTAATGATGGATGAAATATAACGATGGAAAAGAACCAATATCTTTAAATGGTATTCCCAGGAATAAAAGAGAAGAGATAGTTTTCAAAATACTGAAAGAAAAAATATATAGTTAAACCTGTCTATAGCACCCGCTTTTAAATACGTAGTACGATGCGATTTACATTAAAAGTGACCTGTCTATAGCACCCTATTTTGGCAAGTCCCAAGAGGGGCGCTATAGATAGGTTTAACTGTATAACCTTTCAAAATTTGGGGGGAAATGAGAGAGCAGATGTTCCTAGAGTTGAGGGTGTGTGTGTATGCAGCCAATGTGGTGGCAGCGGAGGAGAAGTGGAGACGGTGCCGAGCAGCAGCCCCTGTCCCCCCAGCCCCTCCCACCACCCGCCCCCAGACATGAGGGAACTCCTGGCCTCCATCCCTGGCTTCAGTTTCAAGGTAGTACTCCCTCAGCCTTGGTCCCAGGTTGTCTGGAAACTTTTTCTTTATTCCTTGAATACATTTATAGTACTGCATAATGTAATAGAAACAATAGGTAACAAGACCAAATTACTCAAATGTTTCGGTAACAGCATTGTTACCATCATCAATTGTCTGATGATGGTAATAATGTCATCATTAACCTAGTACCATCTACCAATGAAACCTATTTTATCACTTTTAAAATATATATACAGTAGAACTTTCCTGTAAAGGACACCTAATTGCAGAGCCAAAGTCTTCCTATAGGGAGAGGTGTCCTCTTACCTGAGAGTTGCTAAATAGTAAAAAATGGCAATTTTGCAAATGAAAACTGTCCTTTGTAGAGAGGTGTCTGCTAGCGGGGTGTCCGCTAAAGGGAGGTTCTACTGTATTAAAATTATTTCTACAGCCCTTATCCTGCATTGATTAAAATTGAATATAGTTTCACCTTATATCTTCAACCTCTACACTGAACATATCGAGAGATTAGCTGATCTTGATAAAATAGAAATAGGTTCATAAATTTTGAGGAATTTAAATGAATGACCTTTTGACTATGCTGATGACACCATACTGCTAGCAGAAAACAAAGAAGACCTGAAAGATATTATTGAGAAAGTTAAAGAAGAAAGTAAAAAAATGTGGTTTAAAATTAAATATCAGCAAGAAAAAAATTATAGCCATTGATAATATAAATATCTTCGAAATTCAACAAGAAAAAATTGATATAGTTGATTACTTCATAGTTTTAGAATCCAGGAGGTTGCTTAGATGAAGTAAAAAGAGAATAGCACTAGGAAGACATTCAATGATGAAATTGGACAAGATTATGGAAGATAAAGGCATTTCATTCAAGAAAAAGAAGAGAATTGTAGAGGCATTGGTATTCCCTTTGGTCACTTATGGATGTGAGGGCCGGACTCGCAGAAAATAGGAAAGAAAAATAATTGAAGCCAATGAAATGTGGACATGGAGAAAGCTATTCGGAGTGCCAGGAGAGAGAAAAGGTAAAATATTTCAATCTTAATGAAATTAATCCTGTTAGATCCTTAGAATACCAAATATGTAAATAAAGACTGTCCTACTTCAGACATATAATGAGAGCAAATGGTTTAGAAAATATGTTAGGAAAAATAGAAAGAAGAAAGGAAGACCTGAAATTAACTGGCTAGAGAGGTTAAGAAAACTACCATAAATGACCACAGGGAATACCAATGTCTCAATCAGAGCTAGACTTTCAAGAAAGAAAAAGAATTGAAGCCTTTGAAATCTGGATATGGAGAAAGCTACTCAGAGTGCCATGGACAGATAAAAGGTCAAATGTTTCAATCTTAAAATGAAATTAATCCTGTTGTTCTGAATCCCAAAAATGAAAACAAAGGCAGGCCTATTTCGGACATATAATGAGAGGAAATGGTTTAAAAGAGATGTTGATATTGGAAAAAAATGAAGGTAGAGAGGAATACCTGCAATGGACTGACTAGAAAGGATCAAGAAAACTACCGGAAGGTCACTAGATAGACTGCCAGTAATGGTCACTAACAGATCAAATTGGAGAATATTTGTCAACATAGTCACTAAAAGTCTAACTCAACACACACCAACAACAACAGCAGTCAATTATATTATAAATAGAACTATTTGCTCTTACTTGGACCCTTTGGTGGTAGATTTAACCTCGTGAAGCTTAATGGCTGCCAAAAGCCAACTGAATTGATCTTGGAATTGTGAATCATAAAAATCAATTGTACTATAAAAACTTAAAAAAAAACACACAAGGTAACAAGACCAAATTCAAATAAATAAATAGTGTGTGATGTTTCGGCAATAACGCTGGTACCGAAATGTCACATACTATTTATTTTTTGGATTTAGTCTTATTACCTCGTGTTTATAATTTACTAGCCGAATGACCCAGGCAACGCCCGTGTTTTACCCGATTGAATGTTTTATTCAAATACTATTTGTTACAATTATAATAAATTGGCGCCTTAAATAAATGCATATATTAGTTAATAACTATAACCTATGTGCTTTATCTGTCTATGTACTGTTGGCTTCCGTAGGCGTCTCTTACTGGGAAAAAGAAAGAGAGGATTCCATTTAGTTATTAACTAATATATGCATTTATTTAAGGAGCGACCCGCTCCAACACAATAGTTACAAAAATGAAAAAGCGAGTGGGGGGTGGGGCAAAGGTGGCGTGATCGTAGCCAACCAATAGGAGGGCGCCATTCAAAAAAAAAGCAACGGTGACAGAGATGAAAAATGAAGAATTAGGAACGCATGACGCTCGTAACTGTATATAGAATAATCCAAATTGTGCCTTATCATTTAAAAAAAGCCTAATAATATAAAATAAAGCTACTTTAATATTTTTCTCACTATTCTCTCCTGTATCTAATTAAGATTGTAATTAGCATAGTTATATATATTAATATAAAAGATAAATATTTAAAATCATTTTTCATAGAGATGTACTGTTAGGTACTTGGTGAGGTTATGTAAGAAGCAATCGTTGTTGTGGACAGCAGCAGAGAGATAACATTTGGCTGTTGTTGCAGCCTCGCAAGAGGTCCGCCAGGAAGCTTAGCAAGGTGAGTTGTTGAAGACCACAGTGTAGCCGCAGGATTGTGACACTGGCTGTGTGAGCAGCTGCCCAGCTGGCCCAGACCAAAGAAGGCTGCGTGGACATCGAGAGCCCGGACTCCATCCTTGTCCACACCAACATCAAGGTATTGTTCTCAGATTCACAGCCAAAACCTGCCTTTTGTAATCAACCTGCCTTCATGTGGTATTGAACTAGAGGCACCACAAACTCGATTGACTTTAATCTTACTCAATTAGCCAAAAAGAAACTGAAAGAAACTTTGCTAAACGGCAATCTTGAGCCAACTAAGTACTGGTATGAGTTAATGTTCCAAAAGGTGAAAATCTAGCCCCTAATAGAAGTAAGGGAACTACAATTTGTCACTTGTAATTTGTCATTTGTAAGTGCAAAGTCCAACTGCTTTTCACATATGTAGACATGTGGTGCAATTACAGTAAAAGCAGTTGTCTGCTTCTATCCACCATGATTATCATGGCCTGTACTACGTGTACTAGGGATAAGCAAAAAAATAATAATTTGTCACAGTGAAATTTTCATTTCACTTGAATATCTAGTTTTCTTTTACATCTGTTGTATCTCTCTAGAATTTTTTCAATTCTGGATTTTGAAAACACACAGAGTTCAAAACTTTTATTAAAAAATGGTTTCATTGGCTCTCCAATTCTTGAACAAGTCCAATCCCACCAGGGAATGCAAGTAACTAAACTGGCATCTTGTATATGCAAGTTGTATATGCAATCATTATTTGCATATGTAGACATATATACCATATGTACTTGGGGGATCTAGTAAAATTATAATAAATTTGAGGTATGCTAAGACACAATTTGGTTTATAGATTATAAACACAAGGTAATAAGACCAAATCCAAATAAATAAATAGTGTGTGATGTTTCGGTAACAGCGCTTTTGTCTGAAGATGGTAAAAACGCTGTTACCGAAACGTGACCACACTATTTATTTATTTGGATTTGGTCTTATTACCTTGTATTTCAAATTTTAGGTATGTTGTTGTATCTTTTTATTTCAAAATATTTTATTAAAAGTGATGTTTCAATAGTTTATTATTTTAGTAAGCATTCTGAAGTATAGATTCTCTCACGTCTGGCATCTAATTTTCAGTAACTAAGTGTAGTTTACTTATTAGTCCCTGTGATTGTGGATAATCTCCATTACTGCCTCTAGAACAAATCTTCTCCATGCCATCTCAGAAACCTTCTACATGGTTAATAGCTCTCTCAAGAGCAACATTTTTGTATTTACCTTTTCCAAGTACACAGGCCCTATGCTGGACAACAACATGTCTACACATGCAGTTTTGGCAGACTTGAAAGCAGACTTTGTTTTTACAAGATTCCAGAATCCCCATTTGGTTACTTGTGCTCATGGTGAGACTAGACTTATACAAGAATTGGGGGCCATTGAATGAGGAAAAAGGTACTCAATGAAGATTCAATCTTGAGTCGTAGTTGTTGAAAAAATCTATTATGGTTATAACATATATATTCTTCCTCTAACTCCCAAACAGTATCATCAGGTAAATCATGGTAGGTGTGTCTCTCCACACTTGTAGAAAGTAATTCGGCTTTGTACGTACCTAGTTCAGTTATTTGGTGGAGTTGGTTACATTGAAACATTTTTTTAAATATAAAAACTACGGCTCAATGTGCAGATTAGATCCATGATATATACCACCACCATTCAATTTTGTGGTTGTACTTACAGTAAAAGCAGTTGCTAACTTCTACCCGCCATGATTATCATGGCCTGTACCATGTTGTACTAGAAATAAAAATAATAATAATAACCATTCAATTTGTAAACAAAGATAAATGGCTGCCTTCATACTAGTTCAGTTCAAGCTTTTACCACCTCACCTATCATTAACAGCAGACTAAATATTAAGAGAAAGGTTTGAAAATCTAGCAAATCTGTGAAGTTTTCTCCATGCCAGCTTTGACAAGTTATTAAACTTGTTAGTCCTTCAGTTGTCCTTTTTTAGAATGTCAAAGCTAGTATGGTATTAAACACAAGGTAATAAGACCAAATAAATAAATTGTGTGCGACATTTCAGGTAAAATCGTTGTTACCATCTTCAGACAAAAGTACTGAAATGCTCTGAAGGGAATTAAAGAATCAGTACTTTTGTCTGAAGATTGTAAACAATGCTATAACCAAAACGTCACACACTATTAATTTGGATTTGGTCTTATTACCTTGTGTTTATAATCTATAATCCAAATGTGCCTTATCACTAGTATGGTATTAAGGTAAATGACAGCTCAATTGTTGACAGCTCAAAGGGGGGTCGGTGGAAGGATGGTCTAAACCGTTGGTTTTCGACCCCTACGACCCGGGTTCGATACCCACATTGGGCACTTTTTTCTGTTTAAAAAAAAAATGCTCCAATGGCCCCCGATTCTTGCAAAAGTCCAGCGAGTGCAAGTAACCAAACGAGGCTCTGGCACATTTGTAAGTGCAAAGTTTAACTGCTTTTCTCATGTGTAGACATGTGGTGCACTTACAGTAAAAGCAGTCGCCTACTTCTACCCACCATAATTATAATGGCCTGTACCACGTGTACTAGGGATAAGCAAAAACATGGCAGTTTGTGTGTGGGAGAGGTCCCAGGAATACCAACAGTATGATGATGTGTGTGTCAGAACCTTCTGACCAAACATACCTTCGCCAGCCTACCCCCACTCTACAGTACCGGCTGGTCCAACTCCTGCCCCCCGTGGACAGGGCGGCAGTGGGAACTGACTGCTCGGTGCGGTTGCCTCCCTCTGCCCTCAACAACGAGTTCTTCACCGGGCTGCCTCGGAGTGGCGGGACAGGCTGGCAGACGGGGAGTTCACCCCGGAGAACCAGCAACAGGCTCAAGATGGAGGCTGAGAGAGAGCTGGCCAAGTTGGATCCCTGGAAGGTTGGTTGCTATGGCCTCTGAGATTATGGACCTTTCCCATGAGGAAGCTATAAGTAAGGCAGACTTGGCACCCACCATGCTGGCTTGTTCGCTGAATACATAGATCCCCATAATAGCCCCCACTTATAGCCTGGTTTCTCATTGATGGGAGGTATCATTCAATACAGTTGGCAGTATGACATTAGAGCATTTCCATAGTACATCTGAGTAAATAACTGTAGGCAATAAGTATTCTTTTAGACTTGGATACAATACAAGAAATCGACACGGGGTTTACTCAATATACACTCTAACCTCTTTAATTCAACACACCAAGGGATCAAAGCTTTCAGATGAATTAAAGTAAGTTAGATGATTTCATTTCTAATGGATATTTTAATATACAATAACCATAAAATATATATAATTAAAATAATAATTTTAGAAAATCTGCTTTTCACATATGTAGATATGTGGTGCACTTACAGTAAAAGCAGTCGCCTACCTCTACCCACCATGATTATCATGGCCTGTACCATGTGTACTAGGATAAGCAAAAAAAAAAATAGAAATACTGTTGTAATATAGTTTAATTATTATGTAAATTGATATCATTGGAACTTTTTTTATTCAGAATATTAATATTAATACACTGGTGTCCAAAAAATAAAGAAACTTAACCAATATTGAAATTTCTCAAAAGCTAATTTATTAACAAATATAAAATTTAGTATACAAATAGTTTAAACTATGGAGAATTTGACGAGCTATATGAAAATAAAAAAAAATATTTGAAATTATGAAATATGCAAATTATTACCAACATACCCAAAGCTAAGGTTCCAGATCTTAAAGAAATAAGATATCAATAGGGAGTATGATCACCTCTAACAGCTATCAAGGTCTCACAGCGAGCCCTCATACTGTTTACCAGGCTTTGGAGGAAGTCCAGGGGTAGTAAACCCCACTCCTCCAATAGAGCAGTTCTTAGCTCAATGAGGGTTCTGGGAGAGGGGTGACGAGCTCCAATACGCCTCCCTAGAGCATCCCACACATGCTCTATTGGATTCAGGTCCGGAGATCTGACTGGCCAATCCATCCTTCGAATATTCTCACTCTGGAGATATTCATTGACTAGCCTAGCCCTATGCGGACGAGCATTATCGTCCATAAAAATTAAATTGTGACCAATTTGATCTCTATAAGGTCTTAGATAGGGCTCAAGGATCTCGTCCCTGTACCTTTGGGCAGTTAAAGTGCCCCCAGAAAAAATGTGGAGGGGTGTGCGTCTGCTAGAACTGATGCCAGCCCAGACTAAGAGGACTGCCCCCTCTAAAACTGTCTATTTCCCTGATGTTACTGGGATGATAGCGGGTTCCAGGCTCCCTCCAGATAATAACTCGTCGAGAATCTGTTTTTAAACTAAATCTTGACTCGTCACTGAAGAGAACATGGCCCACTGATCATGAGTCCAGGCGTGATGCTCCAAGCACCAATTCAAGCGGGCTCTCCTGTGAGCAGAGGTTAAAGGGATACAGACCATTGGTCGTCTTGCATAAAGAGCACCTTTGTGAAGCCTTCGGTAAACAGTTTGTCTTGAAATTCTCGTTCCAGTAGCACTTGAGAGTTCATTAGAGAGTTGAATAGCTGTCATCTTCCTATGGCGCTTGGCAGTTACGACCAGATAACGGTCTTCAGAGGTAGCTGTTTTTCTTTTTCTACCAGAACCTTCTTTTCTTTTGATGGTTCCTGTCTCAATGAACTGTTTCCATATTTTGCTGACCACAGATTTATTCACATTTAGCCATTTTGCTACTTCAACTTGTGATTGCCCTGCCTTCATTCTTCCAACAGCTCTCCATTTTAAATCATCTGCTAAATTTTTTCGTAAACTCATAATTAACTAAGGATTAAATAAAATTATAATTGGACAATTCTTAGATTGGGGTAAACGACACGCCAAATAACACACTTATAAAGACAAGCAAAAATTTGCATATTTTCAATTTTACCGAATCGAATGGTTGCGATAAATAAATTCTACGACTTAAAATACCTAATTAAATTACTTTTTAGCTTTTAGCGTTGTATATTTTAAAACATATCATTAAAAAACAAAAGTTTCTTATTTTTTGGAGACCAGTGTATAATAAATTTCATGATCAGCTTTTAGCGATGGATAAAATTGCATTAATACTTATTTTAACAAAGGAAAAATTACAATTTTAATCTAAATGAATAAATGCAATGATAAGAAAACAAATAAAATTAGAAAATAAAGAAAAGACTAAAAGAATTTTTCTTACTCTTTAAGATTTTGTTACTAGCGGCTGCTTAAGTTTGGCCTGAATTTTCAAGTAAACAAATTGCTTATGAATATCGGCACCCTTTATTTGTGACGCATTGTAGCACTTTTAAGCACAGTGTGCATACACTAACTATGGTCGCTGTGTTTCCACAATCTAAAGTATTGTATTTTTAACAATAAATTTGTATTTTAACAAGAATTATCTAATGTTGTTAAAATTTGATTTTTAAAATTGCTCAATAGTGTTGAATTATCATTAGATTGAATTAAATTTGATAGGCTGGAGGTTGGGATATGTTAACATTGTCGAATTACCGCAAGTGTCGAATTATAGGGTGTTGTACTAAAGAGGTATTACTATAACTGGGCATATATAATTGGAGCACCTACCACCTTGCTGAGTAAGTCATTCACTAGGTGGGTGAAATATTTCTCTCAACTTGCACTCTCAGGTAATACAGTAGAACCTCCCTGTAAAGGACAACACCTATTTGCAGAGCCAAAGTGCCCTTTAGTGAGAGGTGTCCTCTTACCAGAGAATTGCTAAATTGTAAAAAATTATAATTTTGCAAATGAAAACTGTCTTTGTGGAGAGGTGTCTGCTAGCGGGGTATCTGCTAAAGGTAGGTTCTACTGTACTATCCTAAAGTGTAGCACACACACATGTGCTGAGTTGGACAGGGCTGTTTTAACAGAAATAGGTATTTTTAGACAGAGTGCTGGCAGATAAGATAAGATGAGAGGTTGTGTACTACAGGAATGATAAACTGGCCCTCATACAGGCATCTGTGTCTCCCAGGATAAGATATGTTTACACTGGGCCACAGATAATCAGCCAGGCCTCTGGGAGAGAGAGGGTTTTCTCCTAGCTCTCTCTTTGTAAAAGTTCCTTTAAAAGGAATAATTATTTATAGAGAAAAGTATTTGTTGTTTATGATTGAAGCACACATCCTGAATGTTTACTTTGAAGAAAGAACAGGTCCCTTGCCATGTAGAGACAGGGTATATATGCAAATAAAGGACTGGAGGTGAGGCTGACATGTGGATTTGTGTGCCTCAGGTGAAGCACTTTGAGCCGGTGTGGGGAAGAGGTGAGTAGAGGAGAGTGTGTAGAGATGGTAGCAAGTCTAACCTCCACCTGCAGCAGCCTGGAACCCCCTGAGCCCACGTTGCTCCCCACCCCCAAGCCCACTCCTATCAGTCCTGAAGAAGGTGAGGCCACCCAGGCCAGTGCCCCCAGCGAGTGTTGAGGACCAGGGCCTACACGGCAGCTCTGGCTGCTGCAGCTGCAGCTGCAGCCGCCACATCATCAGCCGCCCCCTCCAACCTCCCATTCTCCAGGTGGGTGGTCTCTACATCATGTTACATCATTACACACTAGCAATATTCTTCAGACTAGATTACCCCCAGCAACCTTATGTCACATATAGAATACTTGGAGATTTTGCCAGGAGAATATTAATTTATGAAAGGAAAGTCACTTCTCCTGTCAAAGTAGACACTAGTGCCATCTATTGACTGTCTTTGCAAACTAACGGACTTGGGTCAGTGTCAAATCCATATTGGTCTCGATTGTCAACCATGGTTTTGGGCTATGGCTCTCATCATGGGCTTTTATTTCATTAGATTATAATATTCAGAATTTTTGCAAAAGAGTTTAGTTGGTAATGTGGCTAAGCTAATTCTATGGCCAATATATAGATGGAAATTTTGCCAGGAGGATATTGATTTATAAAAGAAAGGTCACCTCTGAATTTGGCAAAGCTGGCGTTTTGGTTTTGTCACTGACAGAGTCTGATAGTTTGAGATCAATAGATGACACTTAGCTTTAGCCATCTATTTTGATAAGAGAGATGACCTTTCTTTTTACTTGGTTTTTAACTCCATGTAAATGTTTAAAAAGGTAACATGGCCTTTTAAAACAGGGCCCAGTTTAAGAAAGTTCTGGGTCCAAAAACTCCACAACAAACTGATGAGATAAACACCAAAGAGGAAATATAACATTTCATCTTTAGCGGGGTTCCTTCCAATTCAAACCTTTTGTTGCAATTAGCTAGAATTATAAACTGGCATCTCTTCAAACAGGGGATCAAAAAGATGACTGTATGCCAGTTTCTGAACAGCATCAGGTGCCTCTAACTCTTGTAAATATTGGATTGGATGAAAATGTTGCTAAGTTGTAAGAATTTTCAAATAAAGAAGTGAAGCAAAAGGTGATAAGGCCAATTCTAAATAAATAGTGTGTGACATTTTGGTAACAATGTTTTATTTTGAAAATTAGAAACTATTATAGACGTGTATGATTCTTTTCAAAATTAAACACGTCTATAATAGTTTTGAATTTTCATAACAGATGGCGCGCTAACGTTTAATTTATGTGGATTTGGTCTTATTACTTTTGATCCAAATTGTTCCTTATCATATAAAGAAGTGGTAAGGCCAAAATTTTAAAGCTCTTTGGTGAAGTGGTAGTGTTGACAACTTATTGATAATGAGTATTCATAAAAAAATCCCTAGACCTAGATTATACTCCTTCTGCCTAGTTAATCTCTGAGAGACCAGGGCAAGTGAAATCACATGAAAAGCTGAATCAAATCTAATCAACCACCGACAAATTATTCAAAATTTTGGGGAAGAGAAGTACCTTTGAATCAAAGATGCTAAAAACATTAGTGTTCTTTAGGGGAAAGAGAATAGTGTACAGAAAACCTCTCTTGAATCAGTTTTCAAGTGACACCAGAGAAAGATAATGAAGGTGGAAGTTCTAACTAAGCCTATCCCCAGAGACAAGTTTTTAAAATAAACACACAAATTTAATCTAAATTCTACCAGAACATTGAAGTTGGACTTTTTTCATGTGATATTGAACAAATTAGGATTGAAATATAAAGAAAGCAAATGATTCTAGCTCGAAACAGAAGCCAAGTGACTTTTACTCAAATATGTTGATGGGCAAGTCATGACTTCATTCTGGATGGTGTCATATTTCACCTTTTCTCACTTCCACTATACTAGGGGGGGCTACTATACATTCATCCCCTCCTGCTGTCATCAATTTATTCCTGAACCAAAAAAAAAAGTCCTGGTGTGAATTGGGACCATTCCAAATGGAATTGGTTGTCTGCAAGTCTTGGTATGACAATGGGACCAATGTCTCCAAACCAAGCTAATTCCCACTCAGACAGCAATGGTAGGTAACCTAATCTGGCCAAACCCAGTCACTACCCATTCAGAGCAAGGCAGCCAATGTCACAAAAGTGTATCCCACCTCAAGTACTGGTGTACTACACTGGGGTGGAAGCCAAGAGCACCAATAAACCAGAACCAAAATTTCTCAGGCAAAGTGGGTAATTGTTGAGAAGGTAGCGATGGATACCAAGAGCAGACTTGATACAGTTTGACAATTTGAAGTGCTATCTACCCTCATGTAGCTCATTAGTTGTTTTCCTTTACAATAAGCTATTTGAAAAATAGTACAAAAGTGAATTTTTACTTGGATCAGGTAGATAAATTAGAAAAAGGCATTTCCTGATCTTGCAACTGAAAGTTGCTGATTGTTTGCACCATCTATCGGAATAAATATAAACTAATCATTGATCATCAAGCCATCAGCAACTTTGAGTTGCACAATCAGGAAATGCCTTTTTTTTCTTAATAAGCTATTTGTTAGTTATTGTTAGAACAGAAATGTTACTGTGCAGCTAGATCCTCAGTTATCAACCCTTGATAGAATCAGGTGATATAAGAAATGGGTTTTCTATGTGAAGTGTTTGTCATACACCAGCATTGCTACCATCATCACACAGGAGTCTTGGATTTTAATAAAATCTATTGCAATTTCCAACTGCAGTGAAGCTTCCTTTGATAATCTCTTCTAATTCAGTTCTCTATTTTAATTGTGGTATAATTGATCTCTTGAAAGATGATCCAGTTGTCAAATGATTTCTACACCCCTCTGTGTAACCTGTAGGAAATCCAGAATGAATAAGGAGAGATCAGGAAGTATCCATGGGGGTTGTGCTGGATAGAAACAATTAAACAATTATTCATGTATTTACTCATGGACAAAACTTAAGAAGTTTTACATTTCAGCATGTATATCAGGATTCAGACAATAACTCTGAAAAATATCACAGTGACCTTTATTGAAGACACACGAGATAACCAAGTGCAAACAAAATTGCCTCTTTTTTTTCCTTCAAAAAAAAAAAAATGATGACTGGCAACATCAAAGGCTTTCCACTTCCTTAAATTTTGTCCATGAGTGAATATACATTTTTAAAAATATTCGGCATTAAAGAGTATAATTGATATTTAAGTCTTTAATATAGGTTTTATATCCAGGTCCCTCCCAGGTTTATCATCTTAAATGACAGGGGGCCAAGTATGTGGAAAAATTTGGTTCTAGTCTCAATCTCTTTTGCTGAGAAAACCTTCTAACATTCTTCTAAGGGCCTTCTAACATTAGCAAGATTTCAGTGAATAGGAATTAGGGGGTCCCAATAGATGGAGCCAGCCAGCCTGGAGAGTTGAGAAACTACTGGTGCTAGTTTCTATAAATACTTGGAACCTCTCAGTCTAATAGTTGTCTCTTTCATCCAAATCTGGACCAGGGTGGGAAGGAAGGGCATGGATACATTTGTAACTGTTTAAACTAATTGGTTGTTTCAACAACCAACCTTTGCTGACTTGTACAAGCTAACTGCCTACCATGATTATCATGGCCTCTTAAATATCGATAAGTAAAAAGAAAGTTTTTGTTGGTTTGTACAATCCTTCATGAGGAATATGACGGCTCACAATGAGGACATCAGAAAAACTGCTCCCCCATCATTTATAGAAATGCAGCAAAAGAAGATCTATAAAAAGAGCTGTGCTGCTGTCAATTCTGTCACCACATGGTCACCATGTGGGGGGGATGGAGACGTACCATATGGTCTTGATTGCTTGCTGCTGCTTGAGACTCCTGTGTGTGTATCCCTGACCTTGTGTACTCTCTCCATGATGGTGGTGGTAAGTTGCATGCCTGTGGTTGTTGACAACTTGGTTGTTGTTTTGATCACCTTTTTTTTTTTGCTTGTTTGCCCCCCCCCCCCCCCCCTCCTCTTTTTTTTTTTTTTTAAAGAACCATTATTTTTCCAATGTACACAGAACTTTTTACCCAGCTTTAGATTTTTGTTAATAATGAAGTTGATCATTTATTTAAAACTGAATTGCATTTTTTATTTTATTAAGATTTTCTGGCAATTAATTTAAAAAGTTAAACAAATTTGGTTTTTAAGTCCAGAATTATTTTTCTGGTACTCTGGTTTGGTTGTTAAATCTATAATCAACTATATTTGAAATAAACTAACAAGATTAAATTTGGTGAAAAATAAAGTATGCATGACACTTCTGTAGCAATGCCTTTCACTTTTTTTTTTAAATTTGGTTTTGTTATTCTCTTTTCATTTCAAATTCCAAATTGTACAATTTCATTTTTCTCCCTTTTCTTTTATTCCACAATTTTGATGTTTTTATATTGGATAGAAAGGATATTATTGGAATTGTATATTTTTTTAAGAACTGCACATCTTCTCAATAAAATATATAGAGCCATCTTCTTCACTCTTTCATTTTGCTCCAATATTTGCATATGCAGTTTTAAAACTCTTACTAATACACACATCCACAAGCCTTTATTAAGACATTCCGTCTTATACAGACGATTCTCCTGTGAGAAATGGATCTAAAAAAAAATGAGAAGCAGGGGGAGAAATTGAATCCTTGCTCAGAAAAGAGAAAAAGGTTGAAGGAGATTTTTAAAAGAAAAGAAAACAAGGAAAGAATGTCTATATACAAAAGTTGAGACTATATACATCGTTTTGCATGCATAGAACACAGTGAAGAAGTAGACTATTGAGTAAATGGTTGCATCTTGTGAAAAAGAAAATATTTCCACACAGTTCAGTTTACTTTGTTAGGTCTTTTTTTCCTCCTTGCAGTCTTGAAAAAATTAAAGAACTTTAAAATAGCTGACCTATTATCCATCAAATCTGAAAGAAAAAACTCTTACTAATAGTGTAACTATGTTGTTGACCTGCAAAGTTGAAATAGGAACAACAAACATTCATCTACAATAATAATAAAGGAAAATTGGGATAAATTTGACTTTCTAATTGTGACTTTCTCCAAGAATCTAGTTGTGGTTTTGCGATGATTATAAGAAGGGGGAATTAGACTATCTGTAAGAGATCTCATACAAAACTTCCAGAATGGTAGCGAGAGATTGTTTATAGAGGACTTCCTATAAAGGAAGTAAGTGTTGGAGGAGGAGACTTGTTGATTTCTCCCTCTCTCTCTCCTTGTCTGCTAGGTGGGTATCCAATACACTTGGGTAATCTATGGCACAACAATCAAGTAAGAAAAATATAGCTTTCCTTTTTATCCATCACCTTGTGAATGTCTTCTTCTTTCTTATCTCCACACTGGGTGAAGTAGAATGTGTGCCTTTGTCATTGATACGTTTCTATTAATTGTTAAATATTAATGGTGAAAATTATTTTGTAAGAAATTGCACTTTATATATATATATATAGATAAATGAAAGATACACTATTTTTAAGCTACTATAATTATTTTATTCTTTTTACAATTCGATTATACGTATATTGTTGTTTACAAGATGATGATCAATCATACAGAGTAGAGTAATAATATATCACAGATCATTCCTCCTTCCTTATATTGTTCATAGTTGGAGAAAACCGGCAAGGAGGGCATCGAGGTCGGGTAGATCTCCTAGGTGGAGGTGACGTGGAAATTTGAGGGTCTTGTTCCAGTCGGTGAGGTCCTGCTCCAGCGTTGTCCAAGGTCCAATCAGAATCTTCAGCATATTTGGTATCTGAACCTGTCCTCATCTGATTGACATGCACTTTAAATGTGCCTTTTAGGTTCTTTACTAGATAAACATTGTAACCTAGTCGTCGTATCACCTGGGCCTTGAACCATTTGCGCCTATTTTGTATTACTCTTGTAAACAGCACTTTATCTCCAACTTGAAAATGTCGCCTTCCACACTCATTTCTCCCAAAAGTCTTCTGGATAAATTCAGAGTTCAAGCAATTCACAAATGTTCTAGGCACATAACTTAGGAGACGTTCTACAGGAGGCTTATCTAAAGAGGTAGGCGTATTTCTATAATTAAACAGAACATTTTGTAAAATACAGTCCATATTTGAGTTTGGAGATTCTTCCAACGACTTTTCCAGAGATTTTTTAATTATTCTTACCGAAACTTCAGCAATTCCGTTAGACGAGGGATTATATGCTGGCGAGGTTAAGTGGTATACATTATTTTTCCGTAAGAACTCCTTAAATTCAATCGAATTGAAGGGGGGGCCATTGTCAGACACTAAGCATTGCGGTAATCCATACCTGGCGAAACACTCCCGTAGAAGCTTAATATTTTCTTGCGAAGTAGTACCTCTAGCTGGGAATACTTCAATCCAATTTGAATTTGCATCTACTACTAATAAATAACAATCACCTCTGAAATAGAAATGGTCAACATGAACTCGCTGCCACGGTTGGTTAGTCCTGGGCCAAGGTGTGTTCTCAGCGGGAGGAGCTGTCTGATGATGCATACAGGGAGAACATTCCTTCACAAACTCTTCAATTTGACTATCCATTTTTGGCCACCAAACCGAAGATCTGGCTAGAGATTTCATGCGATTGATTCCTATATGACTTTGATGAAGTAACTTCAACATTTGATCTTGACAGGTTCTTGGAATCACTGCCCTAGAATCAACAAAAATGCATCCCTGCAGTACAGAAAAATTTTCCAATTTTGAAAGGAATGGTTTCATTGTTTCATCCTTTTTTGCTAACTGAGGGTCTTCTAATAGATATTCCTTGAGCTTATTTAAAACCGGATCTTTATTGGTTTCTTCTTCAATAATGAGGTGGTCCAATGGAGTTACATTTAAAATGATATATCATGTGTCACCAAATCAATGTTGTCTTCCCTTGAATTTATTTCCTCAAGTGGAAGTCTTGAAAATGCATCCGCACAGAGCATGGTATCTTTATTTGTATATCTAATATCGAAATCGAAATTTGACAACTCTAAAGCCCACCTATGCAAGCGATTTGCAATTAAAGGCGGAAGAAGTCTTTTGTTTCCAAAAACAGTCGTTAAAGCTTTATGATCACTCTTTAACACAAATTTTCTCCCAAACAAGTATTGTCTCAGTTTGGAAGTTGCAAACACAATAGCAAGTGCTTCTTTCTCAGTCTGAGAGTATTTGACTTCTGCACTTGACAATGTTCTGGAAACAAAGGTGATTGGCTTCTCTTCCCCTTCCACAATATGACACAAGACCCCACTTATGCCATAGGCAGATGCATCACAGGTTAAAGTTAATGGAAGCTTCATTGAATAGTGAATAAGCGCCTGGGAATTTAATAGAGTTAACTTCAAATTCAGAAATGCCTTTTCGCATTGGCTAGACCATTTCCAACGATTGTCCTTCTTTAGGAGTTGATAAAGAGGACCAGCCAAGGTTGACATATTAGGTATGTATTTTGAATAGAAGCTCAACATCCCTAGAAAACTCTTCAATGATGTTTTGTCGAAAGGCTTTTTACACCTTTCTAATGCTTCCAATTTCTTTGAATCTGGTCTAACACCATCTTCATTTATAATATGACCTAGAAAACAAATGTCTTTTTTTTAAAATAAGCATTTTTCTTTATTAAGGGTGAAATTTAGCTCTTTCAATTTATCGAAGATCATTTTAAAATTCTGTAATGTTCTTGTTCATCTTTAGAACCAATGAAAATATCATCTAAGTATATCACCGTGTTGGGAACATCATGAAAAAGGCTGTCCATACACCTCTGGAAAATGGCTGAAGCTGGACTGATGCCAAAAGGCAATCTATTATATCGGTAAAGTCCTCTATGGGTAGATACCACTAGCAGATTTTTTGATGCTTCATCCATTTCAATTTGATGATATGCGGAGGAGAGATCCAATTTGGTAAAAATCTTGTTTCCTCCTAGATTTCCCAACATAGTTTCTATAGTAGGTAATGGATATTTCTCATCTTCAATGCAATTATTCAAAGTATTTTTAAAATCACCACACAAACGTAGTTCTCCATTTGACTTTATTACCGTTACTAAAGGCGTAGACCAATCACTAGCATTAACCTTTTCAATTATTTGACTTTTTTCAAGTCTGTCTAGTTCTTTGTCTATCTTCTCTTTAATGGAAAAGGGTACTGGTCTAAATTTAAAAAATTTGGGCTTAGCATTTGGCCTCAATGATATCGAACCTTTAATGCCCTGAATTGGTAAATCTTTATTTTCAAATACTCTCTTATATACTTCTAAAAACAGTTCTAAATTTGAAATTACATTTATATTATTACAGATATCAAAAACGCAATTGGGCCAATCAGTTTTTAAAATTCTTATCCAATTTCTGCCCAGTAGCGGCGTTTGGTTATTAAACTGGCCTGTCACAATTAGGGGTAGTTTTTCCTGATAGTTTTTGTAACTAACATTTACCAAGCATTTTCCAAAAACTGGTATCATATTTCCTGAAAAACTTTTCAAATGTCCACTGTATTTCTCTAGAGTGACATTTTTGAGATTTGTAAGAAAAAAATTCTTTGAAACTACAGACACGTCTGCACCAGTGTCAACCTCCATTATAGTGTCTGCATCTTCAATTTTAACGTTTACCAATATTTTTGGTGCGTTTTCTAATGTGTTGCACTGAATAGTATTCAATTTATTCAGATTGGGTTTATTCATTCCAGAATTTTGGGCCGACTTTTTATTCCAACATACTGGAGCAATGTGCCCTTTCTTATTGCAAATATAACATTGAGCATTTTTAAATTTGCATAACTTCGTATCGTGGTTAGACTTTCCACAAATTTTGCAAGGATTATTGTATTTACATGGGAATTTAAAATTTTTAGATCTGGCTTTCAACTTATCAATATCATGACCAGGATTTTTCATCAAATTTACTTGTGACTTCGCTGCCTCTACAGAATTTGCAATATTTATTGCACTATCAAACGTTAAAAAAGGTTCACTTAGCAGCCTTTTAAGCGTAGCTTCATCGAAGCAACCACTTACAAATTGATCACACAAATTTTCATTTATGTCAGTAAATTTGCACTTGTCTGCCTGAGATTTAAGCCTCAAAACAAATTTTCCCACAGGCTCACTTTCTTTTTGTACAATCTTGTGAAATAAATATCTTTCATAGTGCTTATTTTTTATTGGATATAAATGGTTGGTTAAAACCTCTACTAAATCTTTATATTTAAGGTCACTTGGCCTTCTGGGTACCAACAAATCGCGCAAAGTCTTATAAACATTAACATCAATAGACGTTAATAACACAGATACTTTGTCTGCTTCTAATGTTTTGTTTAATTTAAAACATTCTTCTAATTGTTCCAAATAACAATTTAGATCTTCACCTTCACGAAACCTTGGATAATTTAAATTAGTGGTGGCCATACTTACGTTAATTCTTCGTCGCCATTTGATACGTTTCTATTAATTGTTAAATATTAATGGTGAAAATTATTTTGTAAGAAATTGCACTTTATATATATATATATAGATAAATGAAAGATACACTATTTTTAAGCTACTATAATTATTTTATTCTTTTTACAATTCGATTATACGTATATTGTTGTTTACAAGATGATGATCAATCATACAGAGTAGAGTAATAATATATCACAGATCAGTCATTAAGACTGGGAGCACTACTCAGTAGCAGGCCTACTTAACTCCAAAAGAAATGGCCGCCTCTGACATGAGGAACAGGCGCCATATGCAGCCGCTCCTAACATGGAGTACAAACGCTGCTCATCCTGTATACCTGGATCAGGAGTCCTTACAGCCGGGGCCAGCCGAGCCCAGGTTTTTTAGTGAGCTTGTTACTGCTTCCCCTCCTCCTTTTTCATCCGGGCTTGGGACCGGCAAAGACAGAGTTTGAATGTAAGCTCCACAAGCTAGGTAAAAGTTGCCATTAAATACTACTGAAAGATGAGCCATCCAGAAATGGAAAGTTTCCAGAGTCAGATGACTAAAAGTAACTGATCTCTGTGATATTTTCGTCTCCTGATATCTGATAGAGATGTAATAGGGATTATTTTTGTGGTGGTGAGTGTAGACACAATTTGGACTTGTTAGGAAATGTTAATGGTTTATTGCAGGTTTAACCTTTGTCAGGTTTCTTTTATACAGAGATTTTGTTCTTTATATTTGATAGTTGATGCCTTTGAATCTTGTGTTCAGTGGTTTTTCAGTCCATTGTTTCCCCTCCTTGAATCCCTCTCTCTTCCCCAGAAATAAGACTTGTACAAACTTCAAATGGTAACAAGAATAAGAATCCAAATAAGTTAAACTCTCTGCTAAGTACTCTTTGTTTTGATGATGGTAGCAATGCTGTTACCGAAATGTGGGTTTACTGATTTGGATTTAATGGTGTTATCCTTTGATTTGTTTCCTGTGAGATGTGATGAAGGAGTTGGAATGAGGAGGTTGAGGGATGTGTGTAGAACCCCCAGAACTGACACGGCCTCCCACCCCAGGGGAGTCTCAGCCTTCTCTGCCGGCCTTGTCCCGACCCACAACACCCGCCCCTCTTCATGTAAGTTCACAACACACCTGTCTGGACTGATGATGATGGTAGTGGTGGGTTTTAACAAATTTTTGATGAGGATGGTATGATGGTGGCAATCTCAGTAGATAGTCCATTTATTCCAAAGTTGATAAAGCACAATTTGGATTATATATTATAATACAAGAAAATAAGACCTAATCCAAATAATTTAATAGTGTGTGACAATGCTGTTGCTGAAACTTCACACACTATTAAATTATTTGAATTAGGTCTTATTTTCTTGTATTTATTCCAAAGTTGTTAATCCTGTTTTAAGATTATTGCTGACGGTGCAGCCTGCAGAAACCTCCACCACGGCTCCAGTCATCACCTCCATAAAGGCTGCTGTCACCCCGCAGCCCTCACAAGAGGTAAGGCCTTCACATCCCAGTTAATTCCTAGTCTTTCTTCTTCCTTATCTCCACTCAATCATATTAGGGTCTGGGTGAAGTAGAATGTGTCTGCCTTTGTACCTTAAAACTGGGAGCACTACTCAGTGGCAGGCCGACTTAGCTCCAAAATAAATAGCCGCCTCTGACATGAGGAACAGACGCCATGTGCAGCTGCTCCTAACATGGAATACAAACGCTGCTCATCCTTTATCCCTGGATTAGGAGCCCATACAGGGTACTATCAGCCGGGCCAGCTTGTTACTGCTCCCCCTCCTCCTTTTCATCCGGGCTTGGGACCTAAAAAGGCGGAGTTTATTCCTAAGTGGTTATTCCTAGTAAAGTTATCATACCTATAAATATTATTGTTTTTATGGGGTTGTCCATCCTCTCTTGTTTGCTATTTATTTTGTTTTCAATTGAAAAAGTTAATAACAGCCAGAGAGGTTTGAAGTTTTTCTCATTCAAGTTTATCAGAAAAGAGTTGGCTATCATAAATTTTCCTTTTGTACGTATTCTCTGCACTACTCTTTATATTAGCTTTTCCTACCATTGACATATGCCAATATCTAAATATTGTGTTTCCAAGCCTGTCTCCTGATAATGGACTTTGCATATAGATCTCTTGGCATTATTAATTGGGTTTTGTTTTAACCTCTCACAATAGCAGTAATACCTCACCAAAATGAACCATGGATATAGCAAACCTTTCCTAGGTTTTTATGACCTAATACTCAGAAATAGTCACGCCATATGTATGGGAACCATAGGTAGAGCGAAAGTTGCCATAGCAAGGTTTTACTGAAGTTGGTTGGGTGCGTTCAGTCAATGGTTGATTTATACTCTCTAAGCATCATTAATAAATGTAAGGCATCTCCTGATCATGCAACTAAAAGTTGCTGATGGCCTGTGCCATAATAATGGGCCAAAATAAATATCAACTAATCTTTGGTTTTTATTATTTTAGAATTTTCCAAATACCCTTTCTTGATTAATCAAGAACATCTAACCTCGTTTGCGTTTTGAGATGTTGGCCCTCATCAGCGTGGTATAAGCTGCACCTCAACGACCAAAAAACTGGTTTTTTCAGACATCCTGAAAAATCATGAAATGGGTAAATAAGGCCAGAAGTGCACGAGAACACCAAACTATATGGAAAAAAAATAGTACAAAAGTGAAATTGTACTGGGATCAGATGGATAAATTAAGAAAAAGCATTTCCTGATCATGCAACTAAAAAAAGAAATCAACGATCAGTTGTTTATTGGACAAATGGCATAAGCCATTAGCAATTTTTAGTTGTACAATCAGGAGATGCCTTTTTATTAATTTATCTACCTGATCCCAGTACCATTTCAATTCTGTACTATTTTTTCATTTGTAAGTGCAAAGTCGAACTGCTTTTCACACGTGTAGACATGTGGTGCACTTAGAGTAAAAGCAGCCGCCTACTTCTACCCACCATGATTATCATGGCCTGTACTAGGGATAACCAAAAAAAAACCTATTTTTCCACATTAATAAATGTCTCTACTTGGAGAGGATGGTTAGATGTGGGGGTTATTGATGGAGAGCTAGCCAGGAATGTTACCAAAGGTAATGTTGCAGCCCAGCCCTCCAGCAGCGGCCGAGCAGTACATTGTGCTGTCCAACAACAACCTGGACATCTACATCTCCGAGAGCAGCGGAGTTCTCCTGGACTCTCAGCCTGTGTTGTTGGTCATTGACCGGCCCTGACGCTCCGGTGAGTTCCTTCCTTCCTCACAAATTATACTGAGAGTTCACCGCATGGAGTTTGCACTTACATGGGGTCCCTTATTGGTGGGGTTGGAAGATCTTCTTTAGGAATTGCTCCAATTGTTCCTGAAATTGGGAGTTTAGACTTTGTAAGCTGAACAAATGTAGGAGAGGTTTGCTCCCTACTAACATTGAGTTGATCTTGAAATATAGATGCAAATAAATTATGATTGAATTAAATAATGCGGAGCCAGTGGCCTGATGAAGCGCGAAAGCTTGCCTCCCAATATCTGAATAAAGAAACTCTGCAAATATTTTTAAATTTATTTAATTCAATCTAGCTGATCCTGGATCATCCATATTTATAGACACATTAATTGACCACCTGATGTGGAGGCACTGTTAGGGTGATAACATCAGGCTTCTAGGGATAAATTAAGAAAAAAGGCATATCTCCTGATCATGCAACTAAAAGTTTCTGAGGGCTTGCACCATATTATTCCAACAAATGTTACAAGCCATTAGAAACTTTTAGTTGTGTGATCAGAATATGCCTTTTTTCTTCATTTATCCACCTGATCCTAGTACAATTTCATAATACAAAAGAAAGAGAAAAAAAAATGTATTCCTGGAAGCCTGATGTTTTCACCCCCCCCCCCAATATTGATACATGAGATTATTTTATTGAGTTGAGGCACTAAGAGACTGGTGTATGTGCAGCCTGCCTTGGAGCCAATGGAGGTAACAGACCAGGAGCCAGCTGAAAAGTCCTTGCCAGCCCAAGAAGCTGCTGAAGTCCCCTGCGAGGGCCCTGAGGATCCCAAGCCTCCTGATCTAGCAGACTCAGCAGCGCCTGAATATTCCCCTCATGTCAGCGAGGAAGAGCCCAGCAATGACACCCTGCCTGCGCCAGCTTCAGCAGAGCCCAGGAGTTCCCCTTACCCAGCAAGGAGGGGATGATATTGAAGGCAGGGAATGAATTCTTGGCCACCTTGGAGATGGGCTCTTCAGATAGTCAGCCTACTGGAGATGAGGAGGAGGAAGTTACTTCTGAGGTGGGAGGTGATGTGGCCCCGGTCCTCCCACCTTGTGAGACTTCTAAACCCCCACCTGAGGTCCCCCTTCCTGGAGCTACTGAAGGGATGAAGGTCGGGGAGCCTACAGAGAAAGCAGAGGTGACTTCAGAAGTTTCTCGTCCTGAAGTCAAATCTCCAGAAGTGATAGATCTGGACCAGGATTGTGATTCCCCCTCTAGCACTCACTCTCTGGTTCAGTCGTCCACCCACCCTGCCACAGATAAAGCGATCACTTTAGATGGTGTGGACAATGAGCTGTCCATGGATTCCTCAGAAGGACTGACCCTAGAGAATGATTCTTCTGAAGGCCTCACCCTGGAAAATGACTCTTCAGATGAATTTTTGCTGGACGATGACTCCTTAGAGATGTCTGTGGATGTGACGCCAAAGAGTTTTTACTGAGTCTGCCAACTTTAGTGCCACTACATCTCCCTCAATGGAAGTAGAGCATGCTGCAACCCCAGCTCCACCAGAGAAGCTGGCTTCTTCGAATCAAGAATCCTTGGAAGCTGCAGAGAGTGAGGTTAGTAGGCCTGAAGAAAGGACAATTCCAGCTGTTGTGGAGGAGCCGACAGAACCAGCAGCACCAGTACAAGAAGATCCCCCTCCTGCCCTCAAGGAAGAGAAACAACCAGCAATACTCAAGGCCCCACCTCCCAATGGAAGGCCTCCTATTACTCGCAGGCCGCTGATAGTGACAGTGGACTCCTTCATCTCTCCAGGATGGAAGCCGGATGACGACCACACCTACCAGAGGAAGAGGCCTTCCAGTGCCCCAGCCTTTGACTACCCGGTGAAAGCCCCCTGTTTTGACACGCTCGGCCAGCTATCATGACCTACTGAAGAAAGAAAGCCCTCCCCCATTGCCCCCCGCCCAGAACTCCCAACCGCCATGTCCTGGTGACAGTCAATGTAGCCCCTCCTCCACCACCGCCCCCTCCCGCGGTGGAGCAGCCCCGGCCCCCTCCCCCATCAGGCAACATTACACTGCTCAATGGAGGCACTGGCGCCATCCCAGCTGATTGCACTTGCAACCGCAAGGCCATGATAATGTGCCTCAAGTGCGGGGCTTTCTGCCACAAAGACTGCATGGGACCCACACAGCTCTGTGTAACTTGCCTCATTCGATGACACCCCCTCACTGTACAGCTCCTTCCTTCCCTTGCTGCTCCAGAGGTGAAAGATGTCTTCCTTTTTTCTGTTTCCCCCTTAGACATCATTAGGAAGATTATTCATGTTTTGTTTAAATCACTCATTTCCCCACACTTTAGATCTTTAGGACAACATGGCTTACTTTCAACTATTTAGTGCTCCAATCATATCTGGTGTGGGTTTTGCCACACCTTGAGGAGAATTTGGTTTTGCAAGACATCTTTCCCACAGATATATGCAACTTTCATAGCCCCACTGCTCACGTCAAAGGGACAAAGCTAATCTGGCAAGTTAGCTCTATGTGATGATGGTAGATTGGCCCTCTTTCTTCATAATACTCATCCATTTAGCTACTGTACATAAACTTTGTTTGTTTCTTTCACCCTCCTTTTCTTTTCCTAAAAACTTCTCTTCTAAATCTTCTCTCTCTTTCTCTATATATAATTAATACTTGTATATATTTATATATATATTTTGTACATAGTATAAATATATAAATAATTTACACACCTCCATATATATATAAAAAACCAATACCAAAATAGTTTTTGTTATTGCTTTTTTTTTTTTTTAATATCTTTTTATTATTATTATTATTTTTTTTTTAGTTCATATTTTCATATGTTTGTTAGGAAAAAATAGTGAAATACAAAAATTAAAAAAGAAATTGTGTTTTAAAAATATTTAAATCTTTGTATTTGGTTATGATTTTTTTTTTTTTTAGCATTTGAAGTGTTGTAGATCTTTTGTTGACATTTTTTTTTTTATTTGGGTGATCTCAATTGTGCACTTTGTCAAAATATTATTATTTTTTTGGCCATATTTATAAATTTGGCAGTGTTTGCCGCATCTTTTATTTTTTATTCATTGAATTATTATCATTTATTCTCTGTTTAAATTTTTTTATATGAAACTTTGTCCCACACTCTTCTCTTTTTATTTTTTTGTGTTCAATCAATTATTTTTTTTATCCTTTTTGGTTATTGGGAAACAGTGATCTGTTTTGTTGTGTTACTTCAGCATTTTTAAAATTATTATCCTTTTTTTTTTTTTTTTTCAGAATTAGAAATATAAAATTTTCCAATGTTTTAAAATTTTAATAACCTGAAACCTACCTAGGTTAAAATTTTTTTTTTTTCATCTTTTCTCTCCCTTCCATTTAAAATTTATTGATAAAAATTAAGCGCAAACTTTTTTTTTTTTTTTCAATTTTAGAATATAACCATACTTTTAAAAAAAAAACCTTTATATATATATATATGTTTATATATAATATTTCTAGCTTATTTTTTAAATATCAATATAGCATTTATCTTTTTTTATTTTATATATATATAAATATAGAGCAACTTTTTTTTTTCAATAAATGACACAGAAAAGAGAAATAGAATTTTATAATTATATATATTTTAAAACATTATATATATATATAGCCTTTCTCTTGTGTGTATGTATTTGTTTGTATGTTTCTTTTTTGTGTGTGCTTTACATTTTTTGTTTGTTTTTGTAAATCAAAAATGATTGCACAATTATCTTGTTATGTTCATATTCTCTTATACATTTATATCACATCATGATCATGAAAAAATGCTAGTTTTTAATCTCACATTAATTTGCACATTCATCATTTTTTCCTCTTCACCCCCCTTCCCATATTTAGTTCTTCATTTTTTGTCATCCCCCCACTTCCTTTGTTTTCAGAGTAATTCCTTCCTACCTCTACCACCCTCTACATCTACAATAAAAGACAACAAATACTAAATTATACTTGTAATAAAGATAGAAATTTATATATATTAAAATTTATATTTAAAACCTTATTCTTTCTTGTGTTTTCTCTCTTTTTTTTTTTTGGATGATGTTGTTGTTGTTGAGTGTTGTTGCTTCTTATCCCCTTGTGTAAAGATTACACGAATTCCATCCTCAGTGACCTCTATGCGATCTTCAGTTTGTCTTCCCTAATCTATCCAACACACATCAAAATGACACGTAGATAAAATTAGGGAAGACATCACAGGATGATACATATTTGTCCATGAGTGTATTTGATGATTGATGTCTAGCAAAAAGTAATGAAGAAATATAGAGGTTATAGACACTGTAGCCCATCAGCTTCTCAATAAGCTTTTCTTATCGTCCTGAACAATCCACATGAAGGTAAAAACAGTGCTAGATGGATCAAAGTATTAACGTTGTGATATCTTGGCGAGCTCCGATATATATATATGAGGTGGTAAATCAATCCCAGCGAGAATACAAACACAGCGCAGCATTGAAGATCTTTCTTTTTTTTTTTTGCTTATCCCTAGTACACAGGGTACAGGCCATTATAATCCTGGTGGGTAGAAGTAGGCAACTGCCTTTACTGTAAGTGCACCACCACATGTCTACACATGTGAAAGCAGTTCGACTTTTGCACTTACAATTTTACCAGAGCCTCGTTTTGGTTACTTGCACTCGCTGGTGGGATTGGACTTTTGCAAAAATCGGGGGCCATTGGAGAATTTTTTTTTTTTATCAGAAAAAAGTGCCCAATGCAGGAATCGAACCCGGGACATAGTGGTGGAAAATCAATGGTTTAGACTCTCCTTCCACTGATTCCCCTTCTTTTTATCTGATTCTAAACAGCTAGTAACATATGTTGCCACAAGTAAGGGATAAAAATTATAAATAAATACAGATTGTTTTTAATTTTGTGGGTAATGTAGCAAAGAGAGGGAATTTTTTTTGGCATCTCTGTCGTCTTGACCGTACATAAATATATCCATGTGGAGAACTGCCAAGGGCGATATTTCAGCCCTGATCCATAGAGTTCCAATCATCCTATGCCAAAGAGCAGACTTTGTCGCCTCCATATCGCTTCACAAGGGATCTATGTTGAGGGCCATATATTGCAGCCCTTGTTCCGCTCAAGATGATAAATTCACAAAGCCAATTTTGCAGATCTGCACTTGCCCTTGAGGTTTCGACGCGTCCGTTTCCTACGGCTAGATTTTGCAGCCCTGGCTCCTTATTAGAATCTGATATATATTCTGTGATCATAAAATTCCATTCATATTGAAGATATAAAAGAATCTCGAATTCTTCGATTGATATCATTTTTATCTGAACAATATAATGAAATGATTGGTTGAAATAATATACCTATTTTCGGTGGTCCATTATTATCTGTAGCTCATTGATTTGACAAAATAGTTCCAAATTGAATAAAAAATTAGGTCAAATCTTTTAAAATGTCTTTTCCCCCGCAAATTTATGTGTAGATCTTGAGTAAATACTTCTTATTAATTTGAAAAAATCTATTTGATATTCTTTGAAATGCGCAAAATTCAAATATATGTTCAACTTAAACTGAGAGTTCTTAAAAATGGCTTTAAAAATATATACATTGTCGTTATTATAACTTTCGATATATTTTAAAAAATTAAATTTTCTCTTCATCAAAATAAAAATGTACAATTAGTTTGGAATTTAACATTATAAAGGCATACGATTTTATTAAGTATATTTTCAAATTTTCGATTTTTGACATTAAACAAATATTTTCTAAAGAATTGATGCATTTTTAATTATAAAAAAATACTTAAATAACGGAAATATCTTTAATTACGGGCTGCTAACCAAAATAAAATGATTTTTAAGCCCCAATGGCCGCGTAAAGCAGAATATATGCAAAGCACTATGACCAGGCTGGGGAGGCTAGGGACAGGATCTCCGTCAGGGAAGAGGCAGGTGTTATATATTTTTAATAATGTTAGAAATAGATTCGACAACGTTGTGTTGTAAATATACGATGTAATCGAATAAGCATTGTTTACCGCCTTCAATGTCACACCTCAAGTATGTACTTTTATTGTGTGTTATATTATGTAATCTCATTCCTAGATAATTAAAACATTTAAAATCAACTCATACCTTATCATTTCAAATACAAGGCCCACTTTTATACACAACAGAATTGGCGACAAGGGTTAAAAACGGCACGTATTCTAGCAAAAATATTTAAATCAAACTTTATCAAATATCAAATATTCATAATATAATACAATATATATCAATTTTATTAGCAATTTAACTTCATATCATCAATTCTAATTCTATTAAATTCATAACTACCAAAATATATCTATTTTTAAAACAAGCAATTTTTCGCATATCAATATTTATTTATTTTAATTTTCATCGAAGTAAAAATCAAAATATTTTAAACAAAATGGATCCACAACAGTTTCAGGCCCTCATTGAAGCCATGAATAGAAATCAACAACAGCTAATCAATACTTTGTTATCAAAAACAACTCAACCTAGGGATGGAACTGATATAAAAGAAAATCAACCCACCCCTGTAAACATTTCTCATGCTCCACCCTTTGAAAATTTTGATCCAAATAAGGAAATATTTAAATATTATCGCCAGCGTTTTGAAAATTACATCAAAATGAAAGACATTTATCAAGATAAAAAGAGAAGTGCTCAAATGTTATTGAATTCGATAGGTGCTTCAAATTATAACATCTTAGCAGCCTTGGTAGCCCCAACAACTCCGGGAGAACTTGATTACGAAGAACTCATCGAAGAATTGGAAAAACATTTAGCGCCAAGAAGAAGCACCCTTGTCTCTCAACATTATTTTCTATCAACAAGATAAGGATTCAATTGCAGACTTTGTAGCATCATTAAGACGTGACATAGCTGACTGTGAATTCAAGGCACAATGCGAATGTAGAAAAGATGTTTCAGCATCAGAAATTTTCCTGAGAGCACAGTTTATCCTAGGTATAAAAGACAACTGGATAAAGGAACAAATCCTACATTCGGAAATCTACGCATTTAATGATATTTTAACGAAGGCTATTGCTCTTGAAGCATCGAAGACTGATTGCCACGGATTATCAAAGGCACGACCATCAACCACAACTATCAATGTGACAGATGAAGTCCACAAAGTTTCTCGACACAATTATCGATCAAGGAAGGACAATAATTATAAGACTCCAAGTCAAAACCGACCCAGATCAAATCAAACCCGTGAGAATCAACATGCTCGATCGAAATCACGAGGCCGTATCGATTATGAGAAACTTGGCATCAACAATGTTTGCCTCCGCTGTTGTCGAAACAACCACCAATCGAAAATTGCAGAACAGACCCATCAAAATTGACTTGTACATCATGCCATAAAACAGATCATGTGTCAAAAATATGCATCAAACTCTCCTCAATAATAAGTCAAATAACACTCAGACAAATCATATCGATAATTATGAAGACTTCGGAATAAACAGAATTGTTGGCATTTATGATCAACCCCTGCTGAACACTTCACAAGATACAACAAAGTATTATGTTTCAATTAAAATTGAAGGTTTCAATCAAAAGTTTGAGGTAGACACTGGAGCGGGTTACACCTTAATGCCCGAGAATCAATTTAAAAGGCTAAATACCAAAAATAAGGTTCAACCAACTAACATTGTTATCCGATCATATACTGGAAACGTTTTTCAATTCTCTTGGGAAAGTGGAAGTCCAAGTAGAATTCAAATATCGTACATCTATTGAAGAATTATTTATCATTCCTAATAACTATGATCCTCTTCTAGGAAAAACCTGGATCAGGCATCTAAAAATAAATCTAGAAGAAATTGATCAAGAAAATCTAAATTGAATCAAGGAACTAAAAGTGTCATCCATAAATGATGATTATGATATCGAAAAAGAATTCCCTGAAATTTATACTCAAAATGTTGTTTGCGTGCCTGATTTTCTCATCACGCTTCAACTCCGTAAAGGAGCAAAACTGTTAGCATTTTTATAAGTTGTTTTTCATAGATTAATATATTTATATTTTGACCAGATGACCGGACGACTTTACATGTATATATTTGGTTTTAAATGATGTAAATTAGTAGAGTACTACGATTTGTGATTTTTTTTCGTAAGTAAATAATATGCCACCGATTGTAATTAAATCGACGATCGGACCAACCGGCGAGAAACTATGCATAATCGAAGCCTCCTTAATAACGAAGATCCTAGACAAATGTGGAATCGAGTATAAGCTTGAGGGAAACGGTTCAATCAAAGAAGAGAACTCGCGGCTCCCAATCGGATGACTCAAGATCGCCAACTAGGAGCGAGCGTAATCTGAAGACGCCTAGAATGGACATCGATGAACAAAGTCCCGCCACTGGAATTTCTCAACAAATGAACACAGCTCACCCACCTCAAGACGATGAAGAAAATAACGACAACGATGGCCCATGGACCACAGTCACTAACGTGAAAAAACCGAGAATTCCTCCTGTTATTGCAGAAAATGTAGCGGATTGGAAGCTTCTTTGCCAAGAACTAAAAGGCTTGTGCACGGAACCATTCCAAGTCACGATTTCTGGCAAAAAGCACATAATTAAATCGAAAAACATAGGCGACTTCAAAAAAATCAGGGAGTATGTACAAAAAAATAATGGAGGATATTCCTACAGACTACAGGAGGAAAAACCACTGAAAGTGGTATTGAAGGGGGTAACAACAGCCTTCAAAGAAGAAGACGTCGTAACTGAACTGGTCTCAATGGGCTTCACTGAGGTCATTGTCAAAAGACTCCATAGACAATCGACCAAAATACCGATGAATATAGTCCTAGTAGAGCTACCGAAAAATGAACAAAATAAACGAATCTATGGAATAACCGAAATACTTTACCAAAAAATAGTCGTGGAATCATTCAGGACTACAAAACGAGTGACCCAATGCTTTAACTGCCAGGGCTTTGGGCATGGCCAGCTAAACTGTTTTTTGAAGCCCAAATGCGTCAAGTGTGCTGAAGAACACCATTCGAAGGATTGTCCAAGAAAGTCGAAACAGCTCCCACCAAAGTGCGCTAACTGTGGGAGAGGCGCACACAGCCAATTACCGCGGATGCCAAAATTTTCCGAAGCCACAACAACAGCAGCTAAAGCCTCCCAGACAAAACTCCCCTAACACCATACCTCAAGCAAGCTCCACTAAAACAGAAGAAGCAACTGTTGAAAAACAAAAGGCAAGTTACGCTGAAACTGCAAAAAAGAAAACTACTCGTTCTGACACCAGGGAACTGTGCGAAAAGTTATTAGAAATTATCAAAACTTACTTACAATGAAAGGCAAATTACCTTTGAAAATCGTTTTCTGGAATTGCAACGGAATCAAACTCAAAAAAAGAAGAATTTCTACATTTTTTAGAAGAAAACTCAATAGACATGGCACTGCTCAGTGAAACACACTTAAAACCATCTGTCGACCTCAAACTCAGAAACTATCAGACAATAAGAGACGATAGAATCGTTGGAAGGGGCGGTGGAACGGCAATAATTCTAAAAAACTATCTTAATATAAAAAAGTGCTGATTCAAACATCTAACATGGAAAACACCACAATTCTAATGAAACCAGATGGAAGGGCAGTAGTGCAGATATCGTCAATCTATAAGAAACCCGATCTACCACTCCTGGAGGAAGATCTGAATCTCTTGTTAGAGAATAATCAATCAGTAATCGCTGCAGGAGACTGGAACTCCAAGCACCCTCTTTGGGGCTCAAGAACCTCCAATAATAGCGGAACCGTGCTTCATAATTTTTCCGAAAAAGAAAACCTGGACATTGTCGCACCTTCTTCACCCACGCACTACAGTCCTTTGGGTAATCCAGACTTTCTAGACATCGCAATTCTTAGAAACATCCCCTGGACTTCGAGGATTAAGACCCTGGATGCCTTATCTTCAGATCACCTCCCAGTAATCCTAGAGCTGACCTGCCCGAAGGATGAATTCACGACTAGGGCTTGCCGACTCACTAACTGGGTACACTTCCAACAAGACTTAATTTCCAGTACGCCTCCTAGAGTACCCTTGAAAACGGAAGCCAATATTGACTCAGCAGTGACCATACTAAATGATAAAATCTACAACAGCTACTCGAAAAACACAGTTATATCATCCTCTTCATCAAAACAGAACCCCTCGACCAAGGCCTTGATAAAAGAAAAGAATAAAGCTCGTAAGAGATGGCAAGCAACCTGGGATCCAGCCCATAGAGCCATTTATTTAAACCTACAGGGAAAAGTTAACAAAGCCCTCAAATCCGACTCCACCGAGAACTGGAATCAATTCATACACAAGATTGAATCAAGCCCAAAGGACTTCTGGAGAAAAACAAAACCCATCAGGAAAAAAACGGAAAGGATCTCAAGCTTAGTAACGAACGGCAAAACCTTATTGACCGACAAAGAAATCGGAAATGAACTTGCAGAACACTTCTCCAACCAGTTCTCCAAGGAAAAAGAAGACCAACCAAATATAACTTATAATCACCAACAAGAAAAAATGCTCACAATGACGACACCAAATGAAGTCAAAGAAGTGATTAAATACTTAGCTAACCACAAAGCTCCTGGCCATGACAATATCACTCCGCAAATGGCCAAGAATCTTCCCATCAAATGGATTGTATTTCTAGCTGGAATTTTCAACGCCGCACTGCACTTGTGTTACTACCCCCAAAGTCTGGAAGCATGCTATCATAATTCCAATTCCAAAAAAATCCGCTAAATCCCCTGAAGATCTATGACCTATCAGCCTCCTCCCCACCATCGGCAAAATTTACGAAAGAATTATTTTACGTAGACTTCAGATGTACTTGGACACTCTAACTTCATCATCCCGCAGCAATTCGGATTTAGAAGGGGGCATTCAACAACTCACCAACTCATTGCAGTTCTGGACTACATTCCAGATAAGAAGATCCCACAAGGAAGTGGTAGGTGCTGTCTTTCTAGATTTTGCGAAAGCATTTGATAAAGTTTGGCATAATGGCCTTATAAAGAAACTCACAAAAACACCAGTTTCCAAGTGACATTATCAATTTTATGCAGAATTATCTACAGGGCAGGACATTTTCAGTCAAGCAAGGAATTTTATAAGTGAACCAAAGCCAATCCAGACTGGAGTACCTCAAGGCTCTATCCTCGGACCCTACCTTTTCAATATTTACATTAATGACATCCCACTGCACTCTAAATGTAAACTTAAGCTCTTCGCAGATGACACAGCAATTTTATTTAACTCTAAATCAGTCAACCTATTGGTTACTCAGCTTCAGAATTACCTAAATGACATAATCAAATGGAGCGATGAGTGGAAACTAGACATTAACCCAACTAAGACTCAAGCAATACTTTTTCCCCCAAGAGATAACAAAAAATTCAAGCCACAAACCAACTTGACAGTAAACTCAAGCACTATTAGTTGGGCCGACCATGCCAAGTATCTTGGTGTCACTTTGGATTCGAAATTAAAATTTAACCTACATGTCCAAAACACCATAAGAAAGGCAAAGATAGCCAAATATCTCTATCAAGCCTGCTCAATTTTAAAAGTAATTTAACAACAAAGCATAAATTCACGTTGTACAAAACCTGTATTCTACCCATCATCACGTACGCACTACCAGTCTGGGGCAAATATATCACACCTACGGATAAAAAAAGAATAGATGCCTTCATGAGGATTTGCTTACGAACCACTATAGGAGCCCCATTCAATCTTTCAAACAAAATTCTCAAGAAGATCTCAACCAGCCTAATCTAGAAGAGATTTATCAAGACTCTGCAACAAGACTATTCTCTCAATTTCAAAAATCATCAAATCCAACTATACAAGAAATTGTTCAAAATCAAGGTGACCTCAGCCACCGAATCCGACGACCTGGACCCAATGGCTAGCTGACAGCCAAACACCCAACAACTGCCCTCCTGTAAGGTTCCGGGGGCCACTCCAGCATTACAACTCGCAATGTGTAAATAATCTGGACAAGGTGACTCGCGAGCTGTGCTCGAATGTAACACCTGCAAATTGAGATGAAATAAATAAATAAATAAGTAAATTAGTTAGTTATGAAATTGCTTACGAATCACTATAGGAGCCCCATTCAATCTTTCAAACAAAATTCTCAAAGAAGATCTCAACCAGCCTAATATAGAAGGGATTTATCAAGACTCTGCGACAAGACTATTCACGCAATTTCAAAAATCATCAAATCCAACTATACAAGAAATTGTACAAAATCAAGGTGACCTCAGCCACCGAATCCGACGACCTGGACCCAATGGCTAGCTGACAGCCAAACACCCAACAACTGCCCTCCTGTAAGGTTCGGGGGCCACTCCAGCATTACAACTCGCCATGTGTAAATAATCTGGACAAGGTGACTCGCGAGCTGTGCTCGAATGTAACACCTGCAAATTGAGATGAAATAAATAGTTATGAAAGGAAATTAAAAGTATTAATTTTCTTAGAGGTGTTGGTGTTTACTCTGCTCGATTGTAGAATAGGAAATTCTTAGCACCTAACAGGTTATGGGCCCAGCAGAACGCTTCCACTGCGCCGTAGAAAGTAATAGAAGTTAAAGCCAAAGAAGGTAAAGAAGAAAAAAAACTGAAGTTAAAGAAGAAAATTTGAAGATAGAGCTAAAGAAAAAAAAAGCTGAAGGCTAAAGAAGATAAGGCCAGGAATTATAGGGCTAAAGAAGAAAAGCTTATGTTAGACTAAAGAAGATAAAGCTAACTAAGATAGAGAAAAGAATTTGATTATTAGAAATTTGAGCGATTTAAAATCTGAACTTTATACAAAGAAGAAGAAAAGATTTAAGTTATAATATTTTGTGAATTTGCATAACTAGAAAAATCAATGGCTGACGAGTTGAGAATACCTAAACTAGACGGTTATAATTATTATACCTGGGCCATAAGAGCTAAATCAATTTTGATCCAGAAGGACATATGGGATGTAATCGAGCCTGGCTTTCCTTGTGAAACTTCAGAAAAACAGAAGAGGAAAGATAGTTTGGCATTATCTGTCATATTATTAGCAGTTGAGGATTCATTCCTAGATGACATCGGTGATTGTAAGCGAGCGATCGATGCATGGCAGATATTGGAGGATATCCACACAAAATATGGCTTACTGCACATATTACAGTTACTGAGAGAATTTTTCAACATTATAAAAAGAAATGACGAAGATATGAAGGAATATTTTGCGAGGATAATGGAATGCCATAAGAAAATTAGCAAAGTGCCACCATGGATTGGGGATGGCGAATTGGCGTTGATTATGCTTATTGGGATTGCCAAAGAGTTACGAACCACTAATTCTCAGTTTAGAACAGCAGGAAGAGAAGCTATCAACTAGTGTGGTTTAAATCCAAGTTACTTTTAGAAGAAAAACGACAGAACCAGCGTAAAATTCCTCAAGAAGATTCAAATAGCGCCTTTGCGGTAAGAAGTGAAGAGGATACATGCAAATCACCATGTCAAGAGGGAAATAAATTTAAATATGACCAACCAAGGAATTATCAGAATACGTGGACGGAAGGGAAAAGGGAAAACTATAATTACTCCAGGCAGATAAGATGTTTCAGTTGTGGCAATTAGGACACGTTGCTAGGAAATTGCAGATTTGCCAACTCATCAAGGAGAATTAGCGAAGGTATGCTGAAACAAAGTACGTTAGACCTTACTCATAAAGTCCTATTTGCAGATAACTTTAAAAACAATAACTCGCAGAATATCTGGTTTTTGGACAGTGGAGCTACTGAACACATGACGTCGAACAGACTGAAAATGAAATACAAAAAGTATTTCAACTTCTGTTGAAAGGCAAACAATGAGAAAAATAAAAGTATCAGAGATGGGTGATGTAACCATTAAACTCAGTCACGAATATGGAGGTGAGACCTTGTTCTTGGAAAACGTATTATACGTTCCTGAATTAGACGGAAATATTTTGTCTGTTGGAAGGATTGAGGAAAGAGGAAACAAGGTTTTATTCCAGAATGGCAAGGCCTCTGTTTTTGGAAGTGATGGCGAATTAATTTTGAAATCTAATAGAAGAGGAAGAATCTGTACAGTGGAAGAACTAAAGATGGCTAAAGTGAAGTCACCTAGTGCAGATATCTGGCACAGAAGGCTAGGACACATTTACAAAAGGGATCTCCAAAATGTGAGTGACACAGCAGAGTGCGAGGTGTGCCTTGAAGGTAAAATGAGAAGACTCCCATTTCCTTCCAAACCTGTCGAAAGTAAGAAGACTTCATCACCCTTGGAGCTCATCCATTCGGATGTAGTAGGTCCCATTAGCCCAATGTCGAAGGGAGGGAACAATTATTTCGTGACATTCATAGACGACTTCACTCATTACACTACGGTATATTTCATGAGGTCTAAATCGGAGGTACTTGACAAATTTAAGGAATATAAGAACAGTGTTGAGAATTACCACAGCAGAAAAATCAAAGTCTTAAGAAGTGATAATGGGACGGAATATGTTAACGGCGAATTTAATAAATTTATCAATGAAAATGGCATCAAGCGACAGCTTACAGTTCCAAGAACACCTCAGCAAAATGGAACTGCGGAAAGAATGAATCAAACATTACTAAACACAGCAAGATGCATTTTGCTTGAATCAGGGATTCCCAAATCATTCTGGGCAGATGCCATAAATACAGCTTGTTACTTAAGAAACAAATGTTCTAGCAAGGCAATAGGTAACAAAATACCAGAAGAAATGTGGACCGAACGGCCAGTGAAGATTGAGCATATCCGAGTTTTCGGTTGTCAGACCTGGGCATACAACGACCAGCGTCGATCCAAATTTGACTCAAGAAGCAGAGAATGTGTTCTAATTGGTTATCCGGAAGGAGTCAAAGGATACAAGGTTTGGGATATCAGAAACAATAAGGTCTTCGTAACCAGAAATGTCAGATTTAGAGAAGATGTTTTCCCAACTAAGAAAATCGACAAACAAATTTCACCTGAAACTGATTTTTTCCAGGTTTTACATAATAATTTTGAAGAAGACTATGAATCTGTAAATGAGGAAGAGACGAAATTGGTGGAAAGGAATCAGAAAGACGAACTAAAGAAGGAAGACGAAGACGAAGGCCAAAAGGAAGCTGCGATCCCAAGGGGATATTCAGGGACTGATGAAGACACAATTTCGGTAGAGAAAAATCAGAATAACATGGAACGAAGAGAGGATGGAGAGCAGGCTTATGAAGACGAAGCACTGAGGAGGGAAGACGAGGAGGGCCAGAATGAAACTATAATCCCAAGAAGATCTTCAAGAATTGCGGCTAGGCAGAAGGAGTATTGCAGATCAGCCTTCCACCATGGGATAATCCTATATATATAATTGCCTTATTCTGTCTGAAGCTCACGGATAGAATGCGCGCCCATTGGCTGCCGGCGAACACGTGTCCTCCCTGCCCCCCTCTAGACAACCCTGTTATCAGCTGTGTGATACATACACCTGTCTATAGCGGCCATTCTAGACAACCCTGTTATCAGCAGTGTGTTACATCCACCTGTCTATACAGACCACCCTGTCTATACAGTCTATACAGACCACCCTGTATATAGCGGCCATTCTAGATAACCCTGTTATCAGGTGTGTGATACATACACCTGTCTATAGCGGCCACTCTAGACAACCCTGTTATCAGCTGTGTGATACATCCACCTGTCTATACAGACCACCCTGTCTATAGCGGACACTTTAGGCTACCCTGATATCATCAGTGTGTTACATTCACCTGTCTATACAGACCACCCTGTCTATAGCGGTCACTTTAGGCAACCCTGTTATCAGCAGTGTGATACATACACCTGTCTATACAGACCACCCTGTCTATAGCGACACTCTAGACAACCCTGTTATCAGCTGTGTGATACATCCACCTGTCTATACAGACCACCCTGTCTATAGCGGCCACTCTAGGCAACCCTAGGAAGCAAGATGTATACAAGGTGTAGACAAGATGAAGATCTAGATGAAGATTAAAACGTTTCTAAAATATATTCGCACTCGGGTAAAACCCGGGCGTTGCCCGGGCCATTCGTCTAGTTGAACATAAGAGCCATCGAGATGAACTACCATCATCATAAGAGGAAGCGCTTAATTTGCCCAAAGCACAAAATCGGCTGAAATCTATATAATGTGAAATGGCATCACTTCAGGAGCACAGAGTATGGGATGTTGACTTGCCAAATGGTGTTAAAACGAAAACCTAACCAGGATCTTGACCACTCTAGGCCTCCGATGAGCGTATGAAAACAACTTTAAAATGTGGGGCATTGTTAGCATTTTTATAAGTTGTTTTTTTCATAGATTAATATATTTATATTTTGACCAGATGACCGGACGACTTTACATGTATATATTTGGTTTTAAATGATGTAAATTAGTTAGTTATGAAAGGAAATTAAAAGTATTAATTTTTCTTAGAGGTGTTGGTGTTTACTCTGCTCGATTATAGACTAGGAAAGAATTAGTTCCTAACAAAAACCAAGCTTTACACCTGAAAGGAATGTACCTTATGCCCTCCGGGAGAAGGTGGAAAAGGAATTGGACACACTGGAAGCAGAAGGTATAATATCAAAAGCAGCTACCAGTGACTGGAGATCACCACTTGTAGTCATTCCAAAAGGCGACGGAACAGTTCGGCTTTGTGTTGATTATAAGGTTGGTGTTAACGATCAGTTGGTAAATGCAAGTTACCCAATCAAAAGAATTGAAGATGTTCTAAACAGCTTAAAGGATTCCAAGTATTTTTGCCGCTTGGATCTCTTACAAGGCCTATCTACATCTGAGGACGGATGAAGAAAGTAGCATCATCCAGACCATATCGACACACAGAGGAACTTACCGAATGAACAGGTTGAGTTTCGGGATCAAAACTGCTCCTGCAGAATTCAATCGCGTTATCGATCAAATTCTTCAAGGCTTAAACAAGACTATATCATATTTTGATGATATTGTAGCGTAGAAATCAAGCCTTGAAATATCCTAAGATGTAAAAGTATTTATTGATGACGTCACAGCGACGAGTCGACAATTATAAACAGGTCAGCCCCACCATTTACAGCTAGAGAATCTTAAGCAAGCAAGCAAAGAAATATTTTAAAGATGATTTCACAAATACAGATTAATATATATTTTTATAATCTGTAGAATATATTTTCATTGAATAATATTAAATTAAATAATAAAATATTTCTTTGTCACATAGCCTCCTCCTATAGAGAGCATCGACCCGATGCTCAGCAGGAGACTTACGCCGTCAGTCTTAAGAACTAGTACTATGGCCAGGGATATTTTCAGGTGACTGCGGTGGATGTCTTCTTTCAGTTGAGATATCTTCTTCATGAGGGCTTGGTAGGTCTATGTTTACGTCAATGTAGTTTTTTTATTTCCACTGTGGTCGGCAAGGGAGGATTTTATAAATTTGCGGCCTTACATCCCATATGGTCTATCATCTAGTTTTAATGGCGGGGGCGTCCAGCTAGATATTCTAGCAGGTGAAAAATGTTGTCTGTTTCGACCGGGATATGAGGTAGGGCTTCGGTAGCGAGTGAAATTTTTCCTCGATGATTCGTCATTGGGGGTCCTGAGATTCGGCTCGAAAGTTGTAGAATACCATTGCGTCTTGCTTTCTTTGAAAATATTCTTTTCTCCTTTCCTCATTGTGTCTCTTCCTGTCACGGCAATAGCGGACGACGTGACCTGGGCGTCCGCAGTAGAAACAGATTGGCCTTCCCTCAGTTGTCCGCCATTCATTGGTGTCGCGTCTTCTTCCTTGTTTCTGATATTGAGATGTAGGATGGGGATTTCTAGGTTGAGCCTCAAATTTAGGATTTGATACCGGCCCGGGTGCTTGAGGGGGACTTATTGTAGGTTCTGATATAGGCGCCAAGGTCTTTACGATCTCTTCCCTTACTAAATCTTCATTGGCAGCGATTTTAGGCTCCTCTTGGGAGAGTCCAATGCTTGCTGTATCTCTTCGCGGACAATTTTTCGGATCAGCGATGACAGATCTTCTCCGTCATCCTGGTCACAGAGAGAGGCTACATTTGGTAGGCGCTCGTACCTGGTTGGGGTAACTCGCCTACAACGGAGCGCTTCGACACGGCGACATTCTGTAATGAATTGCTCGGTGCTCTGTACATCCCTCGGTAGGAGTGCTTGATAAAGCTCCTCAGCTATCCCCTTCATGAGGTGGGAGATTTTATCTTCTACGCTCATTTGAGGATCAACCTCTTTGCACAAGCACAGGACATCCTGGATGTAAAATTCGGTACTTTCACCTTTTAATTGTGCCCGTGTTTTAAGTTTCTTCTCCGCTTGCAATTTGAATTTTATTTTTTTCCGAACACATTCTCTAATTGAGATGTGAAATCCTTCCAAGTCTGGATGCTTTCTTCGTTGTTCTCAACCATTTGAGACAGTTCCAGACAGATAAAAATAAACTTTAGTAAGACAAAGGGTTTCGTCCCAATGGTTGTACCTTGCCACACCTGCATACCCTTTTAACCAGTTTTGGAGATATTCACCATCCTCCCCGGAGAAAATGGAAGGGTTCCTTGGCAAATGTTGAACAACGTAGTTGCTTACCTGAGTACCTTCCTTCTTACATTCATAGAAGTTTCTTCTGGTTCAACAGAATCAATTTTTCTTTTATTTCTTAATGGGTATCGGTCCAGTCTCTCCACCAGTTGTAGCGTAGAAATCAAGCCTTGAAATATCCTAAGATGTAAAAGTATTTATTGATGACGTCACAGCGACGAGTCGACAATTATTAACAGGTCAGCCCCACCATTTACAGCTATTTATTTTATTTATTTAAGTAACGCCAGGTTCCTGGAGCGTACAGAAGTCGCCAACTACCCGGGATGTCCTTCTGACCTAAGTCTTCTTGGATTTATATACAATGCCAGTGGAAGTCCAATTAATGAGGTGTTGCCAGGCAGATTTCTTTCTTGGGAGATTTTCTAGGGATGCTGGACATATGTTGGTGATACCTAGGAGAGTGGCTGTCTGGAATCTTTGGTATTGGAAGGTTGGTCAAGTGAAGAGGAGGTGGTCTACGTTTTTGGTCTTCAGCTTGGCAGTGGGGGCAAGTTGGGTCTTCTTTCGATACCGTTGCAAGGTCTGCCTGAATGTAGCCATGGCCGGTCAGGATTGTTGTGGAGGTAGATCCATGCTTGATGTTTCGAAGCATTTGGAGGAAGTATTTTCGGGGTAGCAGCAAATCTTCGTAGATTTCTGGTGGAGTAATCTTGGATGTAGAGGTCTGTCCACATTTTGAGGGCTATCTGTTCTTTTTTACCGCGCGCGACGCTCTTTGGGAGGGTGGTAAAGGATAGTGGCATATTAGAATGTGCTGCAGCCTTTGCCGCCTGATCCGCCAGTTCATTTCCTGGAATACCGCTGTGGCCTTTGATCCAGCAGAGTTGCACATTTGGTGAAAAATGCAGGTTGTAGATTATTTCCGCAATTAGTTGTGTTCTTGGGGGCCAAGACCTACATATGGCTGATAGAGCTTATTGGCAGTCTGAGGCAATGATAAAGTGTTCTTTCGGGAAATTCATGGTGATTTTTGTTGCGTAGAGAATGGCAAGCAGTTCAGCTTGGAACGCTGAGCACTCTTGGTGGAGTTTAAGTTGTATGGTTTGTAGAGGAGGTGGTAGGATGACTCCAGCCCCAACTCCTTCTGATGATGGGATCCGTCTGTGTAAATGGTGGTGACATTTAGTTGTAGTGATTTGGTAAAATAGATTATCTTCCGTAATGGGGGATAGGGTAAAAAGGAAGGACTTGGGCGTGATTCGTAGTGGCCCGTTTTCAAAGTTTTTAAATATTCTTTGTGAGCCTTTATAGAGATATCGAGTGGGGAACAACCCGTCAATGAGATAGCTGGTATTGTCGGTGTGCATGGACCACCTCTATTATTGCTTTCGCATATTTGTAGTGGAGACTACGTAGCTTGCGAGCCCCATTTGTGTCATATGCACGTTTTCCCCAGACACCAGAGCCATATAGTAGCGCTGGGAGAACGACTCTCTTGTAAATTTGTGTCCGGAACTGAAGGTTGAACCAAATTGCCCTTTTATGGTGCTAGTGAGCCTTGGGAGTATCCATCGGTATTTGAGTAAACTGTTATTGAGATGTTTAATAAATTGTCTCTTTGAATCAAAGGTAATACCAAGGATTTTAATTGTTTTGTTGATTGCAATGGGCCTGGTCAAGAAGTCGGATGCTGTCTTTGTTTGGCCATCTTGGTTTGTTTTCTGTAAAACATGCATGCTTGAGTCTTGTGGGGATTTACCAACATTCCATGCCTTCTGCACCATTGTGAGAAATTTTCAAGAAAATTGTTTATTTGACATTTAGGAAGCTTTGGGGCCACGCTGCACCATTAGTGTGAAATCATCTGCGAAGCCTCTAATTCGCTCTTTCTAGGTTTTTTCAAAGTAAATGCTTTCTTGCAATCATATTGAAGAGGAAGGGACTTAAAGCCGCTCCTTGTGGGACTCCACGGAGTGACAGAATGTGAGCAGTGTGGTCCCCATACGCTATAGGCCATTTTTTCTATTTATTAAATAGCTGGTATTAGTTGTAGTAGTTCCTCAGGGCAGCTAACATCTCGTAGGGCTTCATGATAGAAATACCCTATGTACGGTGTCGAAGGCTTCTTCTAATGTCTAGGCTGATTAACTAGTGTTTTCTCCCCCCTCTTCCATGTCCCTGTCTATGAATTGGTTTATTGCAGCTAAGGCGTTTTCGGGGCCGAACGGCAAGGAACAAATCCAAATTGGAGGGGTGAAAACCAATTGTGCCGGTCTGCTAGCATTGTAGTCGAGCCAAAATGCAACGCTCAAATACCTTGGCTAGGGGTGTTGGAGGAGAGCAATTGGGCCGGAATCTTTCCAGTGGGTTTTCTGCTGTGCTGTCCGGTTTGGGTATGAGGGACTAAAAGGCCGATTTTCCAGGGTGATGGAAAATGGCCCGAATCTTAAACACTTGGTAAAAAGTCCTGCAAGTAGTTTATGTAGGGAGGACCTCCTAATTGAAGGCCTTTGCTCCAAGTCGATCAGGGCCTGGAGATTTCTGAGTCCACAGCATTTGATGGCCCGAAGTACTTCAGCGTCGGTGAAGTCTGGCTCAATGAGGCCAGAAAACTGTATTAAGGGCCGAGGCTGAGATATTGGTGTGTCAGGCAGACAAAAGTGCTGCAAGATTTTTTTCACAGGTTTCCTCTGGTGTATAGGGGGTTCCGTCAGATTTTTTGAGCAGTGGAGGTCCTCTTTGGGTGCTTCGTCCTTTGGAAATATATTTGTGGACAAAGCTCCAAGCGGCTGAGGATTACTTCTTGACAGAGGTTTATCCATGATAGGTGTTTGGCTCGTCTTATCTCGGCTCTCAGCCTGTTGTGACATGCTCTGTAGAGCCCTTTGAAGAAGTTTCTAATGGGCGTGGATGTGCACTGCGAAAGGCGCCTTAGAAAACTACTACATTGCGGAGTTTTGCTAAGTCTTTATTCCACCAGGGTTTTGATGGTCTGTTGTCTTTCTTTTTTCTTTTCATGGATATGTTGCAGGCCTCTTGAAGGATTTTGGTAAGAATATACACCACATCATCTATATCCTGGTGTGTTGATGCGGCATGAAGACGTGAGACTGCATGTTGCAGAGAGGAGCCAAGGAATGCAGTGAAGGCGCTTTCCACACACGTCGATTCAGCCCAGGAAGTATTTTGCGCTGGGAATATTGTATCTTGGATTGTAGTGAGGATCGGTAGATGGTCTGTGAATGCCATTTAAGGGAGGCATGTTCTAGTTGCTCGGGCGGCTAGGGAACTGGAAGCCAAGGTTACATCGATGGAGGAAGACTGGTGTCCGTTGCTCCAAGTGTATTGCACAGGAGCTCCCAGAAAGTGTAAGTTTGTGAGCATAGAAGATGCTTCCAGACTAGCGCCTCGAGCATCACGGACTGCACCGAGACCCCAGGTAGGGGAGTGGGCGTTGGCGTCCATGCCTAAAACACTTGGTATGGCACATGTGGTAATATGGATTCGAGGGTCGGAAGAAAGTCATATTCTGTTGTATCATGGTGCCAGTAGGCTGAACAAACTAAGAGGGCTTGTTTGCCTAGCCAGATCATCGCAGCAGTGATGTTTGGGTCGGAGGAATCAACCTGTACAGGATGGAGGCTGGCGCGAATAACTAATCCCGAGGGGATGTAGTTACCAGGTGGAGCAAATGTTAAAAATGTGCTATTGGGCCATCTGAAGTTTCGGGGGAGTTCCTGGAGCAGGGGTTGGCGGCTTGGCAGGTCGATGCGCGGTGGTTGAAACCGCAGCATCTGTAACACTGCTTCAGAGAATAGCTTTTCTCATAACGGTGTATTAAGCTTGCGATGGGGATCTTACCACGTTGTTGCAGAGTCTTGGCGGCGTCATCGTCCACTTCAACGAATACTGTGGTGTAACCTTTTGGATTGGGTTTGGGTCGATGTGCAATTCTGAAGTGTCTTTTCCCTGGTAGATTCTTGAATGATGGGTTGTTTTCCAGACTTTTAAGGATTTCTTCATTTTTGGTGCTGTCTTCTACCCCAAAGATACAGTATCTGGGGTGGATCGTTGGACGTTCCTGACAAGACAGTTCGGATGGCATTGCATTGTTCAGCTTGGATGCTAGCTCAGCGGCGACATGTTTGGTTTTAGTGTGGATGACCAGCTTCCCTTTACCTTTCACTGAAGCAGCTACCTCGTTTGAGGCAAAGAGAGAAGGGTTTTTGGACTTTACTTCGCGGAGGATTTCTCGAGATTCCTTAGTAGGATTTATGGATTTAATTACGACATGGGATTCAAAGTCTCTTGCCAGGTTGTTATAGGTTGGTTTGACTTCCGAGGAGACAGGCGCTGGGGGTTTGGTCATGTCTGCTGTTTTAGCATATGTGGGTCTGGATGGTGTCTCTGCCATTGGCTTGGGGCGAGACTGTGCGAGGTTGATACCAGTGTAGGCATCCTGGAGAGCCAGCTCAGCGCAGGTCAGAGCGGAATGAAGAGTTTTTATGAGGCTTCTGCGTAGATCTTCATTTAATTTAGCCTTGGTAGCGAGCGTATTTATTTGATTCACGCCGGTGTTGAAGGCGCAAGAGATTTGACCGAACTTGAAATCGAGATGTTTAGGGTCAGAGTCCATCTCGGAGCGATTTCGTTTCACGCCTGATGGCTTGTTACTTAACATCATATCTTATTTTATAATACTTTACTTCACAGCTAGAGAATCTTAAGCAAGCAAGCAAAGAAATATTTTAAAGATGATTTCACAAATACAGATTAATATAAATTTTTATAATCTGTAGAATATATTTTCATTCAATAATATTAAATTAAATAATAAAATATTTCTTTGTCACAATATTCTAGTACATGGAAAATCAAAACAAGAATGCAAGGAAAATCTTTTTGCTTGCTTGAAAGATTACGCGCGTGTGACTTACACCTCAACAAAAATAAATGTATTTATTTTCAAACTAAAATCGACTATCTTGGACATGTAATAGAAAATAACAAAATATCAAAAATCT
>CP092877.1:46394504-46506949 GCA_030710605.1 Cordylochernes scorpioides | reverse complement strand
AATAGGAAAAGTGAGTACGAGTATCTTATTTATTCCCAATTTTAAGCATCTCAAAAAAGGAAAATGGGTTATTCAAAAAATAATATATGGATTTTTAAAAATATTGTAAAGATTTTTCGCTTCAAGTATCTTATGAAAAAAAAAAAAAAAAACTTTGCAAATAAAAAAGGGGGAGAAAATTTTAAATGTTCTCAATATTTTATTGGAAATTTCATTTTTTATGGTTTATGCGTAATAAAATATGTATTGAAAAAGTAGAAAATCATAATTGTTGTGAATTATATACATTTTTTTTTAGAATTTAACGCTTTATACATTTCGAAGAAATGTCAAAAATGAGCTTTACAAAATCAAAAATAGCATTATAATCAATTTAAAACGGGAAATAAAATTCTTTAAATTTTTTTAGTTGTATTATTTTTAAAATATATTGGATTTTAAAACGAAAGTTCTATACAAAATGGGAATTGAACCTTTGACTCGGTCACGTGACGTTGTTGTCTTGATCTAACATGGTGGATAATTCTTTAAAATTTATAAAAATAATAAAACGACAACATTAGAGGATTGATTTTTCCTATAGCCCTTGATAAAGTAATTTTAAGATGAGTTAATATAAAAATGTTTCCGTATACATTTTTTCAGAACGATATTAAAACAAACGAGATTAGGGCATGGATAAAAACTAAATATGTAAGTTAAAATTTAAAACCCAGTTTTAATACTTTTTCGTTTAAATAACCTTTTTCAGCAGAAGCCACACATAGATTACGTATAATATTATCAATTTTAAAATATAGCAAAAATGAATAATTCCCATTATTACGTATTATAAATAAACGTTATCCATACACAAATAGCATCAACTTTTGACAACCCAAACATCATGATTTCATTTTGTGTAATAAAATTTGATAAAGTGTGTGTTATTAAAATATTTTCGAGATTAATAAAAGTTTATTAAATATTGATATATAAATATAAAATATTTTATGATTGATTTCATATAAAATTGCAAAAAAAATTTTTTTTCTGATTTTTGTGATATTTTAATATTTTTAATGCTACTATAGAATAGTACTGATTTAAGAATTTAAATATATATTTAAAAACTCTCTATAAGCAAATATTTTGATTCGTCTTGAATATAATAACAAATCACATACTTTAAAGCAGAACTTTAAATATAAAAATTTATTGGCCATATTAATGTGCATCATATTTTTGTTATTTTCATAAGTTACTATATATATTAACATTTTTCTTTAAATCATTGTTGAAATTTGTATGACCACAATTAAATGGCTTTCTTTATATATTAATTCAAATCTCATTCAAAGTTTTATTCTTAAATGGTGCTTTATATTGGGGGCATAAATCAAAATAGAAACTTTTTGAACATCAAAGTTTTATAATTTCTTTTGATTAATAAATTTTAAACAATAGTTTTATATATATAAAAAAAGGAGAATTGATATGATTTAATGTTATTTGTACTTTAATCATAAAGATAGAGGTTGCCTGGCCAGCATTCATATTTTTTTATAAAATAGACATTTCAACCAGTTAAAATTTTCTATAAAACTTTAACTGGCCGAAATATCTATTTAATATTAATGTTGTGTCTATGCATTTATGGGTGTATATATATTCAGTGTCACATGTACTAAAATTCAAGGTAATAAGACCAAATAAATAAATAGTGTGTTACGTTTTAGTAACAATGCTGGTACCAAAATGTCACAGACTATTTTTTATATATTTTTTTGGATTTGGTCGAATTCAATCTGTTTCGATATACAAGGTAACAAGACCAAACTACAGTTAAACCTGTCTATAGCGCCCCCTCTAAATAGCGCCTCCCTCTCTATAGCGCCCGATTTTAAACGCATAGTACGATGCGATTTACATTAAAAGTGACCTGATAAGGCACAATTTGGATTATAGATTATAAACAGTGTTACCGAAACGTCGCACACTATTTATTTATTTGGATTTGGTCTTATTACCTTGTGATTAAAAGTGACCTGTCTATAGCACCCCCTCTCTATAGCACCTTATTTTGGTGAGTCCCAAGAGGGGGGGGGGGGGCGCTATAGGCAGGTTTAGCTGTATAATATAAATAGTTTGTAGCATTTCGGTAGCAGTGTTGTTACCATCAGACAAAAGTATTGAATGTGTGATGTCACACACTGTTTATTTATTTGGGTTTGGTCTTGTGTTTCTAATCTATACTATAAATGGCTTCTTTGTGCTAGGAAAAAAAGAATATTCCTAAAAGCTCACAATTTTGTAGAATCTTCAGATTAAAATTCCCAACCATAATATAAATTAAGAGAAAGAAAGGGTGTCGGTGTAAGGATGGTCTAAACCCTTGGTTTTCGACCACTACGACCCGGGTTTGATTCCCGCATTGGGCACTTTTTTCTGATTAAAAAAAAAAAATGCTCCAATGGCCCCCGATTCTTGCAAAATTCCAATCCCACTAACAAGTGCAAGTAACCAAATGGGGCTCTGGCACATTTGTAAGTGCAAAGTCGAACTGCTTTTCACATGTGTAGACATGTGGTGCACTTACAGTAAAATCAGTCGTCTACTTCTACCCACCATGATTATCATGGCCAGTACCACGTGTACTAGGGATAAGCAAAAAAAAAAAAAAGAGAAAGAAATATCCCGATTGTGCAAATAAAAGTTGCTGATGGCTTGCACTATCTGTCATAATATCAACTAATCATTGATTTTTAATTATTTCAGAATTGGCAAAATATGTAACACATACATGGTTAGTCTTGATTGATTAATCAAGAAGGGTATCTGTGGCCCATTCTGGAATAATTAAACATCAACAATCAGTTGGTATTTATTCTGACAGTTAGTACTGATGAGGGCCAAAGCCTGAAACCATGGCATACATGTTGGCTTTTTGTTGAATTTGCCAAAACTTTATCACCAACTCCATGTTTTGCATTGGAGTGATAACATAAAATGCATTCTTTCATATTTTTAATGCATTTATTCTGACAGATGGCCCAAGCCATCAGCAACCTTTAATTGCACGTGCAGAAGATGCCTTTCTCTTAATTTATAAAACCTGATCCCAGTACAATTACTTTAGCTTTCTCTTTTTCAATATATTGGACTTTTTTAAACTCTCTATATTAACTTTAATATGATCTTTATGCACCTACCAGATGGAAGTACATGCCTTGATTCTGAAGAGATCACCAATTTTAACTACTTAATGTGTATACTGTTACAAGGCTTCTCAGCCGTCGATGTTTGTGAAGAAGGTTACTAAGAAAACAATGTGGGTTCGTTGTGGATACAGCATAGTACGGTATATTTGTTATAAGAGCTTTAAAGAACAGATTAGTAACTATATACAGTAGATGCCTCCATTGTCCACCACCAGAGGTATCCTCCTCGTCACCGTCTTCCCGGTTAGTCCATACGGCCACACGCCCGGAGCCAACTTGCTGTGTCTCCTGTCGCCGCAGATCTGTATATAACTGTCCTCCTCCCCCCCGCTGGAATGCTGTCGTGGCGCCTGTCCTCCCCACACACACATCCTCCCGTAGCTGGTGGAGTCCATCCATCTTTCCACAACTTCACTCTGGGATCCCTGCCTCTAAGATATCTTGTCATACAGTGAGGCGGGAATCATCTATATTACAATACATTGAGGGGTTATAGATAAAGTTCCTATAGAGCAATCACCAGACTGGTTGCCAAGTATAAAGATGTTACCAAGACATTGTGGATTTGCCCTTGTTGTTCCAGGAATATTTCCCCTAGTTATACTTTCATCTAGACACAAATACTAATATAAGTGTCCAGAAAATCCTCCTTCAATTCAATTATGTCTAGTTTTATATTGGTTGGACACAGTTAGAAAGGTGCAACCTAATGATGTTTCTTTGACGCCCATGATAAGGCACAATTTGGATTATAGATTATAAACACAAGGTAATAAGACCAAATAAATAGTGTGTAACATTTCTGTAACAGTGTTGTTATCGAAACGCCTTTTACTATTTATTTGGATTTGGTTTTATTACCTTGTGCTTATACGCCCATATTAAACAATGTTGAAGAATGCTTGAGAATAATTCCTATGGTCTTTCTCATCCTTTTCTCTATGGCACCAACCTCCTCCTCTCTAACACCAGGTATGTGTGCAGCCCATGTTGCTCCGGCTGGGCCATGCTCCAGATGCACTCTAGAGGCCCCACCCACTCTGGAACTTTGTTTTACCGTGTTTCTAAGGGCTCCACCAACACCTTCCACATCACCGTGAGTACACAACCTCACTGACATCTAACACAACCTCACTGACATCTAATACAGGAGAGACTCAATCTATACTATAAACTGAAAGTTGCTATTACAGTAGAACCTCCCTGTAAAGGACACCTAATTGCAGAGCCAAAGTGTCCTTTAGGGTGAGGTTTCCTCTTACCGGAGAATTGCTAAATAGTAAAATGGTAATTTTGCAAATGAAAACTGTCCTTTGTAGAGAGGTGTCCACTAAAGGGAGGTTCTACTGTACTTCTTTGTAATGATGTAGATGTTTTTTAATTGCCATATATCGATGCAATTTATAATTTTTGGAGAATGTGTGTGTGTGTAGATCTCTACTTTCAATTTTGAGCAGTGTAGATTTCCTCATCATAAATTGGAATAAGCACCAGTGAAATCAGCCAATAATGATGATGCCTATAATTTGAAATAATTGGGTAAAGGCAATTTAGGGTGGTTAAACATTTACTCTGGGAAATTCCAGGCAAAGCTGGTTTGTTTGTCCAATCTTAAATACCATTTTTTAAGTAGGATTTTCGCAGAATCATCTGTATGCTATCAATTTTTAAAAGTTGTATAAAGCTAAAATTTACAACTCTATCAGGTGTCAGACACTCCCTAATTATCAAAGGATTACAATTCAAGACACATGCTCACATTTATCAGAAAAATAATGTAAATCAATGTTTCATTTTGATCCCTGTGTAGTTCATGCAGAGTTAAGTAATAGAATTTTTACACTGCCAGCTTTTGATAATTTATTCTTTTGACTCTTGTATTAAATTATTATTGTTGAACTATATACAAGTCTTGTACAGTAGAACATTCCCCAAGAGAGAGGACACTCCTACTAGCAGACACCTCTATACAAAGGACAGTTTTCATAGACCAAATTGCCATCTTTACCAATACTCTCCAGTAAGAGCTCTCTAAAGGACACTTTGTCTCTGCAACTAGGTGTTATTCTTTAGAGAGAGGTAGTTCTACAGTACACCTATGTGTGCTTATTATACAAAGGTCATCAGATCGCTCATGGAAAGCTTTTTTACCTATCGAAATAAGGAAAAGCCAAATAAGAAGAACTAGCATCTTTACCTTTTTGCCAATCCTTGTGCATTAACCTTTTTAGGCCTGTTACTTTAGAAAACTCTTGCTTTGAGACAAATTTATGTTTGGTTCCGTGTCCTTATTCCCAAGTTTTACTCTATTGTTGTATTTACTATAGAACCTCCATGAGAGGACCCTCATGCTAGAGGACACCTCTCTATAAAGGACAGGTTTCATTTGCAAAATTACCATTTTTACTATTTAGCAACTCTCCAGTAAGAGGACACCTCTCCCTAAAGGACACTTTGGCTCTACAATTAGGTGTCTTTTACAGGGAGGTTCTACTGTAATATGAAGAAGATTTTGTTTCGGCCAGGGTTGGTAAGTTTTTGACATGTTTTAACCAGGAAGTTAACCATCATGTCAAATTGTGAGAAGGCAATAAAGGAGGACATTATAAATTAGACTTGCTAGTGGCACAATTTCTTTCAGGCAAATAATATCCAACCCATTTGATATCTTGAACATTCAATCTCACATATCAACACTTGGACTCAAGTTACCTGTTCCCAACAGAAAAGCTTTAGCTAGATCACTTCTTGTTGAATTCATGTAGAAAAGAAGGGTAATGAAAAATCTCTGACAAAGAGAATCTTGGTTGAAGATAGATGAAGCATCATCCACATTGCTTCACTTATTACATCATCTCTCCATGCCATGTTAAAAGGTAATCAAGATTATTCAAGGAATTTGGTCATGGTATTTTTTTTTAAGTGCTATTAGAATCCATGATTTAAGCATATTTTCATACAAAAAAAAAAGTTATGGTTTCAAAAACTGAGGGATCATCAAGGGTTGCCTCAAGTAACTGTGATGTTGTAGGCGGAGCTCTCCCCTGAAGGGCGGAGAGTTGACTTGGGGGCTGCTATACCCCGGGAGATTGGCAGAGGACTCTGGCCCGGACTCCCCCCTTCAGACCACTTCTAAAGGTAGGCTGGCGGACTTGTTCTAGGTAGTTGTCATCATCTAATTGTGGCTTGTCCAATGAAGAGGTCACCACTTCATTCTCTCTGCCCTGATCTCATCGGCCCCCCAGTCTGTTCTCCAGTCCTTTCTTTACTGTTGTCCAAACAATCCTTCTTTGGTCTCTCCACTTTTTTCTATAGTTTTAGCTGCTCAAAGCTTGGACAATACTTGATGTTCCCCTATACCTCCATTTCCTCTTCATAACCTCTTTCAAAGGATTATGTTACTAGACTTCCATTTGATTGTTCTTTTCTTTTTTTTTTCCTGGATACTCTTGGTTCTTATTTGCCCATATAGTCACCAAAAAGTCTAACTCAACTTGATGGAGGCTAGCAACAACTATTTTGGTACATTTAACATGAAAATGTTAGAGAGGCACGATTAGCTAAGGGTTTAATTGCCAATATCATAGCTTATATTCCAGAATTTGAACAAAGCTATGATATTTGCAATTAAACCCATAGCTAGGCATGCCTCTCGTAGTGCCATGTTGTTCTGAACACGCCTCTTCCACACCATTCTATCTCCTTCAGTCCCTCCAGTACTGTCAATCTTCCAATGATCCTTGGTCTCCATCAAACTCTCTTAGAAGGTAGCTACATATGCTCCATTAAATCTTCTTTATCAGAAATTTTAACTATTTTAACGCATATGATTCTTTAAAAAAAATTCACCTGCCCTTAATGAAATATTCAATTATTGGCAGGGCTTGGCTCATCAGTGGAGAACACTCCTAAACTTGTTTTGCAAGTTTAATCTTCCATATCTCTGTAGTGCTTTTTGCATTTTTTTTTTTGCTGTTTGACTTTTATACTGATACTGAAGCTGACCTCTTGGAAAAAGTATTTTAAATGAACTAGCTTTGAGGACAGTATAAATACACATAATTATGAATATATGCCTAAAATGAAACTTCTACTGTCCCTACTACGATGAAAAAATATTAGGAGGGCTTGGCTCATCAGTGGTGAACCCTCCCATCGATTTCGTCAATTTAATCTACCAGACTGCTTCTTAGAGTTCTAATTTTGTATTGGAGGATTCTACTTATATATGCTAGACTGAATGGTGGAATCTCAAAAATGGTTGTTTGCTCTTCATCCGAAAATGTATGCTGTTGCCACGTTAGTCACCTTGGACCAGAATTTGGTCAAATATTCCAAGGGTCCAGGGGGGACTGCAGGGAGGTGTGGTTGGACAATGGTATTCAGGCAAATTATGGATATTTATATTAATCATTTTACCATTTCTGCTGTGATAGAGATGCATGGAGACATCTGAGGCTCTTCATTGGACACAACAAAAACAGAACATTGACATAGATCCAGAACAGCAGCTTCACACACTCAAGATAGAGGACATTGCAACTGCTGTGATAGAGATGCATGGGGACATCTGAGGCTCTTCATTGGACACAACAAAAACAGAACGTTGACATAGATCCAGAACAGCAGCTTCACACGCTCAAGATAGAGGACATTGCAACTGCTGTGATAGAAATACATGGGGACATCTGAGGCTCTTCATTGGACACAACAACAACCAGTCCATTGAGACAGTAATGTGGGCTAATGTTGAGACATGTTGGCCTTTAATTTACCTTTTCTAGAGCATACCTGCTTCTGTGATCCCTCTTCAAATTGCCCGAGTCTTTCAAATGTCATTCATCTAATAGAGACCTTGTCTTTTAACATTTATTTATACATGTGGGGGAGACTATTGTCATGTAGAAAATTATGTAACAAAATGCTAATTTTTTTTATTGACAGTTCATTTTGATGTTTATATTTTGATGTTCATTTTGATGTTTATATTTTTCTACTTTTAAACTTCCCTCATTGACTCTCTGGTATTTTATAAATGTTAATTTGTACTTGCCATAAATAAATAGCCGTGTCATCCTGAAGTTTGTCCTCCTTAATTTTTTACATGACAATATTATTAATTATGATGCATTAGCGTGCCATCTGTTATCAAAATTCGAAACTATTATAGACGCGTGTGATTCTTTTCAATTGTTTTATTTTAAAAAAGAATCATACGTGTCTATAATAGTTTTGAATATTATTAATGTACATTGAAAAAAAGCTTCTTCCTTTAAATAAATGAAGTAAAAGGTATTGGGTTGATAAAATGTACCGGAGGATAACAAAGCTTGTTTTTCTCTCTGTCTGACAGACCAATTTACTGGATTGTCCCAAAGGTCAAGGGGGCTGTATATATAATTGAATACTGTCATATACAGTAAAACCCCGCTAATACGAACCCTGGATATAACGAACCTTCCCTTATAACGAACCCACGCCGATTCCCAATTTCATTCCATTAAAAATACCATCGTTTATAAACGAACTTTGCGATTTTTAGAATAACTACTAACCCTATAACGAACCTATTTTCGGTCCCAAAATAATAAAATGTATTAAAAATACTATGCTTATAACGAACTTAGAATTGTAATTAAAAAAAAAAAAATAAAACAACAAAATTTTGAGCATGTTTCAGCTCGCGGATCGCGATTTCAAAACAATTAATTTAGCGGCATTGTTTGTTTTGATTTTTGCATTTTATTTTTGCTGTATGTTGTATAATTTTAACACAAATTACTTTTTATTAAATAGAATATATTTGCATCCATTAAATTTGAAATATAAAAAATGCAAATGGCTTCCAAAATGAAGAAAACAAAGGCATTTTAAAAACAAAAGCGTTATTTCTTTTTTTAAAAAAAAGGCCATTTTCAGAACTTTTCAAAGTGAAACAACACAGGAAAAATGTTAAGAACATATTAAAATAAGAGAATATAATTTTTCTATTATAAAAGATAAAATATAAAGCTATTAAAAATTGTTACAACGAGGAATCAACCTCAACTTTTGCCGCGATCGTACGTTTTAGGGCTTAAAAAAAAAAAAGTCCAAATAAACTGGCCCGTGATGAAACAAAAATTATTTTTATGCCATTAACTATGGTGATTTTAAAGTCAGCAATGTTTTGCATGACAGGTTAAAAAAAAAAAAAACGAAATCTAGACCTAGAAGAATATGTGGAAAATGAAATGGAAGTAAAACACTAACTTATTTGAATGGTGCAATGCTTGAAGAATGCTTTGAAGCAACAAGATGTTAGAGCCATTTTTCCAAGTAAATATTGTATTATATAATGTGATAATGATGTTTTAAAATCATTTTATATCTTTGAATATATATTTAATAAAACTTTGCCTAGGATTTGTCTTGATTTTTAAATTAGACATAGAGGTACATGTATGTTAATGATAAGAAGAACCTATCATTTAATGATTTCTATTATTATTTAGTATTAATATAAGGAAATTGGTCAATTAAGGGAATTAAAACAATGTGACCACTATTAAGAGGCAACCTCTTCCAGTGTGTATGGCTGTCCTTTAATTATACAGTCTAAAATTTTGAAAAGTTAAAAAAAATGGCCAAACCGTGGCTATAGTGAACCAAAAGCTCTGTCCCATTGGGGTTCACTATAGAGGGGTTTTACTGCATATAGATGTTGCACGTGTCTTGATGTTACCCTTGAAATATCCAACCCTAAATCTGGATATTGTTAATTGTTCCTCTCTTTTGTGTTGTAATAATCCCTTTTAGGTTCTTTAGTTACAGCCTAACTTCTTTAATTCAACACCCCAAGGGATCACATTTTCAGTTGAAGAGTTTATTTACAGTAGAACCTCCATGAGAGGACATTCACGCTAGAGCACACCTCTCTATAAAGGATTTTTTTTTTTTTTTTTTGCAAAATTACTATTTTTGTGCTATTTAGCAACTCTCCAGTAAGAGGACACCTCTCCCTAAAGGACACTTTGGCTCTGCAATTAGGTGTCCTTTACAGGGAGGTTCTACTGTACCAGGGGTGAGCAAGAAATTTTTCTCTCTCTATCTTTTCAACCCATATTGTTGCCACGTAGGTTAACAGAGAATTAAATGGAAGGTACCAACAAGTTTGGCACCATCCATTGACTTAGGCTAGACCAGTCTCTGTGTGTAGACTTGGAAGATGTTCTTGATACTCACTACAGCCCAGCATGGAAGAGCAACTTTACAAAAAAAAAAGCTATCTTAAAGTCACCTCAATTTCCATGCAAGATATATTCCTAGATTACCAAGTACAACTACTGCTCATTTTCTTAAGATAAGTAAACATTGGGAGATGGGAGTTATTTTTTACTTTATTGCAAGCAGTAATCCCAAGTTGGCCTGCCTACTTAAGCAAATAATGACAACTTGGTATGCTGCCAAGTCTATAGTTTGTTTGTCTGTCTGTGTGGAGGTAGATGGTGGATTTATAGGAACTCACCTACCCCAACCACAGCTATATTGATTTGGAGACTCTAGACCAAATCCAAATAGTGTGTAACATTTCACTAATAGCATTGTTACCATCCTCAAAGCCAGTTACCATTGATGATGATAACAACGCTGTTACTGAAATGTCACACACTATTTATTTGGATTTGGGCCTATTACCTTGTGTTTTTAACATCTATAATCCAAATTGTACCTAATCATTTGAAGAATCTCTCTCTCTCTCTTAAATTTACTAATACAAAATTGAAGAGGCCCTTCCCCAGCATATACTGATATGTATTAGATTGAATCATTTTATATAAGGAGCTGAAGAAAGTGCTCATCTGATCAAGAGTACAATCACCAGGATTTGGTCTCTGTGTGAAGAGACAAAAAATAAGAATAATTTTTCAAAAGCCTACAATAGAACCCCTCCCATGAAAGACCCACCCACCTCCCCTAGTACCCACTTTTGTAAAATCAAAAAATGACTACATTTAATCAAATTCCAATGAGAATTCAAGACAGACCTAAAAAAAAAAACTACGAGTATTTATTCCTCTAGGTGATCTTTGAAGGTTGGGTTAGTTCAAATTCTATTAGAATTCACAAAGGTGGCAGTTGCTCATTGGTGGTAAACTATCTAGGTTCTATGTGTATTTGAAAATATGTTTTCCTAAATTTTGATATAATGGGATTATTTTTGGTGTAGTATCAAGAGGGTAATAAGAGAGACACCAAATAAATAAATAAATAGTGTGTGACATTTCAGTCATGATGATGACCAAACAACCCTAACGAACTCCATGGGGCAAAGAGATTGTTTGATGTTAACATAGCTGTTACAAAAACAATTCAATGATTGTAATATTTCTTTGTCTTTATTTTATTTTGTATTGTGTGCTTTCTATGAATGAAATACTGTAAATATATGTTCCGCTTCAAATTTTTATAGCCATCATTCTTCAGCTGAGGAATTTTTATTAAGATGAAAGATCTCAGTTAAAGGCTTATGTATCATATGTAAACACCAGAGTTTTCATTGGTTTATTTATTTTGTAAGCCCGGATGAAAAAGGAGGAGGGGGAGCAGTAACAAGCTCGCTAAAAAACCTGGGTTCAGCTGGTCCGGCTGATAGTACCCTGTAAGGGCTCCTAATCCAGGGATACAGGATGAGCAGCGTTTGTACTCCATGTTAGGAGCAGCTGCACATGGTGACTGTTCCTCATGTCAGAGGCGGCCATTTCTTTTGGAGCTAAGTCGGACCTGCCACTGAGTAGTGCTCCCAGTCTTAATGACAAAGGCAAACGCATTCTACTTCACCTAGCCAAGTCTCAAGCTTTACAAGCTTGATACCCTAATATGATTGAGTGGAGATAAGAAAGAAGAAGAAGAGATTTATTTTGTATCCTTTCCTTTTCCTCGGATTTAACCCATGCCAATCTGTTAATGAGCTTAACTGTCTTAATTAGTTGTCCTATATATATTTTTTACAATTTTCTGTCACAAACTCTATACAAACCAAAACTTTGCTGTTAATTCATAAAAGAAAGCCAATATCTCAAAAGTAGCAGATGCAGTTACTTGCGGCTTTTGAATATCACTTTCCTTGGTGAAGTTTGGAATACCCCCCATGATCTGAGGTAAAATAATAAATGTGACTTGATCTAATGAAGCTCTAGGAAAGAGAGATCGGGAGTTGTTGTTGGTGTCATGGAAGGATCTACTGTAGCATCAGGTTTGTGAACCAATGTCCTCTATGTGTGGTGGCAGTTTGGGAAGTCAGTGAGTCGTCGTCACGCGAGAGTTCGGAGGCAGAGAACCGGCCGGGCCTGGGAGCCCGGCTGGCAGTTCCGCGACGCGCAGTCAAGCATGCCCTGCGCCAGCAACACAAGAGGAGGAAGAGGAACACCGCCATTGGCAACCTCCTCACCGCCCCCGCGTTATCATGAAACCCCTGCCTCCTCCCCCAGGTACCTACTTGCTCTGGCATCCATTAGGCCTTGCTTCACATCTCATGCAGTTCTATCTTTAACTATAGGGACAATAACGCGTCATCTATATACAGTTAAACTGTCTATAGCGCCCCCTCTTGGAACTCACCAAAATAGGGTGCTATAGACAGGTTTAACTGTATAAGAAAAGAAAAGATTAAAGCACAATATTTCCCTTACACATAAACCAAAAACTTCCACTATTCCCACTGGCAATGGAAAATTGTGTTTGGCAGTGGTTTTATGTGTAAGGCAAATAGTCATGCGTTAGTTTCATTTTCTTATAACCCCAATTTAAAACCCAGGTCCTTGGAGCCTACCTAAGTTGCCCACTCCAACCTGGTGGAATGACATCCATGACTATCCTAGTAGCCAGTCCTCCAATAGGAACTCATCTGCCACAACCACAGCTATATTGATTTGGAGACTCTAGGTAATAAGACCAAATCCGAATAGTGTGTGACATTTCACTAATAGCATTATTACCATCATCAAAGCCAGTTACCATTGATGATGATAACAACGCTGTTACTGAAATGTCACACACTATTTATTTGGATTTGGGCCTATTACCTTGTGTTTTTAACCTCTATAATCCAAATTGTACCTAATCATTTGAAGAATCTCTCTCTCTGTCTTTAGATAAAAATATATTTTCAGTCCTGCATTAATAAATGTGCTTTTGATAAGGCACAATTTGGATTATGGATTATAAACACAAGGTAATAAGACCAAATTCAAATATATAAATAGTGTGTGACATTTGGTAACAAAGCTGTTACCGAAACGTCACACACTATTTATATATTTGGATTTGGTCTTATTACCTTGTGTAAATGTGATTTTATTAATTTGAGGCAATTTCAGTGCTAAAAGTAATCTCTGCCTTCAATTTTGGAAGCAGCTCATATAGAAATATTCTAGAGTGAAGCTCTCTATATACATTAAAACCCCGCTATAGTGAACCCCAATGGGACAGAACTTTTGGTTTACTATAGCCTTGGTTTGGATTTTTTTGTATCGTATATAATTAAAGGACAAACCACATACACAGAAAAAGGCTACTTCTTAATTGTGGTTTTAGCTTTATTTTAATTCCTTAAATTGACCTATATTTTCTTACATTAATGCTGAATATCAAAATGGCCACAAAATATCTTGTGAAAATGATTATACTTATCATTAACCTATATGTACCTCTATTTAAGAATCAAGATAATTCCTAGGCAAAGATTTATTAATTATTTAGTAAACAATTTGTTTTTAATTTTAAATACCTATCATATATTAAATATTATAGTAATCACAGGGCATAATAATTTTAACCTAAAAGAAACAAAGATACTAGATTATGAGAAAAATTATTTTAAGAGACAATTTTATAAAGAAGCCTTTTTCATTCAAAAGAAATGTGCTACAATTAACAGAATGGAAGAAAGAGAAAATATCAATGATATTTATAGATATGCTTTTAATTATTTCTTTAAAAAAAATGTGGGTTTTTTTTTCCACTTTTAATTCTAAGAATAATATCTGTGTTTCTCAGAAAACTATCTTCTTATCTGCTATCTTGTTTACACGCTTGATAACAGTAACTATTTAAACCATGCTGTGGTAAAATTTCTCATTCAGTACTTTTGTCTGAAAATGGTAACAATGCTGTTACCGAAAACGTCACACACTAATTATTTATTTGGATTCGGTCTTATTACCTTGTGACTATAATCTATAATCCAAATTGTGCCTTATCATTATAGTACAAAGTTTACTTGAAATCAGTCCTAATACTTTATTGCTTGATATCACTCTTCAAACATTTCCTTTCAAAGGAAGTTAATGAATATTTTTCTTCCTTCCATTTTTATCTCCTATAGTGAGGAATGTCACAATTTTTTTTCTTATTTTCACATGTTCTGAAGTTTTGCCTGCATGTTAAAGAATGCCTTTTCTTTATTTTGGAAGCCATCTACATTTTATTTCAAATTTGATATAAATGCAAAAATATTCTATTAAATAAAAAGCATAATGTGTAAAAACTTTTCATGTGTTGCAAAGATAGAACGTATAGGTAAACCAACCATGTTCCAAATTTATTGTTTTAAAAATCTCTATCTGTGAGCTGAAACATGCTTGAAATTTTGCTGCTTCAAAAATCTATTAAGTTATATTTTCAAGTTTGTTATAAGCCTTGTAATTAGAATTTATTATTTTGGGACTTAAAATAGGTTTTAAAAATAAAGGAAGCATATCCTGACCATGAGCACATGTGCTTTTTAGACGGCAGAGCACCATCTAGTGGAGGCAAAAATAAACAATTGGGTTGGCCAAATATCACGGAGCAAGTTAAACGTTTAGTTTATTTATGCTCCACTAGATAGTGCTCTGCCATCTAAAAAGCACATATGCTCGTAGTCAGGATATGCTTTCTTTATTTTTAATATCAATACCTGTATCAATACAGTAAAACCCCCGCTAATACGAACCCTGGATATAACGAACCTTCCCTTATAACGAACCCACGCCAATTCCCAATTCCATTCCATTGAAAATACCATCGTTATAACGAACTTTGCGATTTTTTAGAATAACGAACTACCCCTATAACGAACCTATTTTCGGTCCCAAAATAATAAAATCTATTTAAAATACTATGCTTATAACGAACTTAGAATTGTAATTTAAAAAAAAATTAAAACAACCAAATTTTGAGCATATTTCAGCTCGCGGATCACGATTTCAAAACAATAAATTTAGCGGCATTGTTTGTTTTGATTTTTGCATTTTATTTTTGCTGTATGTTGTATAAATTTTAACACAAATTACTTTTCATTAAATAGTATATATTTGCATCCATTAAATTTGAAATATAAAAATGCAAATGGCTTCCAAAATGAAGAAAACAAAGGCATTTTAAAAACAAAAGCGTTATTTCTTTTAAAAAAAAAAGGCCATTTTCAGAACTTTTCAAAGTGAAACAACACAGGCAAAATGTTAAGAACATATTAAAATAAGAGAATTATAACTTTTCTATTATAAAAGATAAAAATATAAAGCTATTAAAAATGGTTACAAAGAGGAATCAACCTCAACTTTTGCTGCGATCGTACGTTTTAGGGCTGAAAAAAAAACCCAAATAAATGGTCCCGTGATGAAACAAAATCACCATAGTTAATGGCATAAAAATAGTTTTGTTTCATCACGGGACCATTTATTTGGATTTTATGCCATAGTTAATGCATAAAAATAGTTTTTAAAGTCAGCAATGTTTTGCATGACAGGTTTAAAAAAAAAAAAACGAAATCTAGACCTAGAAGAATATGTGGAAAAATGAAATGGAAGTTAAAACACTAACTTTATTTGAATGGTGCAATGCTTGAAGAATGCTTTGAAGCAACAAGGTGTTAGAGCCATTTTTCCAAGTAAACATTGTATTATATAATGTGATAATGATGTTTTAAAATCATTTTATATCTTTGAATATATATTTATATAAACTTTGCCTAGGATTTGTCTTGATTTTTAAATTAGACATAGAGGTACATGTATGTTAATGATAAGAACCTATCATCTAATGATTTCTATTATTATTCAGTATTAATGTAAGGAAAATTGGTCAATTAAGGGAATTAAAACAAAGTGACCACTATTAAGAGGAAGCCTCTTCTTGTGTGTATGGCTGTCCTTCAATTATACGGTCTAAAAATTTTGAAAAGTAAAAAAAAAAAAAATAGCCAAACCATGGCTATAGTGAACCAAAAGCTCTGTCCCATTGGGGTTCACTATAGAGGGGTTTTACTGTATATATGTGGTATGAAAGGTGGGGAAATAAACACACCACAAGTTGGAAGAGAAACCCAGACAACCAGAGAGAGACGGTACTGGCACAGCTGGGCAGCCATTCATGTCCCACACAATCCCCAACTGTCTTAAAAGTTCCAAGGTGTTAACTAACGGGCCCCAGTGGTCACCCCTTGGAATGTTGCTGGTATCTCAAGTGACCGGACTTTACCCTCCCGTCTCTCTCTGGGTTGTCTGTAGGTTGGCTTTATTATTCCTGGAAGAGTATATATGACATATATAATAGAGGAGGAGAATTGACAATAATTCACATAATTTTACTGACATTCAGTCAATTACAAAGTTTTGTTCACAGTTGTTAATGATGGATGAAATATAACGATGGAAAAGAACCAATATGTTTAAATGGTATTCCCAGGAATAAAAGAGAAGAGATAGTTTTCAAAATACTGAAAGAAAAAAATATATAGTTAAACCTGTCTATAGCACCCGCTTTTAAATACGTAGTACGATGCGATTTACATTAAAAGTGACCTGTCTATAGCACCCTATTTTGGCAAGTCCCAAGAGGGGCGCTATAGACAGGTTTAACTGTATAACCTTTCAAAATTTGGGGGGAAATGAGAGAGCAGATGTTCCTAGAGTTGAGGGTGTGTGTGTATGCAGCCAATGTGGTGGCAGCGGAGGAGAAGTGGAGACGGTGCCGAGCAGCAGCCCCTGTCCCTCCAGCCCTCCCACCACCCGCCCCCCAGACCATGAGGGAACTCCTGGCCTCCATCCCTGGCTTCAGTTTCAAGGTAGTACTTCCCTCAGCCTTGGTCCCAGGTTGTCTGGAAACTTTTTCTTTATTCCTTGAATACATTTATAGTACTGCATAATGTAATAGAAACAATAGGTAACAAGACCAAATTACTCAAATGTTTCGGAACAGCATTGTTACCATCATCAATTGTCTGATGATGGTAATAATGTCATCATTAACCTAGTACCATCTACAATGAAACCTATTTTATCACTTTTAAATATATATACAGTAGAACTTTTCTGTAAAGGACACTAATTGCAGAGCCAAAGTCTCCTATAGGGAGAGGTGTCCTCTTACCTGAGAGTTGCTAAAATAGTAAAATGGCAATTTGCAAATTGAAAACTGTCCTTTGTAGAGAGGTGTCTGCTAGCGGGGTGTCCGCTAAAGGGAGGTTCTACTGTATTAAAATTATTTCTACAGCCCTTATCCTGCATTGATTAAAATTGAATATAGTTTCACCTTATATCTTCAACCTCTACACTGAACATATCGAGAGATTAGCTGATCTTGATAAAATAGAAATAGGTTCATAAATTTTGAGGAATTTAAATGAATGACCTTTTGACTATGCTGATGACACCATACTGCTAGCAGAAAACAAAGAAGACCTGAAAGATATTATTGAGAAAGTTAAAGAAGAAAGTAAAAAAATGTGGTTTAAAATTAAATATCAGCAAGAAAAAAATTATAGCCATTGATAATATAAATATCTTCGAAATTCAACAAGAAAAAATTGATATAGTTGATTACTTCATAGTTTTAGAATCCAGGAGGTTGCTTAGATGAAGTAAAAAGAAGAATAGCACTAGGAAGACATTCAATGATGAAATTGGACAAGATTATGGAAGATAAAGGCATTTCATTCAAGAAAAAGAAGAGAATTGTAGAGGCATTGGTATTCCCTTTGGTCACTTATGGATGTGAGGGCTGGACTCGCAGAAAATAGGAAAGAAAAATAATTGAAGCCAATGAAATGTGGACATGGAGAAAGCTATTCAGAGTGCCATGGAGAGAGAAAAGTTAAAATATTTCAATCTTAAATGAAATTAATCCTGTTAGATCCTTAGAATACCAAATATGTAAATAAAGACTGTCCTACTTCAGACATATAATGAGAGCAAATGGTTTAGAAAATATGTTAGGAAAAATAGAAAGAAGAAAGGAAGACCTGCAATTAACTGGCTAGAGAGGTTAAGAAAACTACCATAAATGACCACATGGAATACCAATGTCTCAATCAGAGCTAGACTTTCAAGAAAGAAAAAGAATTGAAGCCTTTGAAATCTGGATATGGAGAAAGCTACTCAGAGTGCCATGGACAGATAAAAGGTCAAATGTTTCAATCTTAAAATGAAATTAATCCTGTTGTTCTGAATCCCAAAAATGAAAACAAAGGCAGGCCTATTTCGGACATATAATGAGAGGAAATGGTTTAAAAGAGATGTTGATATTGGAAAAAAATGAAGGTAGAGAGGAATACCTGCAATGGACTGACTAGAAAGGATCAAGAAAACTACCGGAAGGTCACTAGATAGACTGCCAGTAATGGTCACTAACAGATCAAATTGGAGAATATTTGTCAACATAGTCACTAAAAGTCTAACTCAACACACACCAACAACAACAGCAGTCAATTATTATTATTAAATAGAACTATTTGCTCTTACTTGGACCCTTTGGTGGTAGATTTAACCCTCGTGAAGCTTAATGGCTGCCAAAAGCCAACTGAATTGATCTTGGAATTGTGAATCATAAAAATCAATTGTACTATAAAAACTTAAAAAAAAACACACAAGGTAACAAGACCAAATTCAAATAAATAAATAGTGTGTGATGTTTCGGCAATAACGCTGGTACCGAAATGTCACATACTATTTATTTTTTGGATTTAGTCTTATTACCTCGTGTTTATAATTTACTAGCCGAATGACCCGGGCAACGCCCGTGTTTTACCCGATTGAATGTTTTTTATTCAAATACTATTTGTTACAATTATAATAAATTGGCGCCTTAAATAAATGCATATATTAGTTAATAACTATAACCTATGTGCTTTATCTGTCTATGTACTGTTGGCTTCCGTAGGCGTCTCTTACTGGGAAAAAGAAAGAGAGGATTCCATTTAGTTATTAACTAATATAGCATTTATTTAAGGAGCGACCCGCTCCAACACAATAGTTACAAAAATGAAAAAGCGAGTGGGGGGTGGGGCAAAGGTGGCGTGATCGTAGCCAACCAATAGGAGGGCGCCATTCCAAAAAAAAAGCAAACGGTGACAGAGATGAAAAATGAAGAATTAGGAACGCATGACGCTCGTAACTGTATATAGAATAATCCAAATTGTGCCTTATCATTTAAAAAAAGCCTAATAATATAAAATAAAGCTACTTTAATAATTTTCTCACTATTCTCTCCTGTATCTAATTAAGATTGTAATTAGCATAGTTATATATATTAATATAAAAGATAAATATTTAAAATCATTTTTCATAGAGATGTACTGTTAGGTACTTGGTGAGGTTATGTAAGAAGCAATCGTTGTTGTGGACAGCAGCAGAGAGATAACATTTGGCTGTTGTTGCAGCCTCGCAAGAGGTCCGCCAGGAAGCTTAGCCAAGGTGAGTTGTTGAAGACCACAGTGTAGCTGCAGGATTGTGACACTGGCTGTGTGAGCAGCTGCCCAGCTGGCCCAGACCAAAGAAGGCTGCGTGGACATCGAGAGCCCGGACTCCATCCTTGTCCACACCAACATCAAGGTATTGTTCTCAGATTCACTGCCAAAACCTGCCTTTTGTAATCAACCTGCCTTCCATGTGGTATTGAACTAGAGGCACCACAAACTCGATTGACTTTAATCTTACTCAATTAGCCAAAAAGAAACTGAAAGAAACTTTGCTAAACGGCAATCTTGAGCCAACTAAGTACTGGTATGAGTTAATGTTCCAAAAGGTGAAAATCTAGCCCTAATAGAAGTAAGGGAACTACAATTTGTCACTTGTAATTTGTCATTTGTAAGTGCAAAGTCCAACTGCTTTCACATATGTAGACATGTGGTGCAATTACAGTAAAAGCAGTTGTCTGCTTCTATCCACCATGATTATCATGGCCTGTACTACGTGTACTAGGGATAAGCAAAAAAATAATAATTTGTCACAGTGAAATTTTCATTTCGCTTGAATATCTAGTTTTCTTTTACATCTGTTGTATCTCTCTAGAATTTTTTCAATTCTGGATTTTGAAAACACACAGAGTTCAAAACTTTTATTAAAAAATGGTTTCATTGGCTCTCCAATTCTTGAACAAGTCCAATCCCACCAGGGAATGCAAGTAACTAAACTGGCATCTTGTATATGCAAAGTTGTATATGCAATCATTATTTGCATATGTAGACATATATACCATATGTACTTGGGGGGATCTAGTAAAATTATAATAAATTTGAGGTATGCTAAGGCACAATTTGGTTTATAGATTATAAACACAAGGTAATAAGACCAAATCCAAATAAATAAATAGTGTGTGATGTTTCGGTAACAGCGCTTTTGTCTGAAGATGGTAAAACGCTGTTACCGAAACGTGACACCTATTATTTATTTATTGGATTTGGTCTTATTACCTTGTATTTCAAATTTTAGGTATGTTGTTGTATCTTTTTATTTCAAAATATTTTATTAAAAGTGATGTTTCAATAGTTTTATTATTAGTAAGCATTCTGAAGTATAGATTCTCTCACGTCTGGCATCTAATTTTCAACTATGTAGTTTACTTATTTAGTCCCTGTGATTGTGGATAATCTCCAATACTGCCTCTAGAACAAATCTTCTCCATGCCATCTCAGAAACCTTCTAACATGGTTAATAGCTCTCTCAAGAGCAACATTTTTGTATTTACCTTTTCCAAGTACACAGGCCCTATGCTGGACAACCACATCTACACATGCAGTTTTGGCAGACTTGAAAGCAGACTTTGTTTTTACAAGATTCCAGAATCCCCCATTTGGTTACTTGTGCTCATGGTGAGACTAGACTTATACAAGAATTGGGGGCCATTGAATGAGAAAAAGGTGCTCAATGAAGATTCAATCTTGAGTCGTAGTTGTTGAAAAAATCTATTATGGTTATAACATATATATTCTTCCTCTAACTCCCAAACAGTATCATCCAGGTAAATCATGGTAGGTGTGTCTCTCCACACTTGTAGAAAGTAATTCGGCTTTGTACGTACCTAGTTCAGTTATTTGGTGGAGTTGGTTACATTGAAACATTTTTTTAAATATAAAAACTATGGCTCAATGTGCAGGATTAGATCCATGATATATACCACCACCATTCAATTTTGTGGTGCACTTACAGTAAAAGCAGTCGCTAACTTCTACCCGCCATGATTATCATGGCCTGTACCATGTGTACTAGAAATAAAAATAATAATAATAACCATTCAATTTGTAAACAAAGATAAATGGCTGCCTTCATACTAGTTCAGTTCAAGCTTTTACCACCTCACCTATCATTACAGCAGACTAAATATTAAGAGAAAGGTTTGAAAATCTAGCAAATCTGTGAAGTTTTCTCCATGCCAGCTTTGACAAGTTATTAAAACTTGTTAGTCCTTCAGTGTCCTTTTTTAGAATGTCAAAGCTAGTATGGTATTAAACACAAGGTAATAAGACCAAATAAATAAATTGTGTGCGACATTTCAGGTAACATCGTTGTTACCATCTTCAGACAAAAGTACTGAAATGCTCTGAAGGGAATTAAAGAATCAGTACTTTTGTCTGAAGATTGTAACAATGCTATTACCAAAACGTCACACACTATTAATTTGGATTTGGTCTTATTACCTTGTGTTTATAATCTATAATCCAAATTGTGCCTTATCACTAGTATGGTATTAAGGTAAATGACAGCTCAATTGTTGACAGCTCAAAGGGGGTCGGTGGAAGGATGGTCTAAACCGTTGATTTTCGACCCCTACGACCCGGGTTCGATACCCACATTGGGCACTTTTTTCTGTTTAAAAAAAAAAAATGCTCCAATGGCCCCCGATTCTTGCAAAAGTCCAGCGAGTGCAAGTAACCAAACGAGGCTCTGGCACATTTGTAAGTGCAAAGTTTAACTGCTTTTCACATGTGTAGACATGTGGTGCACTTACAGTAAAAGCAGTCGCCTACTTCTACCCACCATAATTATAATGGCCTGTACCACGTGTACTAGGGATAAGCAAAAACATGGCAGTTTGTGTGTGGAGAGGTCCCAGGAATACCAACAGTATGATGATTGTGTGTCAGAACCTTCTGACCAAACATACCTTCGCCAGCCTACCCCCACTCTACCAGTACCGGCTGGTCCAACTCCTGCCCCCCGTGGACAGGGCGGCAGTGGGAACTGACTGCTCGGTGCGGTTGCCTCCCTCTGCCCTCAACAACGAGTTCTTCACCCGGGCTGCCTCGGAGTGGCGGGACAGGCTGGCAGACGGGGAGTTCACCCCGAGAACCAGCAACGGCTCAAGATGGAGGCTGAGAGAGAGCTGGCCAAGTTGGATCCCTGGAAGGTTGGTTGCTATGGCCTCTGAGATTATGGACCTTTCCCATGAGGAAGCTATAAGTAAGGCAGACTTGGCACCCACCATGCTGGCTTGTTCGCTGAATACAATAGATCCCCATAATAGCCCCCACTTATAGCCTGGTTTCTCATTGATGGGTATCATTCAATACAGTTGGCAGTATGACATTAGAGCATTTCCATAGTACATCTGAGTAAAAACTGTAGGCAATAAGTATTCTTTTAGACTTGGATACAATACAAGAAATCGACACGGGGTTGACTCAATATACACTCTAACCTCTTTAATTCAACACACCAAGGGATCAAGCTTTCAGATGAATTAAAGTAAGTTAGATGATTTCATTTCTAATGGATATTTTAATATACAATAACCATAAAATATATATAATTAAATATAATTTTAGAAAATCTGCTTTTCACATATGTAGATATGTGGTGCACTTACAGTAAAAGCAGTCGCCTACCTCTACCCACCATGATTATCATGGCCTGTACCATGTGTATACTAGGGATAAGCAAAAAAAAAATTAGAAATACTGTTGTAATATAGTTTAATTATTATGTGAATTGATATCATTGGAACTTTTTTTATTCAGAATATTAATATTAATACACTGGTGTCCAAAAAATAAGAAACTTAACCAATATTGAAATTTCTCAAAAGCTAATTTATTAACAAATATAAAATTTAGTATACAAATAGTTTAAACTATGGAGAATTTGACGAGCTATATGAAAATAAAAAAAAATATTTGAAATTATGAAATATGCAAATTATTACCAACATACCCAAAGCTAAGGTTCCAGATCTTAAAGAAATAAGATATCAATAGGGAGTATGATCACCTCTAACAGCTATCAAGGTCTCACAGCGAGCCCTCATACTGTTTACCAGGCTTTGGAGGAGTCCAGGGGTAGTAAACCCCACTCTCCAATAGAGCAGTTCTTAGCTCAACGAGGGTTCTGGGAGAGGGGTGACGAGCTCCAATACGCCTCCCTAGAGCATCCCACACATGCTCTATTGGATTCAGGTCCGGAGATCTGGCTGGGCCAATCCATCCTTCGAATATTCTCACTCTGGAGATATTCATTGACTAGCCTAGCCCTATGCGGACGAGCATTATCGTCCATAAAAATTAAATTGTGGACCAATTTGATCTCTATAAGGTCTTAGATAGGGCTCAAGGATCTCGTCCCTGTACCTTTGGGCAGTTAAAGTGCCCCCAGAAAAAATGTGGAGGGGTGTGCGTCTGCTAGAACTGATGCCAGCCCAGACTAAGAGACTGCCCCCTCTAAAACTGTCTAATTTCCCTGATGTTACTGGGATGATAGCGGGTTCCAGGCTCCCTTCAGATAAAAACTCGTCGAGAATCTGTGTTTAAACTAAATCTTGACTCGTCACTGAAGAGAACATGGGCCCACTGATCATGAGGCCAGGCGTGATGTTTCCAAGCACCAATTCAAGCGGGCTCTCCTGTGAGCAGAGGTTAAAGGGATACAGACCATTGGTCGTCTTGCATAAAGAGCACCTTTGTGAAGCCTTCGGTAAACCGTTTGTCTTGAAATTCTCGTTCCAGTAGCACTTGAGAGTTCATTAGAGAGTTGAATAGCTGTCATCTTCCTATGGCGCTTGGCAGTTACGACCAGATAACGGTCTCAGAGGTAGCTGTTTTTCTTTGTCTACCAGAACCTTCTTTTTCTTTTGATGGTTCCTGTCTCAATGAACTGTTTCCATATTTTGCTGACACAGATTTATTCACATTTAGCCATTTTGCTACTTCAACTTGTGATTGCCCTGCCTTCATTCTTCCAACAGCTCTCCATTTTAATCATCTGCTAAAATTTTTCGTAAACTCATAATTAACTAAGGATTAAATAAAATTATAATTGGACAATTCTAAGATGGGTAAACGACACGCCAATAACACACTTATAAAGACAAGCAAAAATTTGCATATTTTCAATTTTACCGAATCGCATGGTTGCGATAAATAATTCTACGACTTAAAATACCTAATTAAATTACTTTTTTAGCTTTTTAGCGTTGTATATTTTAAAACATATCATTAAACAACAAAAGTTTCTTATTTTTTGGAGACCTTGTATAATAAATTTCATGATCAGCTTTTAGCGATGGATAAAATTGCATTAATACTTATTTTAACAAAGGAAAAATTACAATTTTAATCTAAATGAATAAATGCAATGATAAGAAAACAAATAAAATTAGAAAATAAAGAAAAGACTAAAAGAATTTTTCTTACTCTTTAAGATATTGTTACTAGCGGCTGCTTAAGTTTGGCCTGAATTTTCAAGTAAACAAATTGCTTATGAATATCGGCACCTTTATTTGTGACGCATTGTAGCACTTTTAAGCACAGTGTGCATACACTAACTATGGTCGCTGTGTTCCACAATCTAAAGTATTGTATTTTTAACAATAAATTTGTATTTTAACAAGAATTATCTAATGTTGTTAAAATTTGATTTTTAAAATTGCTCAATAGTGTTGAATTATCATTAGATTGAATTAAATTTGATAGGCTGGAGGTTGGGATATGTTAACATGGTCGAATTACCGCAAGTGTCGAATTATAGGGTGTTGTACTAAAGAGGTATTACTATAACTGGGCATATATAATTGGAGCACCTACCACCTTGCTGAGTAAGTCATTCACTAGGTGGGTGAAATATTTCTCTCAACTTGCACTCTCAGGTAATACAGTAGAACCTCCCTGTAAAGGACAACACCTATTTGCAGAGCCAAAGTGCCCTTTAGTGAGAGGTGTCCTCTTACCAGAGAGTTGCTAAATTGTAAAAATTATAATTTTGCAAATGAAAACTGTTCTTTGTGGAGAGGTGTCTGCTAGCGGGGTATCTGCTAAAGGTAGGTTCTACTGTACTATCCTAAAGTGTAGCACACACACATGTGCTGAGTTGGACAGGGCTGTTTAACAGAAATAGGTATTTTTAGACAGAGTGCTGGCAGATAAGATAAGATGAGAGGTTGTGTACTACAGGAATGATAAACTGGCCCTCATACAGGCATCTGTGTCTCCCAGGATAAGATATGTTTACACTGGGCCACAGATAATCAGCCAGGCCTCTGGGAGAGAGAGGGTTTTCTCCTAGCTCTCTCTTTGTAAAAGTTCCTTTAAAAGGAATAATTATTTATAGAGAAAAGTATTTGTTGTTTATGATTGAAGCACACATCCTGAATGTTTACTTTGAAGAAAGAACAGGTCCCTTGCCATGTAGAGACAGGGTATATATGCAAATAAAGGACTGGAGGTGAGGCTGACATGTGGGATTTGTGTGCCTCAGGTGAAGCACTTTGAGCCGGTGTGGGGGAAGAGGTGAGTAGAGGAGAGTGTGTAGAGATGGTAGCAAGTCTAACTTCCACCTGCAGCAGCCTGGAAACCCCCTGAGCCCACGTTGCTCCCCACCCCCAAGCCCACTCCTACAGTCCTGAAGAAGGTGAGGCCACCCAGGCCCAGTGCCCCCGCGAGTGTTGAGGACCAGGGCCTACACGGCAGCTCTGGCTGCTGCAGCTGCAGCTGCAGCCGCCACATCATCAGCCGCCCCTCCAACCTCCCATTCTCCAGGTGGGTGGTCTCTACATCATGTTACATCATTACACACTAGCAATATTCTTCAGACTAGATTACCCCCGCAACCTTATGTCACATATAGAATACTTGGAGATTTTGCCAGGAGAATATTAATTTATGAAAGGAAAGTCACTTCTCCTGTCAAAGTAGACACTAGTGCCATCTATTGACTGTCTTTGCAAACTAACGGACTTGGGTCAGTGTCAAATCCATATTGGTCTCGATTGTCAACCATGGTTTTGGGCTATGGCTCTCATCATGGGCTTTTATTTCATTAGATTATAATATTCAGAATTTTTGCAAAAGAGTTTAGTTGGTAATGTGGCTAAGCTAATTCTATGGCCAATATATAGATGGAAATTTTGCCAGGAGGATATTGATTTATAAAAGAAAGGTCACCTCTGAATTTGGCAAAGCTGGCGTTTTGGTTTTGTCACTGACAGAGTCTGATAGTTTGAGATCAATAGATGACACTTAGCTTTAGCCATCTATTTTGATAAGAGAGATGACCTTTCTTTTTACTTGGTTTTTAACTCCATGTAAATGTTTAAAAAAGGTAACATGGCCTTTTAAAACAGGGCCCAGTTTAAGAAAGTTCTGGGTCCAAAAACTCCACAACAAACTGATGAGATAAACACCAAAGAGGAAATATAACATTTCATCTTTAGCGGGGTTCCTTCCAATTCAAACCTTTTGTTGCAATTAGCTAGAATTATAACTGGCATCTCTTCAAACAGGGGATCAAAAAGATGACTGTATGCCAGTTTCTGAACAGCATCAGGTGCCTCTAACTCTTGTAAATATTGGATTGGATGAAAATGTTGCTAAGTTGTAAGAATTTTCAAATAAAGAAGTGAAGCAAAGGTGATAAGGCCAATTCTAAATAAATAGTGTGTGACATTTTGGTAACAATGTTTTATTTTGAAAATTAGAAACTATTATAGACGTGTATGATTCTTTTCAAAATTAAACACGTCTATAATAGTTTTGAATTTTCATAACAGATGGCGCGCTAACGTTTAATTTATGTGGATTTGGTCTTATTACTTTTGATCCAAATTGTTCCTTATCATATAAAGAAGTGGTAAGGCCAAAATTTTAAAGCTCTTTGGTGAAGTGGTAGTGTTGACAACTTATTGATAATGAGTATTCATAAAAAAATCCCTAGACCTAGATTATACTCCTTCTGCCTAGTTAATCTCTGAGAGACCAGGGCAAGTGAAATCACATGAAAAGCTGAATCAAATCTAATCAACCACCGACAAATTATTCAAAATTTTGGGGAAGAGAAGTGCCTTTGAATCAAAGATGCTAAAAACATTAGTGTTCTTTAGGGGAAGGAGAATAGTGTACAGAAAACCTCTCTTGAATCAGTTTTCAAGTGACACCAGAGAAAGATAATGAGGTGGAAGTTCTAACTAAGCCTATCCCCAGAGACAAGTTTTTAAAATAAACACACAAATTAATCTAAATTCTACCAGAACATTGAAGTTGGACTTTTTTTCATGTGATATTGAACAAATTAGGATTGAAATATAAAGAAAGCAAATGATTCTAGCTCGAAACAGAAGCCAAGTGACTTTTACTCAAATATGTTGATGGGCAAGTCATGACTTCATTCTGGATGGTGTCATATTTCACCTTTTCTCACTTCCACTATACTAGGGGGGGCTACTATACATTCATCCCCTCCTGCTGTCATCAATTTATTCCTGAACCAAAAAAAAAAGTCCTGGTGTGAATTGGGACCATTCCAAATGGAATTGGTTGTCTGCAAGTCTTGGTATGACAATGGGACCAATGTCTCCAAACCAAGCTAATTCCCACTCAGACAGCAATGGTAGGTAACCTAATCTGGCCAAACCCAGTCACTACCCATTCAGAGCAATGCAGCCAATGTTACAAAAGTGTATCCCACCTCAAGTACTGGTGTACTACACTGGGGTGGAAGCCAAGAGCACCAATAAACCAGAACCAAAATTTCTCAGGCAAAGTGGGTAATTGTTGAGAAGGTAGCGATGGATACCAGAGCAGACTTGATACAGTTTGACAATTTGAAGTGCTATCTACCCTCATGTAGCTCATTAGTTATTTTTCCTTTACAATAAGCTATTTGAAAAATAGTACAAAAGTGAATTTTTACTTGGATCAGGTAGATAAATTAGAAAAAAGGCATTTCCTGATCTTGCAACTGAAAGTTGCTGATTGTTTGCACCATCTATCGGAATAAATATAAACTAATCATTGATCATCAAGCCATCAGCAACTTTGAGTTGCACAATCAGGAAATGCCTTTTTTTTCTTAATAAGCTATTTGTTAGTTATTGTTAGAACAGAAATGTTACTGTGCAGCTAGATCCTCAGTTATCAACCCTTGATAGAATCAGGTGATATAAGAAATGGGTTTTCTATGTGAAGTGTTTGTCATACACCAGCATTGCTACCATCATCACACAGGAGTCTTGGATTTAATAAAATCTATTGCAATTTCCAACTGCAGTGAAGCTTCCTTTGATAATCTCTTCTAATTCAGTTCTCTATTTTAATTGTGGTAATTGATCTCTTGAAAGATGATCCAGTTGTCAAATGATTTCTACAACCCCTCTGTGTAACCTGTAGGAAATCCAGAATGAATAAGGAGAGATCAGGAAGTATCCATGGGGGTTGTGCTGGATAGAAACAATTAAACAATTATTCATGTATTTACTCATGGACAAACTTAAGAAGTTTTACATTTCAGCATGTATATCAGGATTCAGACAATAACTCTGAAAAATATCACAGTGACCTTTATTGAAGACACACGAGATAACCAAGTGCAAACAAAATTGCCTCTTTTTTTCCTTAAAAAAAAAATGATGACTGGCAACATCAAAGGCTTTCCACTTCCTTAAATTTTCTCCATGAGTGAATATACATTTTTAAAAATATTTGGCATTAAAGAGTATAATTGATATTTAAGTCTTTAATATAGGTTTTATATCCAGGTCCCTCCCAGGGTTTATCATCTTAAATGACAGGGGGCCAAGTATGTGGAAAAATTTGGTTCTAGTCTCAATCTCTTTTGCTGAGAAAACCTTCTAACATTCTTCTAAGGGCCTTCTAACATTAGCAAGATTTCAGTGAATAGGAATTAGGGGTCCCAATAGATGGAGCCAGCCAGCCTGGAGAGTTGAGAAACTACTGGTGCTAGTTTCTATAAATACTTGGAACCTCTCAGTCTAATAGTTGTCTCTTTCATCCAAATCTGGACCAGGGTGGGAAGGAAGGGCATGGATACATTTGTAACTGTTTAAACTAATTGGTTGTTTCAACAACCAACCTTTGCTGACTTGTACAAGCTAACTGCCTACCATGATTATCATGGCCTCTTAAATATCGATAAGTAAAAAGAAAGTTTTTGTTGGTTTGTACAATCCTTCATGAGGAATATGACGGCTCACAATGAGGACATCAGAAAAACTGCTCCCCCATCATTTATAGAAATGCAGCAAAAGAAGATCTATAAAAAGAGCTGTGCTGCTGTCAATTCTGTCACCACATGGTCACCATGTGGGGGGGATGGAGACGTACCATATGGTCTTGATTGCTTGCTGCTGCTTGAGACTCCTGTGTGTGTATCCCTGACCTTGTGTACTCTCTCCATGATGGTGGTGGTAAGTTGCATGCCTGTGGTTGTTGACAACTTGGTTAGTTGTTGTTTTGATCACCTTTTTTTTTTTTTTTTGCTTGTTTGCCCCCCCCCCCCCCCCCTCCTCTTTTTTTTTTTTTTTTTTTAAAGAACCATTATTTTTCCAATGTACACAGAACTTTTTACCCAGCTTTAGATTTTTGTTAATAATGAAGTTGATCATTTATTTAAACTGAATTGCATTTTTTATTTTATTAAGATTTTCTGGCAATTAATTTAAAAAGTTAAACAAATTTGGTTTTTAAGTCCAGAATTATTTTTCTGGTACTCTGGTTTGGTTGTTAAATCTATCATCAACTATATTTGAAATAAACTAACAAGATTAAATTTGGTGAAAAATAAAGTATGCATGACACTTCTGTAGCAATGCCTTTCACTTTTTTTTTTCAAATTTGGTTTTGTTATTCTCTTTTCATTTCAAATTCCCAAATTGTACAATTTCATTTTTCTCCCTTTTCTTTTATTCCACAATTTTGATGTTTTTATATTGGATAGAAAGGATATTATTGGAATTGTATATTTTTTAAGAACTGCACATCTTCTCAATAAAATATATAGAGCCATCTTCTTCACTCTTTCATTTTGCTCCAATATTTGCATATGCAGTTTTAAAAACTCTTACTAATACACACATCCACAAGCCTTTATTAAGACATTCCGTCTTATACAGACGATTCTCCTGTGAGAAATGGATCTAAAAAGAAATGAGAAGCAGGGGGAGAAATTGAATCCTTGCTCAGAAAAGAGAAAAAGGTTGAAGGAGATTTTTAAAAGAAAAAGAAAACAAGGAAAGAATGTCTATATACAAAAGTTGAGACTATATACATCGTTTTGCATGCATAGAACACAGTGAAGAAGTAGACTATTGAGTAAATGGTTGCATCTTGTGAAAAAGAAAATATTTCCACACAGTTCAGTTTACTTTGTTAGGTCTTTTTTTCCTCCTTGCAGTCTTGAAAAAATTAAAGAACTTTAAAATAGCTGACCTATTATCCATCAAATCTGAAAGAAAAAACTCTTACTAATAGTGTAACTATGTTGTTGACCTGCAAAGTTGAAATAGAACAACAAACATTCATCTACAATAATAATAAAGGAAAATTGGGATAAATTTGACTTTCTAATTGTGACTTTCTCCAAGAATCTAGTTGTGGTTTTGCGATGATTATAAGAAGGGGAATTAGACTATCTGTAAGAGATCTCATACAAAACTTCCAGAATGGTAGCGAGAGATTGTTTATAGAGGACTTCCTATAAAGGAAGTAAGTGTTGGAGGAGGAGACTTGTTGATTTCTCCCTCTCTCTCCTTGTCTGCTAGGTGGGTATCCAATACACTTGGGTAATCTATGGCACAACAATCAAGTAAGAAAAATATAGCTTTCCTTTTTATCCATCACCTTGTGAATGTCTTCTTCTTTCTTATCTCCACACTGGGTGAAGTAGAATGTGTCTGCCTTTGTCATTAAGACTGGGAGCACTACTCAGTAGCAGGCCTACTTAACTCCAAAAGAAATGGCCGCCTCTGACATGAGGAACAGGCGCCATATGCAGCCGCTCCTAACATGGAGTACAAACGCTGCTCATCCTGTATACCTGGATCAGGAGTCCTTACAGGGTACTATCAGCCAGGCCAGCCGAGCCCAGGTTTTTTAGTGAGCTTGTTACTGCTTCCCCTCCTCCTTTTTCATCCGGGCTTGGGACCGGCAAAGACAGAGTTTGAATGTAAGCTCCACAAGCTAGGTAAAAGTTGCCATTAAATACTACTGAAAGATGAGCCATCCAGAAATAGGAAAGTTTCCAGAGTCAGATGACTAAAAGTAACTGATCTCTGTGATATTTTGGTCTCCTGATATCTGATAGAGATGTAATAGGGATTATTTTTGTGGTGGTGAGTGTAGACACAATTTGGACTTGTTAGGAAATGTTAATGGTTTATTGCAGGTTTAACCTTTGTCAGGTTTCTTTTATACAGAGATTTTGTTCTTTATATTTGATAGTTGATGCCTTTGAATCTTGTGTTCAGTGGTTTTTCAGTCCATTGTTTCCCCTCCTTGAATCCCTCTCTCTTCCCCAGAAATAAGACTTGTACAAACTTCAAATGGTAACAAGAATAAGAATCCAAATAAGTTAAACTCTCTGCTAAGTACTCTTTGTTTTGATGATGGTAGCAATGCTGTTACCGAAATGTGGGTTTACTGATTTGGATTTAATGGTGTTATCCTTTGATTTGTTTCCTGTGAGATGTGATGAAGGAGTTGGAATGAGGAGGTTGAGGGATGTGTGTAGAACCCCCAGAACTGACACGGCCTCCCACCCCAGGGGAGTCTCAGCCTTCTCTGCCGGCCTTGTCCCGACCCACAACACCCGCCCCTCTTCATGTAAGTTCACAACACACCTGTCTGGACTGATGATGATGGTAGTGGTGGGTTTTAACAAATTTTTGATGAGGATGGTATGATGGTGGCAATCTCAGTAGATAGTCCATTTATTCCAAAGTTGATAAAGCACAATTTGGATTATATATTATAATACAAGAAAATAAGACCTAATCCAAATAATTAATAGTGTGTGACAATGCTGTTGCTGAAACTTCACACACTATTAAATTATTTGAATTAGGTCTTATTTTCTTGTATTTATTCCAAAGTTGTTAATCCTGTTTTAAGATTATTGCTGACGGTGCAGCCTGCAGAAACCTCCACCACGGCTCCAGTCATCACCTCCATAAAGGCTGCTGTCACCCCGCAGCCCTCACAAGAGGTAAGGCCTTCACATCCCAGTTAATTCCTAGTCTTTCTTCTTCCTTATCTCCACTCAATCATATTAGGGTCTGGGTGAAGTAGAATGTGTCTGCCTTTGTGCCTTAAAACTGGGAGCACTACTCAGTGGCAGGCCGACTTAGCTCCAAAATAAATAGCCGCTTCTGACATGAGGAACAGACGCCATGTGCAGCTGCTCCTAACATGGAATACAAACGCTGCTCATCCTTTATCCCTGGATTAGGAGCCCATACAGGGTACTATCAGCCGGGCCAGCTCTTACTGCTCCCCCTCCTCCTTTTTCATCCGGGCTTGGGACCTAAAAAGGCGGAGTTTATTCCTAAGTGGTTATTCCTAGTAAAGTTATCATACCTATAAATATTATTGTTTTTATGGGGTTGTCCATCCTCTCTTGTTTGCTATTTATTTTGTTTTCAATTGAAAAAGTTAATAACAGCCAGAGAGGTTTGAAGTTTTTCTCATTCAAGTTTATCAGAAAAGAGTTGGCTATCATAAATTTTCCTTTTGTACGTATTCTCTGCACTACTCTTTATATTAGCTTTTCCTACCATTGACATATGCCAATATCTAAATATTGTGTTTCCAAGCCTGTCTCCTGATAATGGACTTTGCATATAGATCTCTTGGCATTATTAATTGGGTTTTGTTTTAACCTCTCACAATAGCAGTAATACCTCATCAAAATGAACCATGGATATAGCAAACCTTTCCTAGGTTTTTATGACCTAATACTCAGAAATAGTCACGCCATATGTATGGGAACCATAGGTAGAGCGAAAGTTGCCATAGCAAGGTTTTACTGAAGTTGGTTGGGTGCGTTCAGTCAATGGTTGATTTATACTCTCTAAGCATCATTAATAAATGTAAGGCATCTCCTGATCATGCAACTAAAAGTTGCTGATGGCCTGTGCCATAATAATGGGCCAAAATAAATATCAACTAATCTTTGGTTTTTATTATTTTAGAATTTTCCAAATACCCTTTCTTGATTAATCAAGAACATCTAACCTCGTTTGCGTTTTGAGATGTTGGCCCTCATCAGCGTGGTATAAGCTGCACCTCAACGACCAAAAAACTGGTTTTCAGACATCCTGAAAAATCATGAAATGGGTAAATAAGGCCAGAAGTGCACGAGAACACCAAACTATGTGGAAAAAAAATAGTACAAAAGTGAAATTGTACTGGGATCAGATGGATAAATTAAGAAAAAGCATTTCCTGATCATGCAACTAAAAAAAGAATCAACGATCAGTTGTTTATTGGACAAATGGCATAAGCCATTAGCAATTTTTAGTTGTACAATCAGGAGATGCCTTTTTATTAATTTATCTACCTGATCCCAGTACCATTTCAATTCTGTACTATTTTTTCATTTGTAAGTGCAAAGTCGAACTGCTTTTCACACGTGTAGACATGTGGTGCACTTAGAGTAAAAGCAGCCGCCTACTTCTACCCACCATGATTATCATGGCCTGTACTAGGGATAACCAAAAAAAAAACCTATTTTTCCACATTAATAAATGTCTCTACTTGGAGAGGATGGTTAGATGTGGGGTTATTGATGGAGAGCTAGCCAGGAATGTTACCAAAGGTAATGTTGCAGCCCAGCCCCCCAGCAGCGGCCGAGCAGTACATTGTGCTGTCCAACAACAACCTGGACATCTACATCTCCGAGAGCAGCGGAGTTCTCCTGGACTCTCAGCCTGTGTTGTTGGTCATTGACCGGCCTGACGCTCCGGTGAGTTCCTTCCTTCCTCACAAATTATACTGAGAGTTCACCGCATGGAGTTTGCACTTACATGGGGTCCCTTATTGGTGGGGTTGGAAGATCTTCTTTAGGAATTGCTCCAATTGTTCCTGAAATTGGGAGTTTAGACTTTGTAAGCTGAACAAATGTAGGAGAGGTTTGCTCCCTACTAACATTGAGTTGATCTTGAAATATAGATGCAAATAAATTATGATTGAATTAAATAATGCGGAGCCAGTGGCCTGATGAAGCGCGAAAGCTTGCCTCCCAATATCTGAATAAAGAAACTCTGCAAATATTTTTAAATTTATTTAATTCAATCTAGCTGATCCTGGATCATCCATATTTATAGACACATTAATTGACCACCTGATGTGGAGGCACTGTTAGGGTGATAACATCAGGCTTCTAGGGATAAATTAAGAAAAAAGGCATATCTCCTGATCATGCAACTAAAAGTTTCTGAGGGCTTGCACCATATTATTCCAACAAATGTTACAAGCCATTAGAAACTTTTAGTTGTGTGATCAGAATATGCCTTTTTTCTTCATTTATCCACCTGATCCTAGTAAAATTTCATAATACAAAAGAAAGAGAAAAAAAAAAAGTATTCCTGGAAGCCTGATGTTTTCACCCCCCCCCCAATATTGATACATGAGATTATTTTATTGAGTTGAGGCACTAAGAGACTGGTGTATGTGCAGCCTGCCTTGGAGCCAATGGAGGTAACAGACCAGGAGCCAGCTGAAAAGTCCTTGCCAGCCCAAGAAGCTGCTGAAGTCCCCTGCGAGGGCCCTGAGGATCCCAAGCCTCCTGATCTAGCAGACTCAGCAGCGCCTGAATATTCCCCTCATGTCAGCGAGGAAGAGCCCAGCAATGACACCCTGCCTGCGCCAGCTTCAGCAGAGCCCAGGAGTTCCCCCTTACCCAGCAAGGAGGGGATGATATTGAAGGCAGGGAATGAATTCTTGGCCACCTTGGAGATGGGCTCTTCAGATAGTCAGCCTACTGGAGATGAGGAGGAGGAAGTTACTTCTGAGGTGGGAGGTGATGTGGCCCCGGTCCTCCCACCTTGTGAGACTTCTAAACCCCCACCTGAGGTCCCCCTTCCTGGAGCTACTGAAGGGATGAAGGTCGGGGAGCCTACAGAGAAAGCAGAGGTGACTTCAGAAGTTTCTCGTCCTGAAGTCAAATCTCCAGAAGTGATAGATCTGGACCAGGATTGTGATTCCCCCTCTAGCACTCACTCTCTGGTTCAGTCGTCCACCCACCCTGCCACAGATAAAGCGATCACTTTAGATGGTGTGGACAATGAGCTGTCCATGGATTCCTCAGAAGGACTGACCCTAGAGAATGATTCTTCTGAAGGCCTCACCCTGGAAAATGACTCTTCAGATGAATTTTTGCTGGACGATGACTCCTTAGAGATGTCTGTGGATGTGACGCCAAAGAGTTTTACTGAGTCTGCCAACTTAGTGCCACTACATCTCCCTCAATGGAAGTAGAGCATGCTGCAACCCCAGCTCCACCAGAGAAGCTGGCTTCTTCGAATCATGAATCCTTGGAAGCTGCAGAGAGTGAGGTTAATAGGCCTGAAGAAAGGACAATTCCAGCTGTTGTGGAGGAGCCGACAGAACCAGCAGCACCAGTACAAGAAGATCCCCCTCCTGCCCTCAAGGAAGAGAAACAACCAGCAATACTCAAGGCCCCACCTCCCAATGGAAGGCCTCCTATTACTCGCAGGCCGCTGATAGTGACAGTGGACTCCTTCATCTCTCCAGGATGGAAGCCGGATGACGACCACACCTACCAGAGGAAGAGGCCTTCCAGTGCCCCAGCCTTTGACTACCCGGTGAAAGCCCCCTGTTTGACACGCTCGGCCAGCTATCATGACCTACTGAAGAAAGAAAGCCCTCCCCCATTGCCCCCGCCCAGAACTCCCAACCGCCATGTCCTGGTGACAGTCAATGTAGCCCCTCCTCCACCACCGCCCCCTCCCGCGGTGGAGCAGCCCCGGCCCCCTCCCCCATCAGGCAACATTACACTGCTCAATGGAGGCACTGGCGCCATCCCAGCTGATTGCACTTGCAACCGCAAGGCCATGATAATGTGCCTCAAGTGCGGGGCTTTCTGCCACAAAGACTGCATGGGACCCACACAGCTCTGTGTAACTTGCCTCATTCGATGACACCCCCTCACTGTACAGCTCCTTCCTTCCCTTGCTGCTCCAGAGGTGAAAGATGTCTTCCTTTTTTCTGTTTCCCCCTTAGACATCATTAGGAAGATTATTCATGTTTTGTTTAAATCACTCATTTCCCCACACTTTAGATCTTTAGGACAAACATGGCTTACTTTCAACTATTTAGTGCTCCAATCATATCTGGTGTGGGTTTTGCCACACCTTGAGGAGAATTTGGTTTTGCAAGACATCTTTCCCACAGATATATGCAACTTTCATAGCCCCACTGCTCACGTCAAAGGGACAAAGCTAATCTGGCAAGTTAGCTCTATGTGATGATGGTAGATTGGCCCTCTTTCTTCATAATACTCATCCATTTAGCTACTGTACATAAACTTTGTTTCTTTCACCCTCCTTTTCTTTTCCTAAAAACTTCTCTTCTAAATCTTCTCTCTCTTTCTCTATATATAATTAATACTTGTATATATTTATATATATATTTTGTACATAGTATAAATATATAAATAATTTACACACCTCCATATATATATAAAAAACCAATACCAAAATAGTTTTTGTTATTGCTTTTTTTTTTTTAATATCTTTTATTATTATTATTTTTTTTTTTTTTAGTTCATATTTTCATGTTTGTTAGGAAAAAATAGTGAAATACAAAAATTAAAAAAGAAATTGTGTTTTAAAAATATTTAAATCTTTGTATTTGGTTATGATTTTTTTTTTTTTTTTTTAGCATTTGAAGTGTTGTAGATCTTTTGTTGACATTTTTTTTTATTTGGGTGATCTCAATTGTGCACTTTGTCAAAATATTATTTTTTTTGGCCATATTTATAAATTTGGCAGTGTTGCCGCATCTTTTATTTTTTATTCATTGAATTATTATCATTTATTCTCTGTTTAAATTTTTTTATATGAAACTTTGTCCCACACTCTTCTCTTTTTTTTTTTTTGTGTTCAATCAATTATTTTTTTTATCCTTTTTGGTTATTGGGAAACAGTGATCTGTTTTGTTGTGTTACTTCAGCATTTTAAAATTATTATCCTTTTTTTTTTTTTTTTTTTCAGAATTAGGAAATATAAAATTTTCCAATGTTTTAAAATTTTAATAACCTGAAACCTACCTAGGTTAAATTTTTTTTTTTTCATCTTTTCTCTCCCTTCCATTTAAAATTTATTGATAAAAATTAAGCGCAAACTTTTTTTTTTTTTTTTTTTTTTCAATTTTAGAATATAACCATACTTTTAAAAAAAAAACCTTTATATATATATATATATATGTTTATATATAATATTTCTAGCTTATTTTTTAAATATCAATATAGCATTTATCTTTTTTTATTTTATATATATATAAATATAGAGCAACTTTTTTTTTTCAATAAATGACACAGAAAAGAGAAATAGAATTTTATAATTATATATATTTTAAAACATTATATATATATATAGCCTTTCTCTTGTGTGTATGTATTTGTTTGTATGTTTCTTTTTTTTTTTTTTGTGTGTGCTTTACATTTTTTGTTTGTTTTTGTAAATCAAAAATGATTGCACAATTATCTTGTTATGTTCATATTCTCTTATACATTTATATCACATCATGATCATGAAAAAAATGCTAGTTTTTAATCTCACATTAATTTGCACATTCATCATTTTTTTCCTCTTCACCCCCTTCCCATATTTAGTTCTTCATTTTTTGTCATCCCCCCACTTCCTTTGTTTTCAGAGTAATTCCTTCCTACCTCTACCACCCTCTACATCTACAATAAAAGACAACAAATACTAAATTATACTTGTAATAAAGATAGAAATTTATATATATTAAAATTTATATTTAAAACCTTATTCTTTCTTGTGTTTTCTCTCTTTTTTTTTTGGATGATGATGTTGTTGTTGAGTGTTGTTGCTTCTTATCCCCTTGTGTAAAGATTACACGAATTCCATCCTCAGTGACCTCTATGCGATCTTCAGTTTGTCTTCCCTAATCTATCCAACACACATCAAAATGACACGTAGATAAAATTAGGGAAGACATCACAGGATGATACATATTTGTCCATGAGTGTATTTGATGATTGATGTCTAGCAAAAAGTAATGAAGAAATATAGAGGTTATAGACACTGCAGCCCATCAGCTTCTCAATAAGCTTTTCTTATCGTCCTGAACAATCCACATGAAGGTAAAAACAGTTCTAGATGGATCAAAGTATTAACGTTGTGATATCTTGGCGAGCTCCGATATATATATATGAGGTGGTAAATCAATCCCAGCGAGAATACAAACACAGCGCAGCATTGAAGATCTTTCTTTTTTTTTTTTTTGCTTATCCCTAGTACACAGGGTACAGGCCATTATAATCCTGGTGGGTAGAAGTAGGCAACTGCCTTTACTGTAAGTGCACCACCACATGTCTACACATGTGAAAGCAGTTCGACTTTTGCACTTACAATTTTACCAGAGCCTCGTTTTGGTTACTTGCACTCGCTGGTGGGATTGGACTTTTGCAAAAATCGGGGGCCATTGGAGAATTTTTTTTTTTTATCAGAAAAAAGTGCCCAATGCAGGAATCGAACCCGGGACATAGTGGTGGAAAATCAATGGTTTAGACTCTCCTTCCACTGATCCCCTTCTTTTTATCTGATTCTAAACAGCTAGTAACATATGTTGCCACAAGTAAGGGATAAAAATTATAAATAAATACAGATGGTTTTAATTTTGTGGGTAATGTAGCAAAGAGAGGGAATTTTTTTTGGCATCTCTGTCGTCTTGACCGTACATAAATATATCCATGTGGAGAACTGCCAAGGGCGTTATTTCAGCCCTGATCCATCGAGTTCCAATCATCCTATGCCAAAGAGCAGACTTTGTCGCCTCCATATCGCTTCACAAGGGATCTATGTTGAGGGCCATATATTGCAGCCCTTGTTCCGCTCAAGATGATAAATTCACAAAGCCAATTTTGCAGATCTGCACTTGCCCTTGAGGTTTCGACGCGTCCGTTTCCTACGGCTAGAATTTGCAGCCCTGGCTCCTTATTAGAATCTGATATATATTCTGTGATCATAAAATTCCATTCATATTGAAGATATAAAAGAATCTCGAATTCTTCGATTGATATCATTTTTTATCTGAACAATATAATGAAATGATTGGTTGAAATAATATACCTATTTTCGGTGGTCCATTATTATCTGTAGCTCATTGATTTGACAAAATAGTTCCAAATTGAATAAAAAATTAGGTCAAATCTTTTAAAATGTCTTTTCCCCGCAAATTTATGTGTAGATCTTGAGTAAATACTTCTTATTAATTTGAAAAAATCTATTTGATATTCTTTGAAATGCGCAAAATTCAAATATATGTTCAACTTAAAATGAGAGTTCTTAAAAATGGCTTTAAAAATACATACATTGTCGTTATTATAACTTTCGATATATTTTTAAAAAATTAAATTTTCTCTTCAGCAAAATAAAAATGTACAATTAGTTTGGAATTTAACATTATAAAGGCATACGATTTTATTAAGTATATTTTCAAATTTTCGATTTTTGACATTAAACAAATATTTTCTAAAGAATTGATGCATTTTTAATTATAAAAAAATACTTAAAATAACGGAAATATCTTTATTTACGGGCTGCTAACCAAAATAAAATGATTTTTAAGCCCCAATGGCCGCGTAAAGCAGAATATATGCAAAGCACTATGACCAGGCTGGGGAGGCTTGGGACAGGATCTCCGTCAGGGAAGAGGCAGGTGTTATATATTTTTAATAATGTTAGAAATAGATTCGACAACGTTGTGTTGTAAATATACGATGTAATCGAATAAGCATTGTTTACCGCCTTCAATGTCACACCTCAAGTATGTACTTTTATTGTGTGTTATATTATGTAATCTCATTCCTAGATAATTAAAACATTTAAAATCAACTCATACCTTATCATTTCAAATACAAGGCCCACTTTTATACACAACAGAATTTGGCGACAAGGGTTAAAAACGGCACGTATTCTAGCAAAAATATTTAAATCAAACTTTATCAAATATCAAATATTCATAATATAATACAATATATATCAATTTTATTAGCAATTTAACTTCATATCATCAATTCTAATTCTATTAAATTCATAACTACCAAAATATATCTATTTTTAAAACAAGCAATTTTTCGCATATCAATATTTATTTATTTTAATTTTCATCGAAGTAAAAATCAAAATATTTTAAACAAAATGGATCCACAACAGTTTCAGGCCCTCATTGAAGCCATGAATAGAAATCAACAACAGCTAATCAATACTTTGTTATCAAAAACAACTCAACCTAGGGATGGAACTGATATAAAAGAAAATCAACCCACCCCTGTAAACATTTCTCATGCTCCACCCTTTGAAAATTTTGATCCAAATAAGGAAATATTTAAATATTATCGCCAGCGTTTTGAAAATTACATCAAAATGAAAGACATTTATCAAGATAAAAAGAGAAGTGCTCAAATGTTATTGAATTCGATAGGTGCTTCAAATTATAACATCTTAGCAGCCTTGGTAGCCCCAACAACTCCGGGAGAACTTGATTACGAAGAACTCATCGAAGAATTGGAAAAACATTTAGCGCCAAGAAGAAGCACCCTTGTCTCTCAACATTATTTTCTATCAACAAGATAAGGATTCAATTGCAGACTTTGTAGCATCATTAAGACGTGACATAGCTGACTGTGAATTCAAGGCACAATGCGAATGTGGAAAAGATGTTTCAGCATCAGAAATTTTCCTGAGAGCACAGTTTATCCTAGGTATAAAAGACAACTCTGGATAAAGGAACAAATCCTACATTCGGAAATCTACGCATTTAATGATATTTTAACGAAGGCTATTGCTCTTGAAGCATCGAAGACTGATTGCCACGGATTATCAAAGGCACGACCATCAACCACAACTATCAATGTGACAGATGAAGTCCACAAAGTTTCTCGACACAATTATCGATCAAGGAAGGACAATAATTATAAGACTCCAAGTCAAAACCGACCCAGATCAAATCAAACCCGTGAGAATCAACATGCTCGATCGAAATCACGAGGCCGTATCGATTATGAGAAACTTGGCATCAACAATGTTTGCCTCCGCTGTTGTCGAAACAACCACCAATCGAAAAATTGCAGAACAGACCCATCAAAATTGACTTGTACATCATGCCATAAAACAGATCATGTGTCAAAAATATGCATCAAACTCTCCTCAATAATAAGTCAAATAAACACTCAGACAAATCATATCGATAATTATGAAGACTTCGGAATAAACAGAATTGTTGGCATTTATGATCAACCCCTGCTGAACACTTCACAAGATACAACAAAGTATTATGTTTCAATTAAAATTGAAGGTTTCAATCAAAAGTTTGAGGTAGACACTGGAGCGGGTTACACCTTAATGCCCGAGAATCAATTTAAAAGGCTAAATACCAAAAATAAGGTTCAACCAACTAACATTGTTATCCGATCATATACTGGAAACGTTTTCAATTCTCTTGGGAAAGTGGAAGTCCAAGTAGAATTCAAATATCGTACATCTATTGAAGAAAAACCTGGATCAGGCATCTAAAAATAAATCTAGAAGAAATTGATCAAGAAAATCTAAATTGAATCAAGGAACTAAAAGTGTCATCCATAAATGATGATTATGATATCGAAAAAGAATTCCCTGAAATTTATACTCAAAATGTTGTTTGCGTGCCTGATTTTCTCATCACGCTTCAACTCCGTCAAGGAGCAAAACTGTTAGCATTTTTATAAGTTGTTTTTTCATAGATTAATATATTTATATTTTGACCAGATGACCGGACGACTTTACATGTATATATTTGGTTTTAAATGATGTAAATTAGTTAGGAGGTGTAAATAATTTGTTAGTAATTAAATTGAATGTGTGTGTGTGTGTGTAACAACAATTAACAACAATTAAGATAAGAATTTATATTGCAGTATTTTATATGAAAAACAATTAAGTTTTGTTGCTAATTTTTTCAGGAAAAATATGCAGCCTATTGTAATCAAATCAACGATCGGCCCAGCTGGCGAAAAGGTCAGTATAATCGAAACCAACATACTTTTGAAAATTCTTGAAAAATGTGGCATCGAGTACAAAGTAGAAGAAACTCTTTCAACAAAGAAACGAACTCGCGAATCTCCATCAGATTCAACATCACGTAGCCATAAGACACCGAGAATGGAGGTTGTCTCACAGCATAATGAAAACGATGTCTCCATGAACGAGGTAACTGAAGTCCCTCAAGAAACGTCCGCAGCTACCCCTTCTCAGGTTAACGAAGAAGACATTGATGAAGATGGTCCTTGGACAAAAGTCACACATGCAAAAAAGCCAAGAATACCACCTGTAATAGCAGAAAATGTAATAGACTGGAAGTTGCTCTGCCAAGAGCTGAAAGACCTGTGCACAGATAAATTCCAATGTACGATCTCAGGAAATAAGCACATTATCAAGGCCAAAAATATTTCAGACTTCAAAAAAATCAGGGAATATGTTCAAAAAAAATAATGGCGGCTACTCTTATAGACTCCAAGAAGAAAAACCGCTCAAAGTGGTATTAAAGGGCGTGACAACAGCCTACAAGACTGAAGATATAGCAATAGAACTTGCAACAATGGGCTTTACTGAGACCTCTGTGAAGAGACTTCATAGACAATCAACTAAAAGGCCAATGAATTTAGTACTGGTAGAATTACCGAAAAATGAACACAACAAGAAAATTTACGGAATAACTGAACTTCTCTATCAGAAAATTGCAGTAGAATCTTTCAGAACAACAAACCGTGTGACTCAATGCTTCAACTGCCAGGGTTTCGGGCACGGTCAACTTAACTGCTTCCTGAAACCAAAATGCGTCAAGTGTGCCGAGGAGCACCATTCGAAGGACTGCCCAAGAAAGTCAAGACAACTTCCCCCAAAGTGTGCAAACTGCGAAGAAGCGCACACAGCCAATTACCGCGGATGCCCTAAGTTTCCAAGAGTACATCAGCAACAGCCAAGATACCCTGGTCAGTACAAACCCAACAACCCACTTCCGATTTCAAAAAGATCTGAAACACTGCCGAAAATGGTAGAACAACAAAACCAAAGCAATGCTGAGGTTGTGACAAGAAAAACTTCTCGTTCTGAAACTAAGGACCTGTGTGAAAAATTGATGCAAGTAATCAAAACATACCTACAATGAATTGCAAATTACCTTTTAAAATTATTGCTTGGAATTGTAACGGAATCAGATCAAAGAAGAAGAATTATTGCACTTTTTAGAAGATAACTCAATTGACATTGCTCTGCTCAGTGAAACTCACCTTAAACCCTCAATTGATCTAAAGTTCAGGAACTATCAAACCATTAGAACTGATCGAATTACAGGAAAAGGTGGGGGAACAGCCATCATCATAAAATCCTTTTTTAAATATAAAAATATGCTGATTCATACTTTAAACTTGGAAAATACTTCAATTTTGATAAAACCAGATGGAAAAACACTCTTGCAAATCACAGCAATTTATAAGAAGCCTGATGCACCATTATTGGAAGAAGATTTGAACCAACTGATAAAATACAACCACTCAATAATCGTTGCAGGAGACTGGAACTCCAAACACCCTCTTTGGGGATCAAGGACTTCAAATAACAGTGGAATCGTGCTGCACAATTTCTCTGAAAGAGAAAGCCTCGACATTGTCGCACCTTCGTCACCCACGCATTACAGTCCACTCGGCAATCCCGATTTCCTAGACTTCGCTGTACTTAAAAACATTCCCTGGACCCCAAAGGCCAGAACCACCGACGATTTATCATCTGACCATCTCCCTGTAATCTTTGAATTGAATTGCCCAAAGGATGAATTCACAACCCAGCTCAGCCGAGTAACTAATTGGGTTCATTTTCAACAAGATCTAATCTCCACCACGCCCCCCAGACTCCCCTTGAAAACTAAAGTAGACATTGATTCAGCAGTTGGAATTTTAAACGAGAAAATTAATAATAGCTACTCGAAAAACACCATAGTATCATCTTCCAAATTAATAAAGAACCCAAAAACCAAAGCCTTAATAAGGGAGAAAAATAAAGCTAGGAAAAGATGGCAATCAACCTGGGATCCAGCTCATAGAGCTACTTACCTCAATCTTCAAGGAAAGGTAAATCAAGCCCTTGAAGCAGAGAAATCTGAAAATTGGAATAGTTTTTTAAGCAAACTTGAATCGAGCCCAACAGACTTCTGGAAAAAAACAAAACCCATTAGGAAAAAAACTGACAAAATTACTAGTTTAAATGCAAATGGAAAAACCTTGCTGACCGACAAAGAAATTGGAAATGATCTTTCAGAGCATTTTTCCAAACACTTTTCCAAGGCGGAGGATGAGGTTCCGTCTTACCTAACAGATAACACTTGCCATCATCCCCAAGAGAATATACTATCAATGACAACGCCAAATGAAGTCAAGGAAGTGATTAAAAACCTAGGTAATCACAAAGCTCCAGGCCACGACAATATTACGCCGCAAATGACTAAAAACCTCCCCATCAAATGGATAGTTTTCCTCGCTGGGATCTTCAATGCAGCATTACACCTGTGCTACTTCCCGAAGACATGGAAACATGCCATTATCATAACCATTCCAAAAAAATCACCTGTCAAATCACCTGAAGATCTCAGACCAATCAGCCTACTCTCTACCATCGGTAAGGTATACGAGAGGATTGTTCTTCGCAGATTGCAGACATACATGGATTCTATTAACTTTATCATTCCTCAACAATTTGGATTCAGAAAAGGACACTCCACAACCCACCAGCTAATCACAGTAATAGACTACATCCAAATAAGAAAGTCCCACAAGGAGGCAGTAGGCGCTGTTTTTCTAGACCTTACCAAAGCCTTTGATAGAGTATGGCATGATGGCTTGATAGCAAAAATAACAAAAAATCAATTTCCAAGGGGTTTTATCAAATTCTTGAAAAACTATCTCCAGGACAGAACCTTTTCAATTAAGCAAGGGAATTATATAACCACGGCAAAACCAACCCAGATCGGAGTCCCTCAAGGCTCTATCCTTGGACCCTACCTATTCAACATATACATCAACGATTTCCCTCAACATCCAAAATGTCAAATAAAACTTTTCGCAGATGACGCAGCAATTTTAGCAAACTCCAAATCAATAGGAATAATAACTACACAACTCCAAAATTACATAAACAGTATAACCAAATGGTGCAACGATTGGAAATTAGACATCAACCCAAAAAAGTCTCAGGCAATAATTTTTCCTCCAATAGACAATAAAAAATTCAAGCCACAATCCATCCTTAAGGTAAACCAGAGCCCTATTAACTGGACTGACAGCGTTAAATATCTTGGAGTTACCTTAGACTCCAAGTTGAAATTCAACATGCATGTCAAAAATATCATAAAGAAAGCAAAAATCGCAAAAATAACATTATCAAGCCTGTTCAACTATAGAAGCAAATTGACTACAGAACAAAAGTTTACTCTATACAGAAGTTGTATCCTCCCGATAGTAACATACGCACTCCCAATTTGGTGTAAATATATTACAACCACAAACAAAAATAGGATAAACGCATTTATGAGAATCTGCCTTCGGACAAGTATAGGAGCTCCATTCAACCTATCAAACAAGATACTGAAGGAGGACTTGAACCAACCCAATCTAGAAGATATGTACCAAACTTCCGTTAAGAAATTATACCTCCAAATGCAAAATTCAAATAATCCAACCATACAAGATATTCTACAAAATAAAGGAGATATCAATCCCCGATTCCGACGACCCGGCCCTGACACTTAGTCAAGAGCCCATCGCCCAACAGCTGCCCTCCTGCAAGGCCTAGGGGGACCACTTCTACTCCACCAACTCGCCATGTGTGAATAGCCAGGACAAGGTGACTCGCGAGCTGTGCTCGAATGTAACACCTGTAATTTGAGACGAAATAAAATAAATAAATTAGTTAGTTATGAAATTGCTTACGAATCACTATAGGAGCCCCATTCAATCTTTCAAACAAAATTCTCAAAGAAGATCTCAACCAGCCTAATATAGAAGGGATTTATCAAGACTCTGCGACAAGACTATTCACGCAATTTCAAAAATCATCAAATCCAACTATACAAGAAATTGTACAAAATCAAGGTGACCTCAGCCACCGAATCCGACGACCTGGACCCAATGGCTAGCTGACAGCCAAACACCCAACAACTGCCCTCCTGTAAGGTTCGGGGGGGCCACTCCAGCATTACAACTCGCCATGTGTAAATAATCTGGACAAGGTGACTCGCGAGCTGTGCTCGAATGTAACACCTGCAAATTGAGATGAAATAAATAGTTATGAAAGGAAATTAAAAGTATTAATTTTCTTAGAGGTGTTGGTGTTTACTCTGCTCGATTGTAGAATAGGAAATTCTTAGCACCTAACAGGTTATGGGCCCAGCAGAACGCTTCCACTGCGCCGTAGAAAGTAATAGAAGTTAAAGCCAAAGAAGGTAAAGAAGAAAAAAAACTGAAGTTAAAGAAGAAAATTTGAAGATAGAGCTAAAGAAAAAAAAGCTGAAGGCTAAAGAAGATAAGGCCAGGAAATATAGGGCTAAAGAAGAAAAGCTTATGTTAGACTAAAGAAGATAAAGCTAACTAAGATAGAGAAAAGAATTTGATTATTAGAAATTTGAGCGATTTAAAATCTGAACTTTATACAAAGAAGAAGAAAAGATTTAAGTTATAATATTTTGTGAATTTGCATAACTAGAAAAATCAATGGCTGACGAGTTGAGAATACCTAAACTAGACGGTTATAATTATTATACCTGGGCCATAAGAGCTAAATCAATTTTGATCCAGAAGGACATATGGGATGTAATCGAGCCTGGCTTTCCTTGTGAAACTTCAGAAAAACAGAAGAGGAAAGATAGTTTGGCATTATCTGTCATATTATTAGCAGTTGAGGATTCATTCCTAGATGACATCGGTGATTGTAAGCGAGCGATCGATGCATGGCAGATATTGGAGGATATCCACACAAAATATGGCTTACTGCACATATTACAGTTACTGAGAGAATTTTTCAACATTATAAAAAGAAATGACGAAGATATGAAGGAATATTTTGCGAGGATAATGGAATGCCATAGAAAATTAGCAAAGTGCCACCATGGATTTGGGGATGGCGAATTGGCGTTGATTATGCTATTGGGATTGCCAAAGAGTTACGAACCACTAATTCTCAGTTTAGAACAGCAGGAAGAGAAGCTATCAACTAGTGTGGTTAAATCCAAGTTACTTTTAGAAGAAAAACGACAGAACCAGCGTAAAATTCCTCAAGAAGATTCAAATAGCGCCTTTGCGGTAAGAAGTGAAGAGGATACATGCAAATCACCATGTCAAGAGGGAAATAAATTTAAATATGACCAACCAAGGAATTATCAGAATACGTGGACGGAAGGGAAAAGGGAAAACTATAATTACTCCAGGCAGATAAGATGTTTCAGTTGTGGCAAATTAGGACACGTTGCTAGGAATTGCAGATTTGCCAACTCATCAAGGAGAATTAGCGAAGGTATGCTGAAACAAAGTACGTTAGACCTTACTCATAGAGTCCTATTTGCAGATAACTTTAAAAACAATAACTCGCAGAATATCTGGTTTTTGGACAGTGGAGCTACTGAACACATGACGTCGAACAGACTGAAAATGACGAATACAAAAAGTATTTCAACTTCTGTTGAAATGGCAAACAATGAGAAAATAAAAGTATCAGAGATGGGTGATGTAACCATTAAACTCGGTCACGAATATGGAGGTGAGACCTTGTTCTTGGAAAACGTATTATACGTTCCTGAATTAGACGGAAATATTTTGTCTGTTGGAAGGATTGAGGAAAGAGGAAACAAGGTTTTATTCCAGAATGGCAAGGCCTCTGTTTTTGGAAGTGATGGCGAATTAATTTTGAAATCTAATAGAAGAGGAAGAATCTGTACAGTGGAAGAACTAAAGATGGCTAAAGTGAAGTCACCTAGTGCAGATATCTGGCACAGAAGGCTAGGACACATTTACAAAAGGGATCTCCAAAATGTGAGTGACACAGCAGAGTGCGAGGTGTGCCTTGAAGGCAAAATGAGAAGACTCCCATTTCCTTCCAAACCTGTCGAAAGTAAGAAGACTTCATCACCCTTGGAGCTCATCCATTCGGATGTAGTAGGTCCCATTAGCCCAATGTCGAAGGGAGGGAACAATTATTTCGTGACATTCATAGACGACTTCACTCATTACACTACGGTATATTTCATGAGGTCTAAATCGGAGGTACTTGACAAATTTAAGGAATATAAGAACAGTGTTGAGAATTACCACAGCAGAAAAATCAAAGTCTTAAGAAGTGATAATGGGACGGAATATGTTAACGGCGAATTTAATAAATTTCTCAATGAAAATGGCATCAAGCGACAGCTTACAGTTCCAAGAACACCTCAGCAAAATGGAACTGCGGAAAGAATGAATCAAACATTACTAAACACAGCAAGATGCATTTTGCTTGAATCAGGGATTCCCAAATCATTCTGGGCAGATGCCATAAATACAGCTTGTTACTTAAGAAACAAATGTTCTAGCAAGGCAATAGGTAACAAAATACCAGAAGAAATGTGGACCGAACGGCCAGTGAAGATTGAGCATATCCGAGTTTTCGGTTGTCAGACCTGGGCATACAACGACCAGCGTCGATCCAAATTTGACTCAAGAAGCAGAGAATGTGTTCTAATTGGTTATCCGGAAGGAGTCAAAGGATACAAGGTTTGGGATATCAGAAACAATAAGGTCTTCGTAACCAGAAATGTCAGATTTAGAGAAGATGTTTTCCCAACTAAGAAAATCGACAAACAAATTTCACCTGAAACTGATTTTTTCCAGGTTTTACATAATAATTTTGAAGAAGACTATGAATCTGTAAATGAGGAAGAGACGAAATTGGTGGAAAGGAATCAGAAAGACGAACTAAAGAAGGAAGACGAAGACGAAGGCCAAAAGGAAGCTGCGATCCCAAGGGGATATTCAGGGACTGATGAAGACACAATTTCGGTAGAGAAAAATCAGAATAACATGGAACGAAGAGAGGATGGAGAGCAGGCTTATGAAGACGAAGCACTGAGGAGGGAAGACGAGGAGGGCCAGAATGAAACTATAATCCCAAGAAGATCTTCAAGAATTGCGGCTAGGCAGAAGGAGTATTGCAGATCAGCCTTCCACCATGGGATAATCTATATATATAATTGCCTTATTCTGTCTGAAGCTCACGGATAGAATGCGCGCCCATTGGCTGCCGGCGAACACGTGTCCTCCCTGCCCCCCTCTAGACAACCCTGTTATCAGCTGTGTGATACATACACCTGTCTATAGCGGCCATTCTAGACAACCCTGTTATCAGCAGTGTGTTACATCCACCTGTCTATACAGACCACCCTGTCTATACAGTCTATACAGACCACCCTGTATATAGCGGCCATTCTAGATAACCCTGTTATCAGGTGTGTGATACATACACCTGTCTATAGCGGCCACTCTAGACAACCCTGTTATCAGCTGTGTGATACATCCACCTGTCTATACAGACCACCCTGTCTATAGCGGACACTTTAGGCTACCCTGATATCATCAGTGTGTTACATTCACCTGTCTATACAGACCACCCTGTCTATAGCGGTCACTTTAGGCAACCCTGTTATCAGCAGTGTGATACATACACCTGTCTATACAGACCACCCTGTCTATAGCGACCACTCTAGACAACCCTGTTATCAGCTGTGTGATACATCCACCTGTCTATACAGACCACCCTGTCTATAGCGGCCACTCTAGGCAACCCTAGGAAGCAAGATGTATACAAGGTGTAGACAAGATGAAGATCTAGATGAAGATTAAAACGTTTCTAAAATATATTCGCACTCGGGTAAAACCCGGGCGTTGCCCGGGCCATTCGTCTAGTTGAACATAAGAGCCATCGAGATGAACTACCATCATCATAAGAGGAAGCGCTTAATTTGCCCAAAGCACAAAATCGGCTGAAATCTATATAATGTGAAATGGCATCACTTCAGGAGCACAGAGTATGGGATGTTGACTTGCCAAATGGTGTTAAACGAAAACCTAACCAGGATCTTGACCACTCTAGGCCTCCGATGAGCGTATGAAAACAACTTTAAAATGTGGGGCATTGTTAGCATTTTTATAAGTTGTTTTTTCATAGATTAATATATTTATATTTTGACCAGATGACCGGACGACTTTACATGTATATATTTGGTTTTAAATGATGTAAATTAGTTAGTTATGAAAGGAAATTAAAAGTATTAATTTTTCTTAGAGGTGTTGGTGTTTACTCTGCTCGATTATAGACTAGGAAAGAATTAGTTCCTAACAAAAACCAAGCTTTACACCTGAAAGGAATGTACCTTATGCCCTCCGGGAGAAGGTGGAAAAGGAATTGGACACACTGGAAGCAGAAGGTATAATATCAAAAGCAGCTACCAGTGACTGGAGATCACCACTTGTAGTCATTCCAAAAGGCGACGGAACAGTTCGGCTTTGTGTTGATTATAAGGTTGGTGTTAACGATCAGTTGGTAAATGCAAGTTACCCAATCAAAAGAATTGAAGATGTTCTAAACAGCTTAAAGGATTCCAAGTATTTTTGCCGCTTGGATCTCTTACAAGGCCTATCTACATCTGAGGACGGATGAAGAAAGTAGCATCATCCAGACCATATCGACACACAGAGGAACTTACCGAATGAACAGGTTGAGTTTCGGGATCAAAACTGCTCCTGCAGAATTCAATCGCGTTATCGATCAAATTCTTCAAGGCTTAAACAAGACTATATCATATTTTGATGATATTGTAGCGTAGAAATCAAGCCTTGAAATATCCTAAGATGTAAAAGTATTTATTGATGACGTCACAGCGACGAGTCGACAATTATTAACAGGTCAGCCCCACCATTTACAGCTAGAGAATCTTAAGCAAGCAAGCAAAGAAATATTTTAAAGATGATTTCACAAATACAGATTAATATATATTTTTATAATCTGTAGAATATATTTTCATTGAATAATATTAAATTAAATAATAAAATATTTCTTTGTCACATAGCCTCCTCCTATAGAGAGCATCGACCCGATGCTCAGCAGGAGACTTACGCCGTCAGTCTTAAGAACTAGTACTATGGCCAGGGATATTTTCAGGTGACTGCGGTGGATGTCTTCTTTCAGTTGAGATATCTTCTTCATGAGGGCTTGGTAGGTCTATGTTTACGTCAATGTAGTTTTTTATTTCCACTGTGGTCGGCAAGGGAGGATTTTATAAATTTGCGGCCTTACATCCCATATGGTCTATCATCTAGTTTTAATGGCGGGGCGTCCAGCTAGATATTCTAGCAGGTGAAAAATGTTGTCTGTTTCGACCGGGATATGAGGTAGGGCTTCGGTAGCGAGTGAAATTTTTCCTCGATGATTCGTCATTGGGGGTCCTGAGATTCGGCTCGAAAGTTGTAGAATACCATTGCGTCTTGCTTTCTTTGAAAATATTCTTTTCTCCTTTCCTCATTGTGTCTCTTCCTGTCTCGGCAATAGCGGACGACGTGACCTGGGCGTCCGCAGTAGAAACAGATTGGCCTTCCCTCAGTTGTCCGCCATTCATTGGTGTCGCGTCTTCTTCCTTGTTTCTGATATTGAGATGTAGGATGGGGATTTCTAGGTTGAGCCTCAAATTTAGGATTTGATACCGGCCCGGGTGCTTGAGGGGGACTTATTGTAGGTTCTGATATAGGCGCCAAGGTCTTTACGATCTCTTCCCTTACTAAATCTTCATTGGCAGCGATTTTAGGCTCCTCTTGGGGAGAGTCCAATGCTTGCTGTATCTCTTCGCGGACAATTTTTTCGGATCAGCGATGACAGATCTTCTCCGTCATCCTGGTCACAGAGAGAGGCTACATTTGGTAGGCGCTCGTACCTGGTTGGGGTAACTCGCCTACAACGGAGCGCTTCGACACGGCGACATTCTGTAATGAATTGCTCGGTGCTCTGTACATCCCTCGGTAGGAGTGCTTGATAAAGCTCCTCAGCTATCCCCTTCATGAGGTGGGAGATTTTATCTTCTACGCTCATTTGAGGATCAACCTCTTTGCACAAGCACAGGACATCCTGGATGTAAAATTCGGTACTTTCACCTTTTAATTGTGCCCGTGTTTTAAGTTTCTTCTCCGCTTGCAATTTTGAATTTTATTTTTTTCCGAACACATTCTCTAATTGAGATGTGAAATCCTTCCAAGTCTGGATGCTTTCTTCGTTGTTCTCAAACCATTTGAGACAGTTCCAGACAGATAAAAATAAACTTTAGTAAGACAAAGGGTTTCGTCCCAATGGTTGTACCTTGCCACACCTGCATACCCTTTTAACCAGTTTTGGAGATATTCACCATCCTCCCCGGAGAAAATGGAAGGGTTCCTTGGCAAATGTTGAACAACGTAGTTGCTTACCTGAGTACCTTCCTTCTTTACATTCATAGAAGTTTCTTCTGGTTCAACAGAATCAATTTTTCTTTTATTTCTTAATGGGTATCGGTCCAGTCTCTCCACCAGTTGTAGCGTAGAAATCAAGCCTTGAAATATCCTAAGATGTAAAAGTATTTATTGATGACGTCACAGCGACGAGTCGACAATTATTAACAGGTCAGCCCCACCATTTACAGCTATTTATTTATTTATTTAAGTAACCCAGGTTCCTGGAGCGTACAGAAGTCGCCAACTACCCGGGATGTCCTTCTGACCTAAGTCTTCTTGGATTTATATACAATGCCAGTGGAAGTCCAATTAATGAGGTGTTGCCAGGCAGATTTCTTTCTTGGGAGATTTTCTAGGGATGCTGGACATATGTTGGTGATACCTAGGAGAGTGGCTGTCTGGAATCTTTGGTATTGGAAGGTTGGTCAAGTGAAGAGGAGGTGGTCTACGTTTTGGTCTTCAGCTTGGCAGTGGGGGCAAGTTGGGTCTTCTTTCGATACCGTTGCAAGGTCTGCCTGAATGTAGCCATGGCCGGTCAGGATTGTTGTGGAGGTAGATCCATGCTTGATGTTTCGAAGCATTTGGAGAAGTATTTTCGGGGTAGCAGCAAATCTTCGTAGATTTCTGGTGGAGTAATCTTGGATGTAGAGGTCTGTCCACATTTTGAGGGCTATCTGTTCTTTTTTACCGCGCGCGACGCTCTTTGGGAGGGTGGTAAAGGATAGTGGCATATTAGAATGTGCTGCAGCCTTTGCCGCCTGATCCGCCAGTTCATTTCCTGGAATACCGCTGTGGCCTTTGATCCAGCAGAGTTGCACATTTGGTGAAAAATGCAGGTTGTAGATTATTTCCGCAATTAGTTGTGTTCTTGGGGGCCAAGACCTACATATGGCTGATAGAGCTTATTGGCAGTCTGAGGCAATGATAAAGTGTTCTTTCGGGAAATTCATGGTGATTTTTGTTGCGTAGAGAATGGCAAGCAGTTCAGCTTGGAACGCTGAGCACTCTTGGTGGAGTTTAAGTTGTATGGTTTGTAGAGGAGGTGGTAGGATGACTCCAGCCCCAACTCCTTCTGATGATTGGGATCCGTCTGTGTAAATGGTGGTGACATTTAGTTGTAGTGATTTGGTAAAATAGATTATCTTCCGTAATGGGGGATAGGGTAAAAAGGAAGGACTTGGGCGTGATTCGTAGTGGCCCGTTTTCAAAGTTTTTAAATATTCTTTGTGAGCCTTTATAGAGATATCGAGTGGGGAACAACCCGTCAATGAGATAGCTGGTATTGTCGGTGTGCATGGACCACCTCTTATTATTGCTTTCGCATATTTGTAGTGGAGACTACGTAGCTTGCGAGCCCCATTTGTGTCATATGCACGTTTTCCCCAGACACCAGAGCCATATAGTAGCGCTGGGAGAACGACTCTCTTGTAAATTTTGTGTCCGGAACTGAAGGTTGAACCAAATTGCCCTTTTATGGTGCTAGTGAGCCTTGGGAGTATCCATCGGTATTTGAGTAAACTGTTATTGAGATGTTTAATAAATTGTCTCTTTGAATCAAAGGTAATACCAAGGATTTTAATTGTTTTGTTGATTGCAATGGGCTGGTCAAGAAGTCGGATGCTGTCTTTGTTTGGCCATCTTGGTTTGTTTCTGTAAAACATGCATGCTTGAGTCTTGTGGGGATTTACCAACATTCCATGCCTTCTGCACCATTGTGAGAAATTTTCAAGAAAATTGTTTATTTGACATTTAGGAAGCTTTGGGGCCACCTGCACCATTAGTGTGAAATCATCTGCGAAGCCCGCTAATTCGCTCTTTCTAGGTTTTTTCAAAGTAAATGCTTTTCTTGCAATCATATTGAAGAGGAAGGGACTTAAAGCCGCTCCTTGTGGGACTCCACGGAGTGACAGAATGTGAGCAGTGTGTCCCCAGACGCTATAGGCCATTTTTCTATTTATGAAATAGCTGGTAATTAGTTGTAGTAGTTCCTCAGGGCAGCTAACATCTCGTAGGGCTTCAATGATAGAATACCTATGTACGGTGTCGAAGGCTCTTCTAATGTCTAGGCTGATTACTAGTGTTTTCTCCCCCTCTTCCATGTCCCTGTCTATGAATTGGTTTATTGCAGCTAAGGCGTTTTCGGCCGAACGGCAAGGAACAAATCCAAATTGGAGGGGTGAAAACCAATTGTGCCGGTCTGCTAGCCATTGTAGTCGAGCCAAAATGCAACGCTCAAATACCTTGGCTAGGGTGTTGAGGAGAGCAATTGGGCGGAATCTTTCCAGTGGGTTTTCTGCTGTGCTGTCCGGTTTGGGTATGAGGACTAAAAGGCCGATTTTCCAGGGTGATGGTAAATGGCCGAATCTTAAACACTTGGTAAAAAGTCCTGCAAGTAGTTTATGTAGGGGAGGACCTCCTAATTGAAGGCACTTTGCTCCAAGTCGATCAGGGCCTGGAGATTTCTTGAGTCCACAGCATTTGATGGCCCGAAGTACTTCAGCGTCGGTGAAGTCTGGCTCAATGAGGCCAGAAAACTGTATTAAGGGCCGAGGCTGAGATATTGGTGTGTCAGGCAGACAAAAGTGCTGCAAGATTTTTTCACAGGTTTCCTCTGGTGTATAGGGGGTTCCGTCAGATTTTTTGAGCAGTGGAGGTCCTCTTTGGGTGCTTCGTCCTTTGGAAATATATTTGTGGACAAAGCTCCAAGCGGCTGAGGATACTTCTTGACAGAGGTTTATCCATGATAGGTGTTTGGCTCGTCTTATCTCGGCTCTCAGCCTGTTGTGACATGCTCTGTAGAGCCCTTTGAAGAAGTTTCTAATGGGCGTGGATGTGCACTGCGAAAGGCGCCTTAGAGAAACTACTACATTGCGGAGTTTTGCTAAGTCTTTATTCCACCAGGGTTTTGATGGTCTGTTGTCTTTCTTTTTTCTTTTCATGGATATGTTGCAGGCCTCTTGAAGGATTTTGGTAAGAATATACACCACATCATCTATATCCTGGTGTGTTGATGCGGCATGAAGACGTGAGACTGCATGTTGCAGAGAGGAGCCAAGGAATGCAGTGAAGGCGCTTTCCACACACGTCGATTCAGCCCAGGAAGTATTTTGCGCTGGGAATATTGTATCTTGGATTGTAGTGAGGATCGGTAGATGGTCTGTGAATGCCATTTAAGGGAGGCATGTTCTAGTTGCTCGGGCGGCTAGGGAACTGGAAGCCAAGGTTACATCGATGGAGGAAGACTGGTGTCCGTTGCTCCAAGTGTATTGCACAGGAGCTCCCAGAAAGTGTAAGTTTGTGAGCATAGAAGATGCTTCCAGACTAGCGCCTCGAGCATCACGGACTGCACCGAGACCCCAGGTAGGGGAGTGGGCGTTGGCGTCCATGCCTAAAACACTTGGTATGGCACATGTGGTAATAATGGATTCGAGGGTCGGAAGAAAGTCATATTCTGTTGTATCATGGTGCCAGTAGGCTGAACAAACTAAGAGGGCTTGTTTGCCTAGCCAGATCATCGCAGCAGTGATGTTTGGGTCGGAGGAATCAACCTGTACAGGATGGAGGCTGGCGCGAATAACTAATCCCGAGGGGATGTAGTTACCAGGTGGAGCAAATGTTAAAAATGTGCTATTGGGCCATCTGAAGTTTCGGGGGAGTTCCTGGAGCAGGGGTTGGCGGCTTGGCAGGTCGATGCGCGGTGGTTGAAACCGCAGCATCTGTAACACTGCTTCAGAGAATAGCTTTTCTCATAACGGTGTATTAAGCTTGCGATGGGGATCTTACCACGTTGTTGCAGAGTCTTGGCGGCGTCATCGTCCACTTCAACGAATACTGTGGTGTAACCTTTTGGATTGGGTTTGGGTCGATGTGCAATTCTGAAGTGTCTTTTCCCTGGTAGATTCTTGAATGATGGGTTGTTTTCCAGACTTTTAAGGATTTCTTCATTTTTGGTGCTGTCTTCTACCCCAAAGATACAGTATCTGGGGTGGATCGTTGGACGTTCCTGACAAGACAGTTCGGATGGCATTGCATTGTTCAGCTTGGATGCTAGCTCAGCGGCGACATGTTTGGTTTTAGTGTGGATGACCAGCTTCCCTTTACCTTTCACTGAAGCAGCTACCTCGTTTGAGGCAAAGAGAGAAGGGTTTTTGGACTTTACTTCGCGGAGGATTTCTCGAGATTCCTTAGTAGGATTTATGGATTTAATTACGACATGGGATTCAAAGTCTCTTGCCAGGTTGTTATAGGTTGGTTTGACTTCCGAGGAGACAGGCGCTGGGGGTTTGGTCATGTCTGCTGTTTTAGCATATGAGGGTCTGGATGGTGTCTCTGCCATTGGCTTGGGGCGAGACTGTGCGAGGTTGATACCAGTGTAGGCATCCTGGAGAGCCAGCTCAGCGCAGGTCAGAGCGGAATGAAGAGTTTTTATGAGGCTTCTGCGTAGATCTTCATTTAATTTAGCCTTGGTAGCGAGCGTATTTATTTGATTCACGCCGGTGTTGAAGGCGCAAGAGATTTGACCGAACTTGAAATCGAGATGTTTAGGGTCAGAGTCCATCTCGGAGCGATTTCGTTTCACGCCTGATGGCTTGTTACTTAACATCATATCTTATTTTATAATACTTTACTTCACAGCTAGAGAATCTTAAGCAAGCAAGCAAAGAAATATTTTAAAGATGATTTCACAAATACAGATTAATATAAATTTTTATAATCTGTAGAATATATTTTCATTCAATAATATTAAATTAAATAATAAAATATTTCTTTGTCACAATATTCTAGTACATGGAAAATCAAAACAAGAATGCAAGGAAAATCTTTTTGCTTGCTTAGAAAGATTACGCGCGTGTGACTTACACCTCAACAAAAATAAATGTATTTATTTTCAAACTAAAATCGACTATCTTGGACATGTAATAGAAAATAACAAAATATCAAAATCTCCTTCAAAGGTAAAGGCTATCATCGACATGCCACAACCAAAGAATATAGCCGACTTACGCAGATTTTTGGGGATGATAACGTATTATTCTAGATTTATACCAGATGTTTCAACAATAACTTATCCACTTCGAAGGTTACTTAAGAAAGATACAAATTTCTTTTGGTCAGCCCAATGCCAAGCAGCATTTATCAAACTCAAGAATGAAGTTGCGAGTGACAGAGTTTTAATTCCTTTCGATACAAACTTGCCTGTTACCCTAACAACAGATGCAAGCCCTGTTGGAATCGCTGCAGTATTGTCTCATGGTATCAATAAGGTAGAACACCCAATTGCTTTTGCCTCACGTTCACTAACAGATGCAGAGCAAAACTACTCTCAACTAGATCGAGAAGCACTGGCAATTGTGTTCGGAGTAGACCATTTTTTAAATTATCTTTTCGGACATAAATTTACACTAATTACTGATAATCAACCCTTGACCAGAATTTTTCATCCTAAATCAAAATTTCCAAAAATGACATCTGCACGTCTCTTACGTTACGCTTCATTTCTAGCAGGTTTCGACTACGTCGTGCCATTCAAGAAAGGAACTGAAAATCAAATTGCTGACTGTTTGTCACGAGCACCCACTGCCCAAGGTTATGTTACCACCGACATGATTATCAACGAGGAGGTACATCGAATATGCTCCACAACGGTGTTCGAAATTTCTACGAAAACCTTAACAGTGGAAGAAATTGTAAAAAAGAGACAGACAAAGACAAAGAACTGTCAAAGCTAAAACGAGACATCAAATTCCATTGAGAGTGATTACACACTACAGTAATCCCTCGTTATCACGAACTCGGATTATACAAACTCTCGGTTTGCTCGAACCGTTTCTTTTCCCCCGTTAAATTTCAATGCTTTCCAAAGAGATTTTGCCGGTTAAGACGAAATATTCGGTTATGACGAAATACGAATTAAATTTAGCCCCCAGCAGAACTAATCAATCGGTTAAAACGAATTCTAATATGTTTTTAAAGGCGAGTTATAAGTAAAACAATAAACTATTAAAACAACAAAAACGCCGTTGATATCAAGTATTGGCTCTCTTTGTCTTTTGTGTAAACATTCGTCCTTTGTTCGAGCTCTCAGAAGAAAAAGGACTTATTTATATTTGTTATATCTTTTTTATAACCGACTAATTGATTGTATTATAAAATAATGCGCTTGAAATAAAAATTATTAAATTCTAAATAATCGAAGTGTGAATTGTTTGAGCTTCCATAAAAAAACCTACATAAACATGTCATCTAAACCGCGAAAAAAAGCGCCATTGATCTTGCCTTAAAAAGGAAAATTTTGGACGAAGTTGCACGTGGAGTGTTATCTAAGTCGCAAATTGCCGAAAATTTTCAAATTGCGAAATCCACATTATCAACCATTCTAAAAAACAAAGAAAAAATAGATGCGGCTGTTGCCTCAGGGTCTTCGAGCTCTTCAAAACGACTTCGAAAAGCATCCCATCAAGACGTGGAAGATGAGCTTTTAAAATGGTTTTAAAAAAGTAGACAAAATAATATTCCTGTATCCGGCGCACTTGTCAAAGAAAAGGCTAAAGATATAAGTGTCTCATTGGGGGTGTGGAAAAAACAGCTGATTCGTTTTCACTTCCAGAAACAATGCTTGATGAGCCTGAAGAATGGACCAAACTCCTTTCAGCTACAAACCCAGCTGAGACTTTGACTTTCCTGGAGTATGTTGCCCTGGATGAAGGGTTGGGAAATTCGCGGTTCACCCGAATTAGAAGAAAAGAAGAAAGAAGAAGAAGAAACAGAAGACGATGAGGTGAAAGAAGAGATAATGTTGCCTACTAGAAGGGAAGTAATCGCGGCCCTCGAAACCCTCCAGAAGCTGTCCAAAACCTCTGCGGATATTGATGTTCATTTTGAAGATGACCTGGATAAAATAAGAAGGGAGTGTCTGAAACAGTGCCCAATCAAATAACACCAAAACACTATAACAGACTTTCTGAAGCCTGCAGAGAAAACCCAGATATAGGATACTCTATGCATACTGCATATGCTGCATACACATAAACATTGTATGTACCAAGTATATTATGTAAGTTGTTTCTTTTGTTGTTCTTTTTTATTTGTGTTTTAAAATAAACTTATATTCTCATGTTATTGCCTTACATTGTGATTATATTATCCATATTGTCTTTTAAAATAAAATACTTTATGTACATACATATACATAATTGTTGTTCCTTAAAATTATAAAATATTTTCATTAATATTGTTTTCAAATAAATTTATTCGTTATTCCTCAGAAATGTAATTTTCTTACTCATCAGTAGTACATAAGTACAACCCCCGGATACCACGAATTCAATTCGTCTAATACGAATTCGGTTTATACGAATTCGGTATATATTCTTTTAAGACGAAAAGGGTATTTCGTTCTCCCGTTGAGTTCGTCTTAACGAGGGATTACTGTAAATGGAGAAATCTTGTTCAAGAATGATAAAGTAGTAGTTCCAAAAAGTCTTCAACTGGAAGTCTTAAAAGACCTTCATTTAACACATCTTGGGATCGGGAAGATGAAACAACTTGCCCGACGTTACTGCACTTGGAAGAATATTGACAAGGATATCGAAAATCTTGTAAAAACATGCAAAGATTGCTTATCTACTCAAATCAATCCTCCAAAAGCACCTGTACATCATTGGGATCCTCCATCAACTAATTGGGAGCGCATTCACCTCGACTACGCAGGACCTTTCCAGGGATATTATTACTTAGTCCTAATTGATGCAAAATCTCGCTGGGCCGAGATCAAAGCCATCAGTGAACCTCCAACATCCCTCAACACCATCAAACTTTTAAATGACATTTTTTCAACCCATGGATACCCTTTTGTCATGGTTTCTGACAACGCATCAATATTTACCGGCGATACCTTCTCGAACTACTGTCTTGAAAACGGGATCAGACAAAAATTTATAGCGCCCGGACACCCAGCAACAAATGTACTCGCTGAGAGGAATGTTCAAACCTTGAAAAACAAACTTAAATCTATATATATAAAATTGAATGTCTATCTGTTTGTTTGTTTGTACTGTATAGATTCAAAAACCATACATCCAATCGCCGTGAAATTTTGGGATATTATTAGGTATATCACCGGGAAGGTTTTTGAAAAATAATTTCATTAATATCTTGAATATCCTTAGAGTTACTTGCAGATTTGTAGATTTAACTCGCAAGCAGCGCCCCCATTGTGACGATGGTAACAAGTTTTCTTATCACTAAGTTTGTTATCTTGAATATTATTTATCAAAAGTAAGATTATCTCAGGATGACACGGCAATGTGACACGGGAAAAAATGTTCACTAGATAAAACTATGATTTTCTATATGATATAAAAAGCCAACAATGTAGAGTGAATGTTATATAAAAAGCCAACAATGAAGAATGAATGTAAGATAAAAAGCCAACAATGAAGAGTGAATGTAATATAAAAAGCCAACAATGAAGAATGAATGTAAGATAAAAAGCCAACAATGAAGAGTGAATGTAAGATAAAAAGCCAACAATGAATAGTAAATGTAATATAAAAAGCCAACAATGAAGAATGAATGTAAGATAAAAAGCCACCAATGAAGAGTAAATATAATATAAAAAGCCAACAATGAAGAATGAATGTAAGATAAAAAGCCAACAAGGAAGAGTAAATATAATATAAAAAGCCAACAATGAAGAGTGAATGTAAGATAAAAAGCCAACAATGAAGAGTGAATGTAATATAAAAAGCCAACAATGAAGAATGAATGTAAGATAAAAAGCCAACAATGAAGAGTGAATGTAAGATAAAAAGCCAACAATGAAGAGTGAATGTAATATAAAAAGCCAACAATGAAGAATGAATGTAAGATAAAAAGCCAACAATGAAGAGTGAATGTAATATAAAAAGCCAACAATGAAGAATGAATGTAAGATAAAAAGCCAACAATGAAGAGTGAATGTAAGATAAAAAGCCAACAATGAAGAGTGAATGTAAGATAAAAAGCCAACAATGAAGAGTGAATGTAATATAAAAAGCCAACAATGAAGAATGAATGTAAGATAAAAAGCCAACAATGAAGAGTGAATGTAATATAAAAAGCCAACAATGAAGAATGAATGTAAGATAAAAAGCCAACAATGAATAGTAAATGTAATATAAAAAGCCAACAATGAAGAATGAATGTAAGATAAAAAGCCAACAATGAAGAGTAAATATAATATAAAAAGCCAACAATGAAGAATGAATGCAAGATAAAAAGCCAACAATGAAGAGTAAATATAATATAAAAAGCCAACAATGAAGAGTGAATGTAAGATAAAAAGCCAACAATGAAGAGTGTTTTGTTTCCCACTTGGCAAATGCGCAAGGAGGAAAAGCAGAATGATTGTTTACAAACAATTTGTTCTCGTTAGGCTTAATTGAATATAATGTTTTATAATAGGTTAAAGAAACAAATGTACTTATCTTTGGTCAGGCAATCATCCCAAGCTTTACAAATGAATTTATTTTAACTCTCTTTACAAGGAATATTGAAAGAATTTACAAAAGAATTAAAGCCGCAACTCTGAAAGGCATTGTTCTTTAGTGGCGACCGTGCGAAGAATGTTCTAGAAGGTGGCGAGCTCCCTCTGGCGGTCCGCCAGCTGGCCTCCCATTGGTCAGCGATGACGTAGCTCTTTGTACCTACACCGCTGCGCGCTGCCTTCTGCCACCTTTGTTCAGAATAAAACGAAACATACTCCCCTCCTGTGGACGTAGTCCACACACAAGGCAAAAGAAAAGGATCACATAGTGTAGAAAGTTTTTTATTTTTTTGTTTTTTTTTCGAAGAAGAAGAAGAAGAAGAATTAGAATGGCAGAAGTGCAATCTTCGAGATGGGTCTTATTAGATGATGTTGTTTCTCTGTTTGAAGTTCCACAACTCGGACAATGCCATCCGCTCCAGGTGACACCTTGGTGATGCGGCCAAGGCTCCACTGTATTGAAGGCAAAGGAAAGTCTTTTACCAACACCAAATCTCCAACCTTCAGGTTGGAAGAGGGTTTTTTCCATTTGGACCGTTGTTGCAGATTGTTTAGATATTCCCTGGACCATCTTTGCCAGAAAACATCTCTGGCCTTTTGAATTAATTTCCATCTAGTTAAGTAGTTGTCATTAGGGTGATAACTGGGCTCTGGGAGTGCTGTTAATGGTCTTCCAATCAAAAAATGTCCTGGAGTGAGAGGGTTGAAATCATTTGGATCCGAACTCATCGGATACAACGGGCAAGAATTCAAGCACGCTTCAATTTGACTTGTCAGAGTATTGAGTTCTTCAAAATTTAAAACTGCAGATTTTAAACACCTAAGGAGATGATACTTCAATGATTTAATTCCTGCTTCCCAAATGCCGCCGAAGTTTGGAGCAGATGGAGGTATAAAATGCCAAGTGATGTTTTCATTTGCGACATAACTTTGAATTGAAGAATCCTTTACAAGTTGATGTATATTATTCAAAATATTCTTAGCTCCTTTAAAGTTAGTAGCGTTGTCGGTGAAAATATCAGAGGGTTTTCCTCGACGAGAGATGAATCTTCTAAAAGCAGCGAGGAAGGCAGGGGTTGACAGATCTGAAACTATCTCAAGGTGAATAGCCTTCGTTGAGAAACAAATGAATAATGCTATATATGATTTTAATGTTACTTTTGTTCTTATGACATTAGGTTTAGTTATAAATGGTCCTGCGAAGTCTATTCCTGTTTTGCTAAAAGGGCTTGAGGGTATGATTCTATGGATAGGCAGATCTCCCATGATTTTTTTTGACACTTGGCGTTTCGTCTTGAAACATGTCATGCAACGATTAATGAGCTTTTTTACTAGAATTCTACCGGATGGAATCCAGTACTTTTGTCGGATGGCACACAGAGTTAATTGGAGACCAGAATGAAGATGCTCTACGTGGAATTGTTGAACAATCAATTCTGTAACGAAATGGTTGTGAGGAAGAATTATTGGATGCTTCTCATTGAATTGCAGGTTGGATTTGCGCAGTCGACCTCCTACACGTAGAATTCCTGATGAATCAATAAATGGGTTTAGGGATAAAAGTTTTGAGTTTGTTGGTAGTACTTTGCTTTGATTACAACATTGAATTTCAGTTTTAAATTCTGAACTTTGAATGATTTGAATAAGAGTTCGAATTGAATTATCGAGCTCATTAGAGGACAATTCTTTGTGTTTTATTTTGTCGCTGCTGTGTCTAGCATTGTGGATAAATCTTAGGAGCCATGCCGTAACTCTGCTCAGCTTCCTGAATGTTGAGAATTTAAAAATAAAGTCTATAATAGGACAAGTAGTGAAATAAACAATCGGAACAGGCTTTCTTTTTTCATGACAAACTTCTTTTGGAAGTTCATATGTGATTGGTAGCGGATCTTGTAAACTTGAGTTTGATAGCCAATCAGGACCATTCCACCAAAGTGAATGGTTTACTAGCTCTGAAGAAGTTATACCTCTGGAGGCGAAATCTGCAGGATTATCCTTGGTAGACACATAGTACCAAGAAGATTGCAGAGTTAGTCGCTGAATTTCTGCAATCCGGTTACCAACAAAAGGTTTCCAATGTTTTGATTCAGATTTTATCCAACATAAAACAATCTGGGAATCTGTCCACAAAATTACTCGGTCAATCTGCAACAGCAATGAGCTACAAATGGAATCATATAAATTTGAAAGGAGAAGAGCAGCACAAAGCTCCAGACGAGGTATTGACGTTGCCTTCAAGGGAGCGACTTTTGTCTTGGCAGCAATCAATGTGACTTGAACATGACCAGATTTAAAAAGAGATTTCATATAAACAACTGATGAATATGCAGATTCGGAAGCATCACAAAATCCATGGAGTTCTAAAGAATGTATAAGTCCCTTGCAGGAAATATATCTAGGAATTTTAATATGATTTAGCATGGCCAAATCCATTTTCACTCTCCTCCAATGAGAACATAACGATTCAGACAAGGGATCATCCCAATCCAAATCCTGTTTCCACAAAGTTTGGAACAGAATCTTGAAGCTAATGATCACCGGTGATAACCATCCCAAAGGGTCATAAATTCGAGAAATGTCCGATAACAATTGTCTTTTAGAATATACGTCTTTTAGTGAATTGACTGTAATTGTGAAATTATCCGTGGATGGATTCCAATTTATCCCAAGAATCTTAACAGATGAATTATCTCCGATTTCATATGAATCATGTGCTTTCAGCGCTTCTGGTACCTCTGAAAGAACCTCAGGGACATTTGACTTCCATTTTCTTATGCAAAAGCCACCAGATAAAAGGATTTTCCGGATATCATCAATGAGAACTTTTGCTTCTTCGATTGTTGTTGCGCCAGAAAGTAGGTCGTCTACATAAAAATCAGTTTTTATGATTTTAGATGCCTCTGGAAACAGGAGTTCTTTGTCGGTGGCAAGTTGCATCAAGGTACGGATTGCAAGATATGGTGCACACGACATTCCATAAGTTACTGTGAGCAATCTATACTCCAATAAAGATTCTAATGGACTATTTCTCCAGAAGATTCTCTGAAAGTCGAGTTTAGAAGAGTTCACTTTTATCTGTCTGTACATTTTCTCAATATCTCCTGTAAAAGCTATAGGATTAGTACGAAACTTCACAAGAATATTGAAAATATCATGCTGCAATTTTGGTCCAGTATGAAGAAAGTAATTTAAGGAGTAATTGTTGCTCGTTTTGCACGATGCATCAAACACTACTCTTAATTTAGTAGTGCTGCTCTGCTCACGCAGAACGCAATGGTGAGGTATATAATAGCACTTGTCTGATGGTTTGTCACGTTCGTTTTTCGGAATGAGCTCCATGTGGTTGAGAGAAAGGTATTCCATCATGAAATCCTTATATTGCTGAAGAAGATTCGAAGATTTGTGCAATTTTCTCTCAAGAGCAAGAAATCGTTTCATGGCATTCTGACGTGAGTCTCCGAGATTAGGCACAGATTTAAACGGTAGACCAACAGAATATCTTCCATCTGTTGATATGCAAAAGTTCTTGTCATAAATGTCCCCGCAACTCTTCTCCTCTTTAGTCAATGGAAGAGCGGCAGGAACCGATTCCAATTCAAAAAACTTTCGCAGATTATCATCTCCTTGGGATGTTGCGCATAATGAGATATAGTTGTTTCCAGTCTCAGAACTGGAAACATTTCCTGAAAGTATCCATCCTAACTTGGAACTACAGGCAGTGGGTCCTGGATGATTTTGGAATCGTAGTTTTCCTGTATATAAAAATGGGGCTAGGTCTGCACCAATTACTAAATCAATGGGAATTGTTTTTATCAAAATTGGGATCTGCTAATAAAGTATTCTTAAGATGAGGCCAATTATCTCTATTTATCAGAAAATTAGGTAAATCAACAGCGATTTGATCGAGTATTATGGATGAAATTTTGAATATTCTATCAGAAAAATGAGGCTTAAATTGAAGAAAAGTCTCACTAGCAGACTGCTGTATTGGTTGGTTACCAATTCCAAAAACTGTGAGTTGGCTCTTTTTAACAGGAAGATTCAACTTTTCACGACAATTTTCTGTTATTAGACTTCTTTGAGAACCAGTATCAATCAAAGCTCTGCATGGATGAAACGATCCATTTTCTGCTCTCACTCTCACGATAGCAGTAGACAACAAGATTGTCTCATTGGGCTTTGTTGTATCACTGAGAAAACATGAAACGCTAGATTGGGCAATTGGGGCTTCAATTGAAGTGGTATTCAAAGGTTCGGGTTGGAAGGAATGCAAAAGAGTGTGATGTTTTTTGTTGCATGATTTACAATGCATAGTGATTTTACATGATGTTACTCTGTGGTTGGATCGCAAACAATTGAAACAAAGGTTATTGGTTTTTACTATGTTCCACCTTTCAAGGAGAGAACTTTTATGGAACTTGTCACATTTGAATATAGGATGTGAATTTTTGCATAATAGGCATTTATCATCACCTTTTGAAATAGAATTATATACATGTGTTTGTTTCACTACAGATTTATCCTCCCTAGCATAACCTTTTATCGATTGCAAACTTTTTGCTTGTTTTTCAAGGAACATTATAAAATTTTCGTAGGATGGAAAGCCATCATCTATCAACGTCAATTCCCATTGCCTTTTCAAATCATCACCTATCTTCCTTTGTAGGAAATGTATTAGAAAGATATCAACAAGTGTATTTCTTTCCAAACCCAGTGATTTCAAATTTCTCATGGCTTCATTACATATATCTAGTAGTTCGAAAATGGCCTTGGAATTTATTAGTTTTAAAGGTTTTAAAGTGAATAATTTTGTACATTGTGAAAAGGCAAGTTCTTTTTTGTTATCATATCTGGAGACCAATGTGGCCCAAGCATGGGCATAGTTTTCATCAATAACAGGAAATCCCCTAATAAGTCGTTCAGCGTCTCCAGTAACAGCTGATTGTAAATATTGCAGCTTTTGTGAATCAGTTAGAGCGGTATTGGAATCAATAGACAGAGAAAACAATTGCTTGAAACTAAGCCATTCGTTAACATCACCAGAAAAGGAAGGTAAATTAAATTTAGGAAGTTCTATTTTACTTGTGGTTGATTGATTTAGATCATCAATTTTGTTTGAAATGGCTGTACAAGATACTTTATTGATATTCGCCACTAAATTTCTAAGATTATCATTGTATTGCATAACTCAAGAAAAGTAAACTTCATTATCAAATTCAGAAAATGTTAAAAGACTACAATAAGTTTTTTCAATGTTAGATTTTATATCTAAAATATATTTTTTAAATGTCTGTAAATTTGCATCATCCTTCGATTCAATTATCTTAAGCGAAATTTGTTCAAAATAATCCACTTGTTTGAAATGAAATTCAAGAATATTTAAAGTAGCTTTAAATTTGGCAGCCATTTTTAATTTTTGCTATTATTAATTTTAATAATATATTTCAAAATGAATTATAATTATTTATATTTAATAGATTTATTCCCGGGTTTCGGCACCAATGTTTTGTTTCCCACTTGGCAAATACGCAAGTAGGAAAAGCAGAATGATTGTTTACAAACAATTTGTTCTCGTTAGGCTTAATTGAATATAATGTTTTATAATAGGTTAAAGAAACAAATGTACTTATCTTTGGTCAGGCAATCATCCCAAGCTTTACAAATGAATTTATTTTAACTCTCTTTACAAGGAATATTGAAAGAATTTACAAAAGAATTAAAGCCGCAACTCTGAAAGGCATTGTTCTTTAGTGGCGACCGTGCGAAGAATGTTCTAGAAGGTGGCGAGCTCCCTCTGGCGGTCCGCCAGCTGGCCTCCCATTGGTCAGCGATGACGTAGCTCTTTGTACCTACACCGCTGCGCGCTGCCTTCTGCCACCTTTGTTCAGAATAAAACGAAACAAAGAGTAAATGTAATATAAAAAGCCAACAGAGTGAATGTAAGATAAAAAGCCAACAATGAAGAGTGAATGTAATATAAAAAGCCAACAATGAAGAATGAATGTAAGATAAAAAGCCAACAATGAAGAATGAATGTAATATAAAAAGCCAACAATGAAGAATGAATGTAAGATAAAAAGCCAACAATGAAGAGTGAATGTAAGATAAAAAAGCCAACAACGAAGAGTAAATGTAATATAAAAAGCCAACATTGAAGAATGAATGTAAGATAAAAAGCCAACAAAGAAGAGTAAATATAATATAAAAAGCCAACAATGAAGAGTGAATGTAAGATAAAAAGCCAACAATGAAGAGTAAATGTAATATAAAAAGCCATAGAGTGAATGTAAGATAAAAAGCCAACAATGAAGAGTGAATGTAATATAAAAAGCCAACAATGAAGAATGAATGTAAGATAAAAAGCCAACAATGAAGAGTGAATGTAATATAAAAAGCCAACAATGAAGAATGAATGTAAGATAAAAAGCCAACAATGAAGAGTGAATGTAAGATAAAAAGCCAACAATTAAGAGTAAATGTAATATAAAAAGCCAACAATGAAGAATGAATGTAAGATAAAAAGCCAACAATGAAGAGTAAATGTAATATAAAAAGCCAACAGAGTGAATGTAAGATAAAAAGCCAACAATGAAGAGTGAATGTAATATAAAAAGCCAACAATGAAGAATGAATGTAAGATAAAAGCCAACAATGAAGAGTAAATCTATATATATATATATATATATAAAAGTCAATTTCTGTCTGTCTGTCTGTTTCGCGATAAACTCAAAAACTACTAAACCAATTGGTACCAAATTTTGCATGTCGCTTTTTATAAACCTGAGGAAAATTTTCGGCTGCATTTTGATTAGTATTTTTGGCTATTTCTTTTTTTCATTTGAAGAACTTTTTTTTACGCGGACTAATCCGGAATGGAATGAATACCTAAATATGGCCATTTTTTTAAGCATCGGTGGTTCAGTGGTAGAATGCTCGCCTGCCACGCGAGTGGCCCGGGTTCGATTCCCGGCCGATGCATTTTTTTTTTTTTACAATTTTTAAAACTCATTTATATTATCTTATATATATAAAATTGAATGTCTGTCTGTCTGTACTCTATAGATTCAAAAACCATACATCCAATCGCCGTGAAATTTTGGGATATTATTAGGTATATCACCGGGAAGGTTTTTGAAAAATAATTTCATGAATATCTTTAATATCCTTAGAGTTATTTGCAGATTTGTAGATTTAACTCGCAAGCAGCGCCCCCATTGTGACGATGATAACAAGTTTTCTTATCACTAAGTTTGTTATCATAAATATTATTTATCAAAAGTAAGATTATCTCAGGATGACACGGCAATTTATTTGCGACAAGAATAATGATACAATTCCAAGGCGAAGATACTATTCCTTTAACTTCCAATTACCGAGGGAACCAATTAATATTGATTTTATTCAACTTATCGAGTATTTCTCAAGGGACCGGGAAAAAAATGTTCACTAGATAAAACTATGATTTTCTAATGTAGAAAATTAGGAAAGACAAAATTCAGGATGACAAGGCACACAGGGACCGGGAAAAAATGTTCACTTTATCGAGAGATTCAAATTTAGGAGTTTCAAATTATCAAAATATATCTTTTTTATTTTTTAATAAGTTTTAGAGAATTGTTTTAACAAATGTTCGCTAGACAAACCTTTACTCGGGTAAAACCCCGGGCGAAGCCGAGTACGTTTTATAAGTTTAAAGAGAATTGTTTTAACAAATGTTCGTTAGACAAACATTCACTCGGGTAAAACCCGGGCGAAGCCGGGCACATCCGCTAGTCTATGATAAACGAAAATGTTCCAATACACCAGAAGATTCAAAAGATACTCCTTCGTTATCGCGCAACTCCATTAGCAAGTGGGAGATCACCATCAGAAATGTATCTGAACAGGCAAATTCGCATAAAACTCGATGCTATGCGACCTTATCAGGAAGAAAGGTCACAACAGCAAATTCAACCGCGTACACGATGTCTTCAGGTAGGAGAAAGAGTTCAAGCCAGAGTTTTCATCAGCAACAAACCGTTTTGGAAAAATGGAACTATTAAACAAAAGCTTGGAAATCTTCACTACGTCATTGAATTAGATGAAGGAAAATCTCTAAAACGTCACATAAACCAACTTTAAAAAGTTGAAATTAAAAAGAAACAAGTCACTTTTGACGAATCTACAATACACCACCAATCGAAACCAAGCCAGTCATCACCAGACTTTGATCCGATCCAATACACTGTTTCACAGCCTGAACCGAATCAACAGGAGCATCATGACCCCGACCAGACATCTGATCAGGAACCTACATCCATGCCTGATACACCCCTGCACAGATCACAACGCCCAAGACGACCCCCGCGACATCTTGAGGACTATATCTACACAACCAGAAATATAAAAACAGGAAACTATCCCTAAGTGTCTTATCTAAAGTAGGGGAGACTGTTATATATTTTTAATAATGTTAGAAATAGATGCGACAACGTGTTGTGTTGTAAATATACAATGTAATCGAATAAGCATTGTTTACCGCCTTCAATGTCACACCTCAAGTATGTACTTTTATTTTTATTGTGTGTTATATTATGTAATCTCATTCCTAGATAATTAAAACATTTAAAATCAACCCATACCTTATCATTTCAAATACAAGGCCCACTTTTATACACAAACAGCAGGTTAGGCCGGAGACGGAAAAAAAACTATCCCTGGCGGATACTTTAGATAATATTAGAAATGAATTTAAAACTTGGCGGTTGCCGGTGGGCAATGCTCATTGGTCAGTTCTCGATGCAGCGCCACCAAGTGGCGCCGGTTGTAACGGTCCCCACGCTTCCTTCTATCATTCCCCACTGTAGCGTTGGACAAGAGAATTTCCGAACAATTCATGAAGTCATAGGCCTTCTTGTGAGCCACACAGGGTCTTGGTGAAGACGTTGGCCAGGTTCTCCTTTGTAGAGACAATCTTGACCTTTCCTGTTTACTCTTTGATCTGTTATTATCCACATTAAAATTTGTAACAAATAAATTTACTGGCAATGTGTTTCTTTTTAAAATAGCATCTAATATCCGTAGAGATAATATTTGATGCTTTTTTTAAAAAGAAACGCATTGCCAGTACATTTATTTGTTACAAATTTTATCGATAGATGGCAATTGAATTTATAAAAGTATCTACATTATTTAATGAAATGGCTATTGCTGATCTATTTTTGCAATGAATTAGCATGGGAAGGGAGAAATTCTAAAAGAATTTCAAATCTTTCAAGATGGTAGCGATCCAAACTGCTTCCCTAGTGGTTTGGCATAGCGCTATTATGCCTTCATTGTGAAAAGTGAGACACACTTTTGTTTGCTAGTCTTACATATGACTGAAGAATGTCCTATAGCTGTCCCACTATTGGACCATTTGTCATCGCTAGCCCAATCTACCTCACTGTATATACAAACATCATTGGAATCATTCCGGCGATATACAAGGTATGTCCCATAAGTTCCCGGACTGGGTCCATAAAAATATAAATAAATGAAAAATGTAAATATATTTGTCTGTTTATTATAGAAAAAATATCTGGCAACACGGTGGTACCAATATCGAGGCTGTACGTGCGCGCGCGTAAAGGTCATTCTAATTTATTTAAAGGTTACACCTATCGCTGCGGCGATTTTGCGATGGAACAAAAATTGAAGCAGAGGATTTGCATAGAATTTTGTGGGAAACTTCAAATATCAGCAACCGAAACTTTTGAAATGCCTAATAAAGAATTCCCTAATGACCCCCCAAAGAGAACAACTGTTTTTGAAAGGCATTCTAGATTTAAAACTGGCAGAATTTCTATTGAAGATGATCCTCGTCAAGGACGCCCAAAATTTCAAAGGACTGATGAAAATGTGCAAAAAATCACCGAACCACTTTGCTGGAGCTAGAGCACGACACAGGCATCTCTAAAACAACGATTGGAAGGATCGTAACCAAAGATTTGAAGATCAAAAAGGCTCCTGCAAAATTCATCCCAAGATTCTTCACCAATGAGCAAAAACTGTGTCGGCTTGCAACCTGTGAGAACATGTTGGAAATGACAAGAACGGGTCCGGAATGGAAAGACAAGATAATCACAGGCGACGAGACATGGGTCTATGACTATGACCCTGAAACCAAGCGTCAATATGCCGAGTGGAGAGGTCAGGGTGAGCCTAGACCAAAAAAATCCAGGATATTGAAATCCAGAAACAAGGTGTTGCTGGTCGCTTTTTTTGGATAACAAGGGCATTGTTCATCACGAGTATCTCCCTGCAGGCCAAACAGTTATTAAGGAAATGTATTTGGGCATTCTTCGCCATCTAAGGGAAGCGATTCAAAAAAGAAAGGCCAGAAAAATGGTCTAATGGTGACTGGATCCTACACCATAACAATGCCCGCCCTCACACAGCGCACTTGGTGACGAGTTTTTTTTTTTTTTTTTTGGCTAAAAACGGGACAGAAATCCTACCTCAACCACCCTATTCCCCAGATATCGCATCAAATTACTTTTTCCTGTTCCCCAAACTTAAAGCAATTCTAAAAGGAAGACATTTTGACACCAGGGATGACATAATAGAAAAATCGCTGTTGGCATTGAAGAGCATTCCAAAAGAGCCCTATAAAAACTGTTTCAACAATTTGGAGAAACGATGGCGCTAGTGCGTTGAAGCAAGGCGGGATTACTTTTAAAAGTTTTAATTTTTTTTTAATATCTTACCTTTTTTTTTTTTATGGACCCAGTCCGGGAACTTATGGGACATACCTTGTATGAGCGATAGATTTATGCTATCGTGTAAATATCTTAAGACGTGTTTGGCAGCTTGCCAATGTTTACGTCCAGGGTTGCTGTATAGATAAGCGTTATCTACGTCCAGATGTATATTGTATCCTTTCCCGTTCAAAGTTAACGTTATCAAAACTCTGATTACAGCTAAGTTAATAAGATGTGCATACGTTTCCTGGAAATGAATTCCTTGTTCCTGTCAGAAACCTCTAGCTACTAAACGTGCTTTGAAACGTTCTACAATTCCGTTCTCATCTGTCTTCACCTTATACACCCATCTGCTGCTAATCGGTTTCTTTCCCGGCGGTAATGTTGAGAACTCCCAAGTTCCTGAAGCACTCATCGCCCATTGCTCTTTTCCAATACACGGCTTGGGGAGATCGGCCTGCTTCTTAACTTTGCGGCTCGGCGACACCCAAAAGATTTAACTCTATCTTTGGTTTGCTTTATCTCATATGGATATCGAACAATGTTTTTAGAAGTGGAAAGTTTTGGGGAAGTGTCCTTTACTCCACTGAATTCAAATTACTCGGTAATTCATTCTCTATTTCTATTACGTTATCATCAGTAGTCTCGGGTTCTAGCCAAACGTGGTTACACCTTCCCGGTTCTGTCTTTTCCACTATTTTAGTCCACTCTAGTCCAATTTTAGACTCATCGAACCCAACATGTTTTGTCTCAATCACCTTTTGTGAATATCCTCGCGTTTGAGTGGAGTATCTTACCAGAATACATCTGCATGCCCGATGGTCTAATTTTCGCCTTCTTTCTCTTGGTATATGGCTAAATGCCAAACATCCAAATGTTTTTAGGTGTCTTACACTAGGATTTCTTCCTAACCAAAATCCATCAGGTACTTTGTCTTTTAGAGAACTATTATAACATTTGTTTTTAATGTAAGCAGCTCTGTTTACCGCCTCTGCCCAAAATCTTTGGGAGAGATTAGCGCTATGTAAACAAGCGCGGGCCATATCTAAAAGTGTTCGATTTACACATTCTGCCACACCGTTCATCTGTGGAGAATACACGTTCGTGCGTTCATGCTTTATCACTAGTTTTTGTAATTTGTCTTGGAATTCTCTATTACAAAACTTAATCCCATCATCCGATCGTAAAACACTTAAATTTTATTACCATTTTGTCTCTATACAGTGGCTCTATAGATATCGAAATGTTTTAATACTTCATATTTGTTTTAGGGGGTCGGTGGAAGGCTGGTTAAACCGTTTGGTTTACGACCACTACGACCCGGGTTCGATTCCCGCATTGGGCACTTTTTTCTGATTAAACAAAAATGCTCCAATGGCCCCCGATTCTTGCAAAAGTCCAACCCCACCAGCGAGTGCAAGTAACCAAACGGGGCTCTGGCACATTTGTAAGTGCAAAGTCGAACTGCTTTTCACATGTGTAGACATGTGGTGCGCTTACAGTAAAAGCAGTCGCTAACTACCCACCATGATTATCATGGCCTGTACCACGTGTACTAGGGATAATTTTTTTTTTAATATTTGTTTTTTGGAAAATACAGAGCAATCTTTATTGAGAAATCATCAACGAACGATAGGAAGTATCAATTTTCACCGGTTGATTTTGCCGGCATTGGTCCGCAAATGTCTATGTAAATGAGCTCCAAGGTTTATTTTGATCTAATGTAAGCAAGGTTTTTATGTGGCGCTTTAGTAGTTTTGTGATACAACAATCGTCGCATAGGCTTCGTCTCTAGACGAAATTTCTAGGCCTATTACCAGCTCAACCCTCGCCATCTTTTCAATGGCGTTATGGTCAATATGACATAGCCTTTGATGCTGTTTTTAAGGCATTGTTCTGAAAATGATCTTTTTTTTTTTCATTAATAAATTTTGTTTTACTGGAGTCTAAGGTCTTCTTTTTTACAATGTAGAGGCCATTTACATTAATCGCTTTAATCATGTTTCCGGGGTTGAATATGCGAACTACGATATTACTGAAGGTCACACGATTGCCGTTTTCTTCTATCTCTCTTAGATAGCAGATTCTGTTTTAATGTCCATCCATACAGAGTTCAAAACAATAACTACTCACTCATGCAGGCACGGTCACGCTCCGCCGCGTCACGTGAGAAAACACAATGTTCTCAACACATCCCCCTTTTTAAGATTTGAAATATATATACATTACAAACTTTAAATGCATAATATAATTAATAATGAAGGCGATCCACGGGTTTAACAATTCGTCCACTCCGGGTTCTTATATGGCCGTCTTCTGAGTCGTTAGAGGGATAATCCACAACTGGGGTCTTTTCATTTTCAACCAGTTCCTCCCCCGAAAAGGTCGGCGTCGATGGGTCGGCTGGATATTGCACTGTATCTCCTTTTCGTATATGGAACCTGTTTCGACGTAAAGTCCCAACTGGAGTATCAACCATATATGACCTTGGGGTCGATGCTTTCTGCTTTACAATCCCCCAGATTCGCATATCTGTAATCCAAACCGTGTCACCTTCGGATAGCTCCTCCATGTCCGTAGCTCCGCAGCGTCGATCATATCTGGATTTCATATCCTTTTTCCTTCTCCCCTCCTTTCTTTTCAGGGTCTGAGAGTCCACCAACTTTGGATTAAGATTCTCTGGTGCAATTGGCAAGGTCGTTCAGAGTTTACGTCCCATGAGAAGCTCAGCAGGGCTGTAACCGTTCTCCAAAGGGGTCGATCGATACTCCAGGAGTCCAAGCGATGGGTCTTGATTTTTCTTGAGGATCAACTTAGCAATTTTCACACCTGCTTCTGCCATCCCATTGCTCTGCGGGAATCGAGGACTTGAAGTGACATGTGTGAATCCGTACTGCCTTGCGAAATTTGCAAATTCACGAGCAGCTCCAAATTGCGTCCCATTATCGCTTACAACAGTTTCTGGTATTCCATGTCGGGCAAATATGGATTTGCAACTACGCACCACCACATTGGCTGTGAGCCGATCCAGCTGAATCATTTCAGGAAAGCGAGAATAATAGTCAATGACGACTAGATACCACTTATTCTCGAACTTGAACAAATCCATTCCAATCTTTTGCCACGCTCGTGTAGGAAAGTTGGTTGGTATCAAAGGTTCATGTTTTGAGACGGCTTCCTGGATACAGACACTGCACTTTCTGACCGTTTCCGCGATCTCCTCCGAAATTCCAGGCCACCATACCGTCTCACGTGCGCGAAGTCTTGTTTTTGTAATCCCGAAGTGCCCAGCGTGCAACTTATCTAGGATCTCCAGTTTCACACTTGCTGGAATAACAAGACGACAGCTACGCATCAGTAGTCCATTTTGAACGCCGAGTTCATCCTTGACATGCCAATAAGAGAGCAGAGCCTGTGACATCTTCTTCTTATCTGGCCAGCCTTGCTCAAGGTAGTTGACTACTGCTTTCAGGGTCGTATCTTCTTGTTGAGCTTCAAAAATCTTCGTCAACATCTCGTCTTTGTCGGTTATACTCGAGAGAACTGCATTTATATGCGTTGAGGTTGGCCGTTCGTCTTCACCTCCCTTGGTTGTAAGAAGTGGTTGTCTGGATAATGCATCGGCGTCGAGCAGCTCCTTTCCAGGGATATGCACTATTTCGAATCCAAACCTCATCATACGCATTCGGAAACGTTGCAGTTTTGGGGTCAGCGAACTCAATTCTTTCGTCGAAAATAGAGGAATGAGAGGCTTATGGTCGGTTTCAATTCGGAAACGCTTTCCAAGCAGGAAATCTTGAAAACGTTCGCAGGCCCATGTAATTGCGAGAGCCTCTTTCTCGATCTGAGCATATCGTTTTTCGGTAGGTGTCATAGTTCTAGAAGAATAAGCAACAGGTCGCCAGATTCCATTCTCACCTTCTTGCTTCAGTACCGCTCCCAAGCCGTATGAAGATGCGTCGGATGACACCATAGTTGGTTTCCTGACGTCGTATGCTGCCAAGATGGGTTGAGTCGTGAGCAATTCTTTCAACTTTCGGAATGCTCGCTCCTGGCTGCAATCCCAAACGAAGTTTTGACCTTTTACCAACAACTGGTTTAGTGGAGCCACAATTTCAGATAAATTTTCCACAAAGCGTCCCAGATGGTTCACCATGCCAAGAAATCTTCTTACGCCATGAACATCGGTCGGAGCAGGCATCCTCGCCACTGCTTCGATTTTCGCTGGATCTGGTCGGATACCGTCTTCATCCAGTATATGTGCCCAAGAAAATTAATTCTTGGCACGCCGAAGACACACTTGGCCTTGTTTAGTGTAACTTTCGCCTCTTTCAGTTTTCGGAGCACTAAACGAAGAATTCGATCGTGAGTCTTGGAGTCGGAGGCAAATATCAGGATATCGTCCAGGTAACACATTACACCGTCCATACCTTGCAAGATAATTGACATAACTTTCTGGAAATACTCTGGGGCGAGTGAGATTCCAAATGGCATTCTGCAGTATTTATATCTCCCAAAAGGAGTGATGAAGGTCGTTAAATGCTGGCAGTCCGGGCTCAACGGAATCTGGTGAAAGCCTCTGTTCGCGTCCAGTTTCGAAAAGAATCTTGCTTCCCCCAGTTGACCCAGCATGTGCTCCACCACTGGCATGGGATGCACTTCGCGCTGTACATGTTCGTTCAGCCTTGAGAGATCCACACAGAGTCGTATGTCGCCTTTCGGTTTACCAGCAATCACAGTCGGTGCACACCATTCAGTCGCAAAGTTAACTTGTGCTATGATTCCCGCCTTCTCGAGCTCTTCCAATCTTGTTTTGAGCTTTTCCATCAAAGGTATTTGTACCCGTCGAGGAGTATGCACAGCATATGGTTTTGCTCCAGGTTTCAATTTGATTTCGTAAGGGTTTCCGATCTGTCCCAGTCCTTCAAATACTTCAGGGAATTCCTTGATCGGGTTAATTCTCGTCGCAACCACTTCAATCCGCCTCGCCAGGTTCAAGAGCTCACATGCCCGGCGACTCAGAAGAGGTTCACTCAAACGACGAATGACATAAATCTTCTCCTTGATTTCATAATTGCCATTTCGCAGCGTTGATATAAACATACCCACAGTCTGAAGTTCAGAAAATTCCGCAGCTCTAATGTTGATATCACTTTCCACTAGTCGTTGTTGTCCCATTATCTTCTTGAAGAGACACAGAGGAACACATGTAACATCCGCCTGGGAGTCGAGCTTGAACTTCACCTGTTTCCCGTTCACTTGGATTTCTGCTGTCCATCGCCTCCTGCACTCGCCTTCATCATCATCGAGATTAGATGAATCCTCCACAGCTGAGACCTCCAGGAGAAAACCAATTTCTTCATCAAGTTCTGAAACAGCTTTGACTTCCGCAGTCTTCGCCTGCTTATCTGGGCAGCAATTTGCAAAATGGCCAGTTTTTGAACATAGGTTACATCTTTGTCCTTCAGCACGGCAAGCCTGTCCTTCCCTGTGGGTGAAACCTCCGCATTTTGGACATCGTGATCTTGTTTTGGGTGACTTCTCCTTCTTCTTCGAAGGCTGCTCTTGTTGTTTTGGTGATTGTTTCTTCGAGTTGAACTTCACCTGATTGACCTTTTGGCTTGTTGAGGGACGCTGCAGGTCGACTTGCTGCTGTCGAACGGCTTCCTGCTGTCGAACCAATTTCACCGCCTTTTCCAAAGTCAGTTCGCTGTCCAACTGCATTCTTTCAGATAAAGCTTTGTCCCTCACTCCAACCACTATTCGGTCACGGATCAACTGTTCATGAAGACCCTCAAATTCGCAACTATCAGCCAATTTGTACAATGAAGTGAATTCGTCCACTGTCTCCCGATCCTCTTGGATTCTTGAATTAAATTTCGCACGTTCGTAGATAATATTCTTTCTGACACAGAAGTGGCTGTCGAACGCCTTGAGGACGGAATCAATTTTCGTTGCCTCTTTCTCCTTTTCGAACTTGAAGGTCCTGAATATATCATCCGCGCGGTCACCCATCAAGTACATGAACAAATCGATCTTGTCCGCCTCCTCTTTCTTCTTCATTCCACTGACCACGAGGTATCGTTCGAATCTCTTCCTCCATTTGGGCCATTCGTTGGGAGTCGAGAAGTCGAAAGTTTCTGGAGGTTGAATCTGAGCCATGTTGAATTATCTTCCAAGGTACACAAAAATCGATATTTTGCAATATACGGGTTCGTATTTTATCCAGTTATCGCTGCCACCATGTTTTAATGTCCATCCATACAGAGTTCAAAACAATAACTACTAACTCGTGCAGGCACGGTCACGCTCCGCCGCGTCACGTGGGAAAACACAATGTTCTCAACACAGATTCCTTCGTACATTTGGGACCTGGAATACATCATTGCTTGACTTCGATGTTTGCATTATGAATGGTCTTGAGAAATTGAATCCCACTTGGAGTCATGATGGGATCAGATAACACTTTCTGAAGATCTATGAACCAGTCTTTGTTTCTGCATACATGACTCCGCTGTGCCATGGGTCCTCAGCACTTGTTAGGTTGAGTACAGCCAGGAAGTTATCTGTTTACCTTCCTCTGATAAAGATTATTATCACTGACGCGGTTCCCAGTAGTTGTCTGCTTCATTCTTTGGCAGTTGAATGCTATGTGGCCATTATTCCCGCATCAGTAGCGTTTTCTTCGACTGTTGATTCTACTGTTATCTTGATGCATGTTCACCTGTAGCAATTCCTAGGTAGTATCCTCTTTTCTGGTTTTTCTCCTCTCGTGTTCTGTTAGCAGAACCTGCTTCACCTTAAATGACATACACTCATCAGTCGTCATATTTCCGAAGTTCATTATAATTCCATCTTAGGAGTCCTTATAAATATCTATATTTATATAAATAGACACACACATATATATATATATATATATATATATAAAATAGTTTGAACTTTTCTTTGTAAAATCCCAGATTCTTACATTTGTTTGCTATCATTAATCCACGAGACTTAGTGTTTCTCCTTCAAGCTTTATATCTATTTATTCATATATTTATCATTATATAATCATATTTATATTTATTCTGTATTTAACCTTATATAATATTATATGGATATTGAAATACAGTAGTTTCAATCTCAATCTCCTTCAAGCTACTCACTTAATAGAAAACACAGGTAGTTGCTTTTGATTCAGAGCCAAGTTTAACAAAATATTTAGCATCTTTGCAATTAAATCAAAAGTGATATTGTATCTGGATATTGTATACTAGACGAATGGCCCGGGCAACGCCCGGGGTTTACCCGAGTGCGAATATATTTTAAAACCGTTGTCTTGGGTGGTCGCTATTGACAGGGTGGTCTGTATAGACAGGTGGATGTATCACACTGCTGATAACAGGGTTGCCTGAGGTGACCGCTATAGACAGGGTGGTCTGTATAGACAGGTGAATGTAACACACTGATGATAACAGGGTTGCCTAAGGTGATCGCTATAGACAGGGTGGTCTGTATAGACAGGCAGCTGATAACAGGGTTGTCTAGAGTGGTCGCTATAGTCAGGGTGGTCTGTATAGACAGGTGTATGTATCACACTGCTGTTAACAGGGTTGCCTAGAGTGACCGCTATAGACAGGGTGGTCTGTATAGACAGGTGAATGTAACACACTGATGATAACAGGGTTGTCTAGAGTGACCGCTATAGACAGGGTGGTCTGTATAGACAGGTGGATGTATCACACAGCTGATAACAGGGTTGTCTAGAGTGGCCGCTATAGACAGAGTGGTCTGTTTAGACAGGTGGATGTAGCACACTGCTGATAACAGGGTTGTCTAGAGTGGCCGCTATAGACAGGTGTATGTATCGCACAGCTGATAACAGGGTTGTCTAGAGGGGGCAGGGAGGCCACGTGTTCGCTGGCAGCCAATGGGCGCGCATTCTATCCGTGAGCTTCAGACATACAGACAAACAGACAGAATAAGGCAAATATATAAGTAGATTTGAGAATGATTAACTTTAGCTTCTTTTTTTTTTCACTTGTAGAGACTCTGGGGTAAATCCAGGTATAAGAAATTTATTTCCCTCCAATTTACCCACACTAACCTATTTATTAGCTTGATTGTCTTAAGTTTTCCTGTATATAAATTTCATATTACCATTATATGTGATTAGCTTTAAAAATTATAATAATAACAATGCTTATTGCTGTTATTCCTGCATGACCACTACATTTCTGCTCTGAGAATCTGTATAAGAATAAAATGTCTTAATAAAGCTTTTTGTTGTTGTTGATTTATTTGATAAGTTTTATTATTAAAATGGAAACTTCTTGTAATTGAGTGATTCATTTAATGATCTCTTTGATTTGAATCAGCTCATGAAGGGTGTTCCACTGTTCTTGTACTCAAGTAAATGTTGCTCATAGAGAGTTATTCCTGTTCTAAAACAAGTAGTAATACTACTCTCTCTCATACTAAATTATATTTAACTAGACAATGTAGTAAACAAAAGTTCTACTCACCTTATACGTCTCGTCGTGCCGCAACAGTCCTCCATAGTGATTGCTTCGCTTTGGTAGATGGCTTAGGTAGAAGAAGGATTTAATCGCTCTGTAGTTGATCTTAATGGCTTTTGGGAGATCGCCTTAATCGTTCTTGGTATAACGTCTTGATCGTTATTTGTAGCTCTTTTGATTGCTCTTTGTAGATCTCTTTATCGCTCTCAGTAGATCTCCTTGATTTCTCTTTGTAGATCGTCTTAATCGTTCTTGGTAGATCGTCTTAATCCCCCTTGTTAAATCGGCTTAATCGCTCTAGGTAGTTCACTTTTATGACTCCTGGTATTTCACTTAAATCAGGTTGGTAGTTCGTCTTGATCGCTTTTGGTAGATTGCCTTAATCGTTCTTGGTAGATCACCTTGACCGCTCTTGTTACATCGCCTTGATAGCACTTCGTAGTTTGCCTTAATCGCTCTTGGTGTATTGTTTTGATAGTTCTTGGTGGATCACTTTGATCGCTTTTGGTGAATCGCCTTGATTTCTCTTTGTAAGGTCGCCTTAATCGCTTTTGATAGATCGTCTTAATAGCTGTTGGTAGATCGCCTTGATCTCTCTTGGTAGATCGCCTTTGATCGGTTTTGGTAGATCGCGCCTTTAACTCTTTCTTGGTATATCGACTTGATCACACTTGCTATATCATCTTGATCGATCGTGATAGATCGCATAGATCTCTCGTTCTTTGTAGATCGTCATAATCGCTCTTGTTAAATCGGCTTAACCGCTCTTGGCAGTTCGCTTTTACCACTTCTTGTATTTCACCTTAATCGCTCTTGGTAGATCGTCTTGATCGCTTTTTGTAGATCGCCTTGATCGTTCTTGGTAGATCACTTTGATCATTCTTGTCAAATCAGCTTGATTAATCTTGTTAGGTTGCCTTGATCGCTCTTGGTAAATTGTCTTGGTCTCATTTGCTAGATTATCTTGATCGCCCTTCGTAGCTGGCCTTAATCGCCCTGGTTAGATCGCCATGATCGCTCTTGGTAAATCACTTTGATCTAGCTCTTCGTATTTCGCTATGATCGCTTTTGGTATTACGTCTTATTCGCTCTAGGTAGTCGCCTTGATCGCTTTTGTTAGATTGCCTTGATCGCTTTTGCTAGATCGCTAGTTAGTCACTTGGTAAATCGCTCGTAGTCGCTTGGTATGCTCGATAGATCGTTCTGGTTGCTAAAGTGAAAAGTCTTTGTTGTCGCGGCCTTAATAAAAAGTCCGATGTAAAGAGGGATTTAATTCAATATCATCTCATTATAAATCACGCGAAGTTTTTTTTTTCTATCATATTATGCCATCATTTTATATAAATGGCTTTTTTTTTCGCTTTAATTAAACGTTAAAATGGATGGCCAATATAGACTTATAAAAGAACCTTTACTTTATGAGTTTGAATTGGGCCATATGGCTGCTGAATCCAAAATAAAAAATTTGTCGAACGACAAGATCCTTGAACCCCAGCACACTGCATCCAGGGGGCTCTAGAAATTTGCTAGGTGACAGGAATCACGAAGATAACCTAAGGACTGGTAGGCAGAAAACTATAGAGCTGTGGAGGCAAATCGGACAACTTGAACTCGGAGACTATCAGGCGAGATGGGGACATGACAAATCTTCATGATACGTCGCTTTCAAGGACTACGCAAGGCCACCAAAAGCTGACGCTTTGTACCTCATATGTTGACGAAAGTTCAGGCAAACCAGTGATAGAAAGTCTAAAACAAACTACTAGCTACTCTGAGCAATGTGTATTCCATAAAGTGTATTGTTAGTTGTGATGAGGACTGTATTTATTGTCATAATCCTAACTCCCAAAACTAGTGGTTGAACCCAGATCTGACTCCAGAACCTGTTATGAAAAAGCGGAACTGCAAATATAAGTCAATTCTGTGCGTCTGGTGAAATTTTTAAGGAATAATCCACTACTAGCTCATTCCAAATGATCTAGCCGTCAAAGCGAATCTGTATTCTGAAGAGCTGAGGCGGTTCTATAATACTTGAAGTTAAAAAATGCTTCTAAAGGGGACTGAATTTACAATTAGATCAATGGCGAAAGTATATTGAAGGCAAAGAGAAATCACCACATTATTTTTCACATGGACCAAGGCAACATTTTATCAATAGGTTGTGGCTTTATATTAATTCCTTTGTGTATCCTGCTTGAGGAGTTAAAAAAGTCTTAGGAATCTTACACACCTTGTTAAGAAATTTTTGTCGCGTAACTGTTGTTTTAAATATTTTACAATCTTTACGTGTCCAAAAAGTGGGCGCCAATGGTCGATGAAGCGCGAACCACAAATTACTGGGGCACATATAAAGATCTATAGCTCTATCAGCTAGCAAAAGGTACCTGTGGCGACCACACTTTGCTTCAGCGAACTGGGACAACGCTTCAAAACACATACGGGCAGAAAAATGGAGGCCCCACTATGCCTCGGCAAGCACGTGTTTGCAGAACACTTCACTACGCATGCGCGGGCGTCATCCGGAACTTTCTAGCGGCTGGCTTCTTCCGACACTTGATCTGGCACTCAGGCGGTAAACAACAAGGCTAGAGCGGCGGCCGTTATTTCAACCGTTGCTTCTTTTCTCTTTATAATTTCTTGATTTAAATAAATTAATTTTAATTATAATTTTATCAGCAGCCTTTCCACAAGCCACACCAACACAGCACATCAACAACCTTCCTACAAATTGGTGAGCCGGACGACTCGAATGAAGAATTAACGGCCAACGCCAAGGGCAAATCACGGAAGCTCAAACATTCACGATGGAACTCACCTCATCTCAAATATCAAATTTGATTTTTCGAGCTCCACCCTTCTTGCCCAACGACCTTCCATTGTGGCTCAACCAACTGGAAGCTGCCTTTAATTTTGCAAACATCGCCAGCGACGACAATTTCAAGTATAACACAATAATCGTTAATTTGGATAGACTGGCTCTCATCTGCGTCTTCGACATTGTAGAGAACCCACCAATTTCAGGAAAATATGCGGCGCTCAAAGAACGACTTCTCCTGCGATTTGGCCGGTCACACCAGGTAAGAACAGCTCAAGTCTTAGAAACTAAGCCCATTGCTGATCAGAGACCCTCGATTATCCTGGTCGATTTGTCCAAGCCACCTCCATCTCAGCACTGTGATCCCTGTACTCCCACCCCCGATAGCCTCCAAAACACCTGGAGCAGACGGATTTACCCCGTGACATGAATGTCACAGCAACTGCCCCGGTGACTACAGTCCATAACGTTGAAGACATCAACTCAAGCTCCACCTTACTTTCTCCCACCAGCTCTCTGAGTAACTCTTCATCCCTGGAATCCTCATCGTTCTGCTCCAACCTGCCTTCAAACACCATCTCGTGCCCCCCTGAAACTGTTTTCTCCACCCCATCCTGCGAGCAGAAACATCCACTCTTCCTAAAAGAAACCACTAACGCGACTGAAAGGACCCCTCTCCACTTTCAGCCCGCCCAAACTTCGGAAACACAACCTCTCCAAACTCAAAACTCTCTCCAACAGTCATCACCTCCCATTGAAGCAAGAGTCACTACTTCCCCAATACCAATAGCTCCACCGGTACTCACGGCGACTATCCCTATCGCTGAGCAATCCATCGTGTCCCTGCAACCTAACAAGATGGTTGCCACCCATTACATCCGGACAACATTTGAAAAGGACAGGTGCCTCCCTCAAGCCCCCAAGACCAGATCCCAACCCAACAAGGCACCCTACCAAGAGTTCCCTCTACGACTACATAGGATCTTTAAAGATCCTACTGGAGGGGGAGTAGTGTGGCGACCGCACTTTGCTTCAGCGAACTGGGACAACGCTTCAAAACACATACGGGCAGAAAAATGGCGACCCCACTATGCCTCGGCAAGCACGTGTTTGCAGAACACTTCACTACGCATGCGCGGGCGTCATCCGGAACTTTCTAGCGGCTGGCTTCTTCCGACACTTGATCTGGCACTCAGGCGGTAAACAACAAGGCTAGAGCGGCGGCCGTTATTTCAACCGTTGCTTCTTTTCTCTTTATAATTTCTTGCTTTAAATAAATTAATTTTAATTATAATTTTATCAGCAGCCTTTCCACAAGCCACACCAACACAGCACATCAACAAACTTCCTACATACCCAATGGGAAATTAACCACCACTTTTTAGCTAAACAGAATTTATTTGGCGACTAAAGAAAATTTTCAATGTACACACAACAGGTTAAAAAGAACATATAAATGCGCAAAAAGATTTTATGTTGAAAAATGTATATAGATAAATATAGATAGAGGTCGGGTAGCTCAACCACGCAGGTGGCAGGTCCGGAGGGCGCGGGGACAGCCCCAGTTAGGGGAATACGGTGGAGCTGCGCAATGTCCACTAGGCAGGAGGACGAGGGGCTGGTTACATGGGCGAATCCATATTTTGCGGGCTGATCTGCAGGAGTGGATTTGAAGGGAGGATTAAAAACTTGAGGCCAAAAATAATTTAAAAAAAATAACTATTTGTGCCAATAAATCAACCCATCTTGCCCTTCTACCTTCTTTCTGCAACTCTATCACCAGGGAAATATATATATATATGTAATATACGGGGACTTTTGGGGTGATTGTTTTAGTGATTGGTTGTTTGTTGAGTGATTGATGGTTGTCGTAAGCAGTAAGTCCCTGTTGACTTACTTGGTGGTTGATGTGGGCGCAGTCGTTTTGGCTGAAATGGTAGTTTTCTCACAGGGTAAAATAACGAGACAGGACACAGGATTGGATTGAGAAATATAGGCCAGCGATCAAGGGAGAGAAGGTTTAGACTATTGGCGTATTTGACTAAGGCTAGGCTGTTCACATATTGAACATTGGACTTATCTGGGTGCTGAGAAAGATGGTGGCGAGCTCCAACTTGTTGCGATGGTGCCGGGTTCCTAACTTGTTCCTTGGCAGGTCCAGGTGCTAACTAACTAACTTGAGTCCGAGATTTAACTCGTTAACTCTTCAGTGTTCTCATTGGATGATGCTCGAGTCGTGGCGGTCTCTCATTGGATCTTAGCTAGTCCTGCTGGACTCTGATTGGATTTTAGCTATTCCTTTGTCTTTGTCTTGTTTTAACATGCTCCCGGAAGAAGAGGTTCTTGAACTCAGTTTTATTAGTTCCTGGGTAATAACTTTTGCTTCCTGGATAATGAAAACCTGCTAATGATTGTTTCTTCTCTGATGGCCTTTCTCCCAGATTCGCTAGGCCTAACCTTTATTAAAATCTTTAGATCATACATTGCATACATATTGTGGTGGGGTTACATCTAGTTATATACAAATTATGACATATATCCAGGAATTAAAAAAAAAAAGAAAGTCCAACGCGACCAAAGCCACTATGGGTCTGTGGTTTACATATAGGAAATTCTGGCTATTTTGGCTTGGTGCTGATGGGGTCAAGTCACAGCCATATTATAGGTCAATATGGCTCGACTATAAAGAAGAGGCGTTTGAATCCATTTCAGACTCTAGCTTTTAGCTGTCAAGACTGAAGGTTTCAGACTCCATCTACGCCTCAAATTTACCAGGGATTTGAAGAAGGAAGGGTGGGACATAGTTAGGTAGGGTATTTTGTAAATCATGAAATATACCTATTATATACATCATAAAGGTTCCTGAAGGTATCCTAACAACCTGAAATAAAAAGTGCGAATATAAGTGTATTTATATGGGTGGGAAATACATAATATACATATTATAAAGTATATTAAAACTAATAATAAATGCATATAAAGAAAAATAAATATTTCTTAATATTCATAAATTAGAATAATTTTAACTTGATTTTTGTGGTGTTCTAAGTAAAAGAACGAGTTCCGCAGAATATGAGAAGATCTATGACAATAGAAACTCTGACTTTATTATTGTTCCTACCTATATATACATCGCGCTTCTCGCGGACATGCAAATATATCATCCTTTCCAAAGAAACAAAATGTAAAAATATATAAAACAAAACAATACTATGCAAATATCTCGAGGTATGCGACAGACTCCCCCTCCATGACCTCTCATCACTCCTGTGATGGGACTCCTGGTGGTCTATGATGAAATTGTCCTCCGGCCACTTGGTGATGGTTATATCCTGCGTGGATGTCTCCTCAATGAATTCAGTATGTATTTCACAAGCAGAGTTAAATTCTCGCATTTCATTATGGGTCCAAATTAGCTGAGAAACATTCTCGTAAAAAACATTCGGATTAGGACCATCATTCTCTACAAGTCGAGATATCTCAAAATCTTTCAACTTGGCAATGCAGTTGTTGGTTGGGATTTCATAATTCTCTCCTCCAATGTCGTGGTTCAAAACCCTTTGAGCAGTCGGTCGTATCAGAATATTTCTGGGACTTATTTCATTGTGAACCAACCCGATGTTTTGCTCAGCATGACTCATCAAAATACAAATCTGACAAAGAATGCTCATTAATTGTTCTGGCAAAAGTTTTCCATTTTCCAATACTTTCTTTAGAGATTTCCCTCCATATTCAGGATGAAAAACGACAAAATGAGATAAATTCATATCATTCAAATCCAAATTATTCTTTTCACTATCTTCAATAATATTTGAAAAGTGTTTAGATCCCAAATCACGAACAATCCAAAAATCTTTAGGATAACAAAGATTGGCTTGAGCACTACCTTGTAAGGTCCTTAAAGCATCAAAAATATTTATTTCCTTTTTAATCGTTCTAGGAGAAATATAAGACCAATTTTTTCTATGATCAATATTTGGATTCCTATATTCAGAAATCTGTTCAATTCTATAAACAGAAGATCCGCCATTATCAGTAACATCCCTCAAAAAACATTTTGGCCATGTGCCTTTTCCAACAGGGACTAACTTTCTACCCCAGAAGAGCTCGTCAAATCTCATTATGCTTCTGCTTTCATCTGCTTCAAACGGATTTTTTCTCAACTTGGGTGTTAGGAACATCAATAATGCAATTAGAAAGTTCTTCTGTATTCTCTGTATCTCTATCAATTTCCCCAGTAACAGACTCCTTAGTAGGTTCTTTTTCGCCAGTACCAGACTCCTTAGTAGGTTCTATTTCAGCATAATTCTTTGCCCAATCGCAGATATATTATGAATTAAAGGAGGCAGTTTCGCAGAGAATAATTTAGATTTCTCGGAAGCATCATCAACCTCTAAATCTTTTTTAGACTCGTCCAAATATTCTGCAGACCAGTCAGTAAAAATTTCTTCAGATTCACTACTTTCTTCAGACTCAAGATTTATTTCAGGCTTTTCAAGACTTACTCCAGACTCGAGGCTTTCTCCAGACTCGAGGCTTTCTCCAGACTCAATACTTTTTACAGACTCAATACTTTCTAGAGACTCAATACTTTCTAGAGACTCAAGGCTTTCTAGAGACTCAATACTTTCTAGAGACTCAAGGCTTTCTAGAGACTCAAGGCTTTCTAGAGACTCAAGTCTTTCTCCAGACTCAAGGCTTTCATGAGACCCGAGGCTTACCAGAGACTCAAGGCTTTCCAGAGACTCAAGGCTTTCTAGAGACTCAAGGCTTTCTAGAGACTCAAGGCTTTCTAGAGACTCATGGCTTTCTAGAGACTCAAGGCTTTCTTCTTCTTCCTCCTCTTCCTCTTCTTCTTCATCTTCTTCTTCTTCATCTTCTTCTTCTTTTTTATTTTCAAAAAGAATGTTCATCATCAAGCGTTGCTGCTCCCTCATCAAGCGCTGTTGGTCCGCCATCGCCCTGATGAGGCTTTCAATGGTCGATCCTGTCGGCTGCGCCATATTGTGGTGTTCTAAGTAAAAGAACGAGTTCCGCAGAACATGAGAAGATCTATGACAATAGAAACTCTGACTTTATTATTGTTCCTACCTATATATATACATCGCGCTTCTCGCGGACATGCAAATATATCATCCTTTCCAAAGAAACAAAATGTAAAAATATATAAAACAAAACAATACTATGCAAATATCTCGAGGTATGCGACACAATTTTATTTTTGACTATATTTCATTATTTGACTTTATTTTTAATCAACAGTAAACATTCCTATTTTCCGTAAAAATGCGTCATGGTAGTGTTGGGACACCTCGTGACCATAATATGCCAAAATAACTTAGATTGTAGAAATTAAACTCTTAAAATCACGATCATTAAGACAATAATAAACAATAAGCAGAGCTTCTTGTGTAAATTTCTTTATTACCGCAAGCTTTCGAACAGAACGTTCTTCAACGGGCGTGGATAGTAAAAACGTACTAACATGCTATTAGAGGAGAAAAACTAATATATACACCAATAAATTTACATATTGAAGAGATAATAGCGTAAAAAGAGAATACAACATAAATATTTAAAATGAAATTTACATAATACAAACGTGAAGACTAAAAAATAAGCAATAAACTTGAATGAGACTAAAAACTAAGGTAAAATTATTATTAAAACGGCGACATCCCTACACCAAAAGAACAAAGAATAAAACAGTATATGGAAGTTAAAATCAACAAGACCAAGGCAGGGGAAAGGGAGGGTCCCACCCAGTGCTGCCACTATCTTTGAGATATAAGGGGGGGGGGGGGTGAAAGACAAGCTATTTATAAAGTATCTGGTAAATGTCTGGGAGGTCTATTTTACGGTTACAACTATTGTTTTGTGTGGAAATAATAGATTCTAGGCAGAGTCGGTGATGTTTGTTATGTATGTGCCGGTATTTAACTTGAGGATGGTCGAGATCAAAACTATGGCCTGTTTGTGCTATATGCGTGAAAATTAAGGATTTAGGATCTTTATTGCGGATGTTACGTCTGTGCTCTGAAATACGGATGCCAGTGGTTCTACCTGTTTCTCCAACATAAGAAGTTGGGCAATCCAGGCACTGTATGGAATAAACTGCGCCGGTAGAGTTTATGGGTAGGGTGGGTTTATCAGATTTGGTGATGTGATGTCTAAGGATGGTGGCTAAGTTGGGGGGACTATTGTAGAGAACTTTTATGCCGTAATCGAAGGCGTCACAAGGTCACTTAATCATCTTGAAACTCTTAAAGTACGAAACGCCGTAGTTCAAATTCTCAGCAGACCTTCACAGATACCACCTTCCAGCAATAGACATCGCCAGATCATTAAGAAGTTGCAAAGTTACAAGTCTCTCATTTTCATTAAAGCGGACAAAGGAAGCCACACTGTCGTACTTGACCGCTCAGATTATCTTTCTAAGATGACGGACATTCTCCAGGACAACACTACCTTTTCTTCCATTTCACCCCAGGAAAATCTTGCGTTGACCAAATCATTCAGAAAGGCGCTCTGCGAAATGAAGAAATCCAGCATCATCACACCTGATCAATTTGCCCTATTTACATCTTGCCTGGATAGGGAAGCTTATATTTATGGCTTGCCTAAGATACACAAGCCGGGGGTCCCACTCAGGCCCATAATAGCTTATCATCTTTCTCCAGCCTACTCTGTAGCCAAGTTTTTGGTAAATTTTTTGTCCCCTCTCATGAAAGACCATCCTAACACATATAGCATCACGCACCCCCCCAGTTTCATAGAAGACCTCCTTAATTTACAACCACCACCCCTACACAGTATGGTATCTTTTGATGTCACGTCCTTATACCTCTCACTGCCACACTCTCTCATTGCTGACAAATTGCAATCGTTCCTTATTACCAATAACATTGACACACAAACGGCTCCCCATATCCTGCAACTGGCTTCTCTCTGCCTCTCGATTTGCCCTTTACCTTCAACAAGCAGTTTTATAAACAGACCAGAGGAACCCCTATGGGTAGTCCCCTATCATCAATCATCTCTGAAATAGTCATGGGTTCTTTGGACACATGGATCAATCAAGCCCTCCCTTCCGATATTTACTATTGGAGGAGATATGTAGACGATATCTTTTGCATTATTAAAACAGACAGCCTTCAACTCACATACAGTACCTTGCACGATTTCAACCCCCACATTAAGTTTACATACGAAACAGAAATAGATTCTGTTTTACCTTTCCTAGACATCCTTATTATTCGCACCCCTCAGTCTTTTCACACCTCTGTTTTCCATAAGAAGCATATCCCTCCCCAATATACGCATTTCTCCTCCAATAGTCCCATCTCCTTTAAAATTAATACAGTCAGGACCATAACTAAAAGAATTTTTACCCATTGTTCCTTACCCATTTTTAAAACAATAGAAAGGTCTAGAATCCATTCCTTATTAACAACCGCTGGTTATCCCATAGATTTCATAGTAAAACATACTTTTGATCCACGTGTCCACAGAACCACTACAATTCACAGGGCCACTTGTTGGCTCCCGTTCTCCCCTGCCGCAGTATCCATTTCCAGAGTCCTACGCCCATACGGCATAAAAGTTCTCTACAATAGTCCCCCCAACTTAGCCACCATCCTTAGACATCACATCACCAAATCTGATAAACCCACCCTACCCATAAACTCTACCGGCGCAGTTTATTCCATACAGTGCCTGGATTGCCCAACTTCTTATGTTGGAGAAACAGGTAGAACCACTGGCATCCGTATTTCAGAGCACAGACGTAACATCCGCAATAAAGATCCTAAATCCTTAATTTTCACGCATATAGCACAAACAGGCCATAGTTTTGATCTCGACCATCCTCAAGTTAAATACCGGCACATACATAACAAACATCACCGACTCTGCCTAGAATCTATTATTTCCACACAAAACAATAGTTGTAACCGTAAAATAGACCTCCCAGACATTTACCAGATACTTTATAAATAGCTTGTATTTCACCCCCCCCCCCCTCTTATATCTCAAAGATAGTGGCAGCACTGGGTGGGACCCTCCCTTTCCCCTGCCTTGGTCTTGTTGATTTTAACTTCCATATACTGTTTTATTCTTTGTTCTTTTGGTGTAGGGATGTCGCCGTTTTAATAATAATTTTACCTTAGTTTTTAGTCTCATTCAAGTTTATTGCTTATTTTTTAGTCTTCACGTTTGTATTATGTAAATTTCATTTTAAATATTTATGTTGTATTCTCTTTTTACGCTATTATCTCTTCAATATGTAAATTTATTGGTGTATATATTAGTTTTTCTCCTCTAATAGCATGTTAGTACGTTTTTACTATCCACGCCCGTTGAAGAACGTTCTGTTCGAAAGCTTGCGGTAATAAAGAAATTTACACAAGAAGCTCCTCTTATTGTTTATTATTGTCTTAAAAATAACTTAGAACCCACCTAACCTAACCATATCCCACCTTTGTCCTTCTAAGCCACAAACCTCTGGTGATTGCGAGGTGTCGAGATGGAGCCTGAAGCCGCATTTAGCCTTGGCAGCACTGAGCCAGAGACTGAGATCCCCTTCCTGTGGTCAAGCCACCTGACCTATGGTGGATGACCTGGCCCTACCAAGCTAGTCTGAGATGGACTCAGACACCCCTTCCTGATGGTCGAGCCGCATGTTCGATGGTGGCCAACTTGACCACAAGCCAGAGTCCAAGATGGACTCAGACGCCCCTTTCCTGTAGTCAAGCCACCGACCTATGGTGCTGACCTGACTCCACCAGTATCAAGCCAGACTCCAGCATGCCTATGGGCAAGCCACAAGCCCATGGTGGGTGTTGTAATCACCATCGTCATGCAGAACACCAGCTCCACCACGAGCCCTGAACCTTTCCCAAGATGCCCGGATCCAATAATATTAATTATATTTTTAAAATTATTTTTTAATTCAATATTTTCTTATTTTTATTTTATTTTTGTTGATTTTTCTTTTATAATTCTTATATTTAATTTATTATTATTTTTTTTTAAGATACCTTTTTTTATTTCTATTTTCATAGAGAGAAGAGTGATGATAGCTTTGGGGGGTGAGTCCAGCAACACTGGGTCAAGGAAGCGGGATATTTACTTTTTTTTTTCTTAGCAAGAGTTTGATTTTTTTTTCCTGAGAAGCAAAAAAGACTTGGAGTTGCGGAGGGCTCAGCCTGGTTGCAGCCTTAGCCGCCCTTTTTTCGAATCCTGGACTTGGGTGGCTGAATGTCGAGGTAGGAGGGGATAACATGGAATTTTGGCATAATAGGCCTTTTGTATAAAGTTTATATATACTTTTAAAAACCTCCCTTTTAACCATATATATAGTTTTCTTTAAGACTTTTTTAAAATCATATATATATATGCGTGATTCTATTAAGTATTTTTTTTTGTTTTTAATAAATATACCTGATGTACATTCAAAGATTATTTTATTGGTCTAAATAAAAATTTGTTTAGCCAAAAAATGATTGGTTAATTTCCCCTTCAACATTAATTGCTAGCCGGCACAGCTTTAGGTCTCTACATGTGCCATAGATGAATAAATTTGTGGTCTGCTTTTCTGCAGCCACTGGCGCCCGAATATTTCGACATGCAGAGATCTGGAAATAGTTATTTTAAAAAGGAACAACAACGTTAAAAACTTATAAAATCACACGATTTTAACAATGGCGCCCAACGTGGGATTCCATTGTTAAAATCGGGAGGTTTTATACGTGTTTGTATAATAGAAGAAGAAAATTATAAACATAATTATGCCCCGCTCCGGGCGCCAATGTTAAAATCGGAAGATTTTATACTTTTACTTTGTTGTTGTTTTTATAATAACTATTTCCAGATCTCTACATGTCCAAATATTTGGGCGCCAGTGGCTGCAGAAAGGCAGACCACAAATTTATTCATCTATGGCACATGTAGAGACCTAAAGCTGTGCCGGCTAGCAATAATGTTGATGGGGAAATTAACCAATCATTTTTGGCTAAACAAATTTTTATTTAGACCAATAAAATGATCTTTCAATGTACAACAAATATTAGTTAAAAAATAAAGAAATAATACTTAAATAGGATCACGCACATATATAAGACTAGCGAACCCGGCCACGCGTTGCTGTGGCTAAGTTGTAATATGTTAAATTAATATTATACTAAACTATTCAGTACAGTAAAGTTAATATTCACTTATAAAGATAAAAATGTTTTAGCCGATCTAAAGCCCTACGGGATTGAGAATGGAACGTTACGTTAAAATTTGAAAGTGATTTTTATATATATAGATAATATAAGCCCTTTATAATCACTGCATTAATAAATGTCAGTGAACTTGTTTATATGTATTGTTTTTGTTTTTGAGATATTCTAATAGAACGTTCTCACAATTTTTGTAAAATATTTATATATCCACAAACACAGAATTTAAAAATATGTCTTAAAATTTGCTATAATTATTGTTATAAATATTATTTTAAAATAATTCGCCAGAAATCGTCCCGGTAGTATACTAAACAACTTCCCAAAGTTTCATGGCAAACATCTAAAATAAAATAATACTTTTAATACTTTGCTACAATATTAAAAAGAGGGGTGCTTAGGTGTTTAAAATGTAAAATGTGCTCTAAATAGTATTACATAGAGCCTTCATAACAAACATATTTAAAATAAACCTATTAAAATATAATAATGCTGTAAAAAAAGACTTTGCTACAATAATATAAAAGAAATGAAAATAAAAAAGACACCCACGCTGAGCCTCGAACCTAGGTTTGTTATAAATATTATTTAAAAATTGTTTATGTTAATTTTTATTTTAAAAAGCCTACATTTTAAATAAAATAATATTTTTAATAATTTGCTACAATAATATAAAAGAAATGAAAAAAAAAAAAACACCCACGCTGAACCTCGAACCTAGGTTGTGGGGTACGAAGCTGTGTACCTAACCTATAGGCTAAGCTTGACGTTACAAATACGCTCATGCGAGGCTATTTCAGGCCATACGCCTGCCGCGAGGGGGCGCTGATTGCGAGTGAATTTACGTTTTATTGTAAATAAAAATGCAACGAAAGGTTATTTCTAAAGAGTAATTAGCCAGAAACCATCCCGGTAGTATACTAAACAACTTCCCAAAGTTTCATCACGATCGGTTGAGCGATGTAGAAGATTATCACTTACGGACGGACCAACAAACATTCATTTTTATATATATAGATGTAGATTAAAAAAAGGATTAAAAAACTATATATATAAGGCTAAAAGGGAGGAATTTAAAAGTATATATAAATTTATACAGAAGCCAATTATGCCAAAATTCCATGTTATCCCCACCTACCTCGACATCCAGTCACGAAAGTCCAGGATTCGAAAAAAGGGCAGCTAAAGCCGCAGCCAGCGGCTCGAGCCCTCAGCTTCTCGGGAAGAAAATCAAACTCTCACTAAAAAAAAAGTAAATATCCCGCTTCCTTGCCCCAGTGTTGCTGGACTCACCCCCCAAGGCTATCATCACTCTTCTCTCTATGAAAATAAAAAATAAAAAGGCATCTTAAAAAAATGATAAAAATAAATTAAATATAAAAATTATTAAAGAAATATTCACAAAAATAAAATAAAAAATACGAAAATATTGAATTAAAAAAATAATTTTAAAAATATAATTAATATTGTCGGATCTGGGCATCTTGGGGTCAGCTTGGGAAAGGTTCAGGGCTCGTGGTGAAGCTGGTGTTCTGCATGAAGATGGTGATTATAACACCCGCCATGGGCTTGTGGCTTGCCCATATGCATGCTGGATTCTGGCTTGATACTGGTGGAGTCAGGTCAAGCACCATAGGTTGGTGGCTTGACTACCGGGAAGGGGCGTCTGAGTCCATCTTGGACTCTGGCTTGTGGTTAAGTCGGCCACCATCGGACATGTGGCTCGACCACCAGGAAGGGGTGTCTGAGTCCATCTCAGACTAGCTTGGTAGGCCCAGGTCATCCACCACAGTTCAGGTGGCTTGACCACAGGAAGGGGATCTCAGTCTCTGGCTCGGTGCTGCCAAGGCTAAAGGTGGCTTCAGGCTCCATCTCAACACCTCGCAATCACCAGAGGTTTGTGGCTTAGATGGACAAAGGTGAGATATGGTTAGGTTAGGTGGGGTTCTGGATTATTTTGGCATATTATGGTCACGAGGTGTCCCAACAGGAGTAACACCCTCGATTCCCGACAGTCATAAACCGGGATTGAATCCCGCGTTAACATTTTGCTTAATATGAATAACCTTCACATATTATTCATTGTTTCAAATATCATAAAATAGGTTGCTCTTATTTAGCGGTACCTAATAAATGATTTTGAACTATTTAAAATCATAATAATGGTTGGTGGACGAGTGGGTAACATCCTCGATTCCCGACAGCCATGAACAGGGATTGAATCCCGCGTTAACATTTTGTTTAATATGTGAATAACCTTCACATATTATTCATTGTTGCATCATAAACTAGGTTGCTCTTTTTGAGCGGTACCTAATAAAGTGATTTTGGACTATTTACAAACAAGTCTCGGTGGAACCTTCTTTTTCGAGGCTCAAAAATCATCCATTCTGGTTAGCAGCCCATTAATAAAGATACACTGCGTGACATTGAAAATGGAACACCAAGAAATAGTGGCCAGAAAATTATGCAAATTTCAGGGTAGACGCGCCTTATGAGTTATGCAAATGATGTAAAATGCGCAGCTCTCGTGCGCACATGGAGTAAGATATAAGGGAAGGAAATGGCAGAAAGGACAGTATTCGTGTCGTTATTTCTTCAAGGAAAATCATTGTAGAAATTTTGTTCTTGTGTCAAAAGACACGTGTAATAACAGAGAATGCCAGGTCATCGTAAACGGAGGCAGTTCAAGCAGACAGACGCTTTTACGAGGGGCATGGTGATCGGACTGAAAAGGGCAGGTTGGTCCATACGTCAAATCGCAGCTGATACACACCTTGGTGCGTCCACGGTGCACCGACTGTGTAGAAGATGGTTGGAACAAGGAAATGTGGCAATTTATAGGAATGCCGGTGCAACCAGAGTGACGTCAGCACGTGTGGATCGGCGTATCCTTCGACAAGCAGTGGCGGCCCCACAAGCCACTTGTACCGCCATCCTGCAACATGTGCAAGACACCCTAGATCATTCCATCTCGACCAGAACCATTTCCCGTCGATTGGTTGCTAATGGCTTGCACTCATGCCGTCCGCTAAGAAGACTGCCATTGGCCCCACCGAATAGGCGCCAACGTTTGGAATGGTGCCGGGCTAGATCGACGTGGATGACGGAATGGCACAGGGTCGTGTTCTCAGATGAGTCGCGTTTCTGCTTGTCCAGTGATAGTCGCCGTGTACGCGTGTGGCGTCGACGTGGAGAAAGGTCCAATCCGGCAGCAATTGTGGAACGCCCCACCGTGCGACAACGTGGAATCATGGTTTGGGGCGCAATCGCGTATGATTCCAGGTCACCTTTACTTCGTATTCAGGGCACTATGACGGCCCAACGATACGTTGATGATGTGCTGCGACCGGTGACACTCCCCTACCTTCAGGGGTACCCAATGCCCTTTATCAGCAGGATAACGCCCGACCGCACACTGCTCGCATTAGCCAACAAGCTCTGCAAGATGTACAGATGCTTCCCTGGCCACCGTACTCTCCTGATCTCTCACCAATCGAGCACGTCTGGGACATCATTGGACGCCGTTTGCATGCCTTGCCACAGCCGCGTTCAGAAGACGAACTGTGGCAAATGGTTGAGAGGGAATGGAGAGCCATCCCTCAGGACGCCATCCGTACTCTGATTGACTCTCTACCTAGACGTGTTGCTGCGTGCATCGCCGTCCGCGATGGTCCTACTTGCTACTAAGCCGACGCCGTTCTCGCTCTGTATTATGACTATCATTTTTAAATAAAGATCACTTATTGTTCGTCCCTGTCTCTCTCTGTCTGCCGAGTTTCATCACTTTCTGGCCACTATTTCTTGGTGTTCCATTTTCAATGTCACGCAGTGTATTTCCAAAAAACAAGCCTATAGGAGGATATAATCTAACGCGTTAAGTTATGACAATTAGAGCCTGCACACTCTTAAAATATAAATAGAAATGACTGGAAAGAGGGGCTCCAGAGTTAAACCCATCGCAGGGAAGAGACATCTTTGAGACAGAATGTCCTTTGTTCAAAAAAAAAAATCTTTAATATTAGAAATGAAGACTTTAGTAATGCATATTTACAAGGGGTCTAAGAAAACATAGGGGAAAGCTCCACTTATATTCTAAATTATAAATTTTACATTGAATAGTAAGATGATATCTCTAGAGATAAATGTATTTGTTGTAAATTTCGTATCAGATAGCCAAAGAGAAGGAACTAAGCTTCAAATCGGTCTGAGCTAGGAGTTTATTTTGGCTGCAACATTGAATTTCGGATTCAATGAAATATAGTTTTAGAAAGCTAAAAGGATGTGTTATGGATTGCATCAGAAAATTTGACATATCAGAGGGTAAAAAGTGCTGCCGAATTTTGTAGTATGTTTCTTTTATGATGTGTGGGAGGTTCCATAATTATGCTTGAACAAAAGGGTTCCTCTTTGCGTGTTCTGTCTTTTTAGATATATACATGTACACATACACACAATACTCTAAGATGCTGAAGATACCTCTTAACATAAAGTTATTCACGAATGGGGTTTGTTCATTTTGTCTAGGCGTTTAACTTGTTATGACACGATCTTTGGAGACCTTTGAAATATTTTCTATTGTTGAGGAATGGGTTCTGATTAGTCATCATAAAGTGATGACTCTATTGCGGAGTTTGGATAGATGATTATTCTATCAGAGTTTGGTGGTTCTGTTATGCTTGTTTTTCTCTTTTAGATATGTGGCGACCACACTTTGCTTCAGCGAGCGTGAGCTGGGAGAACACTTTACTACTCACGCACAGCCAGGCAGTAGTGTGACGGCCGCCCTACGCCTCAGCCAGCTCGAGCTGGGAGAACACCTCACTATACTCTGAGGTGGGGGGGCGTTAATTCTTTCCTTTCATTAATTGTGGGCTTTATAAATAAATGTATTATAAATATTTATATTTTTATGAGCGGCCTGTATCCACAAACCACTCCAAAACCAACCACCTACATATACATTGCAGACCTCTAGGACCTCCCCTTCATATTTGATATCCTAGGGGATGCAGAAACGGGACGTATGACTGCATGCTACAGTGAGAACTCAAAAATTTAGTGAGAGACTCTCGTGTTCATTCTACCCAGGATGTATTTTGATTTTTTAAAATAGGTCTGGGACGATTTTAAAGTTTGATAGATGGTCTTCAAAGGTCATTCTGATAGACATGTTTTAGTCATTTCAGGCCTTTGGGGGCTAGAAGCCAAATTTGGATCAATTGAGGAGAATTGGCATGTAGCACCAATGGATTGTAGGTTGGGAGCATAGAGGTAGCCTTTAGACTGACAATGCGGGGAAAATGATGGGCACTTTGGTGATATGATGAACTCTGGGATTAGGAGAGTGTCCTAATCTGAGATGCAATGGTGTCAATATGCTGAACATTTTAATATACCTGGTTTCCAAATCATAGAATCCAATAGAGGTGTTGGCAGGTATAATTAATTTTAAAAGGACTTTACTTCCCAGTGGAGCAAATCTTAAGAAGGTACTATTGTGTCATTTTCGTGAAGTAAAATAAAGTCTTCTCCTGTTTCAGCTGTTATTTAGAAAAGGTTCTAGAACTTTATATCGTCGAGGTGTCCCGACATGAAACACAAAATATTTTGAAAATAAAAGTATAACACTACTATAGCTCACAAACCTTTCACACTAATATCTAAGTTTAATTAATCAGGCAAAACATTTTCTAACATAATATAGGTAGTCTATTTCTATATATATTTATTTAACGAATCATGTTGATCTACTTTTTTGAATAACGCACTTTATTATAATTCAATTTAAAGCAAAGTCATTTTAGATTGGTGGAATTGTCTCATTTTACCTTTCTAACTAGAAATGCATAGTTGAATTAAATGCTGTCTATACATTTTGAACTATTTTGAATATTATAACACGAATTATTTTTTAAAATGTGACGATTTAAACTATATATTCCAATTTTTTTCTTTGTTCTTCTTTCTATAGGTTTATACTTTTGAATGGATAGGGATAAAAAACATTTTTCTTGCTCAATATTTATATATATTCGAGAATCCATTACATTATAACATTTTATTTATAAATTATTGCTTCAATTAAAAGAACTATTCTTGATCAAAACAAGAAAATTTTTCGAATTTTATTCATAGTATAATTGTAAAATTTAGACAATTGACCGATTTTCAGAATAGAAGCTCTTGTTCGCCATATTGGTTTCTTCGGATTATTTTGAGCTTTAATAATTTAATTCAATCTATATTAATCATTTTGATTTTCTAACATATATATTTCTTATATTATAAATATTTAAAGTGTGTATTAGGACCGAGGTAGGTCCACATATTATTTTCTGGCTCAATTAAAAGACAAAGCTCCTTTAAACAATTGTTATCTCAGCCAATTCAAATTTGTTTACCTCTCTGTTCTTTGCAAAATAAAGATAAAAACGTAAAAAATATTAGTGACATCTTAAAATTTAAACGTTTTTTAACATTTAATATCGTTTTTAGTCATTTATTTTGAGTTTTAACAGAATATATTGTGTAAACAATTTTTGACTGACCTTAAAATAATAAAAAAAAGTTATAAAGATTTTTTGAACCCCTTTTCTAAAGAAACAAGCCCAAAATTGTACGTGTTTTTGCGTTTAGATACTTTTTTCTTTGTTTATATTTTTTGACATCTTAACAACAAAACTTGTGATGGCGATGTTAGGTTTAACGGAATCGATTTTTGAATTAGAAATTGCATTTGAATTGGTATTATGCTAGAATTGATAATTAAAATTGGTTTATTATTGAATAAATTGAGTAAACACCAAAACCACAAAGACAATTTTAAAAAATCCAACATTCAGTACACAATAAGAAATAATTTGTAGATATGACATTGTGCTTTGAAAAGTTCAGTTAATATCTTGTCTAATAATTTGTCTTATAAAATGCCAAAACTTGTAGAGACAAAAGTTGAATGATGTAAACAATTCATATTAAATATTGGCAATTCACATTATTTATCTAAACAAGAACAAAAATATGTCATATTTAATGTATAATTACATACAATGTATAAATACAACTCCACAGTTAAGTTTGTTTTAGTTTGATTACCTATCAAAAAAATTGTTCAAAGTGTAATCCTTTGATTACTATATATGTTTTCTATGTATTTGATAATTAAAATAAAGTGGTGTTGTCTTAAATAACTTGTTTATGATTTACAACTTATGTTCGGTTAAGTTATGTTAAATTAGGTTTAGTTAGGTTAGGGTTTAGGTAGATCAGAACCTGTGCTGACATCAAATGTAAACAAAGTAATCTGTGGGCAGCCAACTCCCAATTCACATAATGCATTTAGTGCCCATCTCTTTGTTTGCCACTTGTGAGCCAATTACAAGCTTTTTTTAAAGTACAGTAGAACCTCCATGAGAGGACAATCATGCTAGATGACACCTCTCTACAAAGGACATTTTTCATTTGCAAAATTACCATTTTTACTATTTAGTATCTCACCGGTAAGAGGACACCTCTCTCCAAAGGACACTTTGGCTCTGCAATTAGGTGTCCTTTACAGGGAGGTTCTACTGTATATATTTATAAAGGGGTAAGCGTGGCAAAATAGCTACCTATTTACCAAAAACTTATGCCCAACAGCTTATGTTCAATAAATGGTGTCTAAATAATCAAATAATTCCTAAAGGTGTAGTTCTCTCTCTTCCTTAATGTCTTAATATATAAACTAGAATTTATCTTTGCACAACATAAGAGTATGGGAAATATATGAAATCTTATAAACACTGATTTTTTTAATACACAAAACAAACTTCTGCTGGTCTTACTGCGATGAAAAAATATATTGAGAGAGAGGGCTTGGTTTATCAGTGGTGTCAGTGGTGAATCCTCCCAGCAGTTTCACCAATTTAATCTACCAGACCGCTTCTTAGAGCTCTAGTTGGAAAAACTACTGAGGCAGTTCACCACTGATGTGAGCCAGGCCCTCCCAATATATTTCCTCATCTCAGTAAAGCCAGTAGAAGTTTATTTGCTGTATAAAAGAGACATTCATACATTTTCATTTCCTATATATATATAGATAGCACGTTATTTCTTTATATTAACAGAGTATGTTATATAAATAACTTAAAGGATTCTATATGTAAAAAAGAAGAGAGAAGAATACCCCTCTCTCTCTATATATAACCCATGTAATATCAAAATAATTATATCTCTATAAGTATATATTTATCTTATAACTTTGTATTTCTTGCTCCCCCCCCCCCCCCATTCCTGTATCTCAGGAGAATCTGTCTATAAAAGTATTGTTGGATTGATACTGTATATAAATAATAATTAGTTCTGAGAATTCCTGGTTAATGCAAAATATTCTACTATCTAGCAACTACTGTACTCTCTAGTTTGTTGGAAATCTAAATAGCACCGAAGTGATGGTAATCTGAAATTTCTTGAAGCTATTTACTCTTCCCCATCATGGAGTACAAGAAACCAAGTTGTGGTATGCTGGAACCTAGAACGTGCGAAGTAGAACCGCTTCTAGATGTGGTGCACGGTATATCTAAAATGATTATTCATGGTTGTCTGCCTATGCCATGTGTACCTGGGATAAGTAGCAATAAGTGCCTAAGCTACATTTGTATATCCAGAAGAAATATATTTCACCCTATGTAAATTTTGGGTTGACTCAAACACTCTTTGACATGGTATTTTTTATGCTCCAGAAACCTTTTTTTTTTTTTAACTTTATTAAAACCCAAAATGCTTGCCTTTATAGGCTTTTGCTTTGGAAATGTGAACACAACCTCTCTCTGCCTAGAAGACTCAACTTTGAAATCTTGCTCCGACTATTCATATATTTCAAAAATTTTTTTCCATTATAAAAAAAATGTAGCATGAGAGAAAGACCAAATAGATAAACTAGGTATCATTAACGTGGTGTCTTGCGTTTATTTACTTATTGAATCCAAATTTTACATTTTCCCACCTGTAGCATATACAATGGAGAAGCCAAATATGAAGGCCGATACCTGGGGTGAAGCCATATAATAGATCCTAGCCTTCAATGAAACCATATAGACCATCATCAAGCTATATAAACATGATCTGTAGTGAAACCATATAGAAACAAATATTCCATCCTATAAAGAACAAAATTTATATAACATGCAGCAAAAATGGAACATAAATATAAACAATGCCACTAAATTTATTGTTTTGAAATCACGATCTGTGAACTGAAACGGGCTCCAAATGTTGTTTTAAAAATCTGCTAATTACAATTTTAAGTTCATTATAAGCCTAGCATTTTGAATGCAGGTTTGTATTAGCGGGGTTTTACTGTACATTATGAAGGCTGAAGGGAAGCCATATAGAAACAGATCATCTCCAAGAGTGAAGCCATAATCCAGAGGTGAAGCCATGATCTAGTATTAGAATAGACATTCAATAATAATTATAGATCCATGTATAGATCAGTATTTGCAAAAGTCATCAAATTGCCATCAGCAGCTCGTACTGTACATGTAAAAATCTGTGCAAATCTAATCTTGCACAAGAAATACTAGATTTCCCTAATGCAATATTTTGCCTAATGCAATCATCAATACCATGTGTATATGATGGCAATGCTAACAACCTCTTGAATTTGTTTTATAAAGAAATGGATGATCAGGTTTTTATAAAAGGTGCACATAAAAATATCAATAAAGTCACCATCAAGATGTAGAAGAAGTAACCAATCCATATAGATTGTGCTTATCTCAAGTACACATACTGGTACACTCCATGCCTACATATGTAAAGGCAGTTATGCACTTCCACTCTACCAGACCTTCATAACATTATGTTCACAGGTGGGATTAGATTTACGTGAGATCCGGGGGAGCAACTGAAGCAATTTAATATTATATTTTCCCTTTCATATCTCAAGTGTCAAGTCTGTGGATCTTCAGCAGCTTCATGATTGAGAAACAATGATTTTGTCTTCAAGACCGGACCCTCTTCTTCATATAGCAGGTCAATTTAACAACAGACGTCATGCAGCCACTCCTTAACATATGTAAAGGGTACTGTTGCTTGTCCCTGGAGCCCTCATAGAGTGCTATCAGTTTGGTCAGCTGTTTTTTTTTTTTAGTGAGGTTGTTACCGCTACCCCGCCCCCCCCCCCCATTTTTTTTTTTTTTTGCATCTGATCTTGAGACCGACAATGTAGAAAAAAAAGTAATACAGTTAAACCTGTCTATAGCGCCCCCTCTTGGGACTAACCAAAATAGGGTGCTATAGACAGGTCACTTTTAATGTTAATCGCATCGTACTACGTATTTAAAATCGGTCGCTATAGAGAGGAAGGTGCTATTTAGAGGGGGCGCTATAGACAGGTTTAACTGTATTTATTTTAAAGTTGTTGTTTCTTATCTATATTACCCAAATTCCATTATTTTAAAGTGCATGTGGTATAGAATTCTAATCTCTGTTCCAATAAATGTTTTAAACTACCATGACCATATGTAGTGCAGTGTGTTAAAAGTGTGATGGGTGTGTTTGGTTTCAGGGAGCAGCCAGTTCCCTGGGCACAGTGCTTACTATACTCAATGACTTGTGGTCAGCATGTCTACAGTTTCGGGGTCAGTGTCAAAAGGGGAGAAAGGAAAGTCCAAATATGTTGCCCTCGACATAAATAATCTCTACAAAGGCAAGAGTTTGGAAAATCCCAAAACATCAGGTAAGTTGTCTGGATATATCTCTAAATGCCATAGGTGTGCAAGATCTTTACACCAAATAAAACTTGCTACTGGCCAAATAGTATGATGTTGATGAGGTGCTTATTTTTTTCTGAAGATATTGTTAAACAAAAAATTATCTATAAATAACTTATTTGGTACTATTACTGAAAGTAGTATGAAGCTCTTTGGTTAAACTATTTAAATTCTATTTGTATGTGCTTTGTTCTTTCATTATAAAGCAATTCTTATAATTATTATATATTATTTTACTTTATTATATTATTAATTTGACCATGTCTTGACCTCCAGCCTATCAAATCAATGACAATTATATATAGATTTATGTGTATTGTATCTCAATATTTGCCTCGTTGCACCATCAATGATCATTGGGCAGTATTGCCTGCAGGGCTCCTTCAATTTTTTTTCTATGTTGCATTCACAAAGAAACCATCTTGCAGATTTTCTGACAGCATTTTGAGATGTCTAAAGTGGAAGAGTGGATGTTTCCCCCCAAAATTGGGTCTGTGTGATATACAATATTGGAGAAGGTTTTGTACTAGCTTTCAAACACTACTGACAAAATGGGATGTTTTGGAAGGACAAGTGCCCCAACTACTATGCAAAAAAGAAACTTTTATGCACCTATTAAGGTGCTTGTTAGCCTCCTCTGAGGTTTCTTGGTTTTCTCATGCACCAATTGCACATATGCACAGAATATATCTTTAGAAAGAGTGTTGCTGACTTAGGATTCTCAGCTTCCTATATGCTCCCCCAATGGAAACCTGTGGAGAATTTGGATGATTTCTATTATATTAATCTATACTTACAAAATATTGCCAATGCACAAACTTCCTGGGTGGGCATGTTTTGAAAGTGCAACACCGGCCACTTTGATAATGACATCCTGTTTCTGCCTACATAATCCATGTATAAGTAATAGAATCAAAGCATGCAAGGATGCGTATCTTATAAGTTTTAATAAAGGCGAGCTTTCGGGTCAATAACCCTTCTTCAGGACATCATATCTGACTGATCTTGCTTCTTATATACATATCCATGTTGACAAAAATCAGCTTATATACAAAAAACAAACGTATCAGCCAATCAGTTAGAAAAGTAATAGCAAGAAATAACCGCGTGTCCCGAGCATATCGAGTAGGAAAAACACAATATGCTCGGGACACGCGGTTATTTATTGCTATTACTTTTCTAACTGATTGGCTGATACGTTTGTTTTTTGTATATAAGCTGATTTTTGTCAACATGGATATGTATATAAGAAGCAAGATCAGTCAGATATGATGTCCTGAAGAAGGGTTATTGACCCGAAAGCCCGCCTTTATTAAAACTTATAAGATACGCATCCTCGCATGCTTTGATTCTATTACTTATATTCTTCAGAGGATTTCAACCTACTTTATAATCCATGTATCCAACCTCTCACCAATTTTGATGCTAGACAGAACACTCCCTTGGAGAGCAAAATAATCAGGATTCTCTTACCTAATGTGCATACTCTTTGGTTTCATATATTTGCATAAATAAATGGGTTCCAATTTTGTCATTTTTCCTGGCGAGTAGTTTAGTAGAGATTTGATCAAATGTTTCTCAACAACTATCTTGTCTCTGAACAGAGGCTGCTAGGGAGTCCCTTCACAAATGTTAAAATTTTGTATATATTGGCCATAGATTTGGCCCAGCCACTTTGCCAGCTAAACACCTCTTTGGCAGATTGAATGGATCTAATGGAATAAAGTCCGCCTTGGGCTGACAAGGGCCATTAGCCCAAAATAATGGTCTCCACCTTTCAGTTTGCCAAAGCTGGTGTTGGGGCTTTGTCACCGACCTTAGACCGCAAGTTTGCAGAGACGGTCAATAGATGGTATCTAGTTTTGACATTTATTTTGACAGGAGAGGTGGCTTTTATAGATCAATTTCCTTCTGACAAAAGCTCCATCTCTCTATATATATGGCACATATCATAAATCTTAGAAGCCTAGTCTTTTATCTACATCAACTAGCAACATTAATGCTGATCAAATTGGAGACCTTCATAAATAAATTTTTAAAATGTGGATATTTTACTTTGTTTCTGTTAACAGAGACAGCTCTTTATAAATGACACCTTTTTGTTTCAGTTCTTCCTAAACATGGCCTTCAATCTCTGGGCAAAGTGGGGGCAGGCCGCCGAATGCCTCCTCCAGCAAATTTACCAAGTTTGAAAAGTGAAAATAGTGGCAACAATTTAAATATCAACTTAGTTCCTACTGGCGGACAAGGATGGGGAAATACTGCAAAGGAAAAAGTGAAGTCCGAAGAAAAGTAAGTTGTGTGGATTGCTAGGCTTGGGATGGACATGTAATGTGGTGGATGTGCAGCCAACCTTCCACCCCGGCAGCATCACAGCAGCAGCAGCCACCCACCTCTCTAACATCATCACAGACCTCACAACCCAAGGTACAACTTCTACCTCATTCTGGTGGGATCTACTTATATATATAGGCACACAATTATTCTTCCCCTTTTTTGTTAAACATTTGAAGAAGAGATAGAATGTCTTACAAATATTTATATTCATTATCACAGGTTTGCGGGTTTCAACAAATTACAAAAAAGGCAAATAAAAAAAAAGAGTTGCAGCGTCTTATGCCTTTTTTTTTTGTAAAATATCTGTTGTATTCCAATTGATTACACACAGCGCTCAACGTTAATTATACTTTAATTAACTACAAGGTAAAGGGATTATATATAGATTAAAAAAGTAAACATGGAGAGAAGGAATGGTGTGGCGACGCCGCAGGTAGGGTTACATCATCGGCAGGAAGTGTGACGTCAGCTCAGGGTTGCCGAAGCCAACCGTCGCTGCCATGATCCAGCAATATCTATATAAACAGTCACACAAACTTCTTTAATTCAAAACCCCAAGGGAAAGGTGCTTGTGCAAAGATTACACCAATTCCATGCTCCTCGAGCTGTTTATGATAAACGGCAGCCTCTCTCAAAGGTCCTGTTTAGTGCATCTAATGCAAGCCAAAATGTGTTCTGGAGCTGCAGGCACTAAGCTACATTTTGAGCAAGTTGGGTAGATTTTATTATTTTCTATATTTAATTGCTTGTGTGTGTGAGATGGTCTGTTCTAAATCTGGTGAGTCATAGTCATTTAAATTGAGGCAGGTAGCTCGGTTTAGATTTGAGAACAAGATGTTTTATGATACATATTGGTTATATAGCCCAGTTGTATCATAGAGGTTATAGAGTATATAATCCAAATTAGGCATTCATCTAACCAGCTGTTGTGTGCGGGTGTTTCAGCCAGCACAGCCCCAGCAGCAGCAGCAACAACAACAACAGCAGCAGCAGCCATTGCAGCAACAGCCACAGCCACCATCCCAGCCTGGTGTGCCTGCAAGCCGTCATCCAACAGCAGGAGGGGGGGGAACCACCAAGACATGGAGTACCATTCCGTCAAACCCAGAGGCTGGTGGTCCAGAACCAACCTTCTTGGCCCATCAGTCGCCATATTTTCGTCAGGAATTCCCCAAATTAGCTGGTGGCAATGTACCAACCGAAGGGTCGCGGAAGTCCATGCCAGAGTCCCCCTTTGGGGCCGGCCCAAATATGCGGCCTCCGTCGGAGGGCAACTGGGCCAGAGGCTCAGTTCAGCCTTCGTCTGGGTCTGCCGCAAACCAAGCACCGAACAGTGGCAATGGCGCAAACGGCCCCTTGATGGATTCTCGGTCCACTCCCCCTCTTTATAGAAACTCTTCTCCAGCCTATGTAAGTAGTGGCTCCCCTGCTCTGAATGGCTTGTTGTTTAAAACCTTAGTGGCAGATGAGTACAAGAAATTTTCCTAGCGGCTTCTCCAACTCAGGCTATTCTGGAATGCCACCCAAACAGAACTTTTCCTATGGAGAACCCAGGTAGGTGTGCCTGTCTCATTTCTTCCTGCCTCCTCTCACAGTTGGTACAGGAGTCGCCCTCAGAGAGCTCCCTTGGATGATGACCAGAGACCTGCCCTCATTATCAAGGACAAGGATCTCAAGGGCTTTGATAAACTTCTTCAGAATGACAATCAGGAAGGATGGTCTGCGGCTCATGAAGAAATTGATTACAAGTGAGTGTGCGTTGCAACTTACCGAGCTGCAATTACATTTGCCTTTTTGTTCCAGTGCCAAGCTGGTTTTTAGCGATGATGAAGATAGTCCACAAAATAAAGACACAAGGTATTGATATTGTGTTCTAAGTAATGGATTAATCAAATAATCTTGCTTCTTTGGCGTGTTAAATAAAAATGCACCACCTTGATAGAATCTCTCCAGTCTAGCCAGTTCTTAGTCCATTTGTGCCTAGACATGTATTTTGAATGGGCTGAAAATATTTCCACTAGCTGTCAACACATTTTGTCCGAGCCTTTGCATTAATGCCAGTATTGTTTTCCTCCCTATTTTTGATGAGTCATTCCTTAAAATTCCAAAAATTAGCAATTGTTACAGAATGGGTTTCTTTTGTAAACTTCTAAAATATTCATCACTTTAGCTATTCCTCACTTTAGCAGTTTTTTTTAATGGAAAAATTTAACAATCTGAAAGAAAATATATCTTTGATTAATTGATATAATGGTAATTTTAGAATTCCATCTTGAAATAGATAAAACCTGTGAGCTGATGAGTTAAAATAACTTCTCTATATTCTAAGAATCAATAAGAATGGGAGGTTCTAGTGTATTGACCTTTTAAAGTTATTTTTTTGCAAGATCCTTCTTGTAATGATGTTATCTTCACTTATAAGGCAGCTTTCTACCACAGTCTGGTGTTTGTGTCATTAGAACCGAACCATCTCGCACAGCCTCAACTGCACCAGCAAAGGTGGTTAACAGGAAACTGCAAGAGGACACCAAGTCTTGGGCCAAGGAAACAGAGCTGGAGACCTATCCTGATAGAAGGGTAAACATCAATTCACTAGCTTGTCTTTCTCTGCTCACACTGGTGGCTTTAGGAGGATTCTTGGAAGAGTTGGAATTCAGCTGGCAAACAAATTGACATGGGACCTCCTCGCCATTGGCAGCCTCCCGCAGCCAGCCAGCGCATTCCATTTGATTACAGAGGCCCCAAGCCTAACAGCAGGCCTCCAGCATCCTCCCCTCGTGAAGATGAAGCCTGGGATGACGCGCCACCCAGGCCAAAGAAGGATGAGCCCCAAGAAGCGGCACAGGAGGTGTCTGAGAGATCCAGGCACAGCAGTGGAGCTAAGGAGGACAAGCAGCACGGCAACTGGTCTCAGAACTTCCCTTTCTCCAAGCAGTTCCAAAAGAATGTGCCCCCACGGTTCCAGAAGCAGCAGGAACTGTTGAGGCAGCAGCAGCAGCTTCAATCATCATCATCATACAACACTCATCATCACTCTCAGCTGGTGCTCTCCTCTATCGGTAACTTTGATAACTGGAACTCTGCTTCTCCACCCAACAATATTGGTAAGTTTCACCTCTTCCCTGATGTAAGTTTGAGATTCGATCCCCTTGGCTTGTGTAGATCATTACGAGAACTGGAAGTCTGGGCCTGAAGATAGGCCATCCCTCCACAAAGGCAAGCAGGAAGAAGAACACGATTCTGCTCTAATCCCTAATAAAGATAGAAGGTAAGACAGAAAATATTTGGGTACAGTCTTTAGGGAGTCATTTAGTTTATTATTAAGTTTGTTTTTAAACCATGTCACACTTAAGGCTAGTTTCTTGGCTCAGGTACAATAATTTTATTGTGATAACTAATTGTATGAGGGATACTATATGACTATTTGTGGTTTGGACTTTGAATAGAGAATGGATTGGTGATTTTTTGTCTTATTTATTGGCAAATTATTTATTTTTAAAAGAAGGGTTTTGCTTAGTGTCTGGGTGTATACTTTCAGGCATCAAGGCAGACATGAGTCTGGCGAGAGACTTGAAGAAAAGCATGTGATTACCTCAAAGGCTCCAATTCAAGTGAGAGTAGTCCTGTTTTTTTTTTTCTTAACATATGTTAATTATTGTTTAAATTGGCACACAGAATTACTACGAGAACTCTCCAAATGATTGGCAAAAGAAAGAAGAACTTGAACAAAAGTAAGTTGAGGCATTACTTTAGCCCACAATGCCTAACCTTCACTTGTAGATCTAAGCAAGAAATGGCTATTAAGGACAAGCATATAGATTGGGGGGATACTCCTATGGAGTCTTTCAAGCAGCATCGTAAGTATTTCCTTGGTTTGTTTGAGGATGGTTTCCCAGAGTGGGGTTGTTGGCAGGCCAACCGGTGGACTGGAACCACCCTGTCCCCATCACCCAGAGGCAGCTCGAGAGCACCGGCCCCACCAAAAAGAACTTTACTCCGCTACGCCGCTCAGGCCGTCCCACTGCCACTCTCACAAACCTGGAAAGAAAGCCT